>OW026521.1:129181788-129919288 GCA_932274085.1 Protocalliphora azurea | reverse complement strand
AAATGAACACAAGAGATGAATATTATTTTCAGTAATTGAACTGGATGCAGTCAACTGGATAGGTGGTTCATTGGTTGACTTTATTCTTTCTTGTATTACTTTGTGTTCATTGTTTTCAATGCTGTTGTTGGTTAAGTTCTTACTTTTGTTGCTGCTCCTTTAGTTTCAGTTGTTTCTTCAAATTGTCTAATGCTGTTTATTTAAGTTGTAAGCAAATGGTAACAATCACTTTCTGTACTTCCGTTTTAATAATTATTAAATGTTTCTAGTTACTTTTACTCTTGCAGCTATAGCTACAAGCCACAGCTGCAATTTCCCTAACAAGATATTGCTATATGCAACTACAACTTATATTGTTTTACTCTAGTTTTTTTTTTTTTTTTTTTTGTTACCACTGCTAAACATTTGGCTACAACTAACACTGTCTTGCAGCATTTGCCTCAAAAACAAATACAGGAAGGGGAGAAAAAAGGAAAGTTTACATTGTTTTAAAATGCCTTACATTGCAGTTAACAATAGTTTTATTTTTTTTTTAATAAAATGAATGAAAAAAAAACTTATTTTCATCTGTGTTTTATAGTTCCTTTATTTAATTTTATACTACGACTACAATAAAAGCATTAAAGAAATATGTGTGTTGCTGTATGAATAAGCAAAAAACAAAAAGAAAGAATTAGGAACAAAAATGGTTTAGTTTATTTAATTATTCAGTCATTTTACTACATAAAGTTGTCAAATTGAAATTTGCACACTGGGAAAAGAAAACGAAAATTAACACTTAACTTTATATATCCCATTCTAAGTTTTAGAAAATTAAAAAATCTTTTTTTTTCGTTTTAGTTTTACGGAAAATGTTTGATATATTTTTTTTACAGAAGCTTGACGCAAAATTTTGCATCTATAGAAAATATTCGATAAATTTTTTTTTTTTTATTGAAAATTTTAGATAAATTTTCTTTTTATAGAAAAATAAAATAAATTTTCTTTTTATAGAAAATTTTCCATAAATTTTCGTTTTATAGAAAGTTTTCCATAAATTTTATATAAATAAATTTTCTTTTTATAGAAAAAGAAAATAAATTTTCTTGTTATAAAAAATTTTCGATAAATTTACGTAGAAAATTTTTGATAAATTTTCTTTTTTTATAGAAAATTTTTAATAAATTTTCTTTTTATATAGAAAATTTTGTATAAATTTTCTTTTTTTTTATAGAAATTTTTCGATAAATTTTCTTTTTTTATAGAAAATTTTCGATAAATTTTCTTTTTTATAGAAAATTTTCGCTAAATTTTTTCTTTTTATTGAAATTTTTTGACAAATTTTCTTTTTATTGAAATTTTTTGACAAATTTTCTTTTTATAGAAAAGAAAATAAATTTTCTTTTTATAGAAAATTTTCGATAAATTTTTTTCTATAGAAAATTTTCGATAAATTTTCTTTTTATATACAAAATTTTCGATAAATTTTCTTTTTTTATTGAAAATTTTCGATAAATTTTCTTTTTATAGAAAAATAAAATAATTTTTTTTTATAGAAAAATAAAATAAATTTTCTTTTTATAGAAAATTTTCCAGAAATTTTCTTTTTATAGAAAATTTTCGATAAATTTTATGTACATAAATCTTCTTTTTATAGAAAAAGAAAATAAATTTTCTTGTTATAAAAAATTTTCGATAAATTTACTTCTTTTGTAGAAAATTTTTCATAAATTTTCTTTTTTTATAGAAAATTTTTTATAATTTTTTTTTATACAAAATTTTGTATAATTTTTTTTTATAGAAAATTTTTTATAAATTTTCTTTTTTTTTATAGAAATTTTTCGATAAATTTTCTTTTTTTATAGAAAATTTTCGATAAATTTTCTTTTTTTTATAGACAATTTTCGATAAATTTTCTTTTTATAGAAAATTTTTAATAAATTTATTCAAAATTTTCGATAAATTTTCTTTTTATAGAAAAGAAAATAAATTTTCTTTTCCTAGAAAGTTTTCGATAAATTTTTTTCTATAGAAAATTTTCGATAAATTCTTTTCTATAAAAAATTTTCGATAAATTTTTTTCTATAGAAAATTTTCGATAAATTTTTTCTATAGAAAATTTTCGATAAATTTAATTTTATAGAAAATTTTCGATAAATTTAATTTTATAGACAATTTTCGATAAATTTTCTTTTTATAGAAAAGTGAATAAATTTTCTTTTTATAGAAAATTTTCGATAAATATTCTTTTTATAGGTAATTTTTGATAAATTTTCTTTTTACAGAAAATTTTTGATAAATTTTCTTTTTATAGACAATTTTTGATAAATTTTCTTTTTATAGAAAATGTTTGATGTTTTATTTTTATTATTAAATTTTCCTTAAATTTTCTTTTTATAGAAAATTTTCAAAAAATTTTTTTTCTATAGATAATTTTTAAGAAATTTTTTCAATACAAAATTTTTAAAAAATTTTTTTAAATAAAAAATTTTCAGCAAATTTTTTTTCTACAGAAAATTTTCAAAATTTTTTTTTCTATAAAAAATTTTCAACAATCTTTTTTCTATAGAAAATTTTCGTTGAGTATTGTTTCTATATAAACTTTTCGACAAATTTTTTCTATTGAAAATTTTCGACAAATTTTGTCTCAATGAAATTTGCCATAAACTCAATTTTTATAAAAGTTTCGATAAATTTAAAGGAAATTTTGAAAAAATATAAAAATTTTCTTTTAATAGAATAATTTCGATTTTTTCCAAAGAAATTTTTGGTAAATTTATTTTTAAAAAAAAGTTTTTTTTTCTATAAAAATTTGTGATAAAGTTTTCTTCTTATAAAAGAATTTCAATAAATATTCCTTTTATAGAAATTTTTAGATAAACTTTTTCTTTTATGGAAAATATTCGATAAATGTTATTTTTACAGAAATATTTCGATGAATTTTCTTCATATGTATATTTTAAACAAAATTTACTATAGAAAATTTTCCTTCATTAGAAAATTTTCAATAGACTTTCTTTTTATGGGAACATTTAAAATTTTTTTTTTATAGAATTTCTTTTACAAGAAATATTCGATCAATATTTACTGATAGAAAATGTTTGATAAATTTCTATTTATAAAAAAAATGCGATCTTTTTTTTTGTGTAAGATTTTTGAAATTTTTTTTCTGTAGATTTTTAATAAAGTTTCCTTTTATAGAAACTTCTCGACAAATTTTTTTTTCTGCAGAAGATTTTCGACAAATTTTCTCAATGACATTTTTTTTATAAAATTTTGATATGTAAAAAATTTGCAATAAACTCCATTTTATAGAAGTTTAGATAAACTTAAAAGAAAATTTTGAAAAATATAATATTTTCAATAAATTTTCTTTTAGTAGAAAACTTCGATAAATTTTTTCTAAACAAATTTTTGACTAAATTTATCTTTTTAAGAAATTTTTCTTTCTGAAGAAATTTGCGATAGTTTGCTTATTATAAAAAATTTCAATATTCCTTTTAGATAATTTTTATAAAATTTTCGTTTTATAGAAAATATTCGATAAATTTTCTTTATAAATCTTCTTTTACGATAAATTTCCTTTTTAGAAAATTTCCTATTGTAAATTTCCAATAAATTTTCTTTCAGTAATAAATTTGCAAGACAATTTTTAATTTTCTTTTATATTGGAAATTTATTTAAGATTTTACTTTTATAAAAAAAAAGTTCGATAAATTTAAATTAAAGAATTTTTGATACAATTTCTTCTCATATAAAAATTTTCTAAATATTTTCGTTTTATATAAAATTTTCGATAAATTTTTAATAGATTTGCGATAAATGATCTTTTTTTTTTTAAAATCTGCGATGAATTTTTAAAATTTTTTATATTAAATTTTCGAAAATTTTCTTCTCAATTTTCTTTTTATAGAAAATTTTATTTATTTTTTTCCACTGTATCGATTATCAAACACAAGTTAGGCGTAGCAACATTTTCAACTATTCTTGTTATTATTTTTTACTCGAAAAACTTTAGAAATCTTCTATACATATGCGGTGAATTTTCCTGGGTTTTGGTTTGACTCTGTACAAATTTACTATATTTTCATATTTGTAAAACATTTTGTTGGATTTTAAAATGCACACACACTTACGCAAACACAGGAGAGGGATAGGGCACTGACAAGACACTGATTGATAAAGTTGTTCATAATGAAAATACTTTTGGTGTTTTTGCTAACATAAAAGTGTAAATTTTTGGGTAAATTTGATGATTGTTTGTGTTTGTAAGTATAAGTGTATAGATTTTTCTTAGTTTTAAAGCCACTTTTATATCCTTTACCACTTCCTTTGCATAAACAAAATACTATGGGCTATATAATATCATGGCTTATACTAATACTTAAGCCCCTTTCTAACTTCATAGCAGTTGCTAACGAGGGCAGACTAACAAGGATGTTCCAAAAATTATTTAAAATTTGTTACTAACTTTACAAAATATTAATAAAATGTGAATGAATCCGTCGCAACCGTATAGGTCTAATATTTATCGTTAACTATTTTCTTATTATTTTTTTTTTAATCTATTTTCTTTTATTTCTATTTGTAAGAAATTTAAAATATAAATTTAATATTAAATCTTTTTAACCTGCTGTCATTTTTTTGTGCATATGTGTGTTTGCTTTTTATTTCTAACTTAAAATCATTTGATACATTTGATGAATATGAAATCTAAGCTTGACCTTTTTTATCTGCTACTTTTTTATGTTTATATGGTTGAATGCTTGGTTGGTTGTCTGGAAAGGAAGAGTATATAAAGAGAATTGAATGACACTACAACAACAGTTCCTTTATAATATACTTACTTACGTACACATATATTAAAAGAAACCTAAAAATATTACAATGAATAAAATATATAGAGTGGAGGGTAACCTAAAAATTTTCATCTTGGTTGTAAAGTTCAAAAGGACAGGATGGAATTTGAAGTTTAAGTACTTTGGGAAAAATTATAAGCTGCAGCTATCGTAACAACTTTAATCCTAGATAGCCCATTTAGAGCCAATGAATTTACCTCATATCAAAAGTCAGTCGTTAGACTACCAGGTCCTGAATAATCTTAGTTAATCGTAGTTAGCAAGGCTCCTCAAACGAGTAATGAGTTGAATATCGTAAAAATATTAATTTTTTTTTTTTTTTAATTGATCTTCAGTTCCCAACCAGTGATTGAAAGTCATGGCCCTAGAAAATTTTGTTTTTTTTTTATTCGAAATGGATATAATCTTGAGCCTATCTTAAAGAAATATTAAAAAAATCCGCAAAAATGTTGGTCCATGAAACATCATTTTAGTACATCATGCGTAATAGTTAGTTTTTTTTTTTGCAAATTGGATAGAAATTTTTTGTTCCTTTTATGGGCAAAATACCGAAAAATTTTATGTGGTAAATATGATCCATAATAAATTATTTTCAAAAAGTTTTTTTTTTTTACTAAAATGTACTAAAAGGTCCTCTAGTGGAACAAAATCCCATGGAGAACAATTTAAAAATATTTTTTCCATAACAATCTGAAGATTACGAATTTTTTGAGACCTATTTCGTGAAAAAAACTCAAAACTTGTTTTAGCCAATCTATACACAGAAAAAAATTAATCCATTCAATTTTTCAATTAATTTTTAATTTAATTAAATTAATAATTGTTTTTTTTTAATTAAGTTTTCACAAAAATTGACAGCTTGTCAAAAAATTCAAATAAAATAGACAAATATTTGGAAAATTTAAAAAAAATTTTTTATACCAGGAGTAAATTGTAGTTTTATCTCAAATTCTGATAATTTTGTGCAGAAAAATATTATTGAATGCTAAAACCTACCTAGGATTTTAATGGTGATATTAAGATTTTTTCATTATCCGGTAAGTATGTTTTTAATTTGTAATAAGATTAATAAATATTTTATTTTGCTTCTGTCAATGAATGCAGTGGTTAATGAATGGTCGAATTTGTGTAGGCTCTTTTATAGAAAAATATTTATTTAAAATGTTCAAATACTCATGTCATATATTTGAATACTTTTTAAATAAGGCCACGTAATATTTACGGTCTTACTGCCGAGATAACCGCTTTTTATGACGATCTTTCTCGAGAACTTGGTATGAGATATTACGATCATTCAATAAATAACATAAATAAGTATATAGTTCGACTGCAGCAAACCTTAAACAACAAATAGAAGTTCAACCTGCAGATACATTTAATAATTTACGAACTATTTTTCAATATCCTTAACGTTTTTATCTTGGAAATGTTAGTATTAGTGAGATAAGTGAAGTCATATTGAATATTAAAGTTAATAAGAGCCCTGGTTATGATAATATATCGCCGGAAATTTGTTGAAGAATGTAAAGAAATTATTGCACCAATATTAGTAAATTTATTTAACAATATGATAAGTTCTGCGGTGTATCCAGATGTTCTCAATGTTCATAAAATAGTTCCAATACCAAAGCTAATGAATGCTTCAACTATTGAAAAGTACCGGCCAATTGCTGTTCTGTCTACAATAGACACAGTTTTTGAAAAACTTTTATACGATAAACTTTTGATTTATATGGAGGAAACGGCTTAGATGAAGGTTCCAGAGCAGCTGCTGGTGTATTTTTTGATTTTACTATAACGTTTGATCTAGTTGATCATGAAAAATTGTTGCAAAAGTTGTCATTATATGGTGTCAAAGGAAGTGAAATTTTACTATTTAAAAGTTATTTTTTGAACAGGAAACAATACGTGCAAATTAATAATTCGAAAAGCTTTATTGGTTCTGTGGATTATAGAATTCCACAAGGAAGTGGATTGGGACCATTATTATTTTCAATTTTATTAAATGATTTAAAAAATCTAAATTTATTCTGGCCAACTTTTTATGTTTGCGAATGACGTATGTTTATTATATCCTTTTAAATAAGACGTGATTCTGAAAACCTACGTTGAGAGAGATGCAGCCTTAATATCTGAATTTGCATGCTTAAATCGTTTAATAATTATTCCTGACAAAACAAAACTGATTCGCTTTAGACCTAATGCTTCCAGTCTTAGTAATGACTTTAACGTGTATATTGATGGAAAATTATTAAATGAAACACACTCAGTGAAATATCTAGGAATCACATTACAAAGCAATTTGTCCTGGGATCTATATATAAATGATGTAATGAATAAACAGCTTTATAAGTTTTAGTCATAAATTATCAGAAAAGTAACAAAATATAAATAAATTTTTAGTACGGGCACACTTTCTTTTAAATTCTGAGTAGAACCTGCAAATCTGACTAGAACTAGAACAGAGTGATTACAAATATTATTGTTAAATATTTCATGTATAATATATTTTTCAATTAATAAGTATTCGTATTTGAAAATAACATATTGGGTTGAAACTTTTGTATCTTATAGCTAAGTCTATATATTTGATTAATTTTTAAATTGTTACAATAATAATTTTTGGTTGATTTTACACTAAATTTCAATAATAACTTTAATTTATTTAATTAATAATTAATTAAAAATTAATTGCAATTTTATAAAAAAAAATCAATTATTTACACTTGATTAATATGCTCATTTTGATAATTGGAGCAAATTCAATTAAAAATTTAATTAATGAAAGCAATTTCGTAATTGAAATTTATTATTATTTTTTTCTGTGTACCACATATTTAAAATTTTTTTGTTACTTATTTTTTTTTTGTTTTGTTACCTCACAATGTATTTATCCCTATATGTGTGTCACTTTCTATTTATAAATTCTATCTTTTAAATTCATATGAAAAGATATAATGGTAAATGTAACAATTTAACACAAAAGATGTCTTAACAAGAAGATCTTTGTTGGTTTAGAATTTTAAAGTATAATAATATTCAAACAACTATACTATTGGGAGAATCCATGAATAATTAAAAAAAAAAAACAACAAAAATTGAAATATTTTACACAAAATGACCTTTGATCTCTTTATGAATTAGAAATCAATATTTGTAACATATGATTATAAAAGAAAACTCTAATAATGTTTGTTATCTACTTGTGATATTCTGGTAAACGAAATGCTTTCAAATTTATTAGTTTGTAAATTCGAATCATTTATAATGCGTTTTAATATGGATTGCCCCTACAAAAATATGTTCTTTGTTCTTATAAATATATTTCTGTGTGTTAAGTTGCATGCAATTTTAGTGACTGTCACCGAACTAGTAACTTTAGTAACAATTTAGAGCCTGTACTAGTTTAAAAACAAGTTAGATAAATATCCTAGTAGATTTTCGCTATAAAATTTTAAAATAACTTTCGATTTTTTAGGATTAGTTAAGTAAACAGCTGATTCCCCCTTGCATCACTAATACACACACAAGTATTAAATGGCCAAGTAACCAGATTAAGCTAAGAGTACTTTCAATATAAGGGATACTTTGCTATTGCTATATTACAAACATTATATTTATGTATATGTTACAATAGAAGTATTAACTTTACAATGAAAACCATTACAAAAGCTATTTTTAGCAGCAGAAAAATAAAAATATCCTGTAAAATCTACTTATATTTTATATGAAAGAGCCCAAAATGACCAAGAAGGATTTGTATTTATTACTTAATTTCAAAAGAAACCTTTAAAAGTTTGCCATAAAGTTCTAAAAATTGCAATAAGTAAATAAAAAAAATAAATTATTTTTTCTTTCAATTTAAGATGGTTAGAAGGGGGAGTATTCGTTATAGGCCCACATCTGCGATTGCCAATTATCCTGAAAAGGAGTTAATCATTTTTTTTTTTGGCACTAATTGATGTTTCTTTTTTTATCAAAGAATAATCATTTATGTACAAGACTCCGGATCCAACTTACCCTCTAGAAACTTTCAAACAGCTACAAAGCACTTACTAGGGTATCCAATTATTCGGGTTTTCATATTAATCGGTCAATTCGATAAATAATTATTTGAGGTAAAGGTTAATTGGTTAATAAGCTATTATTGGCAAATTATTCGATTAACCCAATAGTCTTAGTAATACATGTTAAATATATAAATAATGCTCATTATAATGTTCTCCTAATTTAGTTTAATGTTCTCGTAATTTAGTTTAATGTTCTCCTAATTTAGTTTAATTTAATAAATCAGTCACGTAACTCTATTTTTTGTGTGAAAACGATTTTTTGTCATAAAAGTTAAAATTAATATTAGTATTTTTTTTCATAAATTTTGGTGATGAAAATTAAAGTTTTTATGGCTTTAATAACTGAATTTACTTTACTCAAATCTATGTTTTCAATATTTCTATTCTCACAAATTAAGTACGTATAAGGTTATAATATTATAACCTTTTTATGTCGTATTTTTTAAAAATAATTGGTATTAATTTTTATCAAACTAATACATTTTTTAATAAAACCATATGCATAATATTATTTTTCATTTGTTTAAACAGTTGTTTTAAGCAACAAGTATTTGTAAAAACAGCAACCGAATCTCAAAGTTTTATAGCAGAACAATTCATTTGAATCTCTTTTTAATAATATCTTTGGATGCTATTTGTATTACTTCTTAAGTATTGATACTTTCAGTGTTGCCAGGAGGTGAGAAAAAAAGAGCCTAAAATGTACTTTTAAAAAAGGTAAAAAATGCTTCAAAAATAAGGCCAGAAAAAAGCTATTTTTTTAATTAAAAAAAACTTTTTACTTAAAAACAAATGGAACTGTCATAATAGGCTGTGCCGAATCTTTTATACCCTTCACAAAATCTATTACTACGTTTAATTTTTAAATTTAATTTTTTTACTCTAAATTAAAAATATTGAGGAATGAAAATTTTGCCATATAAACGATAAATTAAAATTTTATTTGTAAGTTAGTAACTCACCAAAACTAATCGTGATTAGTGAAACTGATTGAAAATAAAGCGTACGGTGTTGTCACTTCCTTTTACGTTCATAGAATTAAATATATTCTAATATATTTCTCTATGCAATTCGTTTATAAACAGTGAGTTATTTATTTGCAATAATCATGCGTGTAAACGTAATATATATTTAATAAATATATAATTTGAAAATATACTTAATATTTATAAACTGGTATTAACCATGACAGCAAAAATTTTTAACATAAAGAGTCCCCGAAAACTCATTGGGCATATGGCTTAGCAAGATAGCTCAGATCATCTGTGTTGAAGAGTTGAATAAAGAAGAGATATGCAAAATTCTAAACTCCTATTCAGTTTTGTACTGATTTTTTTTTTTTAAAGATAGTTAACAATCAGATATTTTAAAATTTGAAAAATTTTTTACTTTGGGACTCTAAGACACAATTGATACACTATCTTATTATCTACATACAAAACTCTAAAACTCAATTACAGTCAGCGTTATATTTTAGCGACAAGTTTACAAATGAACGGAAATTGTTAAAAACTAAAGCTAATGATAAAGTTTATAAACAACTATTTAAAGTATCAAATGCCGAATCTTTTTGGACGTGATTATAAAAATTAAAAAAAAAAAAAAAAATGATGAATGCGTATATCCTAATTTGTATTTTTACTTTGGCTTATAGCAGAGTCTTAAATAATGGGTGATTCAAGTAGAGATACTTTTTTCAATAGCCTTTTTTTGACAAATCACATGTGAGTCATGTCATGCTGTCATGTTATTTTTGTTTAGTATTGTTTGGCATTTCATAATGGAAAGACTTACACCTGAACAACTTTTACAAATCGTTCAACTTTATTACGAAAATTCACGTTCTGTGAGGAATGTGTTTCGTGCACTTCGCTCAACTTATGGTCAACATAATCGGCCTACTGAGCGTACTATTCGCAACACCATCACCCATTTTGAGACCCAGCATTCATTACTGGATAATATTCGACCGAACAGACCACATCCAGCATGCTGTGAAGAAAATATAGCGGCCGTAGCTGAGAGTGTACACGAAGACCGTTCGCAGCAACTCGGACTGACGTATGGAACGACTTGGCGCATTTTACGTCGAGATCTTAAATTGAAAGCGTAAAAAATGTAGCTCCGCTCTATGGGCTCTTGAAAAGTTCCAAGAAGATTCGACGTTTTCGAAGCAAATTTTGTTCAGCGATGAGGCCTATTTCTGCCTCCATGGGTATGTAAACAAACAAAATTGCCACATTTGGGACAAAAAGCAACCTGAAGAGATTCAAGAACTGCCACTTCATCCAGAAAAAACAACGGTTTGGTGTGGTTTGTGAGCCGGTGGAATCATCGGTCCATATTTCTTTAAAAATGATGCCGGTGCGAACGTAACCGTCAATGGCGACCGTTATCGTGCCATGATAACCGACTATTCGATGCCTGAAGCTCGTGATCTCGGCGACATTTGGTTTCAGCAAGACGACGCCACTTCCTACACATCGCATCAATCAATGGATTTATTGAGAGAACACTTCGGTGAGCACATAATTTCACGTTTTGGGCTGGTCGATTGGCCACCAAGATCGTGTGATATCACAGCGTTAGACTTTTTCCTGTGGGGATATGTAAAGTCTAAAGTTTATGCGGACAAACCCGCTTCGATTCAGGCCTTGGAGGAAAACATCACGCGTGTCATTCGCCAGTTACCAGTCGAAATGCTCGAACGAGTCATCGAAAATTGGACTCAACGGATGTACCATCTGCGATGTAGCAATAAACATTCCTCTTTAAATTTGAATTTTTTGTGTTTTTTTTTCTTTAAAAAAGTAGGGAACCTCGAAATGGATCACGCTTTATGTCTATACTTACATTAAATTTTAAACAGGAATGTTTTGTGTAAGTAAAAATCATACCACTAAATTTCATGTAAGTTGCTCTATAATTAACGGTAGTTACCATATAAGATCAACTTCCTAAAATCACTTTCGTTGACATAATTCCTATACATATATCCGAATAAAGATGAAATTTAGTACAAATTAATTTTATTAGGGTATAAATCTTACAGTCTAATTTTACACACATAGGTTCATATTTGGGCATACATTTTAAATAAGAACCTATTATATCAAAAGTAATTGAAGTTATTTAATAAAGCAAAACTTGCCCGACTATTAGCTATATAGATCTCTTTTTTAAATAAAGCAAATAATTAAGTTAAATCAACTTTAATTTTAAATTATATGATTATGGTTGAAAATAACTTTTGAGAATATATGTTTGTGTATCCGTCTGTATGTTGAAATTAATTTTTTGAAATCCGTGATCCAATAAATACATTTTGGTTTCAATATATATGTGGCATATCCTCCAAAAGTTAAAATTAATAATTCTGAAAATTCTAAAATAGCTACTTCAGGTTTAAGATATCTAATTCTAAGGTATCTTTTTCCAAAAAAAAAAATTGTTGATAGAAAACTGAAAAGCAATTTACAATTTTGCATATCTCTTCTTTATTTGGCTCTTCAACACAGATGGTCTGAGCGATCTTCCCAACTCATATGTCTAAGGAGTTTTTCGGACACTCTTTATGTTACAAATTTCCAATGTTATGGTTAACACTAGTTTAAAAATATTAAGTATTTCTAGATTAAAGCAAACATTTTTGATAAGAGATAATTCCAATATGTTTATATATTTATGAAATTTAGATTTTGTGAAGGGTATAAAAGATTCAGCCCAGGCGAATATAATACTTCTACTTGTGTTAGTTTCTTTTTATTCAGAAATCAAGCTTATTTACTTTGAAATTTTTTGAAAATATTTTTTTCCAAAACGTTTTCTTTTACCGCAGTTTTTTTTTGGAAAAAAATACGTTAATATATTTTCAGATACCTAACATTTCAATTGTAAAAAACGTACTTTTTGTAAAATCAAACTAAATTTTCAGTTTTTTCACTATGATTAAAATTGCAAAAAATCTGCGACTTTGACGACGCGTGAAAAATGGAGAGTGAACAAGATTTTTAACAAATATTAATGCATAATTTTATTTATTTTTACCTAGAATTTTTTTTTTCAAAATGTAGATTTTTAGTTTTCAATTAAATGCCGTTTTTCTCAATTTCACCCCTCTGTGCGTCACAATTTAGTCTGCTGACTCTTGGAAAAGATGCTTTTATTTTAAACCACAAATTTGCTGGGAACATTTCTTTAGGAATCAAATATTGAAAAGATTTTCCAACAATTTTGATCACCTAGTACTCTCGTGACGACGATATCACAAAAAAAGTATAAATCCATCTATTTGTTTTACGTTTGGAAATATAGCTGCCAATTATTTTATCGGAAAAATCGAAGTCTTATAATAGAGAATATGCAATAAAAAATTATCTATTTTGATTGACTAATTTCCAACAGCACGGCATTGGTCATTTGTATTAATATATTTTCTTCACTTTCTATTTAGAAACCACTAACTAATTTCGGTAATTTTATATCCAATATTTTTACATAAAATTTTAGTTCTTATCAATTAATTATCTTATTACCAAATCCGATATCTGGAGCTGAACAAAAAATAAATTAGAAAAACGAAGTTTTTTTAATTAATCATTTTTCCATCCAATTTTGAATTAAGTTTCTTTTTATATTTAATGTTAACTAATCTTAAGTAATTTAATAATTTAATATTTTAAATTCATCACTTAACAAAAAAAATTGTGATTGTATACAACTTTTATAAGTTTGTATGGATACATGCTTAAATAAGTGCTCATATGTATTTATCTCATTTACATAATTTACATTTCCTACTTTATTTAAGTGTACTCACATATATATGATTTTATTATAACTCACATATATATGATTTGTTTACCCCTTTTTATACCCTTCACAGAAAATGAAGTGTACCTATAAGATTGTCAATTTATACAAATGTCTTTAAATATATAACCAGGGCCTCAAATTGGAAATTATTCGTGAATTTTATGATTAGAAATAACTTTTGAAAATATGTATATACATGTCTGTCCATCCGTCTCTCCGTCCGTCTGTCCGTCTGTATGTTGAAATGGATTTTTTGAAGCCCATAGTCCAATAAATACATTCCTTTTTCAACACTTATGTGACGTATAGTTTCGAAAACCTTGGTATTGAAATTCAGCGAAATCCGTTTAGGAATGGCACAGTTATAAACGATTTTTTAGAACCGCCTCAAAAAATTTTCCAATTTTTTTTTGCCCAAATTTAATAATATTGCCTATTTCACATACAGTAATATATAATTTTTTCCAAAGTTGTGAGATTGAATAATCTAGTGGATGTGTTCTAGACTGCAAACTGTTAAGCCTGAGTTCGTATCCCCGGGACTCCTTATAAATTTCTGTTTTTTCTAAAAAAATATATAAAATTATCATTATTAAATAAAATTAGTTTGACAAGAATTTCTAGACACATTTTCATGTGTTTTTTACAAAAAATTATTATTTGGATTTGGTTTTGTGACTGAAAGACTTCAGGTCCTGAGTTGTATCGTTGCCCAAGGCTTCGAAAAATTGTTTTATAATTTATCTTCAAAGAAAAATTTAAATTTTGAAATATGAGATTAAAGTACTCTCATAAATACGTATTAAAATCACCTTTTAGAACCCTATAAAGTCCTGGATCGTTATGAGTAAAGGAGTTAATGTAACGATGTCTGTCTGTCCGTCCAACAAGATATGTCAATAATGGCTGAGTTATATAGTTTTAATTAATAAAGATGTTTCTTTGAAATTTGTTAAATAAAAATTACATTTCTATTCGCCAGGAGTCGTAACCATACAAACAATAGAAAACAACTAGGAGTCCAACTCTTTTAGTTAGCTCTTCACACGTATAAATTAATTATGTAGAAAATTCTACTAATATATACAATGAATTAGGTTTTTTTGAAAGCTGAGTTAAGTTTTTTTTTGGAGAGAATTGGTCTTCTAGTTGACTTTTCTTTGATACGAACACTTTCAAACTCGTAGCTTTAAAATCTTAGATCCTAGGTTATAGATTGGAAGTGTTCTGCATTAAAAACATTCAAGCCATGGTTCGTATCCTCGTGGAATCAATTTTAATTTTGTTTTGATATAGGCATATATTTTGTTTAAAAAATAATTTTGACAAGTAAATCTGAGTATGTGAGATGTTTTTTCTTAAAATATTATCTCTTAACTGTAATTGTGTTTTAGGTTTTTAAATGTAGATAATATGGTCTATCATATTATGTTTAATGGAATTGTGTCTTAGAGTCCCAAAGTTAAAAATTCTTAAAATTTCAGAAAATATTAAAAACGCTAATTCCAGTTTAAGATATCTAATTCGAAGGTATCTTTTCCGAAAAGAAAATGTTAATAGAAAACTAAAAAGGAATTTAAAATTTTGCATATCTCTTCTTTATTCAGCTCTTCAACACAGATGGTCTGAGCGATCATTCTAATTCAGATGACCAAGGAATTTTTGGGCACTTTTTATGTTTATATATTTATTAAATATGGATTTTGTGAGGGGTATAAAAGATTCGGCCCAGCCGAATATAAAACTTCCACTTGTTACCATTGTATTTGTTTTCCTTTAAGAACCTAATATTATACTCTTGGGTCTCATTTGTTTGGTCCTACTTTACCACTTAATTTTAACAGCAACCTTAGCCGCAAAAACAGCAACACCAGTATCTTTGTAAAGGATCTCAACATCATGAACAAACTAAAGCCAGAGAAGTATAACAGCAGCAATAATATTAATAAAATTATAATGAAAAAAAGGGGAAGTTGGTATAATTAAGTATTCTTCAATATCCTTAAAGTGTTTATAATTTGTAAATGTTACAGCAATGCTAAGTAGTAGTGTTGCTACATACTACTAGTGTTGTTGCTGTTGCTGGTGTTACTTCCTCTTATTTCTGGAATTCTTCTCTTTCACATTATTTACGTTTTGTGTGACTGTATTTCTGTTTCCGATAATAATGTCTTGGCTGCTATTGCTGTTCTTGCAGTTGCCAATGCGGACATTTTTAATACATTTTTAATTGTGTGGCTCAAGTTGTATTGTTTGATGTGTGTTTGAATATTTCATTTTCTTGTGCGTTTTTCTTATTTAGAAAATTATCATAAAATTTTATTTACACTGTTTTAAATTTCTGTTTTAATTTTCTGTAAATTTTCATGAAAATTTTATTAATAAATATTTGATTTGTTACAGTCACTTTTTTTCAGTTTTATAAATAAATAAAAGGACGTTCTTTTGGGGCGTTTTTTTTTCTTAATTTTTTCTTTAAAGTAGGACAAGAATTTTATGACTCCAGGTTGACTTTTGATGAAAAAAAAAAAAAAATAAGCATTAGGAAGTAAAACCATAATTGGGTATAAGATTTGTAGCATCTATGTTACATTTGCAACTTGATGTTAAAATACGAGAGTTGTGTGTAAAATGTCTGTTTACAGAACATCATTTTCGATATAGTTACTATTTGATAAAAAATATATAGTTTTTTTTAGAAGAGTCGGCATAAAGATGTACTTCTGTCTGTCTGTTCGTCCGTTTGTTGAAATCAGTTTTCTGAAGGCCCCAAGGTAACCTAGGGTCAAATGTTATACATAAATGCATGTTAAAATCACTTTTTAAACTTGCTATTAACGATTATGTGTTTGCAATTTCTACAATATTCATTCTGGTACCCCATAAAACCCTGGATTGTTATGAGTTAAAGAATCAATGTAACGATATTCGTTTGTCCGTTCATTAAGGTATCTCAATAATGTCTGAGTTGTAAAGAATTTTTTAAAGAAAACTATACTTTTCGAAGTTCACAAAAGCTTCGGTCAAGAGTAAGTCAATCTCAAAATGAACAATAATCGGACTTAATATCTACGATTTTAATGAAATTCACTATATAGTAATTCCAAAAAATTTTGCTCCAGCTTGGATTTTTGGCAACTCCGATTTTGAGGAAATTCACCATATATAATCTACACCTCTATGCGCTTCATAGGGCGAGCAACCCTACATCATATCTATGACGGTTCATATTTTATGGGCCTCTAAATTGGAATACTTCGGGCATTTTTGCCAAAAGTTAACAAAGTTTAAGGTGTCAATGGAAAGGTCTGATATTGCTCTCTATTATAAAATTTATATAATTTTTTGTCGCAAGGACCTCTAAAATAAAAAAATATATATCATTATCCTTGGATATTCTCAAAAAGGGTTCTTAATTTTCATATATTTTTTTACATGATGTTTACAATAGTAATTTTTAATTTTTCAGAAATTACATATTTTATATTTTATAATTTAAAATTGTTCCTTTTTTGGCAAATTTGTAATAATTAAAAATGGTACTTGTAATTTAAGAAAATATACTAATTTTCCAAAACTATTTAACTAAGAAAAGTACAAATTTGTCAAAAGTTCAAATTTGGCAGAAAAAAGTCAATAAAATGTATGAGTTTTCAAAACGGAGAAATAAACATTTTAAGAAAAAGGATTTACCCCCTGTTTTTATAAAGCGAACAAAAAGTTCGTTCGTGTGGAAAGCAACAAATTAATTTGAATTTTATTTCTTGTTTTCCATATAAATTATCAAAATGATTTTTTGTTTTATAAAAACAGGAGGTGAATTTTTGAAACGTATTAGTTATACCAAAAGGTAAAAATGTTTAAAAATACTAATTTTCAAAAAAAAAAAAAAAAAAAAAAATTAAAATTAAAGGAAACTACATACTGCAAAAAGTATCAATTTTTAAAAACAGTAAAATTTTTAAAAAAATGTTAACATTTTCCAAAAGTATTAATTAAAAAAATAAAATTAAAAAAAATAAATATAAATGTATTACGAATGTTTTAAAATGTACGGATTAGAAAAATTCCAATTTTCAATAAGAAGAAAAATATTTTTGCAAAAAAATACAAATTTTCAAAACATGTAGATACCAATTTTCATAAGAAGTATATATTCAAAGTTAACCTGGCGCTTTGAAAAAAGTAATAACTAATTTTCAAAAAAGTATAATTTTATTTTTATAAAAGCATGACTTTTAACAAATTTTCAATTTTGCCAAAAGGTAGACATTTTTGCAAAAAGGTACATATCAAAAAAGCAGATGTAGCAATTTTAAGAAAGAACTTTAAATTAAAAAAAAAAAATTCCGAAAAGTAAAAAATTTTGTTCAAAATGTAGTTATCTATTTTCAAAAAGGTTAAATTTAAAACAGATCTTATTTACAAAAAATGCAGATTTTCAGTTAAAAATATATTTTTTTTTAACTGCAAATCTGCATTTTAATTACCAATTTTCGCAAAAAAAAAAACAATAATTTTTACAAAAGTATAAATTTTCCAAAAATTTGATCATGATACTAACACTTATGTGATTTTCGGAAGTGGGCTTTATATACAATTGAATTATGGACTTATATACGGCGTACTAATTGATGCTTTGATTTGGTATTTATTTGCGTCAATTTTTATGAAAATTGTGACATATCTAATGAATTTGCTGAGCGTTAAGACCCTGTACAATGTCCACCATGTTTATATGGACAGACAGCCAGGCATCCAGACGAGCATTGTTAAATCGACTCAGAATCACTTTAAGGTAGAAGTAATGTGCGTTACAAACGCCAGCTCCAAAAAAAAGTTTTCCAAAAAGTACTAACTTTACAAAAATGTACTTATTCTCGACAAAGTAAAAATTTTCTGAAAAAAAATACCATTTTTTTTAAATCCTCTTTTTTTAATAACTGAAAGCAATATTTGTAACTAAGATGTAAAATAACTGTGCTATAGCCGTCTATGTAATAAAGAAAAATCTTTCTAACGTGACCACCAATCTCTTGTGAAACATCCCCCCTAATTAGGTATATTTGCATTAAACAACCATCAAACAAGCAGTCATCTAGCCAGCAACCAAAAGCATCCGAAAACATTACAAATTTAACCTAATTAAAAATGTTATGATTCTAGCAAATGTTACTTACTACTCTGGCTGTTGCTAATTCTCTATTTTATATTGCTTTAGTGCTGCTACTATTGCTCTAGTAAAATGTGAATGCCAGTAGCACTGGCATACAATTTTGTAAATAAAAAAATCTTTTTACACTATAAATAAAGGTCCAAGTCAACATGAAGCCTCTTAACCACCCAAAAATACTCATGTGCTAAATATTGGCATTATGTTTGTATGTATATGTAAATGTTTGTGTATGTCTCCTTTTTGTTTCCATTCCATTCTAAATTCAAAATATACTAAGAGTGTGTAGAATAATGTGTGTGTTGGTTTTCTTGTTTTTGCAGGACCTCTAGCTATTGTATAAGTATCCTTGCTCTCTTTATATACAAACACACATATGTAGTACATACATACATATATACATATATCTATAAACAATTTACCATTCATTCATTCTTCTCTCACATTCCAACAAAACCAAAAAGTAAAACAAACATTTTTAGACCATTTACACACAGAGAGTAAAATTAAAAAAAAGTTGACTCAACTAATTGACACTCATTTTACGGTTATTATAATATTTGAACATTTATACTAATTCAACACAATCTTTAGCATCAAATTATTAAAAACATACAACAAATATCTAAACTCTAGCAAAAGAAAAAAACCCCTCTGGTCTAGATTTCAAAATTAGAACATTTACATTTTAGCATTATTTGCAAGCCAGTCATTAATTAATATTTTACTTTCGTTTCAATTAAGAGCTTAAATTTTGAAAAGTAATTAATTTGTTAAAAATCTTTTTGTATTCTGTTTTGTTTTTCCTTTTCTTTTTCTCTCATTTTTTTGAAATATTCAATTTTCTTGAGGGAGAGAGAGAGAGAGAGACAGAGTAGGGAAATACAAATTTTGTTTATTGTTTTACTTCAGTATTTTGTGTAGGACTTTTTAAACAAGTGTTGTTTAGTCAACAAAATTTCAGTTTATTTGAATTTAAGATAATTATTTCCTTACAACATCATCAACAAATAAATAAGTTTTTAGTCGATATTTGCTTTGTTCAAGTAAATAATAAAAAAGTTTATTTGTTAGTTTTATAACTGGAAAATTTAATTATAATTTTCCACAATCATTGAAAAGTTGTTTGTACAAGTATCATGATAAAGTATTTAATATATTTTAAGTATTTTTATAAGCAAAAAGAAGAACAAGAGGAGGAGTGCTATTTAGAAAGTTAAGATGAAAATAAGCTGTGGGTAGTATTTCCGAATAAAAAATATTTTTAATAATAATAATTGTAATAGATATAAAATTTTTAATGTATTAATCGAATCTTTGAATATTTATTGTTTAATATGTATACCACAGGGTTGAGCATGCCAATATAACACATCCATTTGCTTATATATACATATATATATATATATATATATATATATATATATATATATATATATTATAGTAGACTACTGTCTATTTTGGAGTAAGTGTCGTCATTTACTTTGCGTTTAACAGCTGTTCAAAATATACAACCTCGTATATTTTGCTAAAAATGGAAAAAAGTTAATTTAGAGTGACCATTAGACATTAATTTTTGGGAAAAAAAAACCATCAATCAAACCAAGGAAAAGCTCGATAAATACTATGGGGACTCTGCGTCATCGATTTCAATGGTAAAAAAAGTTGGTTTACTGACTTTCGTTATGGACACATAAGTACAAATGACGCTGAACGTTTTGGACGGCCAATTGAGGTCAGTACACCCGAAAATGTCGAAAAAATCCACGATATGGTGTTGGCCGACCGCGGAGTAAAAGTGAGTGAGATTGTTGATGCCATAGCCATTTCAATGGCAGTGTGGTTTCGATTTTAAATGATCAGCTGGGTTTAAGAAAGTTGTCTGCAAGATGGGTGCCGCGTTTGCTCTCAATTGACCATAAATGTAAACGTGTGACAACTTCAAAGGATTGTTTGGAGTTGTTTAACCGCAATCCGAATGAATTTTGGTGGCGTTTTGTAACTGTGAATGCAACATGGATCAATTACTGTACTCCGGAGACCAAGCAATGGGTTTCTCCGGATGAACCTGCTCCGAAAAAGGCCAAGGTAAGTTTGTCGGCCAATAAGCTGATGGCAACAGTTTTTTGGGATGCACGCGGGATAATCCACATCGATTACCTTCAAATGAGAAAAGCAATAAACGGTGAATATTACGCCAACTTATTAGGCCGATTTAATGCGGATTTAAAAAGAAAACGACCCCATATGGCTAAGAAAAAAGTTCTTTTTCATCAAGATAAAAGCACGGGTGCACACGTGTGCAGTCTGAATGGCAAAGCTCTATGAATTGGGCTACGAATTGGTACCTTATCCACCATATTCTCCGGATTTAGCCCCTTCCTATTTCCAAACCTAAAGAAATGGCTCAGTGGAAAGAGATTCGGCTCCAACGAAGAAATTATTGACCAAACAATCCTATTTTTTACGCAAAGTAAATGACGACACTTGCCCAAAATTTAACAGTAGCCTATTAACAGGTGGTACTTGATGGGGATAGTATTGCATTTGATATAACTACGAGGGAAGTTCGAAAAGTCACGGACTTATTGATCCGCCCTCAAATAAGCACACGTACTACAATTGCTTTTGTTTTCAATCCAATTTTTTAGTAACACTAATTCTTAGACTTATGTTTTTTTTGACAACCGATAACCAACGAAGCTTCATATCTATGTTATTCTATGGCTCAGACCATCTTTGTTGAAGAGCAGAATAAAGAAGAGATATGCAAAGTTGTAAATTCATTTTCAGTTTTCTATCAACAATCTTTTTTTTTCGAAAGAGATAGAATTAGATATTTTAGCTTTGAATTAGCTACTTTAGAGTTTTCAGAATTTTTAAGAACTTTTAGTTGTTCTGATCTAAGACATAATTCCACCGAACATAATATGTCATGTTATTATCTACATTTAAAAACCTAAAACACAATTTCAGTTAAGTGATAGTATTTTAAGAAAAAATATCTCACATACTCAGATTTACTAAATACGCCCATATTAAAACAAAATTCAAATGGATTTTACATGGATACGAATCATGGCTAGAAGATTTGTAATCTAGAATATTCCCGATTTTATGAATTTTTGTTTAAAGCTCTATAATACATAATTTGACCATAGTAGATACATTTTTTAAGTATAATGTTCACTTGTTTGCTTTTGGTTTTATTTTAATTATTTTATAAGTTTTTAGATTTTTATTCATTAGTGAAACTACGCAATAGGTTAAAACATAATATTTTTCCTACTTGTTTGTGAAAGCCAAAAAATTTCCGCTCAGGTGTACCAAACTTTAATTGAAAGAAAATTGATGATTGTAAGAGTTCGTCGAAAAATGCTAGCGATAACTAAATTGTTTGACGAAAACTTTCACGTTTTTACATACGTAAAAGTTTATGCCCAAACATAACTTTTCATCTTTCACAGTTACAAGTTATCTTTATAAAAAATCCATATGACCAAAACTCAAAAATAAGAATAAATAAAAGACTTATGTAAAATTTAAAATAATGGTCAGTATATACATTTCCTAGGCTGTAACTACATTATAAAACATTATTGCATATTTTTTTTTTTGGTATTGCGATACAGCATTTATAATTTTAATAAAAATTTTAAAAATAATATTAAAATACCAACTTTAATGCCTTATCAGACTGTCAACGTTACCAAATTATATATTTTTAATATATGTTCTAGATTACTTGTCATGTTACCATTTATAAAATATATTCACTTTTTACAATTTCCTAAAATATTATTTTGGAATTTCTGCCGAAAAAAATTTGTTTTTTGACCAGTGTGCAATGATGAAAAATATTTTTTCTACAAATTAAAGTAAAACTATTTTTTTGAATTAAGAATTTCAAAATGCCAAGTGGCCTAGGGAGTAAGAATTCAAAACTGCGAATCCCGGCGAACAGAAATGTAATTTTTATTTTTTATAAATTTCAAAATAACATTTTTAGTTAATTTAAAATATATTTGACAGTTCCTTAATCTGACATTTCAAAATTTTCATTTTAGTTTGAAGATAAATTTTAAAACGATATTTCGAAATCTTGAGCCAGGATCGAACTCAGGACCTAAAGTCTTTCAGTCGCAAACTCAAGCGGTATACTAAAAGGGTATGTTGAAATTTTCCATGATGCGACTAAAACAGATAGAATTGTTAGGGAGAGTTTTCATTTTCAAATCTCGTAAAGTCAAAAAATTGAAAAATTTAAAACAAAAGATAAAAAAAGATATATAAACAGAAAAATATAAAATTATTGTGTTTAGATTACAAAAGTGTAATAAATATTTTTTAAAAGGCAACATTTCTTTTCGCAAAATTTTGCAATATTTAACACATAATTTTTTTCTGTACACAATTTATTAAACACATTAGTTTTTTCAACAAAAAATCCGTTTTATAATTTTTTTTAATTTTTTGTAATTCTAATTTCATAATATTTTATTATTTTTTTGAAGTTTGTTTTAATTTTTTCACATTTTCTTTTGGCTGACATTTCAGGCAAAATAAATTGGAGAACGTTCTTTATAATTATTGTACCTTATTATTTATTTTGTTATGAAATTTACTATTTTTATTGCTTGTATAAAATGTTTACAATGCAATTCAAATCTTAATAATACTTTTTTCATAAAAGATACATCAAAACTTGCTTAGAAATTATTTTCAAATTTATTTTTTTTTAATAATGAAAATTTAAAATTTATTTATTTTTTTTTTAGGAAAAACACGAGAAGTCCCGGGTCTACAAAATTAGGCTTAACGGTTTCACAACTTTTTAATAGAAAACTATTTGTACATATATTATTGTATGTGAAATAAAAAATATTATTTAATTTGTGGAAAAAATTTAGAAAAATTTTTGAGACTGTTCTAGAAAATCGTTTATAACTGCGCCATTCCAAAACGGATTTTGCTGAATTTCAATACCAAGCTTTTCAAGGCTATGTGCCACATATGTATGTGTTGAAAAGGAAATGTATTTAATGGACTATAGGCTTCAAAATATCCATTTCAATACTCAGACACACAGTCAGATATTCAGACAATCAGACAGATAGACATACAGAAAGTCAGAGAGACAGACGGCCAGACATATATACTCAAAAGTTATTTATAAACATAGTAATCACGAATATTTTCCAGTTTGAAGCCTTCGATATATATTTAAAGATATTCGTATAAAATCCCAAACTTTACCTACCAACATTTTATGTGAAGGGTTTAAAGATTAGTGAACATTTTCTGTGTGATATAATGCTGCTTATTTTGAATGTTTTACAATTATTACCTTTCAAAATAAGTTATTCATTATAATTGTATTTGGATTGGATTGAATTATAATTTGAAAATTACTAATAAATTGCAATCATATGTTGCTGTAAATAAGAGGTTTTATTCTAGAAGAATTCGAGTGTAAGCAAAACTAAAAATGAAGGTTTTTGACATTCATAAAATGTATCCAAAAAAACACTATTCGTAAATACACAAATTTGAACCAAATACACGATAAATTCAATTGATAAAGAATTTTTTATAAAAAAATTAATTGAAATTTTTTTGTAAAAGGAAAATTTAAAGAAAATATAGTCTACATTTTTCGAAAATTTCCTTTGAAAAGAAAATTTGTCGAAAATTTCCTATAAAAAATTTATCAAAAATTTCCTTTAAAAAGAAATTTTATCGAAAATTTACTATAAAAAATTTATCGAAAATTTCCTATAAAAAATTTATCAAAAGTTTCCTATAAAAATTTTATCAAAGAAAATTTATTGAAAATTATTATCCTATAAAACGAAAATTTATTGAAAATTATTATCCTATAAAAAGAAAATTTATTGAAAATTTTCTATAAAAAGAAAATTTATTGAAAATTTTCTATAAAAAGAAAATTTATCGAAAATTTCCTGTAAAAAGAAAATTTATTGAAAATTTTCCATTGAAAGAAAATTTATTAACAATTTCCATTGAAGAAAAATTTATTAACAATTTTCTATTGAAAGAAAATTTATTGAGAATTTTCCATTGAAAGAAAACTTATTGAGAATTTTCCATTGAAGGAAAATTTATTAACAATTTTCTATTGAAAAAAATTTATTGAAAATTTTCTATTGAAAGAAAATTTATTGAAAATTTTCTATTGAAAGAAAATTTATTGAAAATTTTCTATTAAAAGAAAATTTATTGAAAATTTTCTATTGAAAGAAAATTTATTGAAAATTTTGTATTGGAAGAAGTTTATTGAAAAATTTCTGTTGAAGGTAAGTTTATAGAAAATTTATTGAAAATTTTCTATTGAAACAAAAGTTGTTGAAAATTTTCCATTGAAAGAAAATTTATTAACAATTTCCATTGAATGAAAATTTATTAACAATTTTCTATTGAAAGAATATTTATTGAAAATTTTCTGTTGAAAGAAAATTTATTGAGAATTTTCCGTTGAAGGAAAATTTATTAACAATTTTCTATTGAAAGAAAATTTTTTGAAAATTTTCCATTGAAAGAAAATTTATTGAAAATTTTCTATTCCAAGAAAATTTATTTATTTTCTATTGAAAGAAAATTTATTGAAAATTCTCTATTGAAAGAAAATTTATTGAAAATTTTCTATTGTAAGAAAATTAATTGAAAATTTTCCATTGAAAGAAAATTTATTGAAAATTTTCTATTCAAAGAAAATTTATTGAAAATTTTCTATTGAAAGAAAATTTATTGAAAATTTTCTATTGAAAGAAAATTTATTGAAAATTTTCTATTGAAAGAAAATTTATTGAAAATTTTTTATTGAAAAAAAAAAATTATTGAATATTTCAATTGAAAGAAAATTTATTGAAAATTTTCTATTGAAAGGAAATTTATTGAAAATTTTCTATTGAAAGAAAATTTATTGAAAATTTTCTCTTGAAAGAAAATTTATTGAAAATTTTCTCTTGAAAAAAAATTTATTGAAAATTTTCTATTGAAAAAAAATTTATTGAACATTTTCAATTGAAAGAAAATTTATTGAACATTTTCAATTGAAAGAAAATTTATTGAAAATTTTTTATTGAAAAAAAAATTATTGAACATTTTCAATTGAAAGGAAATTTATTGAAAATTTTCTATTGAAAGAAAATTTATTGAAAATTTTCTATTGAAAAAAAAATTTATTGAACATTTTCAATTGAAAGAAAATTTATTGAAAATTTTCTATTGAAAGAAAATTTATTGAAAATTTTGTATTGGAAGAAGTTTATTGAAAAATTTCTGTTGAAGGTAAGTTTATAGAAAATTTATTGAAAATTTTCTATTGAAACAAAAGTTGTTGAAAATTTTCTATTAAAGGAAAATTTATCGTACATTTTCTATAAATAGGAATTTATTGAACATATTCTGTAAAAAGAAAATTTAGATTAGAAGAAAATTATTCGTAAGCATTTAAAATTTGTATGACAGTGATTTTATTTTTTGAGACCCCATGGCATAGAATACAACTAGAAGTTTATGTGGGAGACGAAAACCTAATTCAGTTGTCAAAAACCTAGTTCATGCAACAACAAAATACATATATTTTGTTTTTGTGTTTTGAACAATATACTATTTTTTTCTCTCACATAAACTTCTAGTTGTATTCTATGCCCCATGACTTCTCTCTTTAAGTTTCTGCCACAGTAAGAACAACAATTTGGTAACAACTTAATTAATGCAGTACGTGGTACATATAGTGCTATTGCTGTTTCCATTGGCAGGAAATTAAATTTATACTTAAAAAAAAAAAACAAACCAACTTTTTCTATAAGGAAATTAGCCACATATGCCTTCAGTCTGCTAAAAGATCCTTTTCACATATTAAAGCCTTAAAGAAAACACATTAAATTTAAACAATCATAATAATTACACCTAATTGAATTGCAATAAAAGCAATTTGCTTAAAAAAGTTGACACATGTCAGCTCAAACAAAGCCAAAATGACATTTCATTATAAATTTTGATAAAATATTTACCAATATGGTGAAAAATATTTGACGCATAAATAAACATGTATATAATCAGATTAACGCAATTATTTTAATTTTTGTAAAAATAAAAAATTTCAAATATTAAATAAATTGTAGTAGTTATGAAAAGCGGGGGAGGTAGAGAAAGAGAGTTTGTTGCCAATATATAGAATTGACTTTTTAATCTTCAATTTATTGTTTTATAATTTTATATCTAAAGGAAAACATATTTAATCCATATTGATTTATTTTTTGTCAATTTATTATACATACATGTAAAATGGAATTGACCTTCTTTTTCCAACTTCCTACCATCATCTTTCTTAATAATCACATACATACATACATACATACATACATACATACATATGTATGTATATTTATGTAGCTTTGTAGTGAATATATTACAGGGAGGCATTAAGCTGGAAACTGATTTTCAACACTATTATATTTATTTATCATAAAGCAAATAACAAATATTATAAATGAATTGAACACAAAATGTTGAAAGGGAAGAATGGTCAGATGGTGGGAGGATAAAATATTTCGCACTTAAACATACACATGGGTACATTTAAAAACAATGTCTTTGTCTATTCATGTATGACTGAGTTTGTGTGCATAAACCGAAGCTCAACAAACACATAAATTACATTTAAATAAGAAAATTAATAGAAAATACATATTTTATGAAACGTTTGATGTTATGGAATAATGAAATAATAATGAGAGAATAATAGCATTAAATGTCTTTTTTTTACAAAATTACCGAAAATTTGGGGAAAATTTTGATATTAAATCTGATATTAAATTAATAAAATTTAATTTTAAGCATTTATTTTAATATTTGCTGGGATGTTTTTAAGTATCTGTATAAATATGTGTGTAAATGTATAAAGAATTATTATTATTTTTTTTTTATCCAATTTTAAAGATAATAGGGTACCAAAGGAAATAAAAAGGTAGTAAAAATGTCACGTAATCATAACCTCAATCATTGATACTAAAAAATACAAATATATTAAAAACAAAACTAAACTTTGAAATAGCATATGCATACATAGGTATAAATATATTTTCTAAATTTATGAATAAATAGAAATAAGTCGAAGTTTTATATTCGGTTGGGCCGAATACCTTCATACCCTTCACAAAATCTATATTTCATAAATATATAAACATATTGGAATTATCTCTTATTAAAATCTTTTGCTTTAATCTGAAAATATGCTTAATATTTATATACTGGTGACATAGGAAATTTGTAACATAAAGAGTCCCCGAAAACTGTTTGGACATATGACTTTGGAAGATTGCTCTGAACATTTGTGTTGAAGAGCTGAATAAAGAATAGATATGCAAAATTGTAAATTCGTTTTCAATTTTATACCAACAGCTTTTTTTGCGAAAAAGGGACCTTGAATAAAGAAATTATATGCAAAATTGTAAATTCGTTTTCAATTTTATACCAACATTTTTTTTTTTTTTTTTTCAAAAAAAAAGTAACCTAGAATTAGATATTTTTACTTGAATTAACTATTTTAAAATTTTTAGAACTTTTAACTTTGGGGCCCTAAGACACAATTCCACCAAACATCTAAAACACAATTACAGTTAAGTGATAAATAAATATAAGAGATAACTTAGGTGAGTAAGCATGTTTTTATTTGTTCTTTATATTCTTTATCTCACCAAGTACTTTACAGAAATATCAAAATCTTTGAATCGGAAAATGGTTTGTAGGTTACGATTTTTTGAAATTTTTTCATACTGGAAGAGGTCATCTTTGATACCCTGTAGCTTATCTCGTATTATTATTATAGGGTGACTACAAGATGAGTTTTCTGAAAGCTTCAGTTCTGATCTTTAATTCGATCTGACCAGCATTTTATGAAATACCGATTTTTTACCAAAATTTTTGCGATTGACTCCACTGTGCGTTAGAGTGAATTTTGGAAGGGGGGGGGAGGGGGTTCATATCGCAGCTATGGTCCAATCATGTAGATAAATCATGTTTAAATTTAACACATAGGCGTATAAAATACCTTATGCTGAATTTCATTAAAATACATATCATAATATTTAAGGATTTTATAAGCGTAAACCCATATTTCGGAAGGACATTTGTATGGGGGTTAGTTGTAACAATGTACTATAACCAATAATGGATCTTAGCCAATTTCATTAGGCTTAGTCTCTGTACCAAAATAATTATATATGTCTAATTTCAGATATCATCTACATTGCAATCTGTACTTTTCGCACAAATTTACATGGACAGCCTGACAGACGGACGGACATCGTTAAATCGACTCAGAAAGCAATTCAGAGTCAACGACTTTTTCTGGGCATTACAAACTCATCTTCACAAACAGAAAATATCCCAAACACCTACATATGGTGGTGGAGGTTATAAAAATGGACCAATTTTAATAGTTTGCAATTTATTAAAATTTTTTGAAAAAGCAAACATTTTTAAATTTAAAGTCTTTAAATTTTTTTTAATATCTCAGAAGCTATTGAGTATATTAAAAACTTCAACATTTTTTAAATTTTGTTAATTTGATTTAAAAATTTCATTATAAAATTTAATTAAAAATGTCCAAGATAATTTAAAGAAAATCTACATTTTTGGCATTAGTTTTTATAAAGTAAAATATTTAATTTTTTTAATAACTAATTCTTGCTATTTTAAAAGTAATATTCATCCTTATCATCCACATCAGAAAATTTGTCATATATATACATACGTACATACATACATACATACATATGTACATCATGTCCAAACTTTTCATATTACAACGAAGTATTCTGCAACCGATAAAATATCCTTAATGCCTGATTGTCCTTCCTATTAGATTGAAATACTTTATATTATTTTCCACAAACTGAATTATATTTAGTTTGTCATTTCTTCGGTTTGTTTCGTCTCTACCTCATCCTAATCTTGTCTTTTTTAAATTAAATATTTTCTAACTAATATGTGTATACGAATCAGAATGGTTGAAATAAATGTAAGTAATAAAATACGTTTGATGCTAAACTTTTCAAACCATTAAATGAGACTCTTATGAAAAAAAAGAAATAAGTTAAAAATGTAAAGGAGAAAACAGAAAAGGACATACGTATATATTTGTGTATTATAGTACACGTTCACTAAATGGGGCAAAAAAATAATATAGTAAGAAGTAAAAAGAAAAAAAAATATATATAATGAAATGAAGAAGATATTCCCCAATACAAATAAAAACAAACTCTTCTTATATGTTGAACCGAAAAAAAAAGAAAAAATAGAGCAGAAAAAAGACAAATAAATAGCATGTTGGTAGCAGAAAACCAATTATGCAAAATGTCAGCTAAAAGGGGGAATGTCAATAAAAAGTTTTCAAATTTCATATAGTGTGATAGAGTAGCAAAAAAAAAAAAATAAAATAAAGTTAGCTACTTTTTAAGAGGCATCTATATGGTTGTATCAGTACACAATACTTAGTATATTTCATACAAAAGAATTTTTAAAACTTTTTAAAACAATTTAAGAGATATTAAACTAGCTTTAAATATGATACTTATTTCAATAAACTAAACTATGACACATATTACATGTGTGTATACGTACTTTCCTAAAGTAGGGTGTATTCAAATATATTTTTATTTCCAACGATATGTCAATATTTTGCTATACCAAAAGTTACTTTTTTTAACATGTTCTTAGCTATTATGTCAAATTTCTTTTAAAGATCATATAACCCCATTGTGTAAAATTCATACTTACATATTTCTTTTCTTTAAATATCTGGCAACTCATGGCATAAGCAATGTAAAATTTTTAATGAAACTAAATGTTATACGTTTGCAAATATTCAATGTTGTTGGTAACGTTTCAGAATTAAAATAAAATATTTCAAAGAAATCATATGTATACAGTGGGTAGTAAAAAAAAAATTATTGCTTGCTAATAATTACTTATAAAAATATAAATTCCCAGTTGGAGAAAGTTAATTTGGAATTATACTATAGAAATTATTTGTCCTTAATATTAAGACTGGCTGGGGGAAACTTGGCTCATTATTTTACCGCCTATTCGACAGGTAATAAAGCAACTTATATTTCCCATTTTATGGTCGGCAATTGGACAGCTAGTGTCTAGAGATTTCATCCCGAGACTCCCGGGAAATGTGCAGTTTTTCATGTCCCGTTTCGTCATGGATTGCTGGGAATTTTAAAAGCACTTAAATAAGAAAAAAATGCAGAAAAATATATTTATTTTAATAATTTTTTTAAGAAAATTATGCTACAAATCCTGCTGATAACTATATCTTAACGATAATTTCATTAGATAATTTATGTGGGATGTGCATATGGCATGAATTTAATTAAACATCTTAATAAAACGTCAGCACTGAAAAATGAAAAAGTATAATTGATAGAAAGAGTCTTGTAGAGATTTTAAATATACGTTATAATTTTGACAATAGTATAAACAATATGCGGAATTTATTTTATAGAAAATTGACTTAACATTAAGAAAGTTAAAAGAAAAAGTAAGTAGTGAATCCAACAAACCATTAAATATTTATATAATTTTCAACTAGAAAGCTACAGATAATATTCTCAGTTATGTATGAAAATGTCTGATCGAATCTGTATCGAATGAAAGCGAGTGTTTTAAAAAGGATATTGTAGGGAAATGTAAGAGACAATAGACTGAAGCTTAGGGTTGTTCAGCTGCATGCTGGATTTAAACATACCTAATATTATGAAAGGGGACGTCATTTATAACACCATTTTCAAATTTAAACTTCCTACGATAATTGGAACAGGATGCTATACGTTCATTTATTTACCACCTATGATGTTGTAGGATACAAAAACTTTGATTCGTTTCAATCACACTTTGCCAATTTTTTAAACTTCAGAGAAGTGTAACTAATAATGATAAAGACCATGGACCACAAAATTTTGCAATTTGATAGTTTATAGTGTTACTAATATAATGTTATTAGCCATTTTGTAAAAAAAGGAAATATGTTGGATATTATTGTAACATTAAATTAGTTTCATTAATTTTAAAATTTTTCTGTTTTTTGCTCACATCTATAAATAATTTCATATTTTACAAAAATATCAAATCCCCGATTTAGAGACAAATACCTTAATCTTGCAACGCTAATCGATTCAAGTCTGTATTTGAGTGATAGTAAGATTAAATGCTCATGAAGTCCAATTTAATACACGCAGAGAAAAAATATAGTTGTGGTGACCATTATCAAAGAGTAACATATTATGATTGGAATATATGGTCACAGTGAAAAATAAAAATAATTATAAGTAATAATTATTATGATTCCATTTTGTCATATTGTGTACGAATTTTTTACATATAATTGAATAATCTTACTACAACTTTATTCCATTCTATCAGATTATGATTTGATGTTAATATAATATTATTCTATCTTATTATATTATTATACCACATTGTCTTATTATGATTCCATTTCATAATATTATTATGCTATTCTTCGTATTATTATTCCATCATATTATTATCCCATGTTATCATTTAGGTGTCCAATCTTATCACATTGTTATTTCATTTTGTCATATTATAAGTCCATCTTATCATATATTAAAATAAAACGTATTAATAAAAATTTATATTTTTATATATATATATATATATATATATATATATTATATGTTCACTAATTATTTTATTTGTAACATTATATATGGTTTAAATGTAAGATATGTTTTATTTAACTAAACCCTTTAATGGCAATTAATCAATATCTTATATTAAATCACACCGAGTATAAGCAAACCTTGTCTATTTAAATTTATTCATATATAAACTAAATGACAACTACAATTAAGATGGAACACAATCATTAAAAACAAAATATATTTAGAAACAAACAAATTAAGAACTTTTCCACAAAGTTTGTGAAAAGGATAAGTATTATATTTACTTGAAATATTTTATTGTCATGGGAATAATAATATTAATATGTTTTGAAAACAGAATATGGTTTAGGAACAGGGAAAAGACTGCAAATATTTAATGGCTGTAGAAGTAGTGATATTTTTCATATTAATAATTTTTTTTTTCTGGTAAAATTATTGAAAAACGTATAACTGGTCAACCATATTAAAATTTTTATTGAGTGTATACATTAAATGATAAAATTTAAACAACAACATTGTTATCATGAACACAGAGTTATAAAAACTCAAAAATGAGAACATAATATTGCTTTTAGTGATAATGCTGTAACCATGTTTTTTCTCTGCGTGTACCTTGTGGGTTTTCAGATTTAAATTTTTTATGCTTGTGAACTACGTATTATGATTTTTAATCAATAAAATAATTTATTCTTATAAATCACTGTATACTTCTATACATCATACACTCTCAGTGCATAAAAACATTTCTGCAAAAATGTGTTGAAAAAAGGATAATAGAATCGAAAAATAACCAAAAAAAGAATGACTTAAAACTATCTGTCACTTGTAATAAATTTATTTATTTTTTTTCTCATATATATTTTAATTTTGGTGCTCTACTCAAGTGCAGCAACAAAAACTTAACAGATTTACCATCAGACAAGATTAAAATTGTTGATGAAGAAAGAAGGACAATGTTACAAAATAAAATACAGCTCTTGTGCTAAGTACAAAAAAGAAAGAAATCATCATGAGAACCACCAACAATATCGAAAGCATAAAATATGATTTTTTTCTTGTACTAAAATACTTGTACAAAGTATGTAGCAGAATATTTAGTCATATATGAAGGAAGTAAAATCTACCAGTTGGATTTCAAATGATATATACACAACAGTCTTTAGTTGTTTATGAGAGCATTTCTTTTCATAGAACAATCATTAATAAGATGATACTTCATTTTAAACACACATACATATATGTATATATCCTTGTATCTCTTGTCGAGGGGGGAAATGTAATTTTGAACATAAAGTAGCAGAAAATAAGAGCTTTTCTTGTTTTCCTGCTACTGCATCTGAAGCTGCTCATGTTGGTGTTGTTTTTCTTGAGAAAAATGCTTTTAAGTGCTTAAATGTTGAAATATGTTGAGCAGTAAAAGATTTAAAGGTCAAGCTTTTAACTTAAATAAAAGTGTTTATGGCGTTTAAGGAGAAGAAAGATGATAATAAGATTTAAGTTAAAACTTCAGAAATGATGTGAAACAATTGGACATTTTATTTCTTTTATGTTTTTTATGCTGAAAGTAAAGTGAAGAAGAATGCAGCTTCGGGTACTTTTACCTAAATCGCTCCACTAATGATGGTAATGAATCCAATGTTTTTTTCGCATTGTTAGACTTTTTGAGGGACGTACATAAGCTATGAAATTCATTTTTTTATTTAAGTTTTTCTTTTTGCAAAAAAAAACAAAAAAAATCCCAAAATTAAAAAATAAGAAAACTAAAAACAATCGCCAATACAAAATTAAAAAAACCACGAAAAAATTAACAGAACGCAAAAAAAACCTATTAAAAAACAAGTTATATTCAGCTGGGCCGAATCCTTTATACCCTTCACAAAATCTATATTTCAAAAATATTTAAAAATATTGGAATTATCTCTAATCAAAATTTTTGCTTTAATCTGGAAATATACTTAATATTTGTAAACTGGTATTAACTATGACATCGGAAATTTATAACATAAAGAGTCCCCAAAAACTCCTTGGGCATATGACTTAGTAAGATCGCTCAGAAATGAATAAAGAAGAGATATCGAAAATTGTAATTTCTTTTTCAGCTTTCTATCAACAAATTTTCTTTTTCGAAAAAGGTACCTTAGAATTAAATATTTTAAACCTGAATTAGTTTTTTGAAAAATTTCAGAATTTTTAATTTTGAGGCACAATTCTACCAAACATGATATGCCATCTCATTGTCTACATTTAAAGTCCTAAAACATAATTACAGTTAAGTGATAATATTTTCAGAAAAAATATCTCACATACTCAAATCTACACGCAGAGAAAAAATATAGTTGTAGTGACCATAATCTAAGATCAACATATTATGTTTGGAATATATGATCACAGCTAAAGATATATAGGATTGTAAACAACAATATCATATTGTGTTCCATTTTATGGTTCGCTTTTTTATATTATGATTCAAGTTTTTCATATTATTATAATATTTTACTACACTATTATCCCATTATATCATACTAGTGTTACATTTTATCATATTATTATCCCATCTTATCATATATTAAAATAAAACACATTAATTTAAAATGTTTATTTTAATAAATTGTTTATTGAGTCATATATTATATCATCATATGTTGTGCAAGATAATTCAAGATAGTTCATAAACATCTTATATTGCTTGAATCACACCAAATATTGCAAATATTACAAAACCTTGTCTACTTATATTGATTGATGTATAAACTAAATGTGAATTATAATGAAGGTGGAAAACAAATATATTCAAAAACAAACAAGTTATGAATTTTTCAACCATATTTGTAAAAAGCATATTTATTTGTAACATTTTATTGTTATGGGAATAATAATATTAATATGATTTGAAAATGAAATATGGTTTAAGAACAAGGAAAAAGATTGATAATATTTAACGGTTGTAGAAATAATAATATTTTTATATTAATAAAACTTTGTTTCTGATAAAAATATTCAAAAACATAATATTTTTGTAGTCAACTATATTAACGTTTTGATTAAATGTTAACATTGAATGACAATACAGAAACAAAACCATTGTCATCATGAACACAGTGTTCTTAAAATTAATGAATATTAAAAATGAGAACATAATATTGTTGCAGTGACAATGCTGTAACCATGTTTTTTCTTTGCGTGTAATTATCAGTTTGATACTTTTTTAACAAAAAAAAAAAAAAAAAAAAAAAAAAAAAAATATGCCCTTATTAAAACAAAATTCAAATGGAGTCTACAAGGATACGAACCATCGCTTCAAGATTTGTAATTTATAACACTTACACTAGACTATCTATACTCATAGAAATTTTGTTGAAATACACTTATATGTAAATGAAACTTTTTTTGAATTCAGAATTTCCAAATGCCATGTGGTCTAGGAGGTAAGAAATCAAAGATAATAGTTTTAAGGGTTCGAATCCTGGAGAATAGAAATGTAATTTTTATTTAATAAATTTCAGTGAAAGATTTTTAGTCAATTAAAAATTAATTTGACAGTTCCTTAATCTGAAATTTCAAACCTAAAACAATTTTTCGAAGTCTTGGCTTAACGGTTTGTAGTCAAAAATACTTTTTTTTGATTATTCAGTTTCACAACTTTCAAATAGAAAAACATTTATATATTATTATATGTGGAATAGAATATATTATTAAATTTGGGCAAAGAAAATTGGAAAATTTTTAAAGGTTCTAGCAAATTGTTTATAACTCCGCCATTCCTAACGGACTACGCTGAATTTCAATACCAAGATTTTCGAGACTATATGCCACATACGTGTTGAAAGTTAAATAAACATACAGGTGGACAGACAGGCAGACTGACAGACATACATATATTCTCAAAAGTTATTTTTAATCACAACAATCACGAATATTTTTCAATTTGTGGCCGGATATATATTTAAAGACTTTCGTATAAAATGCCAAGCTTATAAATACCTTCATTTTATATATGTGTGTGCGTGTGTGTGTATGTGTGAAGTATATAAAAAAGCCAACCTGAAACATATACCGCAAAAACGAAAAAAAAGGATAACAAAATGAAAAAAGAAGAAAACGGGAAAAATCGTCAATACTAAAAATTCATCAAAATGAAAAAAAATCGGTAAATAAAAAGAAATCAAAAAACTCGACATAAAAATTTGTAAAATAAAATAATATCCGAAATGAAAACATCGACAAAAGAAAAAAATAAAAAAATGACAGAATGAAAAAAATGCAAGGCGAAAAGTAGAGAAATTTTGGAAACAAAGAAAATACAAAACCGAAAAAAATCGTCAAAATAAAAAACAGAATAAAAATTAAAAAAAAAATCGCCAAAAGGAAACGAAAAACTAATTACCAAAATTGTTAAAACCACCAAAATAAAGCGTCAAACGAAAAAGTTACAAATTTTTTTTAAATAACTAAAATGGAAAAAAGCCGTCAGAATGAAAAATATAATTCACAAAACAAAAAAATTACCAAAGCAAACAAAAAAGCGCCAAAGTGACAAAGTCTTCCAAACATAATGAAACAATTTTGAAGATATAAAAGTCATTTAAATCAAAAAATTTTCATAATAAAAAAGCCAAAATTGGAAAAAACCGCCTAAAACTAAAAAAATTAAAACGAACAAAAAAAATCTCTAAAAAGAAAATAAATCACAATTATTATGATTTCGTTTTATAACTGTTTTCCTACTGAACTGATTTATCTAATTTTAAAAAGCAAAATGCTTAAAAAGCATGAGAAAATTCCCTAAAATGAAAAAAATCGTTAAATCCTGCTTTTGTTTCTTTTTCCTCTGAACCGATTTAACTGATCTTATTAGAAAAATGCTTAGAAAAATGTAAAACAATATAACTGATTTCGGTTCGAAATGGTAATTTTTGAACCTGGAAAAGTTGGCCACAGATGGATGGATATATAAACGATGTAAAATGGCCTATGATTTACATGGAGTGACAATTTTGTATGTATATATACTTTTAATTAAATTTAATAAAATTAGATGTCAAAGCTTGTTCTTTTAAGAATAAAAAAAAAACATTTTTAAAGTTATATTTCCATTTCTAATGAATTTTTTTTAAAGCTTGCAAATATCTGCTACTGCACAGTGATTCAAAAACGTTCTTTTTTTGGAAATAATTCTGCAACTTGTGAATCGTTGGAAATATCTAACTAAAATTTCACTTCGTCAGAGACAAGATGTTTTTGAGTTGATTCTTAGCGGGTCAGGGGAGGAGAGAGCAGACCTCCAAAATTGGTCATCTCGGGTATACAATTAAAAAAAATTCGCCAGAAAAATTTTACATATAGATGATCCTTATTATCTGTTTTAGTTAAAGAGATAATTACGAGTAGGTTGAAATAAAATTTTCACTAATATTATTTAGAAATTATTGTATAATTTCTAAATAATATTGCTGCAAGATTAAATATAAATATATGAATTAGAAAAAAAGTTATATTAATCTGAATTTGGAACTTTAAAAAAATTTAATTTTCTTTATATTTTTTTGCAAAAAAGGATTCAATATTTTTTACTTATAAAATTTTTTTTTTGTTCTGAACCGTAAAAGTTTTTATATGTTTTCAAAAGGGACCATAATGTGGATGTGTGTAAGGTAAACCAGAAGGAGCTTCGGATAACGATCTCTCCCCAAGCCCTATTCAAACTTTGTCAATTTTCCACAATTTTCTTTTAAATTTGTCTACAAAATTCTCAAATAGCAGAGTTGAGATCAAATAAGAATTATGTTAGTTAAATACGTCCATATGTTGGGTAAACACACGAAAAATGTTTCTGACGGACGCCTTTTATAACGACAGTGTGACAATTTGAATGGAAAAAGTCAAATTTTATAACACGTTCCTTCCGGGTTGGGAATTTGGGTATTTTGGTACAAAACACGGTGAGTGATTTTAATTCTCTGATTTTAAGGCAAACCTACCTATATTGTGTCAAAATTTCATTTGAATATCTCTACTCGTTTAATTTTGATTTAGGTCCAAATATTAAGGTTATTTCTAAAAAGACTATATTTAAAATTTATGTTTCAAGTTTTTGAGGTCATGACCTGAATAAATTTGATCATATTTAATTTACTTTCACTAGATGTTATTCTTTACAATCTTACGAATTCGGAGATACCCATATGCAGCTTACATCTGAACAAAAAATCTTGCGAGCACTGTTGCCAGATTTACTGATTTTTCTGTATTTTGACAATTTTTTTTATTTTCAAAAAATTACGATTTCACGAAATGTTCACACACGCCAATTTTTCTTGTTTTAATTTGATTTTGTATTATAGTAGATAGAGAGAGAGAGAGAGAGAGTGATAGAGAAAAGGACTATAGGAAGTTTAAAAAATGTTATTTTATATACATATGTATGTAAGTAAAATAGTTTTGATCATAGACAAAAAAGTTTAAAATTGTGTTAAATAGTAAAAAATTTAATTGAAAATACAACCATGGATTGGTTGATTTTTTGAGTAACCTTTTCTCGTAAATTAGCATCACCGGCTCACTTGATTTTTAAACAATTTTTATAAAGATGCAGTAGTGCTTTTAATTGTGATTAAGGAAATGTAAAAAAAATTTACCCGCTCTCTCTTAGTTTACGAGTTATAGATCTCTATAGTTTTGATATATTTTTCTGAATATCTTTAGTAATACATATGTGATATAAATTATAATAATAATGTTTAAAAGTTCAAAACCTCTTGAATGATATATAAATAACAAATATAAATAACAAAATGAAATATATATAACAAATTAAATTTTAATTTTTTATTGATATACCTGAACTTACAAAATTTTGTTATTTCTAAAAAAAAAAAAAATTATTTGGCGAGTAAATATATGAAAAGTCATTGAGTTACACGGAAAACCCATTATTAAGGTTAAAAAGGAAATATTTTCGTTTTAACAGGGCCGGTAATCTTAATTTGTTCCTTTTTTTCAAATTTTATATATTATAAAACAATGTTGAAAGTTTATTTAATAAACAAAGTGTTTCAAAATTTAATAATAATTAATTTTTCCAATTTTTTGACGAATTTAAAAATATTATGCCGATTTTGGCGATTTTTTTGTTTTTATACTATATTTATCTGGCAGGGCTTACGAGTGTTGGCAATTTATTTTATTTTTATATGAAAAATGCAGACATATTACAAGTACGAGTATAAACACAATGTAAAGGTAACAGAAGAAGTTAACATTGCATTGCTACTAGCGCTGCCCAGCAAAAACTTTTTGGTTTTCGGTAATAACAACTACTTATTAAAGTAGTTTCTTGATAATGAGGCGTCATTATTATTTGCCTACTCTATATTACATTAATAAGTACTCAGTAGTATAATAGCACAGTAATACTGCAATCACGTGGATGAGTTGGCTAGAGTGCCGGATTAACAACCATAAGGTTGTTGGTTCAACCCCATTCTGAAGCTGTTAGTTTTTTATAACAAAATGTCTAATAAGATACTAAACTAAAAAGAGTTTTTGTCGCTTAGGATGCTATGTGCGAGATGGTGTACTGAGTAAGACGTTAGTCAGTAAAAACAAATGGTTAGTGCGTGTCCAAGTTCGAGTCTCACTGACGGCAAAATTTGTTTGTTTTTTTTTTTGTTTTCGTTTATGTACATATCTTTGAGTACCCCTAGAGTCAAAAAATAACTATATGAATTTGTAGACAAGTCGAAGAAAAATAAGTAGTTATTCAGGCAAAAAATAAGTAGTTTATTTTTGTTTCCAATTATACCTGCTAGCTTACCAGGAAAGCAAAGTTTTTGCTGGGTGTGTTTACATTTTTCATAAAGTACATGGGAAAAGAGCTAGAAATTAGCTAGTTTGTTAGTATAAATATTTTATGAAAGTATTTGGTATCGGAATTAGTGAAAATATATTAAATAGTGCCAAATTTCTTCAGATCATGACTTCAAAAACTTTAAATTTAAGTTTTAAATATATTTTTTAGAAAAAATGTTAACATTTTGATCTAAATAAAATTTAAACGAATAGAGATAATCCAATGGAATTTTGACACAACATAGACACACTTGCTTTTAAATCAGAGAATTAAAAACACACCCATTGTTTTGTACTAAAATACCCAAAATCCCAGCCCGCATAAAACGTGTTTTAAAAATTGATTTTTCCATTCAAATCATCACACTGTCGTTACAACAGGCACCTGTCAAAAAATACTTTTGTGTGTTTTTTCAATATATTGAAAAAAAAAAACACACACAATATGTATTTTATATTAATATAATATTTGTTTAATCCCAGCTTTGCGATTTGAAAATTTTACAAACAAATTTAAACAAAATTTTGAAAAATTAACAAAGTTTGGATAGGGCTTGTGTGAAGACCTTTGCCCCAGGCTCCTCCGGATTTGTTTTAGACACATTCTCCTTAAGATTTCTTTTGAAAACATTAAAAAAAATTATATAGCCCAGAACAAAACGCAAATTTTATAAGTGAATAAATAAATGTTGCCACCTTTTTAGAAATATAATCAAAAAATATGACATTTTTTTAAAGTTCCAACTTCAGATTAATATAAATTTTTACTGAATTTATATATGTATGTATATGATTCATGCAGTAATATTATTTATAATTTTGTAGGAAATCCAATGAATATTAAAAAAGTAGGGCTAATATTGTGTCCTCCAAGTTAAAAAAAAAAACTAAAATAACGAGGCTAAAAATGAGTAAAAAAATTTATTTCGAACTAAATATCTCTTAAATTAGGAGATAAACAACACATGTATTTGTATTTTTTGTAGAAATTTTCAAGGTTTGTATAGATGTAATTTTTTCTGTCAAATCATAAATGAACTTTTGGCGATTTTTTAGAAAAATATCGCATACCTGAGATAACCAACTTTGGAGGTTTACACACTCATCACCTGATCCGCTAGGAATCTGCGTTTCTTCAAATCAACTCGAAAGCACCTTGTCTCTGGTCAGGTGATTTATTGATTTATTTATTCGCAAGTTATTTCGAAAAAAAAAAAAAAACGTTTTGGAACCACTGTGTGCTGTTTTGACTATGTAAATAAATACTTTTCCTATTGCAGACACAATTTCTTTTCCAAGTGAATTATTGTTATTTTTTTCTAAGTAATTTAAAAACTTTTCTGCAGAAAAACATTTTTTTTCGTGTGTTGAAAAATAACTTCACGTATGTTGTGCAAATACGCTTAAAATTATTATTTTATAAAAATAAAGAAAATTTTTTTTTACAATATATTCCCTGCACCAAAAGAATCAAATTAATTTCAAATGCGTGTGTATATTTTTTATTCTAATTAAGTATCATAAAACAAATTTAGAAAACAAAAGTTTAGCCTTTAAATGAAAATGGGTACGAAGTACATACGAGTACAATAAATAAAACCCTTTTTTTATATAAAAAAACATTTTTTTTTTTTTTTAATAAAAATAAATTTTAATGATTTAATCCTTGCCTGCTGGGGTTTTCTTTTGTTGTTTTCTGCAGACGTTGGCAAGTGTTGTCTTCCCACCAGCAACAACGAAATACAGACAAACACGTGATGGCAGCATTATAAAATTATTTAAAAAGAAGTGAGAAAAAAAAACTTTTTTGTTGTGATTGTTGTTTTTTTTTAACCTTCATTAAAACAATATATAGAATAACGGAAACGAAGAAGAAAGTGAATTTTTACGACCTTTTTTAAAACGATGAACATAAAAGTTGTTGCTTTATTTAAGGATGATGTGTTTTATTGTATTTTTTAAATAATATTTTGACACAACAGAGTTTCTAAAGTGTTGGCAGTTTAAATCAAATCAGATTACCCGTGTTTATAAGCCACCCAACTTCTCTGACATTTACGACAAAACAAAACTACAAAAATATTTGTAAAAAAAAAACAAAAACATTTCAAATAGATTTTTAAACTTTATTCTATAACGTAAACAGGGAAGTAAGAACCAGAAAAAGATAAAGTAAAAGCTGTAATAAAATAAATAAACATAAATCTGCAAATTGCATAAGACAACAAATAACAAAAGTAGCAGCCGTAACTTAGTGTCTATTTTAGACAATTTTTTTTATTTTGACAACTGTTGTAACAGTTGCACAAAAACAGCAATGAGAAAAATTTATTCATGTTTTTTTTTTATATATGCAGTTTGACAGCTTTTATAACCAAAAATAACAATCAGCTGTTTAACTGAGGTCACCCTGTATACATTCGCACTGATTTTGACGTTTGTCTTGATAAAAATTTATCTAATATAGACACTAGGTAAATAATAATAACAACATCGAGAACACAGGCCATAAATTCTATATTCTAGGAAAAATGTTGTGTAGAAAAAAAAAGCAAATTCCACATTAGTTAAAGTGCTAGTGGTGGTGGTGATGTCAAAGCGTAACGTTTTAAAAATATCTAAGGAAATTGCAATAATACTTTGCTTGCACTTTCATTAAAAATGTAAAGAACGTAAATGTCATCAACGATAACAACAATAACAAAAGAAAACAAAGCAATGTTAACGCCAACGACAACACCAAAGTCATTGCTTACTAATCGCCTGAAATAACCAGTGTTGCCAGTTTAGACTTTTTAATATTTAGCATTAAAAAGCCTTTTTTTGCTTTTAGTCTTAAAATTTTTGTTTTAGCTTCTAGCATTTTTCTACACCTTTTTGATTCCTAAAATTATCTTAAAAAGGCTAAATAAAATGTTAGTGTTTCAACAAAGTAGAAAATAATTTCTTATTAGCTATTACTTATTTTTTTTTCAGAATCAATCCATTTAATCGTTTTTGTGTATTTATTCGCACAAAAAAATTATATTATCTTTATTTAAGAAAATTTCTACCACGCTTCATTATGCGTATCTAAAATAACTTAACTAATTTTAGGAACTTATTGATAAATTATTATAATAATTTTTTTTAAATACTTCATTAACCATAGAAACTATTTATAACATAATTTTAAAAAATTCTTAAAAAAGCGAAAATATCCAAAAATTTAAATGTTTAATCAAAGAGAAATTATATGTAATTTAAAAATTACGAAAAATCACTTCAAAACAGTAGGCAATTTTTCATATGAAATATACCTCAAATTTGTAAGTAAATCTTTGGTCGATTTTTCATTGGTTCATTTTGTTAGCAACTGTTTTATTTATACATAAATTCATTGCAATATCATTGAAAAAAAAATCAAAAACTAATGTGAGTGAGAAAAAATAAATGTTTAAATTAAAGAAAAATATTTTAGCTTTTTTTGGGCCTTATTTTTTGTTTCATTTAGCCTTTTTTGTCCTTTTTTTTAAAGTACAATTTTGCTTCTTTTTTCTCACATTCTGGCAACACTGGCAAAAACTATCGCCATGAAGTCGCGCAACAACTTATAAGCATGAGTTGACATATCCTAGTGTTGTTTTTCAGCAGAATTATGCACTTTATTCAAGTTATTTTTATACTTAACAAGAAAAATATGAGGATACATTGGACTTTTCATTCCGCTTGTAACACATTAAAATATTGTCCCAAGATGAAATTAAGACTACTTATATAAAAAAATCTAACAATTTTTAAATTCCTTGATTTTGATTTAAAGTTTTGATTGATTTAAAGTTTTTTATTTTTTTATATTTGAAAAAAATTTTTTTTTTAAACTTAAAAAGTTATGAGAAATTTTTTAGAATTTACAGTCACTTAATTTGGGTCACAAGAAATTCATTACTTTTAAAGTTGTGCGGTCATAAATTTTGCAGTTTTTTCTTAGAAATTTTTCACGCATAAATCAAATTAAATTTCGAGAACTAAATTAAGTTTAGCCAAAGAAAAAGACTCTGCTACAGTGAAAAACAAGTGAAAATGATTTTCGGAGAGGTTCTTATATGGAGCCTGTGGTCGATTGTGTACTCTTTATAACTTTGGAAGGCTTGATTTACACACTTATAAAACAAGAAATTTCCATAAAAGCAAAGAAATTTTTTATAAAAGTCTGTACAACGATGCAATAATTTTTTAAAGGTATTTTTATTGTAAACATAACAAAATTTAGTTTTTTGAAGTTGGAGAAATACTTTCGAAATTATTCAATTTTATCCGAAATAACTTACATGAATTTTCCATACATATTGCATTTTTGCACCAAAATGCATGAAATAAAAAATGAAATAAAATTCTTTGTCTTGAAATACATGAACAAACAATTTACTGATATGCTTTAAGAAATCTTTAATAGCATTTTTTAGTTTTTAAGCGATTTTAAAGGGAGATAATTCGTTTAATTCTAACTAAAATAGCATAAATATGTTTAGACTTAAATAAAAATAAAAATAAATGAAATAAAAAATAAATTTACATCAATATCGAAGTTTTGAAAAAGAAAAGGAAAACAAATTTAAAAATCTTTAATAATAAGTTCTCATCAGGGCAACAAAAGATATGAGCATAAAAAATGCTCTTAAAATTGGAAAATATGCCCTTAAAATTTGAAAATATATTCTTAAAATATAATTATAATCGCCATCAAAAAATATGGCAGGTATATTGAGTTTGTCAGACCGAGTGTAAAAAATTAGTTTGTCATAAATAGAAAAAGGAATGATGAATTTATCTTCAATATTTTCATCTTCCTTCGAAAATTTTTAGGTAAATCAATAGGTTTTAAAAATTGACACTTGTTTAATAAGAAATGTAGTAAATGCAAATTATTATTATAGATTATTATTTTACTTGTTTTTTTTAATAACTACATAACATATTTATAAATTTTTGTAAAATGTTAAATTCTTTTAATAGTAAATAATTTTATAATTTCATTTATTTTTCCTAGGTTTCCGAAATTCTAAATTTCCAAATTTCGCAAAATTTAAGCTTTCGATAAAAAATTATTTGTCTAAGTACTAGTTTTATCAGTTAATGAAAAATATTTTTTAATTTTTAATTTCAAAATTTCAAAATCTATCGAAAACTTTTTACAAAAAGCGCTAAAATAACAACACAGAAAAAGTTTTCCCTGATTTTGTTCATACAAAATATAATATATATCCCAGATATTAATAAATTGTACATAATGGAAATTTTGCGTATTTTGAGACAATTTTATTTTAGGAGCAAAATAAAAATATTTACACTAAATTATCAACAATAAATGTCAAAAGATATTAACTTTTTAGTAAAATCTTAAGAAAAAAGTTAATTGAAAATATGCATAATTTTGTAGCTAAAAATCATAAAAAATTTTTAATTAGCGATAAATTCTGTTATTGTTTTGTTAATTTCTTCTTTTTAAGATTTTTTATTTTTATTTATTTATTTTTTTTGAAAGTAGAGAAATCAAGCTTGTTATCCATATACAATTGTATATGTTTTGGTCAAATATTGAAAGAAAATTTTTAAACAACATTTAGAAGAAAAATTAAATTTTTAAGTTCTAATGCAATTTGTTATACAGTTTTCTCCAAATAGCTATGCAACGATGTAATATTTTTTAAATACTTTTTTTTAAACATAACATTACATAAGATTTATTTTCTTTTAAATTGGACAAGAATTTTAAAACTTATTCGATTTTATATGGAGTAATTTACATAAACTTTTTATACGTTTTTATTTTTGTCCAAAGTATGCTTCAAATAAATCATAAAGTGATCTGCTTAAAAATATATTAAAAATAATTTGATAAAGTTTTGAAAATTTTAAATAAATGTTTGAGTATTTAAACGATTTGAAAGATTGACGTCTCATTTTATTCTAAATGTAATAGCATTTAGAAGTTGATATCTTTAGTGTTATTTTAAAATATAAAAACAAATTTAATTAACAAAAAATAATAATAAATTATTTCTTATTTGTTGTAAATATAAAAGATTTAAATACATTTTAAAAGCTACGTTCGTTTGCTTTCTTTATTGAAATAAATTCAAAATTGACTTAAAATTTCGATAGCGACGAGGTCTTTAGTGCACCAACTATCATCAAAACGATTTTTTTTGAAATATCTCAAAACTTATCCGGTATTTCGATTTTTTTGAAAATTTGTTAAATTTTCGCGTTTGACAACTTTGTTGTTTTTCCCACAATTCCTTACTTTTTATAGGTAATAAAAAGTAAGAGAGCAAAGCTATTATTAACTAAAATCAAATAAAAATAAAGTATTTATTTTATTTTTGTAAAAAATTATTGATCTTCGGTACGGTTCCCTTTATCAGATTAGTTCCAAGTTTTTGCAACAGTAAGTTTTTGATATTAAAGAATATAATTAGATCTATTTAAGTAAAATTGATATTCTAAGTATCAAAAACAACAATAGCTCAACCTATAGTGTTTTTCAGATTATGTATTTTAATCAATTTCATTGAAATGCATTTATTTGTTTGAAATGATTTAGAGAATAACAATTAAATAAAAGCACATCTTAAATTATTAAAATCTATTTAGGCACCAAAGATCCATAAAATTTTTTGTTTGTATTTCGAAAACTAAAAAGCAATAATGAAATAAATTATTACGGTTTTTTTTCTTTTTGGTAAAAAAAAATAATAATAATAGTTCAAAAGTTATTTATAAAAATATTTTATAAAATGTAATCGCCACTTATCAACTCAAATTTTTAGACACTAAAATCTTGTAGATAATTTTTCGAATTTTTCAAAAAAAAAAAAGAAAAAAAAGATTCCCCCTCAAATGCTTTGACTGGATCCGCGCCTGATATATATTCTGGGTCCTAGTAAGACTCTGCGTCTATCTGTCTGTTGAAAAAAAGAACAGGGCTAAGAGCAGATCACAATTCGGCTAAAATATTTGTCTTATATATATTCAATGTTGCCAGTTTACCCCTTTTAAGGATAAATCTTGGCCTTTTATTTTGCCTTTATCCTCAGAATTTTCGTTTTAGTTTATACCCTGCAAAAAATTTTTGGTTTTCAGTAATAACAACTACTTATTAAACTAGTTTCTTGGTAATGAGGCGTCATTATTATTTGCCTACTCTGTATTACATTAATAAGTACTCAATAGTATAATAGCACAGTAATACTGCAATCACGTGGATGAGTTGGCTAGAGCGCCGGATTAACAACCAGAAGGTTGTTGGTTCAACCCCATTCTGAAGCTGTTAGTTTTTTATAACAAAATGTTTAAAAAGATGTTTTAAACTAAATGGAGTTTTTGTCGCTTAGGATGCTATGTGCGAGATGGTGTACTGAGTAAGACGTTAGTCAGTAAAAACGAATGGTTAGTGTGTGTCCAAGTTCGAGTCTCACTAACGGCAAAATTTTTTTGTTTTTTTTTTATTTTTGTTTTCGTTTAGGTACATATTTTTTAGTACCCCTAGAGCCAAAAAATAACTACATGAATTTGTGGACAAGTCGAACAAAAATAACTAGTTATTCAGGCAAAAAATAAGTAGTTTATTTTTGTTTCCAATTATACCTGCTAGCTTACCAGGAAAGCAAAGTTTTTGCTGGGTAGCTTTGATTTATCATTAATTAGTTTTTTAATAAACTTCATTAACCAAAGAAAATATTTATGAATATAATTAAAATTTTTATAACAGCAAAAAATCACTCAATAATTTTAAAATTTTTAATCCGAAAAGAATTACAATGCAAACATAACAAAAAATCACATTAAAATATTGGATAATTTTTCACATGAAATGTGTAAAGTAGAAGGGCCAGCATTCGTCACTTTTTTGTTTAAAGTATTCTCTTTTCATAATCGCTAACGTTACTTAATACTTGCTTTTATACTAAAGACTTTTATGCAGAGAAAAAACATGATCACAGCATTTTCACTACAACAATATTATGTCCTTATTGTTAATTTTCTTGAATTTTAATAACTCTATGTTCATGATAATAATGTTTTTGTAAAAATTTTGTCATTTATTGTTTACACTTAATATATGTTTTTAAATATTTTTAGCAGAAACAAAATTTTATTAATATGAAAAATATCATTACTTCTACAATCATCGAACAATTTCAGTCGTTTTCCTTATTCTTAAACCATACTCCATTTTTAAACTATATTAATATTATTATTCCCGTGATAATAGAATGTTTCAAGTAAATATAACACTTATCCTTTTCACAAACTTTGTGGAAAAATTTATAACTTGTTTGGTTTAAATATATTTTGTTTTCAATTTCTGTTTTCCAACTCCACTATAATTGTCATTTAGTTTATATATGAATAAATATAAATAGACAAGGTTATACTCAGTGTGATTCAATATAAGATATTGATTAACTACCATTAAAGGGTTTAGTAAAAAAAATGCAAGATGTATTTTAAACATAGATGGTATAATTAATGAATATAATTAATGAACAAAAAATATTTAAATATTCTTCTGTATTATTTTCAATAAAAAAAAAAAAAAAAAATTATAAAAATATTATTTTTATATATTTTACTTTAATATATATTAGATGGAACAATAATATTGTAAAATAAAATAATAAAATGATAAGATTGTATAACATGGAAGAATAATATGATAAAATGGAATCATAATATGACAATGTGGTATAATAATATGACATAATAAGATAGAATAATAACAATAATAATAATAATAATAATAATAATAATAAAATAACATCAAATCATGATCTGATAGAATGGGATAATGATATAGTGAGACTAGAATCATAACATGAAAAAACAAACCATAAAATCGGACACAATATGACAAAATGGAATCATAATAATTATTACCTATAATCATTTCTAAGTTTTGCTGTGATAATTTGTTCCAATCATAATATATTGCTCTTAGATTACGGTCACTACAACAAAATTTTTCTTTGCATCATTAATATCTCTCAGTTACATAATTTTTTTTATGAATTTGTGCAGTAACAAAAAACAACAAAACTACCCCAACTCATGGGCAGAATCGTTTTTATATATCTGAGTTTTTTTTTCTTTAATACTGCAATTGAAAAACCAAACAAAAATTCATATTTTTAGTTGAATTTTACATGAAATAAATAAAAATGCTATTAGCAATGCATATTCGAAATCAGTGCCTTGCGAAGATCACATGACTGAAAATCTAAGACTTTTTTTCTCTATAATTTCATAATTATTTTTTAGCTTATTCTCTATTGACCCGTGTGCGAGGCATCAGAGTTAAAAATTTTTTTGTTATATTTTATTTGATTTTTATTTTTTTATTTTACATCATTATCTTTAAAGTTAGAAAAATATCATCACAATATCACTTTTCTGAAAATTTTTATTTTATTTTAATTTATTTGATTTTATTTTATATTTATAAACATGTCTATAAATAATTTTCGTATCAAATTTTGAACATGGCGAAGTATTTTTTTAACTATTGTTAAATTATATTGGGTTAAACGAGACATCTATTTTGGATGCTCAAATATTAATGCAATATTGAAAAATGTATGTTCAATCACATGTATTAATACCCAAGAATTTTTAAATCTCGCGATATGCTATATGTCGGTATGGCGTCAGTGATGCGTGTACCGCATCAATGTGTTCTACCAATACAATCGTTTTTAGAGGACCTTCATAAAATTCATTCTGCTTTCACATATGGATCTTAATTTAATTTAAGATTTATTAAGAAACTTAAAAAAAGGTAACATTATTTTAATTTAAAAACTTATTTTTTCTCGTCCTCATAAGATTATACTATCTTGAAGATATTGTAATAAATTTATAGATAAAACATAGGAAATTTGCCCAAAAAACTCTCATTTAGATTTGTATCCAAAGGTACGAAAGGCTTAATTCTTAAATTCACTTTTCCAAATCGAATTAAATTTATTATCCTAGTTATTCTTTTAAAGCACTCATAGCAATTTTATTCATAGCCTTAAAGTCTATGACTTCACATGAATTGAAGTATTTCTATAAAGAATTAATTCCTTAAAGAATCCACAATCTTGTATAATTGAATTGAAGTTTAAAAATATATTGAATAATTAAAATTTTCTTTAATATAAATCTATTACAAATTAGCTTTATAAACTATTTTTCAAATCATTTTGTAAAGGACTAAAAAACAAAATATTAAAAATTTAATGAAAAGACAAAATGTTTCCATTCAATGTGAAGAAGTTTTGAATTAACAAAAGAATTAATGAATCATTTATAAATTAATTCAATTCAAAAGGTCTTTGAATGCTACTACAGAATTATGTTTTTGGAAATAGTATTATGGAATGAATTTCTTAATACAAAATTAAGATTTGAGAGAATTAAGCTAATAATTAATCAATGCTTTTGAAGTTCTATTTGATTCATATTTCATATATGAAAAAATACCCAATATTTTTAAGTTATTTTTCGTCCATTTTTAGCAGAAATTCGTTTTTGATTAAGCATTTGTTTTTATGTGATTTTTCGCTTTAATATATATTTATTTTATTTATATCCATAAATGGTTTCCATAGTTAGCGAAGTATATTGAAAAATAATCATAAACGTTTTAGTAACTCAATAAAATTAGTTTAATTATATTTTATTTAGGGAATGAAGTGCAGAAATCGAACATTTTTGTGAAATATAAGTCATGCGAATAAATACGTAAAAATGCTTAAATGTATGATTCTGAAAAAAAAAAATAAAATTTGTAATGGCAAATAAGAAATTATTTTCTTCTTTGTTGAAATGATAAAATTTTAGATTTTTAAGGCATTTTTAAAAACCAAAAAAAGGTTAGAAAAAAGCTAGAGGTTAAAACGAAATTTTCGAGGCTAAAAGAAAAATAAAAATGGCAGATTTAGCCTCAAAAAGGGCTAAACTGACAACACTGATTTTTACCCATATCTTTTGAGATCTTTAGCCAATAACAATTATTAACTATTTACAAAATCGTGCAAAAAATAAAATTAGTGTACTTCGATAAATATTAAAGATAACACTCTAGAAGTTCTATGAAATCGTGTTGTTTTGGTTTCGATAAAAAAGTATCTCAATTTTTAAGATTTTTTTGAACGTTTCAACTTTTGAGCGCATTGATAAAAATGTTTAATGTGAACAAATTTTGCGTGGATAAGTATTAGTTAATTAAATCACAAATCGACGTTCGTGTCCGAAGCAAAAAAAATGTTTGAAAATATTTTTGTAAAAATATTATATAAAATGTTAAACGCGAACACAATTTGCATTCAAAAATATTAGTTAATAGACGCACAAATGGGCATTGGTGTCAGAAGGAAACAAATTTTTGAAAATATTTTTACCAACAATTTTCAAAATTTTTGGTAATGGGCCTGTGTGAAAGGATAGAAAAGTATGTTTGTAAGGCTAGCAGAAGTTTTGACAAACGTAAATAATTTTTCAACATTTAAAAAATATTAGAAAATATTTCAATAGCAAAAAATATTTAGATAATTTATATATAGTTTTAAGATTTCAAACACAATACATTATTTAAGATACTTAAGATTGATTATTAAATATCGATTTGAACATAAGACGTGACCAAAGTGGAGTTTTTCTTTCATAAAGAATTAATAAAAATTATATTTGTCAATATTTTACAGTTTTTCTCACCATAGAAAAAATATTTTTTACCATAGAACTTTTCTACCGTTTCACACACGTCCTATGTATAAAAAATACTTTGAAAAATTAACTTTTGGCTTTATGCTACGAAATTATAAATAATTAAAAAAAATCTAAAAACAAGTTTTACTCTAATAAATTCTTAAATAACAGAAAAAGATAATAAGTTGCTGATGTAACGAAAAAACTGCAATTATATTAACTTTTTGATTCCATCTGCGTATTAACAAAAAATAAAATAAAAATAAATAAATAAATAAATAAAAATATTACTACTTTCTATATAACAGACAGTGGCATTAATTTAAAACATGTGAATACATCAAATTGTTGTTGTTGTTGTTTCTTCTGCTGTTATTTTCATTGTTGGTGGTTACAAGATTTGTATGTAGTTATTTTTTCGCTACAACTATTACAGTTGTGTCGTTGTTAACAGCTATTATTGTTGTTGGTATTGCAGAGATTGACTCTAGACCGTGTTGATAATGTCCCTGATGCTGTTGCTGTTGCTGCTGCTGATGCCATGATATTGTGGTACGTTGGTGATACATGAAGACACTGTGTTCAACCATCCATCAAACCAACAAACTAATGAGAAACAAACAGAGCAGCAATGAAAAAATCTGGAAAATACGAGTATACACACATACTAATACTATAGATAGACATATAAATTCAAGCGCTATATAAACCATATGTCACAAACACATATACAGACATAAACAAACACTAAAATAAATGAATACATGCGAGGACAAAAGCAAAAAAAAAGAAAAACAGAAAAGGGGTTAAAGGTTTTATGGTTGTGTAAATTTGTGTGCATATGGGCGTGCGAGTGTGTGATTTACTCTTCTGTTGCTCTTCCGTAAAAAAAAAAACAAAACTAAAAGTCTAAAACAAACATCATCATAAAAATAAACAACAGATCACGCACAATTGTCATACGACCACAAGTGGAAGCTTGGTAATTTTTTTTTTTGGGGTTTGGCTTGTAAACATCCGTCAAAAGAAAATATTGGTAAGAGAATTAAAAATTATGAAGTGTTAAAAGAATTTAAGGAATTTAATGTAATCGGATGGAATATCAATGAAAAGATTTATTGAAATTTCAAAAACAGAAAAAAAGGCTACCGTTTGCCTTTTGTTAACCCTTAAACCAAGAAAGACAGTAAGAGAAAGTAAAATTGAAAACAAACTGACAGTTTTTCCAGATTTTTTTCGAGTCATATCCCCAAATTCCAAATATTCATTCCCAAAATTCTTCAAATAACTGCTTATATTATCTCAAAAAAAAAAAAAAAAAAAAAAAAAACTAAAATAATATCTTATTTCCCATAGATTAAAAAAAAAATAGATTTTATGGATATCTTAACATTTGTATCAATAAATAATTTTTTAGAGTTAATGCCTAGACCGAAGATTACGTTTTTATTTATTCTTTAAATTGTCATTCTTTAGACCAGATATAGTGTAGAAAGTTAAACTTTTCCATCACTTAACAGTTTTAACCCATTGACAACCAAAGCAAATACGCTTTTCTGATAAGTTTTTATTTTATATAATTTTCTAGGTAATAGGTAGAGCAAATTATTTACTCATGTTATGTAGACAAGAAATTGAGTTACAAAAATATAAAAGATTCTCAAATTGCTACGCAGAATTATTCACGATGTAACTTTTTTTTCTAATTTTTTGTTGACTTTGTTATTTAAATATTGATTTTTATTTTTTCAAACTTTTGGTGTCCACTCATTTTCTGTCAGTGCGATTTTAAAAATTTTTACCATTTCTGAGATCTACGGTTATGAGTTAGTTATATCAAATACAAAATTCCTCTCTACAACCATTCGTTACACCTCAATTTTCTCTATTATTTTCAATAAAAAGTTTATAAAAATTGTAATTTTTATTTACGTTTTATTTTAACATACGATAAATAAATTTAAAAAAAATAAACAAATTTTTGGTCCAAATTTTTTGTAATTACCATTTCCTAAATACATATATCACTAACAAAATTTTTTTATATTTTTGACATAATGCCAAATAAATTTTATTTACATTATGCCAAAAAATATACATATTTACAGTGTTATATGTAGTCTGTAACTCATTATCCTTTCTGCCACATCCGGTGTGTTTTCATTTGTATTAATTTTCTACAATATTTTGTTTGAAATTCCTGTATAAATTACAATTTACTTAGTATTTATATGACAATTTAATTCAATAACCATATACTGTTTTTTTGTTTTTTTTTTTTTTGTTCTAAACTTAATAGATGTGTCATATGTGTGTGTGTTAAGTTATATTTCACGAATTCCATGAGACATCATATATGAAAAACAATTTGAGTATCAGATTTGGTTCATATATACCACTTGACGTTTCTATTTTAATTTTTTAAAATTTCAAAAAAATCGCGATTTTATTCACGATTTTGATTTCGTAAAAATTCAACTATTTCACTATTTTAAATATACAGGTTTATGATTTTAATTATACATATCTTTAAGAGTTTAAGTCCGTAAATGGCATTACAAAGATAATTAATTAGTTTTATAATATCATCAAACTTTTTCCTTTTTGATTTTTTATATTCTTGAATAAACGTAAAATATGATATATTGACTAACTAAACAGTTCAGTTGTTTTTCTTTTTGTGATGAAAAGATGTTATATTTAATTTTTTTTTTTAAACACCAATAAATTTTCCCATACAAAAACTCCCCAGCAAAAATCTTTTGGTTCTCGGTAATGGTAACTATTTTTTAAAGTATTTTCTTGGTAATGAGGCGTCATTATTATTTGCTGACTCTATATTATATATGTAAATAAATACCCAATAGTATAATAGTCAGTAATATTGCAATTGGCTAGAGCTTTGGATTAACAACCAGAGTGATGTTGTTTCAACCCCATTCTGATGTTGCAAGTTTTTTATAACAAAGTGTCGAAAAAGATATTTTATACTAAAAAGCTTTTATCACTTAAAAAATTAAGTGCGAGATGGTGTACTGAGTAAGACGTTAGTCATTAAAAATGAATGGTTGATTTGTGCCTAAGTTCAAATCTTACTGACGGCAAAAAATTTTTTATTTTATTTTTGTTTTCGTTTAGGTACATATTTTTGAGTACCCCTAGAGTCAAAAAATAACTACATGAATTTGACAACTAGAACAAAAATAACTAGTTATTCAGGCAAAAAATAATTAGTTTATTTTTGTTTCCAATTATACCAGCTAGCTTACCAGGAAAGTAAAGTTTTCGCTGGGTCATTTAAATATTTTTATGTTTTGGACTAAAAACATAAACTGTATTTTTTAACCAATTTTTTTCTGATTTATTAATAAAAAATTGTGAAAATGTGTATCCAAATGAAATTATATATGAATAATTAGTATAATTGTCAAATTTTAATAAAATATCTTTTTAATAAATTTTTGTTGAAGAAATATTATTTTTTAATTATTTAATTAAAAGCAAATATAAATACCGTTAAAATATTTTTTAAATAAATTAAATCTGTCATTGCCGTATGTAGTCTTGTATATTTTAAGTTTTTAACTTTTTGAGTAACAGCACATCTACACGTAACAAAATATGTAAGATTTATCTGTTAGAGTGTGTCAAATTCGCTCTCTGAGAGAATTATCTCACGTGTACATTCAAATACTAGTATTATAAGAAATATTATGAGTCTGTTGTGATGAGCTTTCTCTACACAACTATCTTATAAGATGAACTGTCAAAAAAAAAAAAAAAAAAAAAAACACACACATATACGAAAATTCATTTGTATGTGCAAACAATGTCTTTTTTGAAAAATTGTTTTAATTTTAATGATTGTTTTACATTTTAAAAAACATTTTTATAAAAATTGTGCTAAAAAGTGCGAATTTCTTAAATAAAAATATATCTAAACTTTGTGACTGATATAAAATAATGATATATTTTATGATTTGTTAGAATACGTGTACCCCTTGTTTAAGATTCAACATAAAATAAACAAAATCGTTACTCTCTTCTTCCGGCGTTATCTCATATATTATATCGGCTTTAATCTCAATTGTAGACCTGGGGTAAAAAGTATTAAATACTAAAATATTAAAAAAAATAATTTTTGAATGAAAATAAAAAAGTGTTGGTATTTTTTTTTTTTTTTAATTATTAAAAATAGTAAATATTTCCGTCACAAAAAAATCTGAATTGTAGCAATAAACCACTTTTTAATATGAAATAAAAAAATTAAAAATCATAGCGGAAGAAGAATTTGGAAAATGCATTTGCATCCAAAATATTTTTAGAAAAAGACTAAAATTATTTAATAAAGGACAAATGCATTTTAAATATGTTTTTTTTTTAAAGTAACATACTTTTTGATTTTTTTTTGTTAATTTCTTAATAATTACAAATTTTTTTAAACAAAAGTTGGATAAGTGTTATTAGCTTCACAGAGAACTTCTTCACTGATTATGAAGAAAATTGAAGAACATGAAAAAAATTATTTTCTTATGCGTTCTTTCGTGGAACTCATGAATCATGATGTATGTAAATACTACATTGTTGTATGAATCTTTTTGTCTAAATGATTTTCTATATATATATATATATATATATATATATATATAATATAAATATTTTTATATTTATATTTATTAACAATTTTCTGCTCGTATTATTGATAATGGCTGTTGTTCTCTACTAAAGAAAAAGAAAAAAAATATTTGTTGTCAGTGTTGCCAGTTTAGCCTTTTTAAGGCTAAAATTAACCTTTTTATTTTGCTTTTAGCATCAAAATTTTCGTTTTAACTACAAGTTTTTTTAACCTTTTTGATTTTTTAAATGACTAAAATATTAGTATTTCAACAGCGAAAAAAATAAATTTCTTATTATTATTATTATTAGTAATACTAATTTTATTTTTACATTTAAACATTTGTGTATATAAAAAATTCTCTATTATGTTTATTTAAATACAAATAAAAAGTAACAATTAATTTTATGGATTTTATGGACTCAATCGATTATTATAATTATTTTTTTTTTAAACTATAATTTAATATAATTTTATTTATTTTTGATTTCAATTCATGCACCAATTTAGAAATGCTTAATCAAAATTAAATTATAGTTTAAAAATGACAAAAAATATTTCATATAACATATATTGGAATTTTTGTACAATTTTAAAATGAATGATTTTACTGGCAGCTGTTCTATGTTTTATTTATAAATATATTACAATATCTTAAAAGAATATATATCAAGATTAATGAGAACGAGAAAAGAAAAATAAGTCTCCAAATTAAATAAAAAATTTTAACTTTTTTCTAGTCTAATTTTTTTGGGACATTTAGCCTTTTTTGAAATTTTTTAAAGTTTAATTTAGCCTCTTTTTTATCGCCTCCTGGCAACACTGGTTGTTGTCATTGCCAATATTTTCAAATAAACACATTTAATGCTAAATAAACAAACTACTCAACAGCAATTTATGCGGTTCTAAGCAACGGTTATGTGTATATAAGTAGTCGTAGTATTTATTGGCAGTGATGAAACATTGATGAAGAGTACAAGTGTTACATTTATGATTTTGAATATTGTAGCAATATTTTTATAGCATTTTTAAACCATATACGGATCGTTTGGTTAATATAACGGTTATACATTTTTTAATCACATTTTATTTATATATTTATGAAGGCAACTAAAAATTTTAACGATCCAAAGATGTTATTTAAACTTTATTTTCTAAAATTTTATGGCTGTGACCAGTATGGCCATTTCAGCGCTTTTCGCGCTAGATTTAATGCTTTAATGCTTATTCTTTTTAGTAAATTTTCGACAGCAAAATTTTATTAGCTCATAAAGCTAGTAGAATTTTTGACAAAAGTATATAAATTTTCGACGTTTTAAAATAGAAAAAGAAATCAGTATTGGAAGATATTTACAATATCAATATTAAATTTTAAGTCTTATGATTTCATCTCATTAGATTCTTTAAAATACTTCTTATTCATTATTAAATGCCCATTCCCAAAATAGAGTGTGGCTTTCAGAATGGGTTTAAAATGCAATCAAAATATTTAAATTTTGTTTATTCATATCTCTTGATTTTTCTCTTATACATTTTTAATTTTTTTAATGATAAAATTTTAACTTGTTAATATTTTATAAAGTTATCACTTTTCTCCAGAGTATAGACATTTTCGAAATGACAAAATATACCTTAAGAACTCCTTTGTTTAAAGTGGTCACTTGAGGTGTCTATTCATTTTCCAAATCCCATCGAATAAAAGATTTATTAACAATTTTAAATTTTCCACCAAATACGTTTCTATTTATTTCAGGAATTGCTTTTTTTGCAAAAAAAAAAAAAAAAAAAAAAAAAAAATGGACTGATTAAATCAAAGATTTTGCAGTAAAGTAAAACTTTAAAGAATTCATATTCTTAAAAAAAGTTTGATGTATATGTAATTTTAAATCTGTAATTTTAAAAGTACATAAAATTTGACTGCTTTCTTTTTTAATAAAAATACTAATTTCAAATTTGATTTGAGGTATAATTCACTATTTCTGTTCAAGTTAAGAAAAATGAGCTAAAAGCGTTAAATTGAACCAGAAATAAAGAATTTTGTTCAATTTAGCGCGTTTTGGATTTTTTCCTGCGCGTTTTGGTTAAAAATAGTTGACAACGCTGTCTGTGACCACTTCTTAGTTTCTTATAAGCAATTACACCATATGTGGTTGGGTTATAATGCGTTTGTGCTGATATTTGAAAAAATCTTCGGACCTCCACCTTAAACCATACTGTTCGACTAAGAATCACTTTCTGAGCCGATTTAACGACGTCAGCTCGCCTGGTCAGCTGGCTTACTGTCCACGTAAACCTTGTGAACAGAGTGCAGGTCGCAATTTTAAATATATCTAGATGAAATTTGGCACGACTAATTATGTTGTCACAATGACGAAGCCTATTGAAATTAGTTATGATGATTCATTATTTCATTTAGCCCTCATGCAAATGTCCTCCCGGAATAGGGGTTTAACGATCATGAATGTTTTTAGTATAGCGATATTTTAATGAAAGTCGGTACAAAGATGTTATATATAAGAATAAAACAGTCTGCTAAATTTCATTAAGATCAGTCCATAATTGATCATAGCTCCCATATAAACGCCTCTTCCGAAAATCATTTTAACTTGCATAAATTCCATACATATGTTAGTATCAAGTAAATATTTGACACAAATAAGTTTTATATATGTAAAAATCCTAGTACCAAATTCTATGAGGATCGGTACATATTTGACCATAGCTCCCCTATAAGGCCCACTTTCGGAAATCACCCTATAGTGCATGAATTCATATATATCTTAGTACCAATATAATATTATATATGAGGAATTTCAAAAAGTTCTAAAATTTTGAATAAAATCATTTTCAGCATTATTTTTCTTCTGACACGAACGTCGATTTGTGGTTTTATTAAACAATACTTATGTATGAAAAGTCGGGTCGAGTTAATAATTTGTATCAATGCCCTCAAAAGTTGTGGAGGTTTAAAGTCAAAACTTTCGAAAAAAAATCTTAAAAATAGAGATTTTACTTTATTGAAACCAAAACACCGCGATTTCGTAAAACATCTAAAGTATTATTAGCACATGTCAAAACTATTACTAAGATTTGAATATTTATCGAAGTACGCGGAAAAGAAAAATTTTTAATTTGATTTTTTTCACAGTTTTTTAAATAGCAAACAATGTTTATTGGATAGAAATCCCTTAAAATAGGGATATTTTTCTTATTAAGTAATAAGTTTTATATAGAAAATAAAGCCACCTAAATTGTAGTATTAAGCAAATAAAATGGTTTCACTTGACATCAATATTAATATAATTTCTCCTTAGCGGTAGTTGTCAGCCAGCGAAATGTAGCCTTTATAAATGATGTTTCTTAATTTTTTTTTTCACGTTATCAAATTTAACTATAAAGATGATTCCTTATAGGTGTTTTTCCTTAATATAAAATCATATCTTATATTAAAAGACTACGAAACAAAATTTTAATATTTGGTGAAAATTTTCAAAATTTTACCATTTATATTTATTAAAAAATTCGGTTTATGTGATGTTTTGGGAAATTTATATAAAAGCGGTATTCTTAAGTAGCGAAAAACATACATTTTACAAACATTTACGCCAATTATATGGAAGTTTGTGATGATGGTATCCTTTGCCTGGTTTTCTGACATCGACGAGATATCTCAAACTATAGAGAATCACTTTGTCTTAAAAAAATAAACGGCTGTATTTCCTTGAGATTTTAGGTGAATGACCTAAAATTTTAGATTTCTTACTTAATTTGTAAGGTCTTCCAACATACATCAACAGTTTTCCTGTTTCTAAAATAATATTAAGAAATACAAGACACATAAAGAAGGTTTCAATGAGTTTCGTAAATTTTTGAAATTCCTCACATACGTAAATTTTATTTAACACTTAATATAAGTATTTAACACTTAATACAAGAATCGGACCACAATTGATCACAAATCCCATATAAGATCCTTCCCCGAATTTTAATGCAGGTACACAATGGTGTAAGGTATCATATGGCGGGCTTGACCGACTATATCTTTCTTACTTGTTTTCCATTTCATTTGTATTGAAAAAATTTTTTATAATAAATCCTATTGTGCATATTATATTCTAAATCGCTCAGATCATTTCTAAAGCTATACTTTTGTATAAAGAAGGATAACTTTTGCCATAAAAATACTATATTTTGGAAGTCATGTAACAACAAATTCATTAGAATATTTTGTTTATATCATGTACTTTTTAGTCTTGAATTGTAGCAACCAAAAAGTCCGTTTGTAACAATTTCTTCCCTACTATAGTACGTACAAATGTGTGTGCGAGTATATTATCATGTATTTGTATATGCTATATTTATTTCTATTAGTTTTCTATTGGTTTTTGTGGTTTAATATGGCGCTATATTAGAATTTATTCTCTGTTTGTTTACATTTTTATATTCCTCACATTTAACCACTCATACAAAAAAATACTCTATATAAATAGTGTTGCCAGAAAAAAATTGAGAAAGAATTATGTACGAAATACTTGAAAATCCACACTCATGGTGTAGTAAAGTTCCTCGGGATGTAAAGATTATAATAAATTCAGTTATGTCACATAACTGATAAACAGATCACTAAAGAAGTTTAAGTATTTATAGCACAAAGCTGCTGAGACTTTCAGAATAAATGTTGAAGAGGCTGCTCTAATGTTGACAAAAGTACTGTACAAAAACTAATGAGTGCTGACAAGGAAATGGTCAGAAAATTTTATGAAGGGAAATCGTAATAACATAATTTCTATTTTATCTTTAATGTAAATGTATTACAATTTAATTAAATAAAGTTTTAGTTGAGATTTAAATGTAGGTTCTCATTTTATGACAAAAAATGCAAAGGTTAAATTTTTTCGTAGGCAGGCCTTAATTTCCTAGTTTTTTCCCCGATACATATGAATAAAACATGTATATAAATAGAGAATTTCTTAAGAAAAAAATTAATTGAAACATTTTTTATAAAATGAGAATTTATCAAAATTTTTTATAAAATTAAAGTTCATCGAAATTTTAAATAAAAAAATTTTTTAATGAGAAAATTTGGCGGAAATTTTCTTATATTAATAATTTTCCATAAAGAGAAACTACATGGATAATTTTTCCTTTAAGAGAAATTTATGAAACTTTCCTGAGAGAAAATAAATGGAAAATTTTATATAAAATTTTTTGAAGGGAAAATCTTCTGCATAAATAAGTAGTGCCCAAAATTTTGTATAAACAGAAAATTTATCGAGGATTTACCGTAAAAAAAAATTATCGAAGATATTCTGTCAAAAGAAAAGATATTGAATTCAACGAAAACTTTCTGGAAAGAGTAAATTTATTGAAAACTTTGTGGAAAGAGAACATATGTATATATATAAATATATTCCGTTTATAATAAAACAAAAATAAGTTGGTTTTTGAAAAACTAAATTTAAAAAACCAAATCGTCTACATACCTCGATGTGGTTTTTGTTCATGTGTTTCCTTTTTCACATGTTTGTTTTTGGATAAAATGAATTTAATTTTGTTGTTAGAAACTTTTGAACATTTTAAAAATAATTTACACACAAATTATATAAAAAAGTGAAGTAATTCAAGAAATTTGACAATTTTTTGCTTTTCATCGTATGCAAAAGCTTAATTTTCTGAAAACAATCAAACAGGATGTATCATAAATATTTTAGTAGTTTTTATTTGGCTTTCAACAAAAACTAGATGAAAGTGGTTTTTGATTTGTATGGAAAAACTAAAGAACTTTATGTAGTTTTTCAATCAAAAACCGACTGAAGACAAAAACTACAAGTTTTTGTTTGATGTAAATGGCATATAAGGAGAAATCGAAAAAAAAGAAGAAAATTCTTAGAAAATTATCTATAAAGCAAAATTTTATTGAAAATTTTCTATAAAGATAAAATTTTCTGAAAATTTTCCGTATAAAGGAGAACATTTTCGAAAGTTTTCTTTAAAAAATACATTAATGAAAATTTATCGAAAATTTCCTATAAAGAAAACTATTATCGATAATTTTTTAATAAACAGAAATTTTATCGAAAATTTTCTAGAGAGAAAATTTGTCGAAGATTTTGTGGAGAAAACTATTATAGACATTTTTTAATAAACAGAAAATCTATCGAAAATTTTCTAAATAAAATAAAAGATCGAAAACTTTCTATAGAAAATGTATCATAAATTGATTGTAAGGGGACACTTGTTGCAAATTTTATATAAAGAGGAAATCGAAAATTCTGTACATAAAGAAAAATTATGGAAAGTTTTCTACATAAACAAAATTGTTCAAATAAAAAATAAATAAGAGAAAATTATCTATTAAAATTTCCCGAAGGAAAGTGTGTGAAAATTTTCCTAAAAGAAGAATATTTTCAAGAGTTTTCTATAAAAGCTATGTTAAAAAGGAAGTTTACTAAAATTTTTCTGTAAAAAGAAAATTTTATTGAAATTTTTCTATAAAATCAAAATATGTCGAAAACTTTTCATAAATAGAAAATTTATGAAAAGTTTTCTATAAAGTGAAAATTTGTGGAAATAGAAAAAGATATTTAATTTAATTTAATTTCCAGTAAATATCCCCAAATACTTATCCATGAAAACCTGTCTCCAAGGAAAGGTAAATATGCCCAATTTGAAGACAAATCTTCTCATCTGGCAACTCTACTCTGTGTGTGTTGCCAGGAGATGAGAAAAAAAGAAAAGAAATTAAACTTTAAAAAAGTTAAAAAAATGCTAAATACCTCAAAAAATAAAGCGAAAAAAAATATTTTCTTTTATATAGAAATTTATTTTTATTTTTTTTTCGTTCTCATTAGTTTTCGATATTTTTCTAAAGAAATTGTAATAAAATGACTCATCGAAAAATCGCCTAAAAAATTCCCATACAAATTTCGGTTATATTTCATATCAATAATTAATCAATATTTTGAACTGATTTTTCGTAATTTTTGAACTATAATTCCTATTTGATTAAGCATATCAACATTTTTTGATTTTTTGCATTAACAAGATTTTCTAATTATTTTCATAAATAGTTTCTATTTCTTTCTATGTCTTTCTGTGGTCTACAAAATATGTTTTAATGAATAAAATAAAATTATTAATGGTAAATAAAAAATTATTTTTTTCGTATTTAAAATACTATCATTTTAGCCTTTTAAGGCAATTTCAAAAATCAAAAAAGGCTAGACAAAATGCTAGAAGGAAGCTAAAACGAAAATTTTTGAGGCTAAAAAGCAAAATAAAAAGGCTAGTTAAGCATATTGATATAGAGGCTAAACTGGCAACATTGACTCCTTGTATGATCTTCTAAAAAAAAAAAACACACTCATACGTATAAGTAGAAGTACATCCATATAAACAAAATGAACAAATATGGGGTCGTTGTTACGGAAACGAGAACCGAAATAAAATAAAAATCACGAAATGTACTCGTACTAAGTACATACATACAAATATATGCCTACGTATGTATGTACAAGTAGTTTATTAAGTTTCTGTTATTGTTGTACTTATGGTTAATTGTTGTTTTTGTTCTACACTTTTTTCTTCATTGCTGGTGTGTGCTTGTTATTGTTTTATGGTTAATCGTTTGTAATGTATTGCTGTTGCTGTTTTTCGCATTGTATTGTAGTATTTTTATTTGGTATCATCAGTACTTAATACCTACTAATGATATTTGAGTGGGCGGTGGGTTTAGTTAACTAAACTTTTCGAATCTAGTCTAGTCTCAATTGGTTTAGTTTAGTTTAGTTTGCTTTTTGGTTTGGTTTTAGATTGATGAATGAAATAATGGTTGAATGAATATTGCGATTAAATATGTACTCGTACATATGTGCTGGGGAAAGTGGGGTTAGAAGCTAAATATGACAATATTTGTCTGTGTGTAATAATGATAATAACACCAAATAAATGTTTATAAATGAAATATATTATATGTATGTGCTGTTGTTGTTTACTTTAATAAGTGTATGTGTGTATGAGTATCGTAAAGTATTGATAAATGTTAAAGTGTGTTCGTTTGTATCTGTTTGCATTGTATTTTCTGTGGTAACATTTGCTGTTTTACCATTTAATGAGTGCAATTTAAATGATATAATTATCTCTGGTAAATCTGCAAAACTAAATTAACCAAATAGAGGGAAGGAAATTCAAGCACACTCTCTGTCATACACAAAATCATATAACATACCTGATTGGAAACTATGAGGAAAGTAAAAATTTTTTAATTGGATTGTAAACAAAAGTGAGAGGGAGAGAAAAAAGAAACGTTTAAATGAGAATATCATAAAAGGAGAGAAAACGTTTAGGTTACAGATTATAATTACCATTTGAGAACCTAAGTTAAGGTAAGTTTTTAACATTAGCTGGATAAACACCTTAGTAAAAAAATCGCTATATAGCTTAAATGTTTTGTTTTCATAAAAAAAGAAAAAAAAAAAAAGGAAAAACTAGAAAATCTGTTTACTTAAAATACTTTTTAATAACTGTAAATACCCTCAAGCCCTAATATTCCAACTGGGTCATTGTATCATTATCACTTATTTATCCGACTATTTTGAGTTACTACTGCTGCTAATAATATTGTTATGTTTTTCTAAAGTGTTTCATGTCATTGTTAAATAAAACAGAAAAAGAAAAAATACAAGTACAATAAACAATTTCAAAAAAAGAAGAAAAAAAAAAATAAAAAATTGTGTGTCGGTATTTTTTTTCACGATTTCTAAACGGATACTTTAGTGTTGTTTTACATTAGTTGTCGTTAATTATCCTTCAGCTCATTTCATATCTTATTTTTCTTTTAACGGCGTGTCTTTATCTTTTTTATTTTATTTTATATCTTCTATTTACGTTGAACTATCAATTATAATTTTTAGTCTAAAACTCATTAGTGTCTTTTTTTTTATACGGCTTTCCTTTAATTGCTTTTCCGGTTTTTTTCCTATTACGCTTTAATAAGGAACATTTTCGTTTTTTACGTTGCTTTAGTGATTTCTGAACACTAAACTTAAATTTCTTTTATCAAAGACTATTTGTCATTTTTAACAAGCGTTTGAAATTGTTAATGTGAAGAACACAAAAAGAAACACTTAGTAATGATTTTATAATTTTCAAGTTTTTTTTTTTTTTTTTTTTTTTTTTTTATAGGGTGTATTTAAACCTTCAAAGTGCGAGAGGGTTAAAAGTAACTTTATTTACATCAATCTTTTAAAAAGTTTTGTTAAAAATATTAAAAGTTTTTTGAACATGTTCTGAAATAGTAGATCTTGAAAAAGCATATAAGTATAAAAAAATATAGTTGATTTCGAAATTTTTCGATTCAAATTGGATTCAAAAATTATATGTTGTTAAAGTTCCTAAAAAATGTGAAAATCTAAAGCTGATTTTGTAAAAAAGAACTACTTCTTAAATAATAAAATTATGTAGATTTAATCGAATGTAACGTTTTTGAGTTCTTTCTAAATTTTATATGAGCAAACATTTTTTTATGTAACAGTTTCATAGATATTTGGATACAAATTTATGAAATATTTATCTGCTAACATTGTTTACACTTTTTTTGTTATTTTTGTAAATAAATGAATAAATTATTGAATAATAAAATATTTTATTTGTCGTTTTAAAGAAGACATAATTGCCTTTAAAATAATATGTAATATATCTATTTTGCATTTTTACGTATCACAAAGATAACTTAAAATTAAACAACATGTAGATAAAATATCATTTTGATAAATTTTAAAGACCCATATTTATGTTGATTGCTTATGAATAAGAAAATAAATTAAGAAAAGTAAGTAGGATGGAGTCTTTCACTGTGGGAAATATTAGAATACAATCTTGAAATTTTATAAAACTTTTAATTTATCTTAAAGCCAATATATCATGATATCATGTATGAAAATATTGCAAAATTCTAACCAGTATAACTGTCCTAAAATATTTGTTAAATGTAGTAGATTTGAAAAAACAAAATCATTGTTTGAATAAAAAGCTAGCGTGTTTTAGAGAACATTACTTTCGCATCTTAAACTTTATGGAATATAATTCATTTTAAATGGACAACTTTGCGTAGATTTTATTTTTAATCAAAAATTTCAAAAATAACAGAACCGTGGTTAATATACTTGCCCAGATTGCATTTAAATATTTTGGGTGAAAAAAAATTTTCAATAGAATGCGTATTTGTTGCTCCGCGCTTAATCAATACAAAACGATAGATTGATATCTTGCGTTTTGAATTTTTAAAATTTAATTTACGGATATCTGCGGATGTTGTAGCCAGGGGATAACTAAACATTGTCTCTGCGTCGGACGGATGCAATTATGCCACCAAAATGGCCTAAAATAACATGGCAAATATACATGTGTTTCACTATTATAATTAGCTCTGTAAATTAATATCATGAATACACGCAAAGAAAAATATAGTTGCGCTGACATATAATGTTTGGACTATATTTTTACTGTAAAAATGTTCATGGTCATAAATAATAAGAAATAAGAAAATTATAATCATAATTTTCTTATTTGATGATTTTCCCATATTATTTTTCGATTCTATTATATTATGAATCGGTTTTATCATACGTATTATATAAAAAAAATGATTAAAATTTTTTATAACATGTTTCAAATTTATCTTGTTATGATCAAACATTATTTTTCATTAATTATTTATTTGATTCCTTATATATTATACAAGACAATGCAAAGATATTTTTATTAACTAAATTATTAAAGAGTTAATCACTATCTCATATTCTTCAAATCACACAAAATATAGCCAAACTTTGTATAATATAATATAATATAAATATAATAAAGGTGGAAAAAAACGTTAAAAACAAAATATATTCAAAAACAAGGAAGTTATGAATTTTTCAACGATATTTGGAAAAAGTAGATTTATTTGTAACATTTTATTGTTGGGGGAATAATAATATTAATATGGTTTGAAAACAAAATATGGTTTAAGAACAAGGAAAAAGATTGGTAATATTTAGAGGTTGTAGAATATTTAGTGGTTGTAGAAAAATATTAAAAAATATAATAATACAATTTTTGTAGTCAACAATATTAAAATTTTGATACAGTGTAAACATTAAATGATAAAACTGAAACAAAAACATTGTTATTATGAACACAGTATTATTAAAATAATGAAAATTTAAAAATGAAAATTAAGTGAAAATTGTTGTAATAAATGTTTAATTTTTTTAAATAAAATTACTTACTTTATTTATGTATTAATATATCAGAATAAAATTAATTTATTCACATAAAAAATATGCTCTAAAATAATTCAATTAACTTTTTAATAATTTTTATTTTAATTAATTAATTAATTAATTAAATTAAGTTTTTAAATTAATTGAATATTTGTTTGACAACAATAGAAAATTCTTAAAAAAACTTAAAGAAAAAAACGAAAACATTTTGGAGATAATTGTATATCTACGAAGAATATCGACAATTTTAGTACTTCTGTAGTGCGATTCAGTAAATTTTATCGACTTGACAATCGATGGCTTTTGTTGTTTCCAGTAACGATTATATGATTCAGTGCGTACACATGAACAACAGTAGATAATTTTTATTTTCGTGTGGCACCTCTGTCAAAATCGACAGAAGACTTAAATAGCAGTTGAAATAAAAAAGAATTTGGAAATTATTTGTAAATTATGCACATTTTTACTTACCGCCTTTTGTATGTTAAACTTGTGTTTTAGTTTATAAAATAGCCAACACAAAAAATCTTGTGGTTTAGTTGACGACAGATGAAACGACAACGAATATCATTTAAAAATGATATAGAATAGCAAAATCGATAATTTTGTTGTTTAATTTTAAAAACAATTCGATAATTGTTAAAATAAGTTACTGAATCGCACTACTGGGCTTTATTACACTAGGAATGCAGATTATAATGAATTAAATCGTTATTTTAGCAATTTAAACGACATAACTTTTCATATTTTATACACAGAAAAGAAAAACACCAGTCACCAAGATAATTCATTCAATTAAAAATTGTTCAAATTTGCACCTCACACCAAAATTATTATATCAGTTACTAATATCTGTAAAAATGAAAAGTCGAAAAAATTTTTCAATTAAAATTTAAATAAGAAAAAGAAATTTACTTGAATTGCTTGAATATAATAAACACATTTCTATGTAAAATAAAACAACTGTGTTAATTGAAAAATATTATATATTATAATATTAAATATTATATATTATTATATTTTTTCTATGTATCTTTACCATTAAAAAAATTCCAACGTCCAAAATTTTAGTTAAATTTGTCTTAAATTGATTTGATATCGTTTAAAACATAAAAAGTCTTTGAGGAAAAAATATTTTATCTTTCTATCCCACCAAAAACTTTGACTTCCTGGTAATCTAGCAGGTATAATTGGAAACAAAAATAAACTACTTATTTTTGGTTTTCGGTAATAACAACAACTTATTAAAGTAGTTTCTTGGTAATGAGGCGTCATTATTATTTGCCTACTCTGTATTACATTAATAAGTACTCAATAGTATAATAGCGCAGTAATACTGCAATCACGATGAGTTGGCTAGAGTGCCGGATTAACAACCACAAGGTTGTTGGTTCAAACCCATTCTGAAGCTGTGAGTTATTTTATAACAAAATGTCTAAAAAGATATTTTAAACTAAATAGAGTTTTTGTCGCTTAGGATGCTATGTGCGAGATGGTGTACTGAGTAAGACGTTAGTCAGTAAAAACGAATGGTTGTGTGTGTCCCAGTTCGAGTCTCACTGACGGCAAAGTTCTTTTGTTTTTTTTTTTTATTTTTGTTTTCGTTTAGGTACATATTTTTGAGTATCCCTAGAGTCAAAAAATAACTACATGAATTTTTGGACAAGTCGAACAGAAATAACTAGTTATTCAGGCAAAAAATAAGTAGTTTATTTTTGTTTCCAATTATACCTGCTAGCTTAGCAAAAAAGCAAAGTTTTTGCTGGGATGTTACGTCGATTAGGGAATATTTTAAGTAGAATTCAAAAAATAATTTTTATTAAATTTAAATAAAATTAAGTAAAGTAAAAGTAAAAAGTATATATATATATATATATATATATAAACGAGTAACGTGACTGGCTTACTGACTTCTCATCCCACAGCCCTGACTCGTGAGAGATGAAATTTGAACCGTAAGTTGATATCCCGCCAAAAGATCCATTAAGACGTTATTTTTCGAAATTCGGATGTTTAGGGGATAAAAAAGGGTAAAAACTAGTAGCCTTCTATTTATTGACATATATGAACAAGTGCGTCATATAATGTAAGATCAGACTATATTTTAGAAATTTATTGAAATAAAATTTACATCCATGTGGGCAAAATGTGCAAAAACTGGCTAGAAGTAGAAAATTGTATTTTATTCAAATTCAATGATTAGTTATCTATAAAATTAAATATGAACTTAATTATATATAGTTCCAATTGAATTAGAATTCAAAAGACGGACTTTGTTCTTCTAATGGTACTTTTCGAATTTTCTATAATATTGAACCTATAAGCATGAAATTAAAGATATATGGTCCTAAGCGAATGAGAATCCATTACGGGGGACTTTGTGGTACCTGTTAGTTTTTCTAATGATACTTTTTGATTTTTTCGTAACATCAATAACCAACATTTGAGATAATCTGTAGTTCATTGTTTTAAAAATAATCGAATGAAATTCGGTACGTGAGCTTTTCTGGGACCAATGCTATAAGATATTAAAATTGGTTATAATTGAACTATTATTTCCCGAAAATAGGTCAAATGCTTATACATGTCTTAAATATGTGTGTATTTCCATAAATTTTTTAACAGATGAGTTTTGTCTAAGCAAAAATCATACCAATAAATTTTGTGAAATTCTTCATTCATTGAATTCAAATGAATTCCTTTATAAATCTTCATATAAAGACAAAATTGAGTGCAAATAAAATATATTCAAGTATTAGTCTTTCAGTCAAATTTCACAAGACCATAATTGACTATAATTGACCATGGCTTCCACATAAGGAACTGTGATGCCAATGCCAATTCAAAATTATTTGTGTGCCTTACAGTGATTTAATAAGGCAAAACTTGCACGACTGTAAATCTCTTACTCGTTTTCAATATTTTTGTAAAATTTTATGTAGATCTCTTTTCATACAAAGCAAATCAGAATCAATTTTTGAGTCTACCTAACGATGTCCATTCATCCATCTGGCTGGCTGGACGGCTGAATGGCTAGTTGGCTGTCCATGTACACCTTTTGCACAAAGTACAAGTCGCAATGTTGAAGATAATTCAATGAAATTTGGCAAGCAGTACTTTCATAGCACAAGAACTAATCATAGTGCATTATTTCACTTAGTCCACACACAAATGTCCTCCCGGAATAGGGATTTAACGATCATAAATGCCTTAGATATTGCAATATCTTAATGAAATTTGGTGTAAGCCAGTTTTCTCTAAGTATCAATCTTTGTACCAAATTTCATTAAGATCTATCCATAATTGGCCATAGCTCCTATATAAAACCCTCTTTTGAAAATCACTTTAACGTGCATAAATCACATACATATGTTGGTATCAGGTTTATATTCGACACAAGTAAGTTTTACATAAATAGAAATCATAGTGAAAAATTTTATGAGGTTCGCTCCATAATTTACCATAGCTACCATATAAGCCCACTTTCGGGAATCACCTTAAAATACATACATTCATAAAAATGTTAGTATTAACGTAATATTCTGTATTCGTATATTTTATTTTACATTTAGTAAAACTATCGGTCCACAATTGTCCACATGTCTAATATAAGACCCATCCATTAATTTGGATGGACATGCACAATGGTGTGAGGTATCATATGGTCGGGCTTGACCGACTATAACTTTCTTACTTGTTTTAAATATATAATGAGGGTCCTCATGAAAACGATCAAAACCCTGCCAAACTGTGCAATGTGTGCAAGTTTGTAAAAATTGTATGGAAAATCATTTGCACTACACTTATAAGTGCGCAACCATTTAGTCTCGCAAACTTTCACTGCTTAATTGTGCATTTATTTGTTTATATATATTTGTTTTTATTTATATTGGCTATATTTATTTATTTATTTATTAGCAACTTCGATGTTAAAAATTATAGTTATGTTAATTGAAATAAAATCATTGCAACATATCCTTGATTTTAACAAGATTTTTTAATTATTTAAAACGATATCTTATTTTCTTATCTATAATATTTGAAAAGGGAGTTCATGGAACATGTCGCGTAAATTTGCACAATTGCACAAATTAGAAACTTAAGCGTTTAAATATGTGTTCTTAATAATTTTAAATATATAAGTTTTCATTTCGTTTTTTGTTCAGAAAACAATTGGATTTGTTTTTTATATTTTTTTCTTTTTTCGAAATCGCAAAAAAAACCGCAAAATTATTTTTTTTTTTTTGATTCCTATAGTACGCATATTACGTAAAAATACAAAATTTTCATTTTCATCCGAGTTCGTCTAAAAGCTTTTTGAATTTCTATATAAAAGTGAAAAATTCCTGTTTTTAGACCGATTAAAAAAAGTAAAAATATTTCTGAAAAAAAAATGTAACAAAAAATGCATAATTATGTTTCTAAATATCTCTGCTTAACAACTCGATTGTAAAAAAACTGCTTTCTTATAAAATAAAACGCAAAAATATAAACTTGAAAAAGCTCGATTTTCAGTTTTTACCACTGTGATTAAAAATTGCAAAAAATCTGTAACTTTGATGGAGAGTGAAAAAAAAATTAAAGAATTTTTTTAACAGATAATGATGCTTCATTTTATCTACTTTTACCTTAAATGGATTACTTTTCTAAAATATTAATTTTCAAAATGAAAAAGTATTGAAAAGCTTTATAGCTCGTTTTATTATAAAATGCAGTTAGATTTATTGACTTAAAATATTTTCTTATAAGAAAATAAATGCATTTTAGAAATATTGTCTTTATAATTATTCTCAAAAGGGTTAAATGCTCTTAATGAGACATGCAAAGAGCATACTTTTTCTTCATATTGAAGCTAAAAATTTGGGCACTCTACAACACTTGCTGTTATTTAATAAAATCACTATATTCGTCTTTTTTTTTTCTTTTTTTCTTTTTTGTCATACATTTTTCTTTCTTTTGAAAAAAAAAGAAACTTTTTAAGTGGATAATTACACAAAATAATGGCCAGTTGAAGACTCTTTAACACAATTCTCAGCTGTTTAAGAAAAAGTAAATGAAAAAGTAAATGGGGGTTGAACAAAAAACTAAATTTAATGATTTTATAAATAACTATAGTTTGAATTTTTGAAAAGGTTTAAAATTAATAGTGTTAACAAGTGTTTGATTAATGACCTAAAGTTATCATCATATACATATATAATATTGAAATGGCAAAGGTTGTTTTCATTACCTTATTAAAGTTTTAGTCTAAAATATATAAGCCTTTTTCAACAAACAGTTAAATTTAATTATTATTTAATGTTCAATTTATTTTAAAAACCCGTAATAAGAGCTATTTACAATAATATTAATAACTTCCTGAAAGTTTTCTTATTTGCCTACTTTTCATAATTTTTCTTAAAGTATTTTTCTTTTTTACCAAACGTTTCATATTTCTAAAAAAAAGTTCCCTTTTTGTCTTCGTTGCTAAAGTTTTCTTTTTTTACTAACGTAAAAGATTAAATTCATGTCTTCGGCAACTTACATTTTGGTAAAATATATTCTTCTTAAGGCGTTAAGAAGTTATTAAATAACAAACGTACATGAATGTGCTGCACAGTGCTTTGTTTCCATATAACGAATAGACAAAAATGCAGGAAACATAAAACTTGGCACAGTAGTGTCTTGTGGCAAAATTAAGAAAAATTAAAATTTTTTACCAAATCGGATCAAGGATACGCGGGCCTCCCATATGAACTGAATTTAACAGGTTAGAGCGCTATATTCGGCTGTGCCGTATTTTTTACACCCTTCACCACTTTACCAACAAATAAAAAGAAATGATTTAATATTTCCATATTTATACTTACTGTCGCTGTCATATTAAACATAAAAAAAAACACAACAACAACGTATTACCATTCATATATTTATATATTTTTGTATGCATATACAAACTGACTGCATATACAAAAAACAACAACACTAGTAATCATTATAATACTGCTGTTGTCAACTGAACTGCTTGCTTATAGAAAAAATAACAACTGTTATATAATTGTTTGTGTGTGAATATTATTAATAGATATTTTTAGTTTTTGGGTTTCAAAACTAAAGAAAAGAGTGATTTTCCATTATCTCCATTTTTTATTTACATCCAAATTCACGTATTTCTTAACTAAAAATCTAATATTAGATTGATTTTAGTGAAGAATAAACATTTTTTAAGAAAACATTTTATTTTTTATTTTTTTTTTAATAGAAAATTTTTTATTGTTAAGAGCTATATAAAAATAAGTTCACAATTTCGGTTGTTTATAAACTAATTTGATTGATTCAAAAAACTGAAATTCAAGAAAAATATTTGTGATCGATCTATATCGGTCAAAAATGCATTTTGACTGATATTCCTGTAACTAATTTCATTTCTTCAGTAGAAAAATTCAGAAGACATTTTTTGATTTTATGTTGCAAAAACAAAGTCCCTAGCATTTATAGAGGCTTCAGAATATCGAAAATCGGTTCGAAAAATCAGTTTTTTTAAATATCTCCGCTATTTTTGATCCGGTTTTTTCCCAGTTTCATAGAAAAGTTCTGGAAAAAATTTCTGATCTTTTGTATATATCATATATCTATGTTATCGGGAGGCTTCACAAACGCCATTTCTTGCTGAATTTCAATGGCAAAATTCTCAAAAGGATTCCCGATCGTTTGATATATACTATATATTGCAGTTATCGGTAGACTTCATAAACTCCATTTCAACCGACGGATGGACGAACAGACGAGCATCATCCTATCGACATAATTTCTTATAAGGATATAGAAAATATAAACTTTTCGCTCTCCCACGAAAATTGTGGAAATTACAAACGGAATTATTTTACATAGCTGCCATACAAATGCCCTTCCGGTATGGGAATTCAATGCTTATAGATGTCTTAAATATATTACAATTTTAGTAAAATTCGGCACAAAAACTTTTCTATAAGCGTAAATAAGTGTGCTAAATTTTATAAAAACCGGTCCAGAATTGGCAATAGCTCCCACACAACCCCACTTCCGGTAACAATTTCAACGTGCATAAATCACTTATAAATGTAAGTATCAAGACAAAATTTTAACACAAATAAGGCTTATAAAAGTGGAAAGCATTGCGCGAAATTTTATTACCATTCGTAACTGACCATAGCCCTCATAAAGACCCACTTTCGAAAATCACTTTAAAATGAAAATATCTTATAAAATATTAGTATAAAAATAATATTTGACAATAACAAGTTTTATAGCTGAATAAATCACTCTTCCGAACTTAGAAAGAATCGGTATTCAATTTACCATGCATTTGCGATATGCTCAGGCTTGACTGACGTATCAATATGTTTAATTTTTATTAAAATTTTTCAAATTCTTTTGTTCCATTGAGAAAATGTAGTTTTTGAACTTCAATGATTTTATTGTCGTTGCGCAGAATATTAATTAAATACCTTTATTTGTATGTATTTATTTCTAAAATTTCACATATTTATGCTGAAATTTTACATTTTTTTTAAATTCTTAACATACATGCAATTTAACAAAAAAAAAAAAAAGAAAAAAAAATATATAATAATAAAGAAATTTAGGTTACAAGAAAAATCATAAACTTAAAATTTGCGGTTAAAACTCTTAAATTTTTCTTTTATAGTCTACTAGAATATCAAATAGGCTTACAAAATCCTGAATAAAAAATAGCATGTTTTTTCATACATTTTTTTTAATTAACCAAAAAAGTACGTTTTTTTTTTTTTTAGGAAATAATACAAAAAAACCGATTAAATTATTAAAAATTTCTTAAATTTTAAAAAATGTGCTAGATTAGTGGAAATTATAAATATTTCTCTATAAAATTCTGTTCTGAACTTTTCAATGGGAAAATTTTTTCATTTTTAGTTATACCACAAATATTGACATATTTTTATTTTTGACATTCTTCATTAAAATCAATATAATATTAAATTTTTGATTAAAAATATACTTGAATTTGGATGTAAATAAAAAATGGAGATAATAGAAAATCACCCTTTTCTTTTCTTTTCTTTTCTTTTCTTTTCTTTTCTTTAGTTTTAAAACCCAAAAAATAAAACTATGAATCGTTATCTTCAAAAATATAATTTAGCGAATTTTTTCCTAAAAACATAAAAGATTTTTTTTACATAAAAATTGCCCCCAAATTTGTACGAATTTGGCGCCCTCTATTGTTAGCAAATATTCCAAAAATATAAAATTTGCTAACATTTATGGCATAATTTTATTTCTGATTTTTGCCTATGGGACAAAGCACTGTGTGCCGTTGCTAAGAATACTTTCTTTGTCTGTCTGGTGCTGGCTGGCTGTCAGTCCCTCTGCGTCCGTCAATTTATCCATTTATAATATTAAGCAGTGTTTGTCTGTTAGTAAGTTTACACTTGCCTCAAACTTCTTAGTAATAATCTGCGATATAGGATATCATTTTCATTGAATGCATAACAAAGTTAGACAACATTTTGAATGGAGTATTATGCAAACAAAATGATATTAGAAGGATAATAGGAGGCTATGAAATGAGTTATTTTATTATTGAACGCTCTCTAGGAATATTTAAATTTTCAGATCTTTACTGAGTAATTCTATTAAGTTCTTTTTCAATAAGCTTCTGGCTAAACTAACGAAATTCATCAGCGATATATTTGTGAGTTCAGAAAGAGTTGCATATTGAATTGGCTCACTATGTGCTCTTGTTAAGCGGTGTAGTTGTATAGAAAATGTAACTATTTTTTATTTATTACCTCAATGAATTGACCGCTCTTTTTACCTCAGCTCACTCAATTGAAATAGGTAGCTCTTTTAGTTCATTCGCTCAGTTGACTTTTAATGAAACAGCTCGTTGTGCGAATGATTTTTAGCAAACATTTCTCATTGTGTTTGGAATAAAATGAGATATCCCTATATAAAATTGCCTAAGAACTAAAAACATTATTAAGCATTTTCTAAATTTTATTAAAAATTTTATTTAAGGCAAAATAGATTTTTTTTTTTTTTATAATCGCAGTTCAACTCGAAAAATTGATGAACATTTTTTTAGAAGTTGTTTAAAAATTTGCTTTTAATATTTGACCAAAATAAATCAGAGGCATGTGGTTGAAAAGCCTGTTTCTTTTACTTTCTAAATAAGTTTAAAAAAGAAAATAAACAAAAGGATAACATAATTAAAAATAAATTTATACAAGAACCTACCCAAAAACAGTTTTTTGCGAATAAATTGAAATTTTGATGAAGGCCTATAATCTACACTATGTCATTTCCCGAGTGACTTTTCACTGTAACAGAGTATTATTATGCAGATCAAGTGATATGTTTAACTCTCTAATCGTAAACTATACGTAAAACAAACTCTCTTTAAGGTAAGATGGTTGCTTGAAAACTGGTGTTCTATAACTGGGGTTAATGCCTAAAATTAGAGCCATAAAGAACAGTATGTCTTTGGATAGAACTTAGGAAGTATTCTGTTCAGGGACGTGATAAACTTGGATAACATTATCATCACTACTGTAGAAGTTATCATAATGAGTACTGTTTTTACATAAACCACACCAAGTTTCTAAATTTCTGCTCTTGTCGTATTTAACTTTATTCTAGATTTCTTGATCATTTCTTCCTTAACGACCCATTCTTGCTTCACTTAACATAATGGGGCCATACATGATAACATACAGAGTTAGGACGATCATAGAGACGCCATCACTTCGTGGCTATAGGTTTACGTGTTGGAGGCTACAGATCGCACACAACGATAATAAACAGCCATGATGTAGTCCTAGAGCAACTGATTTTGAAAACGAATAATATGATTAATGCTTACAGACACCATCAATTATCATCAATATTATCAGATATCATAAATTTAAACCATGCATATGGCCAGGAACTCCATAATACTAGCCCATATTCTTGTAGGACTAACCTTACTTCATTCCAATATACTTCTAAACTCTTCCAATAGAAATGGTATAACTTTATGGTTCTGATCTAAATACGGACCCATCTTAATAATATGTATAACTGTTCTTAAAAATTCTTTACAATGCATTACATTGTGTGCTAAAATTTATTTAAAATTCAGAATAAAAATCCTGACTAATTGTTTAAAACATTTATATTCCAGTTAAATGATATGTTCTTTTTATTTCTGTATGCATTTGCCACAATTTTTTATCAGGCTGTAGGGTGCTTAAAAACAAAATAAAAACTACTTTTTGCTGCTACAACAAATGAAAGGCAAAATAAACAAATGAAAATGTAGTAGTAAATGTAGTAAATGTAGTCGTTTCAATAATATCATTCAGTCAACAGTAAATAAATATAACAGTTATATGTAACACAAAAACAAAAAACCAAAATAATTTACTCTACAACAGAAAACAGTGGAAGAGGAAATAGCGTAGAATAAAAAATAAAAACAAAAATAAAAACACAGAAAACAATAAAAAGCTCAGCTGTGTATTAGTTGCGTAAAAAATTGTGTACGTGTATGCAATGCATACAAACGGTAATTTGTAGCAGATGTTTCAAAATACCGCTTTGCTGCTTGGTAGCATATTACATTAGTCAAAGTATAAGTTAAAATGTATTTACACCTACAGAAATATTTACATACATAGTTCTTTTGCTATTTGTAACTTATTAAATTAGGAGATTTTCCTGAAATATAATAAAAACGATAAAAAAAAGAAAGAGGAAAACTAGAGGTGTATATTATATCTATAAATGTACATTTTCTTAATAGAATACTACTCGTATTTATTTAATAAACATTGTCTGTCCTTGTTGTTTTACTATTTCAATATTTTTGAATATGTATGATATACGTATATAATATTTTACGTCACCTTCACCCAATTTAACATATTTCCTCAAGTGTAAATACGTGCTGTGGCATTAATAGTAATATAGCTATATCCCTGCCACTAATACGGTAGTATATGTATGTATATGACTATAATATTTAGAAAATAAAGTAGTAAAAAGCCCCCCGAAAGTCAAGAAGCCTAATTTTTTTCCACCCATTCAAGACTTTTGAAAAGATTTTAAATTAGAAAATCTACCATAAAACCAATACAAATGCAAATTAATAATACAAAATATAGAAACTTTTAAGTACTAAAAAAGACAACTTTAGAAAATATATAAAAAAGTTTGGCTTTTTGGCAGCTAAAGAAAAGACTTTAATAATTTTCTGTTGGTGTTTTTGCAGACAATGAGAAATTTAGAAAAATATTTACAAATGGTAGATTATTAAAAAAAAAATGGAAACTTTTGACAATAGAAGTCAATAATTAGATATTGTGGGAAAAATATAAAATACTAGCATTTAACCCACTACTGCCTTAGGGGACTTGCGGAACTCTTACATAGACCAGATATAAACTTGGTAGTTTTTTTTTTGTTATAGAAAAAATAATATAATATCAAAAGTGAAAAAAACTCGAAAAATTTAAGTATGACTCCTAACCCCAAAGGGAGCAGTTATATATTGGTTTATTCAGAAAATTAATAACATACATCTCAATCGCACCTTCTAATGATTCCAATTTCATGCATCCAGGTTTGTATTTAAATAAGGAGCATCGAAGGAGTGGGATATCGTACCACTTCATTACCCCTATATATATATCACCCAATTAAAAATCAGATCTCATAAAAATTAAAAATTTTTTGTTGAAAAAAAATTTTTTTTCTTAATTTTGTTCTTGCATTTCACTGTGTAGAAAATGTATAAAGTACCTTTTTTAGACGCTTTTACCCCCATGACTGAAAATTTCTAAAAATTATGGGGGGATGTTTGATAGATAGATAGATAGATAGATAGATAGATAGATAGATATAGGGCATTGTGTCGGCATTAATAACAACAAAGTTTTTAAAAATTTATTCTAGTTAAAAAAGTATCAAAAAGTAAAACAAAAAGTAAGATTTTCAAAAAGTACCATCGATATATTTGCGATAAAGAAAGAATACAATTTAAAATTTGTTTTTATGTCTTTTGGTTCAGAGATTCGTAGTGCACCAACAAAGTACCAGTTTTTACATCCTAAACGTTCAAAGATTCAAAAACTACCAAATTATTTAAATTATTATTTTTTAGTATTTCTAGGTTAATTAATACAAAAATATTATATATTACTAATATTAGAAGAACTAAAACGTACTACAAAGTCCCCCTTGTGAATTCTTACCAACAAATGACCCTGTTTTGAATTGGGAGAATTACATGAGAGATATGTGCAATTAAGTGTACTATATAAAGCCAAAATTTTATATTTTTAAGTTATAAAATCAAAAGTAAACATTGCCACAAATATGGCGACATAATTGTATCAAAATGGGCTTAATGGGGTCGTGTTTTTAGTAAAGAAACTGTTTTAATTATAAAGCATATTTTGCATTATATGTGAGTCAAATTTGATGTAAACCACTTTATTATTTACGTGAAAAATTACTGTTTAAAAAATTGGGCCTAAAATGTAGGCGTGGCATTTGATCAAGCTCTAGAAAACAACAAATTTTGTAGAAATTAATTCTTTAAGCAATTCAATACAAAACTTAACACTAGGTTTCGTTATTTTCCAGTTACGAATTTAATGCCGCTAGAATAGGTAACTGTACATCACTGTACTTCTATGAAAAATATCTTTCTTATGGTATATTCTTTATTAAAATCAGATGTATGTGTGTTTGCTTATTAATTAAATAGATTAATTAGAAGATTCATTCCATTTAAAACCAACACTAAAAAATACAAACTTGGACCTTCTAACAATGTCATTTTTTGAGTTGTAAAAATAATGTTGTATGTCATATTAAAGGTAATTTTGATATATTTAGCATGAAATCTTCTTTATGATCTTATAACATAAATACCTTGAAACGTATTTGCAATTTTGTGAGGACATCTTTGTACAATTTTTTATAATTTTTACACTTTTAAATTTTGTGTCAGTGTTAGTTGCGATAAGGATATTTTTTGTCTAAAATTATCATTAAATTCAGAATGGTGAAGAAAATCAGTTAGTTGGTTTTAAATGAAATGACTCAGAAGGCATAAATATAGTAAGGATATATAATATAAGAATATTTTTTAAAGATCATTTTTTATTCTTAACGAATTTTTCTTAATTAGTAAACATTTTTTTGAATCAATTTGTCAAATGAAATATAATAAAAATCAATTTACGTAGACATCGAAAACGATTTGTACAACAACTCTCGAATTCTAAATGTCAACAAAGTTCTAAGTTTTATATTAACCTCTTCATTATCAAAACATTTGCTCTACTCTTAAGACATTAGGTTCACATTTGACATTTAAATCTAATATAAAATCTTGCTAATATTAATTTAAATGAAAACATACTTTTGCATTAATTTAAACTTTTTACCTTTAGTATTTATGGCAACAAAAATCCCAAACTAATTGCTTTTATTGTTTATAACAATCTTAAGGAAACTTTTCATTAGTAATAGCAACAACAGTGATTAAAAGAACAAAAAAAAAAACATATTTTTCACAAAATTTTCTTTAAATGAAAATGTTAATATATGTACGTAAATGCTAAAACAATAACAATTTATTTAAAAAGCTATAGAAAAACTAGAATATAAAAAATGAAATGGAAGAAAAAAATAAAAAACAAACAAAGGAAGAAAACAAATTAAATCCTGCTAACTGTCTTTTACACTAATTAGAATCTTAACCAAACCGTAAAAATATTTTCTTAAATCATTAATCATGTAAAATTTAGTCATACATATGCTTACTCTTCGTCAACTTGTCTTTCACGTCCCCTGAACTTTGTAGAAATATAGAGGGAGAAGTGTAAAAGCTCTAAAAAAAGAATTATACATATAGTGGAGTTACTATGTTTATGAAAATGGAGGGCGGATGAAAAAAGGTCAAAAATAAATAAAAATGAATATAAATTTCTTGTTAGAACCTTCACATAAAAATAAGGATATATATGTTTGTCATTTTATACGAAAGTCTTTAAATATATATCAAGGTCCTAAAATTGAAAAATATTTGTAATTGTTATGATTAAAAATAACTTTTGATAATATGTGTTTGTCTATCTGTCCGTCTGGATGTTAAAATGGATTTTTTTGAAACCCATTGCCTAACACATACATTTTTCTTTCAACGTTTATGTGGCATATAGTCTCGAAAATCTTGGTCGCAGTTATAAACGATTTTCTAGAACAGCCTTAAAAATTTTTCCAATTTCTTTTTATAAATTTAAATTCATCTGTCAGATAACTCTGAAAAAGAATTGATGATCTGCAGTGTAATAAAACAACTGATGTTTCTAATTTAAGTCAACTTTTATTTTATTGCAGAAAGTGAAATAAAAGAAGAATAATTGCTTACTAAACTTTAAATCATTTACATTTCACTGCGTAATTCAGTGACTTGCTGCGAAAACCTTATCATTTCTCAAAATAAAAAATTCTTAAAATCGCTGAATTCATTTATGATCCGCTAGAGTTGGCAACACTCTTAAGAATTAATCTCGAAATGTTAATTTTAAGTTAAAAAATTTACATGTTTTATTTTTTTATTTTTATTTATTTATTTTTATTTTATTTTTTTCACAACTTATAACTTTTAAAACGATAACTTTGAAAAATAATTTATCGTCTTTAGATTTTTTTAATAAAGTTGTACTACTTTAACTTAATAAATGTTCTATCAATCCAAGAAAAATACAAAAAAAAACCTAGTGTCATCAGGGTTTAAAATGGTACCTTTTTTATGATTACACTAGAATAAAAAATATATGACCAACTCTGTAATTTTTATTACAGAGTTAATTTTTTTCCTAAAGTATTTATAAGAAAAAATTTAATCGAAAGAAATTGGATAAATTAGACAAAATTTTTAAATTTTGCTCTAACTTCAAATTCTGGATGAAATGTCGAATATAGAGGGAGAATTGTAAAATATCGAATTTTTGGTGTAGTTTTGAATTTTTGAAGACATTTTGGATTTTCGTAATTTTCAATTTTAAGTAAATATTAAATATTAATTTTTTTTCGAAAAAAAAAAAAAAAAAAAATGTTAGGGTTTGCTGTTAATAAAGTGCAGCATGTTCACCCTCCATTTAATTTGAGGGCAAAACAGGTAACATATTAAAATACTGCTTTATCTGACTTTATTTTTTACGGCATAAGCCTTTTCTGACCTTTTAAAGTTTAATTTAGCCTTTCTTGTATGAAGATCCCAGTAATATTTAAAAATATTTAAAAATCATAAATAAAGCAAAAATGTGAAAGGAAGGAAATACGATTTAATTACAAATAGTAGTATCGTAATGAAATACGTATATTTTATTAACAAACAAATTGTCAATAACGAATTAAATTGTCAGTCTGTTCTGTATTAATATTGTTTTCCTCAACACATCTATACTTTATTATGCGTAAAATCGAAAGTGGCGGTGGTAGAGACAAGCAATGAAAGCAACAATAATACATTATTAACATTAAATTTAATCATAATTTTTTATAAAACACACATATACATACACAATCAAATATGTACTCACTAATACATACATGTAAATTGTAAAAGATGTTCTATAGAACACATGATAAGGATATCCCCAAAGAAATATAGAACAAAGACCTTCTTACCAATCACACGTACTCAAACGTTTAGAAAGTTTACTAACTAATAATTTTGTTTTAAAAAATAAATAGAAAATGAGAAATTATATTAAACATGTAAAATATTATTACAATTAAAACGTTGTCAGCAACATTGTTATCACATTAAATATTTATGTTTTGTCTGTAATTTATTACCAACACATCACTACAATTTATATTGAGAAATAAAAATATTGTAGTTTCTTTGATTCTCTTTCTAGTCTGCCCTCATTCAGTTCATTCTCTTTGATGGCTTTCAATTGCTTTAACGCTTTTTTTGTATTTGAATAAATGTGGCTTCTTTAAGGCTTTTTATCTCTTTTTGTATTCATTGCTACTTGAACAATTTCATATACGACTACATATACATGCGTATTTAGATAATAACTGTTACACAAATACTTTGACATTATTTTCCTTTAAATCAGGAGAATAAACGAGAAGTGCAAAATAAAAATCTTTTCTCAGTTATTTATTTTTATTTCACTTTATTTTGATGTTTTCTCAATCACGTAAAGATTACTTAATGGACATGACTAATATAATAAGGCGATCACACTAGCATAAAGCGGTCACACTAGTATAAATCGGTTTGTCCGATTCTGATAAAAAAGACACTAAAAGATGCGGTCTAAAATTACCTTGAAGTTACCCTTACTTAATTTTTTCTATCCGTTCGATAGTTTCGGACTTATTCAGAAATAAGTGCCGAAAAAAAACAAATTTTTTTAATCTTTTATCATAAATTAATATTAATTAAAATATTAATTCTATTCACAATTAGGTGAAGACATCTATAGTAAAAGTTACACGCAGAGGAAAAACATGGCTACAGCATAATCACTACAAAAATATTATGTTCTCATTGTTAATTTTCTTGAATTTTAATAATTCTATGTTCATGATAATAATGTTTTTGTATAAATTTTGTCATTTAATTTTTGCACTCAATAAAAATTTTAATATGGTTGACTGCAAAAATTTTATTTTTTTTAAATATTTTTACCAGAAACAAAATTTTATTATTATGAAAAATATCATTTGTTCTAAAACCATTAAATATTTGTAGTCTTTTCATTTTTTAAACCATAATCTGTTTTTAAACCAAAATAATATTATTATTATCATGACAATAAAATGTTTTAATTAAATAAAATACTTATCCTTTCATGCAAATGCATATTTGTTCTAGATCATTTAAATTCTATATAAAGTAATTATCTAACTAAATCACACGTTTTTATGAAAAAATGGTATTGATTTGTTGGTTTATATTTTTGCATACTTAATCGGTAATGCATATTTTGATATATTTAACTTAAAAATGAATATTTTAATACATATTTTACAAAAAAAAATCATTTTAATTAAGACTTATGTGAAGACATTTGTTTGAACAAATTAACTAATCCGACATACAGAAATGAAAATAAAAATAAATGTAATTGTTTAGGTTCTGAGTCGCGACGTTGAATACATTTCTTGAGTCTGTTAATTTTTTAATAAAAAAATTTAATTATATTTATATTAATCTGATGTGGCTCTTTGTATGATAGCCACTAGAATTGTTTATTCAAAAATTTTGCACGTATCCTGCTTGGTATTAGCCGCATTATACCAAGTAATAATTTGAGCAGACTGTTTAGTTGGTTACATATAGAAAATATATATACTTAAGAGCTCCTAGCTAAGATAAATGAAAGTTATGCCTATTTAAAAGTTATTCCTATTTAATTTAAAAGCAATATTTCTCGGAAGGTTTTGTAGATTTTAATTATTAAAGCATTTCAATTATACATATATTTCAAAAATAAAAACGATTTTTTTAAATACATTTTAATGTAATTGCTCTCATTATAACAGCTGTTTAGATATACAATAATTAATATTTGTAGGCGGCACTACCACCCTCCCCCCTGCTACGACCCAAAAATAAAATGTCATATTTGAATTTCGGCACTCACAGTATGTTGCTGTAAAAATTTCAGGACAATCAACTTCGACATTTGTGCGTTTTCAAAATATGGACATAATCAAGATCTAACATAGCCTACAACATGCACTAAATAAGTGTCAAATTTCATAAAAGTCGGTTCAGTAATAACGTGAAAAATTTAGAAAATTACTTTTTTAAAGTAGGCATAAAATATGGGTGTGACATCCAATCGAAATCTAACATAGTCTACTATTTGCTATTATTTTACTATTTAGATTTTTCCTTTTTAAAAATTATATATACATTTGTGTTAATAGCAAAACTCTGTGAGTCATTTTGTTGGATATTATGGCCATTTTTGTCCCACATATTTTTTCTTATCTCTTCCTAATTAACAATAAAATGAGCTATCGCTTGATAAAATTAGATGAAAGTTATAAAACTCATAAAGTCCAGATATTTTAGGTGTATTTTGTTATTGCATTATTATGATGCAAAATAATGGCAACAACAAAATACTTAAGTTGCAACAAATACGAATAAAAATAAAAAAAAAAATTGGAATTATGTATTTAATACCTTACACCAGTGATGTCAACTTAGCACTTTTCGGGCTATGTTTAGCCCATTTTTAGTAGTACAGAACACGCAAAATATTTTTTAGCCCAGTACTAAAAAAACACGCAAATCTGGCGCTTTTAGCGCCTTTTTACTTTTTCCCATTTCTTGCATATTACAATCGCTTTTTGTTTGATTAAATTTTTTGTAATGACGTAATATTAATTTTGCTCAGTATTTAATTACTTTATTTATTTCGACAATTTAAATAATATTTCATATCTTAATGTTTGCACTAAGTTCAAAAAATATCTTTTTAAACAGTACAAAAGGTCTAGTCCCAATTTTTTAAGAGATGTTAAAAAATTGTAAGGAAACACAATTTTTTCAAAACTATCATAAACAAATAAAATTGTTTGAGTTGCAGATTATTAAACGAATTGACAAATTTTGGATCGAGGTTGATAATAATAACAAAATCTTTGTAATCAGTAATTTAATTCACCAGTTTGCTATAAATATTTTGAGATGTACTTTTAATTTTAGACCCTTTTTGCGCCATTTTTTTACCAAACATGTCTTGATTGTACCACCAAACCGTTGCTTTTTTATTTAGTCCTTTTTAACACTTTTTTTTAATAATTTCTGCGCGTTTGTGTTTCCAACAGTTGGCATCACAGCCTTACACAGTTTTGCTATGAATACAAATCTGTATAAACTTTTTAAAAAAGATAAGACTTTTTGTTTCTAATGTTTATAATATTATAATATTATATTGCTATCAATATATACTTGTTTGTAATGATTACGCTTAAAAGTTTTTTGTTAATACAAGTTTCAAATCCAAAAATTTTATAAAAAAAGATGTGTACAATTATTTATCAAACATTTTGTAAATTTTAAAACAAAAACCAATAAAGATTATGCTTACAAAATTTCTAAATCTTACAAATCATTCAAACATTTTTTCTAGTCTTATTCTTATTTAAATACCATACAAAGAATTTAAGATATATCATTCAATAAAAGCTTTTATACAAATGCCACTCACTATATATGTAAAAAGAAGAAAAGTAAATCTTCTTTTAGCAATAAATCCCCCAAACACACACAAAACTTACAATTCCACACTTGCACAAGATTTCAATATGGTTGAAAAATATCAACAAATTTTGCTGATGTTTGCAGTTAAAATTAAAATACTCCTAGAGTGCTTTAATGTTTGTTTGCTTGTGTACCCAGCACACACTCACATCGAAACACACTACCAACAATTACACTGTTGACTAAATAAATGAAATACGCAGCATACGAAGATAATGCTGTTGATAACGATGATTTTTTATTAATATTAATACTGATGCTGATGAACCTGATAAAGGCCGATAAATACAAATATATACGCACACAATATTGCAAATAAACGGCAATATTTTGCTAAGAAAACTTGAATGAACTTTTTTATTAACACAACTTAATCAACACACACACGCACATACAGTTATGCTAGAGAGTTAATATAACTCTATTAACACCCATCCATACACTTTTATTGCTTTATAATTTCTTTATTTACTCGATTATTTCACGTACATATTTATCTTATATTATAATATTTTCCTTAATTTAATACGTATTTTTTCGCATTAGCTTGACACTTTTAAATATCGGTTTGGTAACGTAACGAAATAATTTTTTATTTCCTTTTTTTTAAAGGATTTAAATGAACTAACGCGTGCTATGGTCTCGTGTGAACTGAATTTTTTTTGGGTAGAAAACAAACGATTATAGTACATTTCTGTCATTAGAATGCAGTTGTAACATAAGGATGTTATGGAGCATGTCATTTAGATGGTAGCAACATGTTGCTCATGATGGAGCTCAAATGAAAATCAAAAAAGAAAAAAAAGCACATGTTTTTTGGAAAGAGGGCATAAAAAATGCAATGGCAACATTGCTAAGCGCAACATGTTGCTAAGATAAGGGAACAGATGTTAGAGCTCTAGTTTTCTTTCAATGTCAGTTGGATGTGACCAAATGGATTTTATGGGGTGTGAAGAAAGTTGAAAGAGAATAGAATAGAATAGAATAGAATAGAATAGAATAGAAAGTGTCACAAATTTGGCAAGTTGGAGAAGGATTACTCTGCGAAATTAGAAGAAGTTAAACAATATGAATAAAAAATAAAAGATTTAATTTAACTTCGGGGATATAAATAGAGTTTACTTTTACCTTACCAACAGTTATTCCCCGTAATTATCTAAGTTCTAGTTTAAGTTCAGTTCGAGTTAAGTTCTAATTAAGTTCTAGTTCAGTTCCAGTGAAGCTTTAGTTCGATTCTAGTAAAGTTATAGTTCAGTTTTAGTTTAGTTCTTGTTCAGTTCTAGTTGAGTTCTAGTTCAGTTCTAGTTAAGTTCTAGTTCGGTTTTAGTTAAGCTCTTGTTCAGTTTTAGTTAAGTTCTAGTTCAGTTCTTGTTCAGTTCTAGTTCAGTTTTAGTTAAGTACTCGTTCAGTTCTAGTTCAGCTCTAGTTGATTTCCAGTTAAATTCTAGTTCAGTTCTAGTTCAGTCCAGTTTTACTTACGTTATAGTTCGGTTCTAGTTACGTTATAGTTCAGTTCTAGTTAAGTTCTAGTTCAGTTCAGTTCAGTTCAGTTCAGTTCAGTTGTAGTTCAGTTGTAGTTCAGTTCTAGTTAAGTTCTAGTTTAGTTTTAGTTCAGTTCTAGTTAAGTTCTAGTTCAGTTCTAGTTAAGTTCTAGTTTAGTTTTAGTTCAGTTCTAGTTAAGTTCTAGTTCAGTTCTAGTTCAGTTCTACTTCAATTGCAATTCAGATAATCCGAATATATCAGAATATCTGAAACTGCTTTCTCTTTTAGGAATCCCAGTTCTAAAATAGCTTGAAGTCGGAAGAACAGACTCTTTCCAGGACTGAAAGAGGAGCGAATTGTAAGAGACTTTTATAATAACCAATATGTTTTATTGATCTAAATCCGCCGTATATGTTGTAGTTGGTCCTCTTTATCAATCAATTATTTTTGGTTGACACGCGCTCTGCCAACCATATGATGGCCTCCTGTTGGCATTATGAACTAACCTACATTCTTTATAAACTTTCCCGTTTTGAGGAGGGTTTTGGGAGATTTAATTGTTTGTTTACTTTACTATTGATGTAGTTGCTGTTTCTTTTAGCTCTCTCCATAAAGAGTTGCCAGGGTTTCTATTAAAAAAAACTCTTGATCTTAAAGAAAATAAAACAATTAAAAATCCTATTAACGAAATTTATATGAAAGAAATTTAAATAGAAAATGTGTGAAAGTATTTTGCAATTGCTGTTAATGACAGCAACTAACAATAACAATAAACCTAAAACAGCGGCAACTACAAACAATAACAATAATGACAGGAATATACTTACATAAGTAGTAGAGAGAACTTGCTAACAGGAACAGAAGCAGTAGGAGCAGCAGCAATATTACATTTTATTGTACTCTAAATAAGTACGTTAGTGAAAAGACCAAATGGCTATATGGCATTGAATACGTTTCGCCATGAAAATAACATCAAGTTAAAGAGCACAATGACACAAGCGGAAGTTAAAACCCCATAAGGATGTGAATGTAGCGTAAGTCCATGTGGCATTTGTTTACAGTCATGGTCCTTGTCAGCAGTAACAGCAGGGAATAGCCATCAGAAATGAACAAACGAATGAATAAATAAACAAATGGACAGCAACATTGCTAATGCGATTTTTCTCATTTGCTTTTTTTTACTTTATTTTTTCGCCAACAAATGTAACCAACTCCAAGCAATCTCATGTATGAGAACTAACGTTCCAAAACAGTAGTCAAATACATGAAAACAAGAGATGAGGAAAGACAATTTTTATTTTATCTTTTCAAATTTCTTTTATTCGTTTTTTGTTTTTTTTTTAAGGAAACAGATGTACATTTTTGCAAGAGCTTAAAAGGCACACACAGAGAGACTTAGCAACAGTATATAGCTGTTGCAAAATTTTCCAAATATGACACTTGAGTTTTTTATCTAACATTAAGGTCAATTGAGGGAGCACAAAAAATAAGTAAAAAAAAAACGTTTTTTGCAGCAGATGTTGAGATTAAAATTATTGTACGAGTAAATATTTGTGCAACGATGATGATCTATTTTGTTGGACGAGAATTGATACTAACATATTGACTATTTGTGTTCAATATGTTGAATGACAGTTCCTTGTATTGTTTATAATTTATAGAATTAGTTTTAACGAAATGAAATAAAGAATGCGTACCAAAGGATATCAATGTTCAGTCGAAAATTTAAATTTTCCTATGGTGAAAAAATGCATAATATATACTTTTAAATTTATTTATTCTTTTTAAAGTAACAATTTTATAAAGAAAACATTACAATGTAAAACGATTTTAAAATATTTCATTTTATTATCTATTTAATAATTTTCAAAATTTTCTATTCCTTGTCAAAATTTTTGACAAAATGCTTGTTTAAAACGGTAGAAAATTTTTATGGTAGAAATATTTTTTCTATGGTGAGAAAAATTTTTCATTCCACTGTGTGAAAGGAAAACTGTAAAATATTGACATATTTAATTTTTGTTATAAAAGAAATTTAAATAATTGTGTAAACATGAAAATAAAAAATGAGATTGAAGGAATAAAAAATGTTTTATTTGAAATCCTTTATGAAAGAAGAACTCCACTTTAGTCACGTTTTGTGTTCAAATGGATATTTAATAATCAATATTAAGCATCTTAAATAATGTATTATATTTGAAACCTTATAACTAGATATAAATTCTCTGAATATTCTTTATTATTGAAATATTTTTTAATATTTTTTTAAACATCAAAAATTTATATACGTTTGTCAAAAATTCTACTATCCTTATGAGCTAGTAATATTTTATTCATCTCATACCAATCAAAAATTTACTAACAACATACTTTTCTATCGTTTCACACACACAGGCCCAAAGAGTGTGTGCCAAACGGTAGCAAAATATGATGGAAAGTAAATTTTTAACAATTATTGGGTGAAAAAAATTTCATTAGCCCATAAGACTGCATAAATTTTTGATAAATGAATAGAAAATTTTGAAAATCATAAAATAAATAATAAAATAACATATTTTAAAATCGTTTTGTATTTTAATGTTTATTTTATAAAAGTTGTTATATTTTTTATAAAAGCAAACAATTGTTTAAAGTTCAATGAATTTTCTTAAAAGTGTTGTAGTTTTGCTAAAGAATTTGTCAAAATTTATAATGGAAAAATGTTTTCGTTTGGCACAGCAAAACAGCAAAATTTTTTTTAACATAGGAAATTTTGAATTTTCCGCAGAACTTTACTACCGTTTGACACAGGCTCAAAATGGAATCTTATTCATCTCATAACTGTCAAAAATTTACCTTCCCACAAACTTTGCTCCAGCTTGACACACGCTCACAGTATAGAGAATAGATAAATATGTATCATAATTTAGATCATTTCACAGTTGGTCAAATCCTTATTAAGACCAAAACGAGCGAGAAAGTCTTGAATATTGTCTTCTTTTAAACGCATTTGACGACAATATGAGCAAAAATTTCCTAAACATTGTCATCTCTAAGCGATTCTAAAGGCAAGAAGAAAGACAATGCCTTAAATGTTGTCTTATATTAAAATTTTGTGACGTCAAGAAGAAAGACAATGTAATTAATGTTGTCTTTTAATAAACTTCATTAACGAAGATTTCGGCAACATAGTCTTAAATTTTTTCCAGTATTGGCTAATATTGATGACAATATGAACAATGTTTTCAATGTGTCAATATCTTCAATACAGTCCTTGATCAAATAATTTTCAGAACTAGATGATCGACATAGCCTTTAGTGTGTTAGGGCGACAAAGTCTTAAATGTTTTTATTTGTATATTTTTTTGATGACAAGTTAAGTGACAATGTGCCTCATGTTGTCTTTTATAAACATAAATTGATGACGAGAAGATCGAAAATGTCTTAAAGGTTGTCAACAATAAATAATGCTGATGAGTATATAAGGAACAATGTCTTAAATGTTACTTTTGTCGATATTTTTTGACGATATTTCAGCGAAAAAAAGTTTTGAATACTATCTTTATGAATAGATAAGGAACAATGTCTTGTCCTTGTAATTCCAGTATTCAGGAATAACGGTATATTAACGATATTTATAAATAAAAAACAACTAGACAAAAAATATTCATTTGAGCATGACAAATCAGAGCGTTTAATGTTAAGGAATAAAAATTTTTTATTATAAAAATAATAAAATTTGGTAAGCATTTATACTAAAAACTAAATGATCTATTATTAATATGTTAATATTAAAATTATCATTTTACATATACATATTTTCAGATTGTATCAATAAAACGAGTATAAGCGGAAATTAAAAAAAATGGATATAATTTTTATCCAAGTACTCAACCCCTTAAAAATAATAAAATTTAATTTAGTCATTTAATTTTAATTATGAAAATATTTTTTAAACTTTTCAGGGCCTTTAATGTCAAAAATGTCATTCAACTATTTTATCCTTCAACATTTTTCAAATTTTCTAACATAGAATTCTGAAGTTGAATATGTTTTCTATCTTTCATTCCTCATAGTTCAAATTTTATAAAATTTTAAAAATGTGCTGTCAGTGTTTATGTATTTTAAAGTGTTGGCTTTAGTTTCCTGAAGAAATAAAAAATATACATATTTTGTTATACTAAAATTATGCATTTATTTAAAGACATGTATTTTTGTGGTACTGTTTCGTGTGTCACTTGAATAAGGAATTCCTTTAATATTAATCAGGAAGGCTATGATTTTAATTTCTTTCAATATAGAATTTTTAATTTGATAGTTTTTAAATAGTTTTTATTCAACGTGGGACGTAGTAAGGCTCTTAATAACTCTGAAAAAGAAAAAATTCAGATTTTGAAATCTCAGGGTCAGAATCCGGTCCAAATAGCCAAAAACATTAATAGAGGAAAGACAGTTGTGTACAGTTATTTAAATAACGTGGAAAGATATGGAAAAAACATGAAGGGGCGGAAGAAAATGGCGACAACTCCAAAAGAAAGATGAAAAATTCTTAGAATTGCATCAAATTCTGCCATGTCGGTATCAAAAATACGTGAAAAAAGTGGAGTCAGTGCCAGTCTAACAGTATTTTCCGATGAAAAAAAGTTTAATATTGATGGTCCCGACGGGTATAACTAGTACTTCCATAACCTAAATAAGGAGAAATTAGTTTTGAGCCGCAGACACAGCCGAGAGGGCGGAATAATGGTATGGGGTGTCATTTCGTATTATGGTACAATAGAATTGGTTTTTGTATCCAACAAAATGACTGCAACGACTTACAAAAACATACTGGAGGAAGCATTTCCAAAATGTAATGATTTCTTTGGACCCATACCTTGGACGTACCAACACGACAACGCTCCGTTTCATACCGCCAGAGCAGTAAAGCAATGGATTAATCTACAAGGTGTTCAACTTTTGGATTGGCCCCCATATTCACCAGACTTGAATCCAATGGAAAATGTTTGGGGTTGGCTTGCAAGTAAAGTTTATGAAGGAGGAAAACAATTTGAGACGATAGAATCCTTAAAGGATGCAATAACGGAAGCATATAGTTCAATTTCACTAAATTACTTAGAATCATTATACAAGACGATGCCAAATCGCATTCTTGAGGTTATTTCTAAAAATGGTGGCAGTACTCATTACTAATTGAATGCTAGAAGATAATAACTTCCATTTTTAAAGTTAAAAATTCTCTAGCCGTTTATATTGAAAGAAATTCAAATCGTAGCCTTCCTGATTAATATTAAAGGAATTCCTTATTCAAGTGACACACGAAATAGTACCACAAAAATACATGTCTTTAAATAAATGCATAATTTTAGTATAACAAAATATGTACATTTTTTATTTCTTCAGGAAACTAAAGCCAACACTTTGAAATTTGGTTGCATAAAAAATTATTTTTTTTCTGAACTTTAGTTTAGGAGAAATACTTAATTAAAGTTAAAGAAATGTGATTCCTTATTCCAGTGGCAGGCAGTGTATATATTTTCAAGAGGTTGGTTGCATATTTGAACATAGTTTCCATATGAAGCCCCTCCCGAGAAATACTTTAACGTATTTAATACTATAAAAATCTAAATAAAATTTGGCGAGATTATTTTGTATTTAAGTATAAATCATGCTATTAAATTTTGCTCAGATCGCTCAATAATTGACCCCTACAAAACCATTTCCACAATGTCAATTTAAGACATATAATGGCATATAAATAATTTATTTTGTGATTTTATTTGCAACAATTAAAATTTATATAATTATAAATGGTATTAGCAAATTTCATGAGCATCAGCCAATAATTAAACATAGTTCTCATATAAGATTCATTCCAGAAAATCAATTAAATGTGCATAAATTTATAAAAATGTTAGATTTTGAACTAAATTTTTCATAAATAAGTTTTGTATAAACCGTAGTATGAATTTTAACAACGATCAATCCATATATGGTTATAGTTTCCGTATAAAGCCTCTGCTGAAAATAATTTAACGAGCATACATGATGATTTACGGTATAATATGGTTGCATTTGTGTGACTATAGTTTTTTCCTGTTACTAATTAATTATATTAAATAATAAAATTATATTAAATATCTTTTCGCAGATTACAATTATAAGTAATGTATTTAAAGTTAAAAAAATATATAAATACTGAACTTATCATCGTTTTAACATTCAAATATATATTGAACTCATCCGAATAATGTTGTCATGTTACACATAAGGTAAGAATTATTTAAATTTTGCATACTCAATGTCTCAATAAACTGAGAATTAAAAATGTACATTTGTTTTTAGGAATAATTTTCAAATCATTGTATAGATTAAAGTAATAAGGTTCAAAATATGAATCTTTGGTACTTCAAACTTGATATTGGCATCTTTAAAATTTATTATTTGGGAAACTATTTGTTAGAAATTTTCAAGGATATTAAAGGATGAAATATTTGAAGTACTTTGTTTGCAACTTTTATTCGGAATATATTAACAAAAAGTTATACGTTATAATACCACTCACTATCACTATCGCAATATAATCAGCTTTACAGTTCTTAAAATAAAACTAAATGGTGACTTTTTAAGACCATGTGATAAATGACGAAAAACTAATTTTTTTGAAATATCTCGATCCATTATATATTAACTCCAACAAAGAAATTAATTATTTTAAGATTGTTTCACGGTATAGTGAATAATTTATAAATAAACTGAAACTATTAAAAACTAAAGCTAATGACAAAGTTTATGAACAGCTATTTAAAACATCAAATGCCGAATATTTTTGCACCAAATTGAAAAAATTAAAAAATTAATTTGATGAATACTTATATCCTAATTTACATTTTTACTTTGGCTCTAGCGGTGCTTTGGCGGAACGTATTTTCTTTTTTCTAAATTATCATTAATGATAAATAAATTATCCAACAAACTTAAGGTCTACACTTGTGAATCTGTGCTTTCAGTCCTAAATTTGTTAAACGGTGATCTATAAGAATAGAGTCCAATTGAAGACTTCGTACAAGAGTACAGAAGTTTAATTAATAAAAAGAGAATTTTCTGTTAAATACTTTGAAGAGAAAATCTTTACTTTTGCCATAATAAAAATTATTTTATTATTAACAAAAACCGAGTTCTTAAAATACAATTTTTTTTGTTTTTTTTTCACAAACAAACAAGTTATGAGGACTTTGAAGGTATTGAAGCAGTTGGCATTTTTTCCAAAAAATCCCCTTTTCTGGCGATTTAAATTTTCGTATTCCCCTTTTTTGGGCACTTTTTAAAAATTTTCAACGTTAACGCTCTATGTAATATTAATTATAAAGTAGTAAAGTTAAAAATTAACCTCGTTCATTCTTTAAAACTTTAAAGTCCTTTCAAAAGTAAAAACGCACACAAAATGAAAAATTGATAATGCAGTTACACTATGTCAAGTCCATGTTTTCACATGTATATGTAATTTATCATATGGGATACAAGTTTTTGATTTTTGTTGTATGGTGTTATTATTGCTGAATTTTTAAAGTGTTTTTCTTTTTTTGTGTTTTTATTGGTGTGGTTTATATTTAAATACTAATATTAGTTATTTTCAATTACAACAGATTTCGTTTTTATCTTCTTAAAGACTATGTAAATTATAAATCAGTTCTTTTTTTTACGGTGGCGCAAAAAAAATAAAGATATCGCTGTTCCTAGATCAAATTAAAATCCACTTAATTTCAAGATAGCACATCTCAAAATGTTCATCCTGGCACTACCCTTTCGAGCTTCATGTTATTTGGATTTTTTTCCATATTTCTGCCAAAGGAATAACAAAATTTCTATGGGAACAACGATTCCTTTCGTTTTGGAGCCACTCCAATATACATATACTATAAATCCTCTAAACTATTTCTAAACATTATATGCATAATATTAAATCCTTATTAAAACATTAGTAGCTTAAGGGACTTTACTACCTCCTTTCGAACTCAATATATAGAAATTTTCCCACATAATTGAAATCTGTAAATCTTCTGAGTCAAATATATACATGTAAATCTTGTTTTTCATTTATAACAGAATGACAGGCAGACAGTCTGTTCAGCTAATTAACACAAAAAAGAAAAAAAAAATACTAACACAACTATACCAATGTATGTATTAATAATACATATGTACATACTTATGTTTATGTATATGTATGTTAATAAATATTGCAAATTCCCAATTCCCTTATATCCGCTCCACAGTTGCAACATTCAAAAAAGGAAAAATACGCAAAACAAAACAACAAAATATTGCAAACTCATAACTTTGGTACAAAGTTAAGTTGTTGGAATCCCCTTTTGTTATTTGTTTCGTTTTCGTTTTTCATTTTTGGTTTTTTTTTTGCAGTTGCATTCACTGTTGCATACTGTTCTGCGCCATTGAGCTTTAAACGTTCTTTAGTTATCCTGGTTTTATATGTATGAGTGTAGATATATATATATATGTATGTGTGAGAGTGCTTGTAGTTGCTACTTGTTATTTTGCAAAATTAATTTATAAATACAATTGACATTGAACTAAAAAAATATACACATAACTACATGCATTTACTTTTGAATGCATCAGCAAGTGTTTAAATGTATGTATGTATGTATTTATGAATAGAAACATTCGCATAAGAACGATGTGTGTTTGTATGCCAGTAATTTATAAGTATAGAAAGAAATAAATTTTGTTAAATAAATATACATATTCATATAACACTTACTTAGCAAGAACTTTTGCAAGGAAAAAGCAAATAAAAATGAGCAGACTTTTAAAGCACATAAACTTTGTTAAATTTTTTAAATAGTCATTCTTCTTATTTAAACGAACATTTAAAGTATGTTCATGAATTTAATATAAATGATCAGTTGGGTTTCTCACACCATTGCGCGACAATTTCGGCATTGTACAACCAAAATACAGATTAGCTTTTGCAACGTTTGTTTGGATAAAATATAAATTCACTACGAAATGTCTTAATCCATTGTTTATGCTAATCTCACTCACAGGGCTTTAATCGACTAACAAACTCTTGATATATATAATTTTTTTTTTTTTCGTAGAAAATTTTCGATAAATTTATGAACTCTTTTTTATCAAATTTCCTTTTATAAAAATTTTTTGATTAATTTTAATTGTATGGGAAAAATTTTATTGAAAATATTTCATAAATTTTATTTTTATAGAAAATGTTGCAAGAAATTTTCGATAAATTTTATTTTTACACAATATTTGTGATAAATTTTCCCTTTTCAAACATTTCCTATAAAAGAAAATTATCGAAATAATTTTCTATAAAAATAAAGTTTATCAAAAAAATTCATATAAATAGAAAATTTATCAAAAATTTCCTATAAAAAGGAAAATTTGCAATAATTTTTATTTTTAAAGCAAAATTTTTAATAGTTAGAGAAAATATTTCTTTCAATTGAAATTATTACATAAATTTTCTCTTTATATAAAATTTTTGATGTTTTACTTTTATAAAACAGTTTTGGAAAAATTTTCTATTTTGAATAAATTAAATTTTTATGGGTAATTTTTGGTAAAGCTATATTTTTAGGAAATGTTAGATGAACTTTTTATTTATAGAAAATTTTCGATAAATTTTACTTTTGTTAAAAATTTTTAATAAAACAAAATTTATTTTTGTGTGAATTTTGTTTGAAATTCTCGATAAATTTTCTTACTATATGAAATTCTCGATAAAATTTCTTTTTATAAGCAATTTTCGATATATACTATTTTTGTACATTTTCTCTAAATTTTATTTTTATAGAAAATTTTCAATAAATTTTCTTTTTAAAGAAAATTTTCAACAAATTTTTTTTTTAAAGAAAATTTTCAACAATTTTTTTTTAAAGAAAATTTGCGATAAATTTTCTTTCTAGGAAATTTTCGATAAATTTTCTTTTTAGGAAATTTTCGATAAATTTTCTTTTTAGGAAATTTGTTTTTAAAGAAAATTTTCGATAAATTTTATTTTAGGAAATTTTAGATAAATTTTCTTTTTGTAAAAAAATATTTGATAAACGTTCTTTTTATGGAAAATTTTTGATAAATTTCCTTTTTATAAAAAAATTTCGATAAATTTTCTTTTTATTGAAATTTTTCGATAAATTTTCGTTTTTATAGAAAATCTTCGAAATATTTCCATTTTTTTATGAAATTTTCGGAAAATTTTTTATTTGTAGGAAATTCTCGATAAATTTTCTTTTCATAGAAAATTTTGCGATAAATTTTATTTTAGTGGAAAATTTTCAATAAAATTTCTTTTTATTGAAAATTTTTTTTATAGAAAATTTTCCTTTTCTAGGAAATTTTTGATATATTTTTTTCTTATAAGAAATTTTTATATAATTTTTCTTTATAAGAAATTTTCGATATATTTTTTCCCTATGAGAAATTTTCGTTTTTGCAGGACATTTTCGATAAATTTTCTTTTTAGGATATTTTCAATAAAATTTCGTTTTAGCGAAAATTTTCGATAAATTTTCGTAATATAGAAAATTTTCGATAAATTTTGGTATTATGAAAGTTTTTCGAAAAATTTTCGTATTATAGAAAATTTCCTATAAATTTTCGTATTATTAAAAATTTTCAATAAACTTTCATATCATAGAAAATTTTCAATAAATTTTCTTATAATAGAAATTTTCGTATTGCTGAAAATTTTCGATAAATTTCGTATTATACAAAATTTTCGTATTATGGAAGTTTTTGGATAAATTTTCGTATTATAGAAAATTTTCGATAAATTTTATTTTCAAAGTAAATTTTCGATAAAATATTTTTGACAAATTTTCGTTTTAAATGAACTTCTTAATAAATTTTCTTTTTATAGAATATTTTCAATAAATTTTACTTTTATAAAATTTGTGTAGAAATATCTTAAATTTTACAATTTATTAAAATATTTTGGGGACAAAAGTATGGTTTACAAAATTAGCATTTTATGGGGTATTGAGCTTTAGTTTGGTCACATGACACAATGCTCATATGCGAACATATTTCTACAATTTATCACAAAAAAAAGAAATTCAAACTTGTTAAACAAATTATATTGATTTCAAAAGATCTGAATTACCATCTGTTTAATATTACACTTACTATTAATGATATATCCCTGCCTAATATAGTGTACATATGGCAGTAGAACTTTTAATATCACACCCATCTATTCTACAACGTAATCACCAACGTCATATAAATTGTCATTTAATTTAAAACTATAGTTGTACGCGTTTTATTTATTAGTAAAATTGTAAGAGTGTGTTTAAATTCACACACGTACGTACGCACATATACAATGCAATTATGTCCTTGTGAACAAAAGGACACAAATATTTACAAAAATTCTCTCATAGAAATTGTAAACATTCTATTGAGATCAAATTAGAAACTAAAAAAAAAAGAAGTGCACAAAACTATAAGCACAACAGTCAAACGTAGAAAAGGAATAAAAATAGCAACAACTAAAAAAACAGCGGCAAAATGCTGTAATTGTATTAGTATACATAATAGCTTACAAAGATACAACAACACATCCATACATACTTATATGTATATAGAAACAAATACAAGTATGATTGCAAGAGAATTTATGACGATTCTAAAAAAGGAACTATATTGCCACACAGTGTATTTGAGACTACTACAATTATATGATGGCCTGGTTGCTTTCAATATTTGCTAGTCTATATAAATGTTGGCTCTTTAGTTATCTACAAGAAGTGATGCCAGATGCGAAGGTGAATTGGAATAGGAATTAAAGTTTTGTTCCGGTGGCAAAATATTAAGAGTTTTCAGGAATATGGCCTATGATTTCAGTACCTGATTAAAGATAGTTTTTTTTCAGAAATATAATTTGGGGTGATATTAGACTTTCATATAATTTCGACTTGTATGTTATTCAACTTAGATCTAAGTGGAATTTTGTTTACGATTTTTTATTGCTTCATTTAGCTGGCAATATTTATTACTATTTTTTTATTTGTTTGTTCAACTAATTTAAATTCCAGAGAATATTTATATTTGTATATATGTTCAAATATATGTATTTTTGTTTACAGATTTATAAGGATATGTATGTATGTTTGTGTATAAGTATGCCAACTTATATAAATGAGTGAATGAACTTCTACATACATACATGTACAAACAACATCTGGGTCTGTGCGAATATGAGTTTGTAGCAACATTTAGTTGGTTGTTATAACTTTGTATTTTTATTTTGGGACAGACATCTTCATCACTGTTTGTTTTATTTTATTTTATTTTTGTAGAAGATCTTAACACAAACACATGTAGACAACACAATTTATGTCAACAATGTATGAAAAAGTATATATGTCACAGGTTGTTGCTATTGCTTTAGTTGTTGTAGTATCTTTTGAAGTAGCACTACATATACAATAAGCTGTAGTCATCAGTGATGTTATTATTGCTGCTGTTGCACAGAGTTTTACATATTTATTTATTTTAATTCGGGTGGTTGTTTGTTTTTTTTTTTTTTTTTTTTGGTTATGATTATTTTTTGTAGGGTGTATGTACATACAAATTTGTACTTTTGCGGACTTTAGCTTGAGTTTATTTTAAAATTATTTTCGTACGTATGAATGTATGAGCTCCTGTGTGTTTTTGTTTATACATATATCTCTTTCTGTTTGTTTTTGTTGTTTTATTGCTATATACGTAACTATATATATATATATATATATATATATATATATATATATATATATTAGGGACACCTTAATAATTGAAAGGTTTTAATGTTCATGAAAAATATCCCTTTTCGGTTTTTTTATATTTTTGTAAAATTTCTCTCAAGGGAACAATATGAAAATTTGGTATCGTTTAAAAAGATCTTTAATAGAATCACTTAACGGCATAACTGAAATTGCAAAACATATTAAAATATGTATATTTGAAAACTTGTATTTTTCACTAAAAATTTACATATTTGAATTATTTATGTGGACATATTTGAAGAAATAAGACCAAAATTATACAATGTGATCCTATAACAGCTATATCGAAATTATTTCTTCCTTTTTTTTAATTCGAAGTTGTTAGAATTTTTTTAAACATAATTTCTTCGTCTCATAGAAAAAAAAAAATAATTATGTTACCAATTTGAAAATTTTTTTTTTGTTTGGAACAATTTGAAATTTGTATCTTGTATTTCAAAAGTTTGTTTTAAAACTGTTGATTATTTTTAGTAGACCTTAAAAAAAAAAAAAAAAAAAAAAAAAAAATTGTAAGTCATTCACCTACAGCTATTTAAAGTTAAAAACAAGAGGAAGCGTTATATTTGACTGGGCCGAATATTTTACACCCTTCAAAAAATCTATGTTTGAAAAAATATAAACATATTGGAATTATCTCTTATCAAAATTTTTGCTTTGATCTGGAAATATATTTAATACTTGTAAACTAGTGTTAAACATGGCATTGGAAATTTTTAGCATAAAGCGTCACCGAAAACTCCTTGGGCATATAACTCAGACAATAGATTATTAACATAGATATGAATCTAAAAAAAACTTAATTGAAAAAAATTGCTCAAAAAACACACATATCACAATTATTTTTGTTTTCTATGAAACTTTTTACCAACACATTTTTAGACATAGATTTTTTTTGCCAACTGACAAGGTTTGTCACAACGGAGCTTCATATCTATATTTATCTATGGCTCAGACCATCTATGTTGAAGAGCTGAATAAAGAAAATTGTAAATACCTTTTCCGTTTTCTAACAAACATTTTTTTGGGAAAAGGTACCTAAGAATTAGATATTTTAAATTTGATTTTTTTTTAACTTTGGGACTCTAAGATACAATTCCACCAAAAATGCCATCTTATTATGTACATTTATAAACCTAAAACACAATTAAAGTTGAGTTATAATATTTTAAGAAACAACTTATCACATATTCAGATTTACTTGTCAAACTTATTTTTTCACAAAAAATATGCTCATATTAAAAAAAATAAAATGCATTTTACGAGAATACGAAGCATGGCTTGAACACTTTCATTAGACTATCAATACCCATAGAAAATTTGTAGAAAAACAATTATGCGAACAGTATAAAAATCAGTTTATAATACTATCAGCCTAACCACAAAGGAAATTTTTGGCCTGACTTTGTAAACGAAACGTTTTCAAACGTTTGAAATTTGTATGAAGAATTTTTTTAATTTTTTCCATACAAAATTTTTTCGTTTTTTACAAATTTGGAAAATGTTTTAGGTAAGAAATTTTAAATAATAGTTGACTTTGTGAGTCTAAAATCGACTTTTTTTTTGGTGGTAGGAAAAATGTTTGTTTTAAGACCTTCTGAACTTTTCATTTTTAAATTCAAAGTTGTCTCAGACAAGTCGAGAAAAATAACATAAATATAGTTCGAACCTCAATTATTTTCTCATAAATATTTAGAGCATTTAAATGGAAATATTTCCTTAAAGCTTTCGATTCATTTACCTTAACTTGAAAGGTGTCATTTTTTCTTGTCCATTTTTTGAAATGTCATGAAAGTCGATTAAAACTTGGATTTAGTGGGTTAAAATGTACTAAAGATATTTTCTTTGTTAAATTTTACTAGGGGTCGCCAAAGGTAAAAAATTCACCCTAAGAAAGAAAATTATAAATTTTACCCACATTTCTTATATAAACGCCTTAAACTAGGCAATAAAATATAACATAAATTGCAAAGTTTTGTTGAACTTATTGACAAAATTACTAATAATTTTTTTCATTTCATTATTATTATTATTATTATTATTATTATTATTATTATTATTATATTTCTTTTTATAAATGCTACACCGGATGAGCTTTAAAACTTCAGCGACCCCTAGTGAAATTCGATATAGAAAATTTCTGTAGAACATTTTAACCCATTAAACCCAAGTTTTAATCGACTTTTATGTCATTTCTTAAAAACGGACTAGAAATGACCCCTTATAATGCGAGACAGATGAGTTGAAAGTTCTCTAACTATTTATGCTAAAATAATTAAGCTTCGAACTATATATATATATCTTTTTTTCGATTTATCTGAGACTACTTTGCTGTAAAAAAAAAGGCAAAGCTTAAAAGATCGTAAAACAAAAATGTTGCCTACCAGTGAAAAATCCTTTGGAATGTTTATTACATTCCTCCCACTCGCGATTGTCCTCAATTTTTCGCATAGTGATATAAAAACTTTAGAATGGGATCATGAGAGGATGCTGAGAAAATTAACATTTAGTAAAAAATATCATTTATTTCAGTAATAATTTGAAAAATTCTAATGTTTTTGAAAGAAACAATTTTTATATGTATAAAAGTGTGTTTAACGTTTAAAACTTCGGCTTATTACTAAATTAAAAAATTATTACTTATTAAAAAATTGTGCAAAATAAATATATCTAAACAAATAACTTTAAAAAACAATCGTTGAAACCAGGAATCTCAGTGCAGCCAAAGGGAAATGTTTTGACAATAAATCGGGGTGAAGAAGAATCGTTTGGTGAAGAATATCTGAGTTCTTCCAAGGAATCTACTTATGAGTTTCTGTTTTAGTTTTGGGAAATCGTAAAATTTTGCGATTTTTCTTTACCTATTGACATTTTGACAAAACTTTAAAAATCATAAAAGTATGTAACTTTAAACAGCAATATCTCAGAGACTACTTGATAGATTAAGACATTTCAAACTGAGTTTAAATTGTATTGTTGACAAATTTAACTAAAATATTTGGAAATTTATTTAAATTTTGAAAAAAATTAATTTTAATGCAATTGTATGTTTTAGACTAAAGACATATTGATGACGTACTGGAAAGGACCAAGAGAATTTACTGTACATATAAGATTATATTACATAGAAATGGGGGACTGTTGATAGGGGATGTATTGCCTATGCTTTTCCTGTTTGGTTTGGCATCTCGTTATTCCAGATGAAGAGGCTTAGGGGATGGGAGAGGACGGTTGTGGTTGCATGCCTGATAATGAAACCACGGCTCGGAGAGGATGGAGTGCCGAGAAGACCCTCATGCACATCAATCTACGGGGCAATCGATTTTGACAGAATTGATGTTTTCTTGATACAGAGTGCCTTGAAATTTTTAGAGAGTCCCTGCTCTTTAGGTAACAACTCAGTCAGAAATTGTCTTGATAGGGTTAGTAATATTGAGACTGTTCAGGACCGGTGGATCTACTGACCCTTAGGGGAGCTGGCCTCCTTTTTGATCCTATTATATCACAGCATGATACATTCTTTAAACATAGTTGATACAGTATATAATACTGTTCAATGAACTACTCTATTTTAAATATATTTCCTTCTATCCTTAGTTTTACCGCTTATAGTATGTAAGTTGTACAATATTATTAGTTTTAAGATACTTTTAAGTTATTTATAAGTTATATTAGTATGTAAGAAAGGCTTCCCCTTTTTTACCCTTTTTTTGAGGAATGTATGAAAATTGAAAGATAATGAGAAAAGTGGTTGTAGCAATACTGCAAATAGTATAAAATTTGAAAGTTCTTGTAAAATACTATGTACGTAAGGAATAGCTTATAAAAATTAACTTAAATATTATAAGTTAGTTTTAAGAAAATTGTAAAAGAAAATAAATAGGAATAAATAAAACTTGAAACTTGTATATTTTAGATATAGTGTTCATTGAATATAAACAATAAATAAAATTACATTAAAAAAAAATATATATTAAAATATCACTAAAATAAATGAGTTTTTTTTATAAATGTTGATTTTCTCAGCATCCCACCATGGTCCAACTTTAAACACTATTAGAAATATTTTGAAGAGATTTGATATTTTTTCTTTTAAAAACTGACATTTTTACAAAAATAATTAGAAACTATCATTATTATTCATCAATTTGAATCAAAGTTTGTTTAAATTGGATAAATAGGACCGAAGATATATGGATTTAAATTTAATGTATAAAAAAAAAAATCTGAGAAAAGTGAACTTTCAATCGTGATAAAAACTAAACTATAACGAATTTGAAAATTTCAAAAAAAACTGTAAAATTTGTTTTGATGTAGTCAGTGTGTATACCGAATTTCATTGAAATCGGAGATGGTGACGTTCGTATAGTGTTCGAAAATTGTTGTTTTCTCTCACCTTTTATTTTGTTGCCCACCCTAATGTATATAAGTATGTATGGATTCATTACATACTTTAATTGTTATATAGTGGTATGTAGATAATAAATTTCACTTTTTATTTACAGTTTTCTCGTATCCTAAAGTACCCACTACTCTTTTAAACACTTTTCCTTTCTAAAACCCACCCTACTTTTTATAGCCGGTGGCAGTAGTTGGTTTGGGCAAAGAAAAAACGGGGGAAATATAAAATGTACTAGGAAAATGTACTTTTAGTTTTAAATTTAGCAAAATTATAGGAAATTTTATATCAAATTAATGGACATAAAAATGAAAAATTTAGACATACTTTAAATCAACTGAAAGGAAATCAAAAAATATTAAAAACAAACGATTTAAAATGTTTTTGGCGTTCAGTTTTTTTTTTTTTGGTTTTGTTGCAAAATCCCTACAATTTTGTCATCTTCATCGTCTCTGTTTTTTCATGTTTGTTTTGTCTTATTTTTGTTATTTAGGTATCTTCTGTGTTTATATTTTAAGGTTGAAGAACATTTGGCATAGTTAGGTGTATTTAAAATATGCCAGAAGATTCATTGAAGGCTTTTATTTAAATTGTTTGCATTTCACTTTTTATATTTTATTATGTTTTACTTTTATTTCATTTAGTATTTTTTTTTCTTAACATACATTAGTTATAATTATTTTGGGTTGTCGAGATACATATACATACACTTATAAGTGGTTTGTGAGGGAAATTTGGATTCTAAATGAAATTAAAAGAGAATTATCTTAAAGGTTAAATATTTCTTTGTGAAAATTTTACGTGATAAAAGGAAACCAGAAACAATAAATAGTAAAACCTAGCAATAAAATGCAATTTTCCAGATATTTATAAATGTTTAGCATTTTCCTACATCATCATAGGTGGTTGGGGTATTATAAGCTTGTGCGAATGTTTGTAATGCACAAAAAAAAAAAAATTACCCAACATCAAGTATACCAATCGATTCAGAATCACTTTTTAACTCGATCTAAAGTGGTCCGTCCAGCCATAATTAAATTTTTTTTCGAAATAAATCTCTAACTTCCAATCGGCTGGTTGAATTTACATAAATTTATTTATACAGGATTAGCAGAGGAATGTATCATTTTAAGCTTAGAAGGGAAGCCCCACATATCCTTCAGGAGTGGAGCTATTGGGGCTCAAAATAGGGAACATCTGACATAGAAAACTTTTCATTCCTTGCAAAATCATTGCATCCAAAAAGGTGTTTATACTCTTTTTTCTTTAAAATAAAATTTTATATAAGAACATATAATAGTTTAATGGTTTTCCGAAAAGTATTTTCACAGAGATAATTTTAGAATTAAAAACCAGCCCGAGCATCCAACAGGACTATGTACAAACCATCCCGAAGTTTACCTTTTGTAAATCAAAATTTTTATTTTAGCCTATATGTTCTAAAATCCCTAACGGTAGTTTCGCAAACCAAAGGCAATTTTGAAAACTTATATATATTCCAAAGCATTTGCCAGTGACTTTTTCCAAACCTGCATTAAATGTCGACTGTATGAGCAAAATTAAAAAGAAAATCCATTTTTGGAATTTTCATTGATTTATTGAGAATTGTGGGATCCTTTTTACAAAATTTGTCTACACTTCAAATGATAAAGTGAATAATCGCTGTAAGCTTCATTAGGATATCTTAACAGACCAAGATTTAATTTATTTATTTACAAACATTTTACTGTAATTCCAAAAATCAGAAAAACTTTGGACTTCATTTTTTCATATAAACTAACTCTTTAGCTGATATAATTCCCAATTTTGTACAAGAAGAACGAGGTCAATATCTTTTATAGAACCAAAACTACGCCACTTAATTTTTAATATATTATTTCTAAAAATGTTTTTGCTGTCGTTATCCATTAGCGAGCTGGAAAAAATTCAAAAAAGGTATTTCTTTTAGTATATTTTGATTTTTTTATATTTCTTTCTAGGTAACTACTTTAAATTTTGTTATCATATGGGAGGTCTTTGGTCCAGGTAACAACTTTAAATTTTGGTATCATATGGGAGGTCTTTGGAAGACGCTTTTAATGTCATACCCGAATTTTTGGACTGGTCTAATTATACTTTATAACCCAAAATGTATATAGGCCATTTTAAAAAATTTTTGAATTAAGGCCTTAAAAAAATTTAATTTTTATGGTATATTAAACTCCATTTGTATAAATATAATATGACTCGAATACATGTTGAATCAATTCGCGTGAAGCATTTCATGCAGGGGGCGCGAAAGTTATAGCGGTTTTAAGTTGAACATATAAAAATTTTTACAACTAGAATTTTATGGACAATTCTAGTCAAAATTATATCTAATATCAAAACCTATTAAAGTATCCAAATAAAATTTATGATATTTTCAATGTTTGATGGTATTAATGAGCTATATTTTAGCGTTTCCTAGTAAAATTAAAAAAATCTTCTTTATTATAAAAATCGCGATTTTTAAAAATTTTGCGAAAAATAGGGATCGAATCTAAGTTATTTTTCCTTAAATTATAATAAAATATATTTTATTAGAGTTTATTACAAAGAAATGTTATTTAATATTGTGATACTTTTTTAACCTAAGTAAATCTCTTTTGGACTATAAAATTAGAATTTTTTGATTCCCCACTACATTTCTGTTAAGCATTACAAACACCGCCTAATTATGACAATTATGGTAAATTTTGTGTTGTCCATGCGATGTGTCTTAGCAAAATCTGTTTTGGCAAAAGTCTCCCGTATTCAGCTGTCAACGCCTCTTGACCTAAATTTATGGCCCCGATTAATTATATTTATCGTCGTTCTTATATCTATATATTTTATTCAAGATTTGTACAAATTGTAATTTGCTATGCAAAAAACAAATATTGAAATAAAATAAATAAAATTCATAGCATTTTTTTTTTTTTTATAAAATTTATTTTTAATGCTCCTTCGATTTTATTGTGTAAAATATTCCACTAGAAATTGTGCATGTGCGAAAAATTGATTTTAATTGCCGTTTTTGTCTTCCCAAGTTTGACAAGATATAGTACAAGATACGCATAATTGTAACATGTATCAATTCTTGTTTCGAAATTAGTATTCCTTTGAGGGGCGCACAGATTGCGCAAAAAAAAACCAAAGAATTTTTAAAATATTATCATCAAAATGTGACCATCCTGTATTTAACTATTGAAAGTCTTTAGAGGTTTAGAATTTATTCAAAAAGCCCGATTAGTTTATATAAGTAGAATGAAATCAAAAAGTATAAACGCGTGAATAAAAAATGTAGATGAATGGGGAAAAAATTAAGTAATTTTAAATCCTTTTTCCAAATTAATGAAATTTGAACAACATCACGATAGTACATAAATTTATAAGGATTAAAGTCAGTTTTAACCAGGTGAAAAATTTTTGATAATGACACATATAAATTTTTGTAGTAATATTTAAAATAATTAGCTAATTACGTAATAAGTATTATCCTAATATAAATATACCGACACGGTTTTTAAGTTTCTAAAAATTCGAACTTATTCCATAAGCTTTCGGCTGGTATTGTACAACACTTTATAACTTCTTCTAAAGTAAAAATGTTAATAATATATAATAAAATTTTTGACATATAATTAACTATGTATTTGAGAGAAACTTATTTATATTTTTGCTTGAAAATGAAAGTTTTATGTATCTTATTACATATTATATATCTTTGGAAATCTTGAGAAAATATAGGTGTTTTGATTTTTAGTATTTATATAGAAAGTATCGGAGGAAAAAATGTTACGAAAAAAAATCAAAATAGCGCGAATTTCTATAAATTGATTGTATTGTATATTTGTTGCTTATTTATATATATATATATATATATATTTATTTATATATGTATATATATATATATATATATATATATATATATATATATATATATATATATATTTAAAATAATATTTATATAAAAAATTCAGAAATGTAAAAATTGCTTAATTACGAATTAATTCGGATCTGCCTGGAAATTAATGCTATGTCATTAAATGCTTATTTTTCTATATATATGGAAAATAACAAACAAAATTTTAAATTTATTTATTGGTTTCCATATATTTTTTGGAAATAAATTTTTCGTTCGACATAGAGAAATAGGTAGTTAATGACATAACATTAACACAAATTTCGTCTCTTAAAAACTTTTCAACATGATACTAAAATTTGTTATTATTCTATTGGAAAATATGAATTTAATAAAAAACATAACACTTATGTTCGGCTGGGCCGAATCTTTTATACCCTTCACAAAATCTATATTTCATAAATATATAATAAACATATTGGGATTATCTCTTACAAAATTGTTTGCTTTAATCTGGAAACATACATAATATTTTTAAACTGGTGTTAACCGCGACATCGAAAATTTGTAACACAAAGACTCTTCGAAAACTCCTTGGGTATACGACTTAGGAAGATCGCTCAGACCATCTGTGTTAAAGAGCTGAATAAAGAATAGATATGCAAAATTGTAAATTCCTTTTCAATTTTCTACCAACAACTTTTTTTTTGCGAAAAAGGTACCTTAGAACTAGATATTCTGAACTTGAATAAGCTATTTTAAAATTTTCAGAATTTTTAACTTTGGGACTCTAAGATAAAATTCCAACAAACAAAAGATGACATATTATTATCTACATTTAAACACCTTAAATACAATTACAGTTAGTGATAATATTTTAGGAAAAAATATCTCACATACTCAGATTTACTTGTAAAACTTACTTTTTCACAATAAATATGCCCGTATTAAAACAACTCAAATGGATTCCAGGAGGATAGCAACCATGTCTTGAAGATTTGTAATCTAGAACACTTCTACTAGAATGTCTATACTCATAGGAATTTTGTTGAAAACAATTATATGTACTCCTCATATATATGAACAGAATAAAAATCAATTTACAACATTACAGGTTGAATGTATTTAAAATTCAATAATGTTGAAAAATTATTTTATACATAAATTAAAAGCTCCGTTCCAGTACTTGTCAAACTTGCAAGGACTGATTTCATAAAACGAAATGTTTTCAAATGGCACAAATTTCTATGGAAAAAATTTAAATTAAAAAAAAATTCCTAGTAGTTTTCATACAAATTTCAAACGTTTGAAAATGTTTCGCTTTACAAAATGAGGCCTTTGGTCAGAATTTACAGGACAGCGATCTCGTACTAAGAATTTATGTGAATTTTGTTATTGTTTTTCCGACAATTTCAGACTAAATCTGATTAAAACCGAGTACTAGAACGAAGTTAGTGTATTCAAAAATCGAAACCGCAAACCAGTTAACCGGTGTTTACTTTTTAAGAAACCGACAGGTTTCGAATAACGGCCGGTTTTTTCTGTCGGTTAACAGGTTTTTTATAAAATGCTCTTTCTTTTATTTTTGTCTACTAAATTAACCTATATTTCCATTTTTTTATATTCGCCTTATGCATTTATGGCCTTATGCATTAAAAGTATCAGTTTGTTTAAAAATATAATAATTTGTATGAAAATTTTTAATTTTTGAAGTATTTAGTTTACATATAAATTTTATTTTTAAACAATTCGCTTGCGGTACTGGATCAGGCTCTCAATTATTTGAAAGTATTTATGGGCTAATAAAGCTTTAAGGCTAGTTTTTTTTTAAATTCCCAATTTGAGATTTGAGTAGCACCAGACGTACCAAGAACTGAGAGTTGTATATTTTTATGAGATTTAAAATAAGTAAATTTTAGTTTATTCGTTTTACACAAGCATAAGGTGAATTTCAAAAAATAGTTACGTAGGTAGAGTAGAATGAGAAGAAGCATTATCAGAATTCAATTCAAAAATATGTAATTTTAGCATTATCCTTTAGCTGCAGAAGAGCGATATGACTTTTTATTTTTATAATAACTGTCATTACAAATGATATGTATTATAAGTGTACTTTCATTAGTAAAAATAATAATAAAAAAAGTTTTTTAAATATTTGTATTTTTAATAAAAACCGGTTAACCGGTTTTTTTACGTAAAACCGTATTCGAAACGTGTTCTTTTTTAAAAAAAAGCTGTTTATCGAAAATCAGTTTTCTGAAAATGTCGGTTTTTTGAATACACCAAACAGAGCTAAAGTAAAACTATTTTGTGAATTCAGATTTTCAAAATACTATGTGGCATAGGGGTAATAATTCAAAGGTAGGAGTTTTAAAGTGTGCGTATGGGTTTGAATCCTGCTGAACAGAAATGTAATTGTTATTTAATAAATTTCAAAGCAACATTTTTAATTAATTTAAAATAAAAATATATATGAGAGGTCTTTAATCTGACATTTCAAAATTTTAATTTTTGTTTGGAGCTAAATTATGAAACAATTTTTCGAAGTCTTAGCCAAGGATTGAACTCAAAATCAAAAGTCTTTCAGTCACAAACCCAAAGGGTATGCCACATCTATATGTTGAAATTTACTATCTTTATTGCAGCTTAAATCTAAATAATATTTTCTGATAACAAAAAACATCAAAACGTAAATTAAAAATGTAGAAATTCTTGTCAAATTAATTTTTTTTATGAAAGCTTTAATTTTTTTTTTTTGGAAAAAAAAATTTATAAGGAGACACGTGGTTAACGTGGCTTAACGGCTTATAGTCTAGAAGAATTCCTCCTCTTCAAACTCACAACTTTCCAATAGAAAAATATTTATATATTATTGTATGTGAAATATAAAATATTATTAAACTTGTGAAAATAAAATTGGAATAATGTTTAAGGCTGTTATAGAAAATCGTTTATAACTCAGCCATTCCTAAACGGATTTCGTTGAATTTCAATACCAATATTTTCGAGACTATATGCCACGTATGTGTTGAAAGAGAAATGTATTTATTGGATTATGGGCTTCAAAAAATCCATTTCAACATACAGACGGGCAGACATTCAGTGGAGAGACAGACATATATTCTCAAAAATTAATTGTAATCATAACAATCACGAATAGTTTTCAATTTGAAACGCTGGATATATATTTAAAAACTTTAGTATAAAATAACAAACCCTTCATTTTATATGAAGGTTTTAAAAAGTAAGAATGTTATATGCAGTTTGGCCGAATCTATTGTACCCATCATCTGCAACTTTTTTGTGTCATCCTTATTTAAAATGTAAACTTATGTGGAAGGTGCGCGGTAAAGAGGGCGAATTTTGTACACTTTTTTGTTTCCGAATTAACATCGATTCTTGAACTATTTGTCCAAAATATCGTTGGCATATAAGCCAAGATGAAGATGAAGGGAAACAATACGTTAAGCTAAAGTTGACTTTCAATTCAGTTAGGAACATCGTGATCTAACTTTTATTTTATACAAACGTGTCCACCGGACGTTAAAGTGTGGTATGAACCAGCATTACTTTGTTCGAATTTTGTTACTTTTATTTAAATTAAATAGTTTTACTATCATAGGAACTCCATAAACACATGTATTTAAATTGACTGAGAAATTTCGTAGTGCAGAAAAAGATTCCCTTTTTGTCGATGTGTTTAATTTAACTATTTTAAGTGCAAGATATAATTATATGCTTTCCAAAAATATACTTTTGTCAAAATCAGTTCGACATGTGGGAAAATAAATGAACAAATAACTTTCTATAAGTTTTTAACAGCTTTGGATAAAAAATTGATTTAATAGGAGAAATAAAAATATCAGTTTTTAGTTTTTTCGTTCCAGTTACACAAAAACTATACAAATTAAAAATTAAGCTAATATTTTCACAATTTCCACATCTTTTAGAGAGCATTTCTTTTACCAAAATCCTTGTCAAACTCAAGTGGTTATCAAATATTTGATATAAACTTTATTCTATCTAAATGTTCTTAAAAGTATTTCTTTTTCTGCACATACTTCTGCACTTTAAAGATTCTTTTATTTTAAATATACATTTATATATGTTTCACGTTTTTCTAATGCTATACATATAAACGACACGACCCACATTAACATATAGTCAATGCACTAACAAAAAAGGATAATTTCTCTATGATAACTTTTAAAGGATCAATCAAAAAAATAATAACAAAAATTAATAACTAAAAATGCTTTAAATATCTCAATATAATTCATACATATGTATATCAATAAAGTTCTTATTTGGTTATAAAAAATTCAAAATTATACAACTCACTTTAAAGGAGCAGCGACGATATGTACATAGCTATAGCAGATTGTAAAAAGCTAGTAGTTTTACGACAAAAAAGTAAAAGTTTTTTTTTTATATTCTCATAGAATGCAACACATGTGACACATTACAATTTACATTATAACCAATTCTCGTACATATTACCAATCATGCGAAAGTAATTTAAAACTTTAAAAAGGATAATTCAAAAATTGTTCTTTATTTTAACCCTCGTCGAGCGAAAGAATATTTAAACGTTTAGAGGCGGCAATTGTACCTTAATATAATTTCCATTTTAAATTAAATTTTTTAATTATAAACTAAGTAGACTAGCTTAAAATAAATCTGAACATGACTTAAATAGTAGGTTATTCTCTAAACGAAACTTTTTATTCTATAATAGAATACAAATGTCTGATTTTTTTTTTTTTTTTTGGATTTTCCCAAAACTGAAAATTTTGCATTAAAATTGCTGTAAATGCATTATTTTGCACAAAAAATATGAAAAAACGGATAATTAAAGATAAATCAAATATTTTAAGTTAGTTATATTTCTGTTAACTACGTATAATACGTCGCAAAATTAAAATAAGCAATCCCTGAAATGTTTGCTAATGGAGTGCAATATAACCGAAATTGGAGTCTAAACGATAGACAAGACGTCGCGTAAAATTACATCGAAATAACAAACATCGTGCAGGCTTCTTGCATAGTTTTATAATATTGTCGCAACTTCACCACATAGAATATAATATACCACCATCTAAGGTTCAATTTAAGGAAAGACAGTTCCCAAAAACAGTTACTCTTTCCACACGTTCTCGTAGTTATATTTTATTGGACTTAATAATACTCTGTTCATAAAGCAAAAATTTATAAACATGCCAAAATTTAGTTATTGCTACAACCATTAAGTGTTGTCAGTATTTTTATTTATATTATGTTTTGTACAACTGTTAAATGTTTGTTTTTAAAAATGTTGTTTTCCTCAAACATAGAATGTTTGTTTTAGAACATTCTTTGTTTTTCACAACAATTGAGTGTTTGCTTTTAGAACATATATTTTTCTCCACAACTATTGGGTACACATTTTTGTGTCAGTTAGCGTTGACAGAAACTTTTGACAAAAGATCATCATTTCAACGAAGAAAGACAAAACTATTTTTACACTTAAACATAATGACAGTTTCCAAAGAAATTTTCATGAATATTTTCGGGGAGTCTCCTAACATAACATCACAAAGTTAGCTTTGGACAAAAGGAATTTAAACAAAATTAATAAAATATATCAATATATCACGTTATTTTCAAGGGCAATAACAACATACTCTTCATAGATTAGCGTTGGATAAAAATTCTCAGAGGCTTAAATAACAAAATCGTGATTTAAAAGCCACAGACTTTATCCTTTGGACCACAAATTACAATCATCCAAATTTGGAAAATCTATGCCCCAATTCTCTAAGTAGATTTTTGTGGTTTTCCGACTAAAATTTTATTGAGTGCCTGTTTTCATTTGGTATTGTATTTGGTACTGTGTTTCTTACTTGCATAAAACTCTTCTATGTTCTAAATTATAAAGTTGTTGTCACGTAGATTAAGTGATAATGTCCAAATCTTCAGCAGGACAAATCTTCAAAGCGGCATTCCGCAAACCTTGTAAAACACAAATTAAATATTCATCGCTAGAGCATGCATGAAATATAATATAATATAATATAATATAATATAATATAATATAATATAATATAATATAATATAATATAATATAATATAATATAATATAATATAATATAATATAATATAATATAATATAATAAAAAAAATAAAATATATTAATAATATGATAAAATGGGATCAATATATGAAAACAATGCACCATAATGTGATAAAATGTGATTATAATAAGATAAAGTCGAATCATTATACGATAAAACTACAATCGAACATAATAGGACAAAATTATAAATTCAAATCACAAAATTATGACAAACATATGAGTAAGTGTAATCATATATCCCAATATGTAGTTTCTATATTATACTCACCACAAACAGAGTTTTTCTCTGCGTACAGCAGTCGATGTATCATGGTTTCATCATTTCATATAAAATTATTTTTACTAAACATTTTTTTTAAGTGTAGGAAAAATTGATTTTTTTCGAAATAAAATTGCAGCGCAGCAAGATCCTATAGGATATAAACTATGTTAGATTAGAAAGTCCAGTATGATTTGCATGAATACTGTCTGAGATGAATACTCAGTGTATCATATGAACTACATCAATTTCATGTAAAGAAACTCAATTAAAATATTTTTTCGTATTTTTTGTTCATTCATACATATGTACAGACAATTTATAAAGCTTCTATAAAATATCTGTAGTAAAATTAATTTTATTTTCGCACTTTCTCCTTATGCGAAGTATATAAAGTATTTTAAGGGTGGAAATTATAAAAGACCCTATTACTTAGGGAAGAAGTATATATTTTTTCCAAAATTTTGACAAAATAATTCTTATTCAAAATTTGGAGATGTCAGAGAATTTTAGGAGTCTATTGGTTAGAGAAAAAAAGTTATTACAATTTTAAACTGTGAAAATGTACGCCAATCTGCAGCTGTTATTATGGCTTATATCGGAATCAAGTGGCACTCAAAAATAATTATTTTAATGCAACTTTTAAAATTTTTTGGTGTGAATTTTTGTCATTGAAAAAATTTTTTTTATAATTATACAATAAATATTTTCAACTTTTTATTTTTTAACATCATTTAAAGATTTTTTTTGGTTAGATGTAAAAAATACATCAATGAAACTGAAAAATGTACAATTATACCTGGTCCACTCGACTAGGATTAAGGATTTTAAATTATTTAACTTCCTTTTACACTATTTGGGTCATAATATGGTAAAGAAACTAAATTGTACATAAAAAGGAGAAAATTATAAATATATAAACATAAAAATATACATAAAAAATACAAAAAACAAGAACAAACATAAAAAATTTTGCTATCACACTAGCCGAATTTATTTAGTAAAAATTTTCTTGAAAACATTTGATAAAATTCTTTAAAATTTCAACAATAAAAGAAAACCTTGGAGAAAGAAACTTTCTGTTAATCCTTCTTCTTACAATGTCATATTTAAATCAACATTTTATGACTTAAATTAGATTTAGAAAATTTGCATAGTAACAATGTATATATATATATATATATATATATATATATATATATATATAGTTATATATATATAGTTATATATTATATAATATATAAAAAAATGTGCTACTTACAATATCGTCCAAGTTGTTTGTCGTCGGTTCCTTCATACCATGACGCAACTAAAAGAAGGCTGCAATAGAAAAAAAAAAAAAAAAACGGAAATATAAGAAAAACATGGAATGTTAAATTCTTTCATTATTGCTGTTATATAAAAATAAATATTTAAATATAAAAAGAGAATTTTGTATTAAGTATGAATGAAAAAATTTGTTATGCCATTTTATTTATTTATTTATTTTTTTTTTTGTTTGCGAATGGAATAGCATAATCTGGTGTACAATTTAGTTTACCAAATCATTGAGTTTATTCGTAAATACATTTATATATTTCACCATCCCTTAATATACACTTTTGCATGGTTATACACCCAAAGTCTGTCTCATGGTTAGTTGAAATAAACACTTTTTAGCCATTTAATAAAAAGCTTACACGGACACTTAAACAAATATGCAAGCAGCATTGATGGTTGCATATTTAGTTAACAGTGGGACTGAGGGAAAAAGATTGGTAATAAATTTATTATTTTATTTATTGGATTACGTGCTTAAAAAAATTTTAATATAGAGGCGGACAGACAGATATATATTCTCAAAAGTTATTTTTAATCGTAACAATTACAAATATTTTTCAATTTGAGTCAATGAATATGTATTTAAAAACTTTCGTATAAAATGACAAACTTATATGGTGAATTCTCCTTTTACGTTTAACTTTAAGAAACCGACATTAAACCTCAGATATATATATATATATATATATATATATATATATATATTTCTTTTATCTTTTTTGAATCGTTTCAGATACATCTCATCAATAGCAGCGCTATATAGGGTACCCAAACTTGGTGAGAAAAAACGTTACTACTCCTTAAAATCGATTAAAATTTTTGCGTACTTTACATTAGCATTTTTATATATTTCGTGTGAAATTACATTTATAATAAGTACATCTATTCTGTTTTAGTTAAGCGAAAAGTAGGTTTCAAAAAAAAAAAAAAAAAAAAAAAAAAAAAAAAATTGCAAAAAAAGTATTTATGACATGAGATCACAGTGTTTTTAATATTTCATAAATTGTCGAGGCATACCCAAGGCTCTGATTGAAATCAGTGAAAATGTACGCCAATCTGCAGCTGTTATTATGACTTATATCGGAATCAAGTGGCACTCAAAAATAATTAATTTAATGCAACTTTTAACATTTTTTTGTGTGAATTTTTGTCATTGAAAAAATTTTTTTATAATTATATAATAAATATTTTCAACTTTTTATTTTTTAACATCATTTAAAGATTTTTTTGTGGTTAGATGTAAAAAATACATCAATGAATTAAATGCAATTATAGAATTATCAAAAATCTATGCAAATTTTGTTTGTTAATCGATATTCTAAAGGTGGGTTAAATCAGAATTATGATCCCGATTATGTTCACTATTATAAAACTTATCGATTCTCCTTTAATTTGTATTTTGTGTGCCTTTTTGTAGGTTACGTACATATGAGCATATATTTTTTATATCGGATTTTTAACTACTATAACATTAAAAGTTATTTGTTAACCATTAATATTATTTAAAAAAATTTTTGATTGTCGAATATTTCAAATATTTAAAAAAAAATTTTGTAAAATAAAAAACGAGATAATCTATGCATACTTTTTTGATTAAAATTTGTTCAATGAAATGTTAAAAAATCAGTATGATTGCAATTATCTTCGGTATCATCAACAATATCGTATCACTTTTAATTTGTATTTTAGACATATTGATGTGGATTATAGAGGTGTGGTATTTTTTTTTTTTCTTGAAAATTGAATTTTTAAAATTTTTTTCTTAGCTTTATGTGTTAAACCTTCATAACACTAAAGCTATGTTCACATTTGGCAAACATTTGATCAAAATTACGTGACCAATAGTTTTAACAAAATATTTGCCGTTGTTTAATCTTGCAAATGTTTTGTAAGGGAAAACAGCGTTAAACAAAATTCGACAAAATGTCAGCTATGATTAATGATAAATAAAAAATCAGTTCCCATTAAAAAAGAGAAATTAGGAATTATTTTATATAGTGGTTACGTCATTTTGGTCAAATATTTGACTAGTCTGAACGTACCTTAACGCCGTTCGCTAAAAGCCATTCATGCGAACAGATTTATGTTTCACTAAACTTTCTAGTATTGGTACTAAATAGCATTGATGTGCCATTAAACGAATTTTCAATTTTTTTTTTTTTTGGACCCCAAAAGTAAACGAAAAAAATGCCCATATATAGCCTTCATTTTATGTGAAGGGTATAATAATCTAGTTAGCCATTAAAAAGATCTGATAAAGAAACATAATGTTCTTCACCAATGCTACAAGTAGTTGACTAATTTTAATCCTAACTTATTCCGATCATCATTTATTAAGAAAACATGTTAGTTTTATTTCAACGCAAAGCTTATACAAAAAATCTCTATATAACAGAAATCGCTGAGAAAGGAAAAAAAATTACCCGAACTACAAAGCAAGTACCGCCTATTTTCTAAAAATATCATAAAAAAAATACAAACGCCAAAAAAAAGAAGTTATCAAATTAACATCGAAATATGTTTTCCTTTTGAAAAATATCAGCTTTTGAATATGTTAAAAATTTGCCAAGTTACTAAAAAAACCGTTATAATCAAGGATCGAAAGTTCATGCAAATGCATATTTTTGCCTGAAAAATAAATTTCTTTCCGAATCAGAGAATTTAAAATGGCATCGATTTGTTAATGCATATTTCTGCATATTTTATTGAAAATGCATGTTTTTGCATATTTTTCCATAAAAGCATATTTTGGTGCAATATTTTATAAAAATTTGTAGTTTAGAATAATTTTTTGTGTAGAAAAAATTATAATTCAGTGAACTTTTAATAAAGCGACTTGAATCTATTTTTTAAATTTTAAACTAACAGTCACAGAAGGACATTGATTATTATAAGCGATGCACCATCAAAGCTATCGAGTTTTCTACGTTTTCTATTATTTATTAAAATTTTTGGTATAAATTTATTGGAATTTTGACATTGGAAGCGATATACACATAATTATCAATCAAGAACACATTCATTTTTAACGAAAATGTCAAATACTTTCTTATATGAAACATTCGTTTCCGAAGTCGTTTATTTTTATAAAACAATCATACCTTCATTAATTTTTGAAAGAAGCCACCATTGAGAATATTCTGTCTGATAAAACAATAAGTCGTGTAGAAATTAATATTATTTTAGAAAAATATCTATCATGGAAACAACAGTCACCGAAATAAATTTGTTGTCAATACAGCTGTTGCAATTATGGATTCAGGTGAAGACAAAATAAACGCTTTCACAATCAAATCAATATTATTTCAAAATGCACTTATCACATCTGTTAATGTCGAATAGCTTAAATTTTATATTTCAAAATATAGAGCAAACTTGGTCTAACTATGTGTATAAATAAAAATATTTATTAACACCTAGCAAAAAAAGAACTGAGAACTGAGAGTTGAGAAAGTCATGATTTTATTATTGTGTCATTGGAAGGAAGTCTTAGTGCTGAAAAGAAGTTCTTTTTTTAATCCATAGCTGTCATTGGTAGGACGTTCTTCTTTTATTCTTATTCTTGTTCATTGCTTTTGAAGTACTTTTCTTAAAACTGTGTTTATAAAATTTTTTAATAAATCTTCTGTTTTATCCTTAGAGATTATTAACATTTTTTCTTCCTACAAATATATTGTTGTTTGTTCAATCTTTTGGAAGTAATGATTAATAACTTCCAAAACAGCACAGCATATGTTCTACTTTTGAAGTGGTGAGAATGTTTTTTTTTGGAAGCTTTTTTTGTTAATATTAACGTAATATTCTGTATTCTTATATTTTATTTTACACTTAGTAAAAGTATCGGTCCACAATTGTCCACATGTCTAATATAAGACCCATCCAGGAGGGGTCATACACTATGGTGTCGGGTATCATATGGTCGGGTTTGACCGACTATATCTTTTTTACTTGTATAACACTTATTTGTATCGAAGAGAAGAGGAATAGAAGGCACTGTAAATCAACTATTCAATAATGTGGCAGTCAAGGTAAATCATCCCTAACGGATTCAATGGACTGTTCTCCGACATCACAGACAGACGATATTTCGGACAATAGCAACTTTAATGATGGTGGACGTAGAGACGAAATGCTATTTAGATAGAATGGTACTCACAAAGGCCCGTATATTGTCTATGTTGATGCATACCATGATAATGGTTCGAGATAATTCCTCAATGGCATCGCCGTTGCAGAATTATTTTCAAAAATCCGATTTCGCCGACGATGAAAAGTTAAAGGAAAGAGGACTGAGTGCAAAATTTTTTGGACATTTTATGTCTAAAACTGGCATCGTTTATGATATCCCCACTGAAATGTCAGAGAAACAGTTTATGAAGATTATCCAATCCAGAGTCGAAATATTGAAAGTAATGAGAATCAACCGCCGGATACAGAACTCTGAGGGTGAAACTACGTTCAAACCCACCGGCAGCATGAAAATAACTTTCAAAGGTAATGAAATCCCTAGAGATATTATATACGGCTATACGAAAGTACAGGTGAAACATTACATACCCTTCCAGCAGTGTTATAGATGCTGCAGATACAACCACTTTGCGCAATACTGCAAGCAAAATTATGAGCTCAGCAGATCGTGTTATAACCGATACAATACAAAAGAGGAATGTCTAGAAATCATATGTACTAACTGCGCAAAGGTAACCACCCACTTCCCTACAAGCAAAATAATACAAAAGTCATTTGAATTCGTATTGCTTAGAAGACAAATTTTATTGCCGCAATAATCATATTCATATTGCAGAAGTTTCTCCCATCGGTAAGAAATCAATATCAAAAATAAGAGAGAGAATACACAACGGTTTTATCCTACAGTTTTATGAAAGATTTATTTATCTGAAAATCTTTAATATTGGATGAGAAATAAAGTTGGCAATTTATTGTCAGAAATGCCTCCTTTTTTAAACACTTAGCTCCTCTCACGAGCGAACTCTTGGATACCACTTCAATATTTTACACCGAATAATCTTCTAATACACCTACATAAATCGGAACAGCTGATAACAAATTACAGATTAATTTCTAACATATTTTGTTTCTAATCCAATGTGATATTTAAGAATATAAATAAAAATGTGTTTAAAAAAGCTTTCGTTTCGTTATCTTCGAACCAATATAGAATACTAAGTAATTGACCTTTCGTGTATAAAAATATTGTGTCCCACTGCTTATATAAATATAACCACTTATGCATAAAATAAAAATTCAAATAGTCTTCTTTCAATTGTATTATTTGCATTTGAATGTGATTTAGGTGCTGGATTTCTTTTGACATTTTTGTTCCTTTTCAGCTCCAGCAACAAACACATGTACAAGCTGCTTTCAAAGGATAATTCTAATTCAGCATTAATAAATTTATAAACAGATTTCAAAATCTTTAAACATTGAATTGCTTATATGGCATGTGTGTGTGTGATTTTGACAATTTAAATTTGAAGAAAAGTTAGTTATTATGATTAAAAACCTTCCAAGTAACTAGAAAATAGAGAAGATATTGAAAAAAAAAATTAACGGTTACTAAGTAATACAAAGTATTTTTTGGTGAGATTTTTTGGTTGCTCAAAACAAAATAAGTTACAAATGTTCAATATAATTTTGACCACTTTTTGTTTCTAAGCAAGATCTTTATAAATCTTTTTTTATTTTAAAGATTTATTTGTTACCTAACGTAGAAAATAATAAAAATTTGAAGGAAGGTATCAAGAAAAAAATATCGCCAAAAAATTTTTTTGATGTTTGGTTCTTGCATCAATGAACAAGAAAAGTTTCCGTATTTTTTGCATTTAGTTATGAAAATATAATTACAAATTAAATTAAAATTGTTGATATCGCACCAATAAAATAATTTTTAAATAAAATAGTTAAAAAAATCAAAATGACTGTTAATGAAAAGAATAAAATCTACGTTTTTCCATTCAAATTGAAATTGGTTGATGAAAGAGGTTGATTTATCAATATATTTTAACTCCTCCACTAAATACTTGTGGCAGGCCCAGTAAATATTACGAAGGTTTTTCAGTTATATCCAGAAAAGCTGCAGATCTTCTAAAAACTAATAATCTCTATCAGGTACTGATGGCAGCCGAAATACAAATGTGATATACAAAACACCATAAGAGAAGATTTTCTGTGATTGTTTAATATTGTTATATGTATAGAAAATATCACTTACGATAAAAATGCTTAAGCTATAAATCTAAAACAGTTCTAAATATGTTGATGAAATATTGACAGATGATGTAAATGATTTTTAGTTTTAGCTTTTCATCATTAAGGCTCGATATGCCTGCTACACTACATAAAATTTTATTAACGGGAAATATATCATCGAATAATGTATTGCTCCTATTGGTCATTTATCCGAAGAAGCGTAGGAGGCAAGGAAAAACATCTATATATATATACAGTTGCGAGCATAAAAAATGCAACGCTAGGCTATATGGTTTTTGATCATATTTACTAGGGCTACAACTTTATTAAATTCGCCAATTCTTTTGTGATGTTATTCCTTGTGGTCTTAGCCAACCATTGCATGTAATTGCATTCCAAATTTATACACATAGGAATAGTTATTAAAAATGTTGTAAATTAATAGAAGAAAAAAAGCGCAACTTTAAAAAATCGACGGATTTTTTTTTTTTAAATTTTGCTAAAGATAATTATTGAAAAATACCAAAAACTTTTTTGCTACAAAAAATATTAATAGTTTAAAAAAACACTCTTACTACATTCTCTTTAAGAATTGAGGAATATTTAAGAACAACATTATGATGATGGTACTGAGATTATATTGTTGTGTCGTTCTAATATGATGATTCATAAAAATTATCTTAGATAAAATATTGAAAAGTTCAGCCTTAAAAAAATTGATACATGTACACGCAGAGAAAAAATATGATTGCAGGAACCATAATCGAAGAGCAACATATTATGATTGGATTATATTTTCATAAATAATAATAAATATGTACATTATAATCATAAAATAATCCAACTTTTCATATTATGATCCTAGTTTGTATTTAAATATTTTATAATGTTATGATAAAACTTTATAAAATTATGCTCTGATTTTCTCATATTATGATTCAGCTTCATCATATTATTTACCATAAAAAATTTTATAAAATGTTCAAAATTGTTCATAATATGCTTCATCTTAATCTTATTGTGATCACTATTTTTCATTAATTAATTTTGCAAGATAATAAAAGATACTTTTTATTAACTAAAAGTTGTTAATCAATATCTTATATTACTTGAGTCAAACCTACTATAACAAAAGCTTGTTTACTTACATTTATTCATGTATAAACTAAATGAGAATTATAATGAAGTTGGAAAAGAAACATTAAAAACAAAATATATTCAAAAGCAAACATTATGTGTTTTTCAGCCATATTAGTAAAAAGAATACGTACTATAATTATTTGTAATATTCTAAACCATATTAATAATATTAATATGGTTTAAAAATATGATAGGTTTAAGAATAAGAAAAAAATTGGTAATATTTAATGATAGTAGAAATAATGATAATTTTCGTATTAATAAAATTTTGTTTCTATTAAAAATATTCAAAAATATCAGATTTTTGCATGCAACTATATTAAAACTTTTGTTGAATGTAAACATTGAATGATAAAACTGAAACAAAAACATTCTTTTCATGAACACAGTTTTATTAAAATTAATAAAAATTAACAATGAGTACATAATATTTTTGTAGGGACAATACCGTAACCATGTTTTTTCTCAGCGTGTATCCATTTAAAGCTACTACTGCCACCAATCGTTGATTTAATGATGTTGATATGGTTGTCGTAACCATGTTTTTTCTCAGCGTGTATCCATTTAAAGCTACTAATGCCACCAATCGTTGATTTAATGATGTTAATATAGTTGCGGATAACCCTTCTAACATACCACATATTATTTACTAAAATCTAACTAGCACCTTTACTTTTAGTGGCAGGTCATTTATTATTGTAACGAGTACTGTTTAATGGAAATGAGATCCTATTACGACTACCTGAATTAATTTGATTCTAAGCGAATATATTTCGAATTTAGGCTGTCCAGGTAGATATATTTCCTTAAATATTAATTTTCAATAGTAAAAAAAAGTGCAACAGTCCAATAATCACGAAGGATGAAATTTTAATTATTTAACATAGAAACAGTGTCAAAATAGGTATAATTCTTAATTAACTTTCCCTGTATTAGAATTTGTTCCAAAACCAAAATCAACAGATATTTGAACATTATTGTGTTATCGGGCATTAAGTAATGCCGTTTTATTGCGAAAAAATATATATTTAGTTTTTGATTCCATCACAATAAGGATCGCAATTGGTCACGTTTTTTAGGCCGAAAGCTCTTATACAATTATAGATTATCAAGTTAAGCTATCATGAATATTTGATCTCTTTTTTACGAAGAATTTTTGAAGGATTTCAAATGAATAAAAAAAAAAATAGTAATTCCAAAAATATCAATCTTGATGGAGAAATTACCAAAATAGTTTAGAAAAATAGCAAAGTTTAATAGAAAATAGTATTTTTTCCTTATATTTATACTATCTGTAGATTTCATGAATTTTAGTCTGTATGTAAGAATAAAAAAAAACAAATTCAAAATTTAAAAAATCATGTTGATTTTTTGTTGCACTTTTTTTGCTCGCTCAAATTTACAGCTGCTTTTACTAAACGTTAAATAATTATCCTTACGTACAGAATTATATACAACGGGAGTCTATGACCACAAATAACAAAATCACAACAGTATTATTACATCGGGTCTCGCTATAAGCAAAATATGTGGGAACAATGGTCACATCCCATAGGGTTGTTTTTGTTATGCTCGTAACTGTATTTGAATCATAGACTGACTAATGGTTTTTACACATTCTTTAAAGATCACATTTGTTACCATCGATAAAAGCACTAAATTTTAGTTGCAGTTTTCCAGCCGTATTCAAAAAAAAAAAAAAAAATTAATTTATCTATAAAGCTCAAACTAGTTAATACACAATTTATCCCTTTAAGTCTTTATTAAGAAAATCGTATTGAAATACCTGTTTGCAGTGTACATTAACTAATAAACTGTTTTTTGTTTATGTAAGCATACCTTCTCAGATTCTCTCTCTCATTTATATTATCAGTGTTGTGAATAGTTAGAATAAATTATTCGTTAACTGTTTTATTCCATTAGTATTTCAGATGTTCCAGTACGTTTTTGATGATAAATAAGTTTTTTATTTCAAAATAATTTATTATTGAGCTTATGTAAATATAATTATGCATAAATTAAATACTTTTGTTTAATTTTTGTTGGTTATAATTATATGTATTCGACTGAGGAATATTCTGTGGAAAAAGCAACATCACTATTTCATACTTAGTTTCGTTTATATTATTTTTGTTGAAATTTTGTTCAAATTTAACTATTTTAATTATTTTTTTCTGTTAATTTTTAACAGTGTTGACACATAAGATTAATGGTACCTTAATCTAAGACTTGTACATATTAATGTGCTATTTGGAATTACATGGAAATATTGTTGGTGTTTCCAAAACAGGAAAAATAGACTTGTTTCTTATTTGTAAAAATATAAACTTTTGATCACACAGAATCGGTGTTGCCAGTTTATCCTTTTTAAGGCTAAATCTAGCCTTTTTATTTTGCTTTTAGCCTTAAAATGTTCGTTTTTTTCTAGGTTAAAATATTAAAATATTATTTCAACAATGAAGGAAATAATTTCTAATTTACTATTACTAATTTTATTTTATGGAATCATCTACTTATTCGCACAAAAAATCAAGATTATTTATATTTATTTCTAAATCAAAAATATCAACTAATTTTATGAACTTACTGAATCGATTATTATAATTACTATTATTATTATCTAATATAATTCATTAGCAATAGAAACTATTTATGAATATAAACTTGAAAATATTCCTATAAAAATGAAAAATACCCAAACATTTCAAATTCTTAATCAAAAAGGAATTATAGCTCAAAAATTACAAAAATCGCTTCAAATCATTTCTCATATGAAATATAACCTAAATTTGTACTGGCATTTTTGAGCAATTTTTATTAGCTTATTTTGTTAGCAATTGTCCTATGTTTTATACACAAGTTTTTAATATCTTTAAAAGATATTAAAAACTAATGAGAACGGAAAAAAATAAATTTTTAAATTAAAATAAATTAACTTATTTTTTTGATCATTTAGTCTTTTCTAACCTTTTTTAAAGTTCAAATTATCCTATTTTTCTCACCTCCTGGCAACACTGTTCAGAATGCGAAAATCTCACACTGTGTATGGGTGGGAATCTAATAGATGTGTATGAATATGTAAGTATTTCACAAAATAACATAATTGAATTTTTTGTTAAATGTTCAAATTTGAAAATAAAAAAGTAACAAAACAAACAATTCCACAAAAGTTCTTTGACAGTTTCTTAAAGTTAATAAAATTTTTGTTTATAAAATAGAACTGGAGAATAAAGTATTTCCTTATCATTTTAAAAAAATTTCCTTAGTTTTAATATTTTATTTTTGGTCCAACTTTTAACAGTCTTTTGCTTTTGTTTTTGTTTTTTTATTCTTTTTGTGGGTTCTTTAATTTCCTTTAAACACTCGTATTTTAAATGTGATTTTAAAAATAAAACAAAAAATTTCTTTCTTAATCGCTTAGTCGAACTAAGTAAGTTCAATGCCAAATGGATTTTTTACGTTTCCTGGCTGGTTGTTTGGCTTGGTTGCTTAGTTTTAACAAAGATGATGGCAATGATGCTATTGCTGGCACTGGGTTGATGATTATGATGTTAATGATGATGTTGAGGTTGGTAATGAAAGTGTGTTGAAAACAATATTATAATAAATTTTATGATTATAAGTAATACCTACACACTTACAAAGAAATAATAACAATAAAAAACACACTTATTATGGCAATTCTCTCCCTCTCTTTTTATTATACATCCATCCTCTTTCATAATTTTTAAAATAAGCAAAATCAAAAAAAAAAAAAAAAAATGAAATTACAAAACATTTGTTTAATGTTTTTGGTGATTTATCAAAATAAGTTAAACAAAAAAAAAAAAGTTTTTATTTATATTTTTGTTGGGATTTTTTTTCTATATGAATATTGTTCATTATAAATTTTATACTAAATGGAAATAAGCAATAAAAACAAAGATTTAACGTTGTATGGTGGTGTAATAATTATATATTTTATCTAATTTTTATGTTTCATTAAATAAATAAATTATATTTCATTGCACTTGAATTGAAATTTAGTGTTTGTAATCAGTAAAAAAATAAGAATGAAAAATTTTATTTTATATTTTTAAAATAATTATAAGAATTTTATTTTTCTTCGAAATTTTTTACTAAATACAATCAAGATGAAATGCTAAGGCCAGGTTCACACTATGCCATATGTAGCAGCGGAACTTATTGTTTTGCTGTAACAAGTGGAAGTGTTATAATATTTTATGCCCTTCATAAAATCTATATTTCATAAATATACTATATGCATATTCAAGTTATCTCTTATCAAAAATTTTGCTTAATATTTGTAAAATGGTGTTAATTATGACAACGGGATTTTGTAACATAAAGAGTCGCTGAAAACACTTTGGGCATATGACCTAGGAAGATCGTTCAGACCATAGATTATTAACATAAATATGAATCTTAAAAAAAAATTAATTAGAAAAAAAGAAATACTCAAAAAACACATGTGAAATGAAACTTCTTACTAACACATTTTTAAACTTAGATTTTTTTGACAACCGACTTAGGTTTTTGACAACAGAGCTTCATATCTATGTTAATCTATGGCTCACACCTCCTGCGTTGAAGAACTGAATAAAGAAGAGATATGCAAAATTGTAAATTTCTTTTCAGTTTACTACCAAAAAATTTTTTCAAAAGAGATATCTAAGAATTAGATATTTTAAACTTGAATTACCTATTTTAAAGAATTTTTAACTTTGGGACTCCTAAAACACAATTACAGTTAAACTTGAATTAGCTATTTTAAAGAATTTTTAACTTTAGGATTCCTAAAACACAATTACAGTTAAGTGATAATATTTTAAGAAAAATCATCTCACATACCCAGATTCACTTGTTAAATTTATTACTTCACAAATAATATGCCCATATTAAAACAAAATTAAAATGGTATTCTAATCTAGAACACTTCCACTGGACTATCTATACCCATAGACATTTTGTTGAAAAACAATTATATGTACTCCTCATATATGTGAACAGCATAAAACAATTTACACTATATATTGAATATATTTAACATTAAAATTTTTTTTTTTAATTATTATTTTTGTTTTTTTTTTTACACAAATTAAAGTGAAAGTATTTTTTGAATTCACAATTTCAAAATTCTGTGTGGCCTAAGGGGTAAGAATTGAAAATTAGAATAGAATAGAAGTTTTAAAAGGTTCGCATGGGTTCCAATCCTGGCAAATAGAAATTCAATTTTTATTTAATAAATATCAAAGAAACATTTTTAATTAATTGAAAATATATTTGACAGTTCCTTAATCTAACATTACAAAATATTAATTTTTGTTTGAAGATTTAAAGATAAATTATAAAACAATTTTTCAAAGTCTTGGCCAAGCATCGAATTCAGGGCCTAATGTCTCTTAGTCAAAAATCCATGAGGTATAACTCATCGATATGTTCAAATTTAATATCTTTATCTCTTATATAAAAAGCTTAAAGCGCAACTCAAATCTAAATAACACATGCAGAGAAAAAACATGTTTAAAGCATTATTACTACAATAATATTTTTTTCTTATTGTTAGTTTTCTTTAAGTTTAATAATTCTGTCTTCCTGATAATAATGTTTTTGTTTAAATTTTTTCATTTAATGTTTACACTCAATAAAAATTTTAATATGATTAACTGCAAAAATTATATGTTTTTAAATATTTTTACCAGAAACAAAATTTTATTAACATGAAAAATATCATTATTTCTGAAGCCATTAAATATTTGCAGTATTTTTCCTTTTTCTTAAACCATATTCTGTTTTTAAACCATATTAATGCTATTATTCCCATAACAATAAAAATAATACTTATCCTTTTCACAAACTTAGGGGAAATATTCACAACTTGTTCGCTTTTGAATATATTTTGTTTTTAATGTTTGTTTTCTGACTTCATTATAATTCTCATTTAGTTTATGTATGAATAAAAGTCAATAGAATAAATATAGAATAGAATATCTTATTGATTAACTTCCCGTAAAGGGTTTAGTTAAAGAAATATATATTTCACTTGAACCACATATGGTGGTACAAATGAATATAATTTATGAACACTTTTCTCTATTATTTTTAATAAAGGATTTATTAAAAAAAAAATAACTTCTTAATAAATACATTTTATTTTAATATATGGTAAGATGAATTAATATGACAAGATTTGATAACTATATGATAACATATAATAATAATAATAATAATAATAATAATAATAATAATAATAATAATATGGCAATATTTTATAATAATTAAATAAGGTGGAATAATGATTTAATAACATCAAATCATAATTTGATAAAATGGGATGTAGTAAGATTGTTCAATTATATGTAAAACTAGAATCATAACATGAAAAAGCAAACCTTAAAATCGGACACAATATGACAAAATGGAATAATCATAATTATTACTTATAATCATTTCTATTTTTGCTGTGATCATATGCTCCAATCATAATATGTTGCTCCTAGGTTATGGACACCATAACTATATTTTTTCTCTGCGTATATCTTTTTATAAAAAACAAATCAAAACGTTCCTAAAAATTCTTGTCAAATTGTTATTATTATTATTATTATTATTATTATTCTTATTATTATTATTTTTATTATTATTATTATTATTATTATTATTATTATTATTATTATTATTCTTATTATTATTATTCTTATTATTATTATTCTTATTATTATCATTTTTATTATTATTATTATATTTATTATTATTATTTTAATAATAAAACTGTATATATATATATTTTTTTTTGAAAAACACAAATTTATAAGGAGTGATACGAACTCGAGCTTAACGGTTTGTAGCCTAAAACACTTCCTCTAGACTATTCAATCCACAACTTTCCAATAGAAAAACGTTTATCTATTATTGTATGTGAAATATAAAATATTATTAAATTTGGGCGAAGAAAATTGGAAAACTTTTTGATATTTTTCTGAAAAATAGTTTATAACTCCGCCATTCCTAAGTGCATTTCGCTGAATTTCAGTAGCAAAATTTTTGAGACTATATTGCCACATATGTTTTGAGAGAGAAATGTATTTGTTGCACTGTGGGCTTTAAAAAATCCATATCAACATACAGGCGAAGAGACAGACATATATTCTCAAAAGTTATTTTTAATCTTAACAATCACGATTATAATTTTGGCCGTAATTAAAATAAGAATTTCTTGTTAAATGTTGATCAAACAAAGTAAAAAAAAAATTATTTTATGATAATTATAAAATGAATGACATTGAAATATTTACCAAATAAAAAATATGCAAAAAAGGTTCAGTTGGCGAAAAAAGAAATTATTTTATCATGACAATAAAAAACACGGTTTGTAAAATAACAATATAAAAAGCAATTAAAGTAATAAAAAAGGATAATTAGTTTAATTAATGTCTATTTATTTTTTTATAAACATAAAATATATAAATACATATACAAATAAGTAATTTGAATTTTTATGCATAAATCACAGTAAAAAAATAAAATTGTATGTACAATATACAAAATTTTTAATTTCTCCATATCCATATTTCATTAATTACAAACACCCTTCACCTTTAGAAACACCCATATAAATTTCTTGCCATAAACATTGCTATTGTTGTTTAATTTTTAACAATTCATTAGCAAAAACACATAAACCTCACACTCAGCAGTTTATTGTTAGCAATTAACCCCCTTTTAGAATGCAGGTTTCATTAGTATATAGCTACCACTCTCATCAGTCTCCAATGAGCATGATGACAGTTTTCATTTTACTGACCCTTTGGTAGTCGTGGAGGTAATCTGTAACTGTGAAGGTGGCAGTTGACTTAATGCTGGGACATGACCACATTAAAGTGACTTATCACGTAGTTAATAATGTAACTAGTAGTGACCTAATGTAGTCATTCAAGTAACTAGTTCGAGGCACCCAACAGAAACAAATGTTATAAACGTTCACACATATTTCATTCAATTTAAGGCAAAATATTAATTCATTTCGAATTTATTCCTGAACAATATTTTTACAATCATATGTAAATTTTGTGTTCTTCGTACATTTTTAAATGTTGAAGTTGTAAACAGAAAAATAAAAGTAGTAAAAGTAGTGTGTTCTTCCTATTTTGGTTTATAGTTCAAACCACACTAATTAACTAATATTACTACATAGGTTGCATCAGCACTTTTCAAAATGTTTACTGTAATTTTATTATACAGAAATACACTGAAATGAAATTTACATATTTATTTTTCTTACGATTTTATTATTAGAAAGAAATACTTATTGATTGCATATGGTAATACTCTCTCAAATCTCCCTTTTTTGACTCTAGTTCTTGAGATAAAACGTAATATTGAAAATCAATGACGTTGCACCACATATTGTAAAAATACAAAACAAGTAAAAAAGATACAGTCGGCCAACCATGCCCATACGATACTCTACATCATTGTGTATGTGTATCAAAATTCGGGGTCTTATATGGGACTCGTGGCCAATTATGGACCGATAAACAATGGTCCCAAAACACTAGTTTAATAATTCTATAACTTGTGAACCGTTTTAGATATCTAAACAAAATTTCATATGGTGAGAGCTGGGGTGATTTTGAGTTGACTTGGAGGAGTACAGAACTGTAGAGAGTCACTGTGATAGTGTAGACCTCCAAAATTGGTCACTTCGGATATGTAATCTTTTAAAAAATTCGCAAAATATTTATTTATGATTTGAATGTAAATTTTATATATAGGTAGTCCTTATAAATCTCTGTAAAAATATTTTTACATGTTTATGTTATCTCCTTTAGTTTAAGAAATATTTAGGTCGCAAAAAAAATTTACCCTAATTTTTGGCCTAGTTTTTTTAAGTTTTTTAAAATTTCCCAGAGAATTCTAAATAATAAGCTTAAGAAAAAAATTCACATTTTTGGAGTTATTTCCATAAAAGGTTATAATACTCTTTCACTTCCAAAATATTTTCTTTTTTTGTTCCGTACTACAGACTTTTTGTAATACTTTCAAAAGAAACCTTAACGTAAATGCATGTAAAACAAAATCGGAGGAGCTTTGGCAATCCAAACTTTGTAAATTTTGAAAGTTTTTTATTTAACTTTTTATTATTATTATTATTATTTTTTGTAGAATTCTCAAATGCCATTGGCTATATACTCTCATATGTTGGTTAAACGCGAAAAAAATATTTTCAGTCACGCCTTTTAAAACGGCTGGGTGATCATTTTAATAAAAAAAGTCAAGCTTTTAAACAAGCTTTTCCCGCATTGGGATTTTGTGTGTTTTAGCATGAAAATATGAGAGCTTTTTAATTCTCTGATTTAAAAAAAAAATTTATCTGTATTGTGCTAAAATTTTCAGGGTCACGCCTTTAAAACGGCTGGGTGATCATTTTAATAAAAAAAAAGTCAAGCTTTTAAACAAGCTTTTCCCGCATTGGGATTTTATGTGTTTTAGCATGAAAACATGAGAGCTTTTTAATTCTCTGATTTAAAAAAAAAGTTTATCTGTAAAGTCAAGTTTTTAAACAAGCTTTTCCGGCATTGGGATTTTATGTGTTTTAGCACGAAAACATGAGAGCTTTTTAATTCTCTGAAAAAATTATCTGTATTGTGCTAAAATTTCATTGGAATATTCCCACTTGATTAAATATAATTTGGGTCCATACAAGTATTAGTTAACATTGCATTGTAAAATTAAAAAAAAATACATACCCGAGGTGACCAAATTTGGAGGTATACCCACTACCACCGTGACCCGCTAGAGACCTGCACTCCTCCGAATCAACGCTCTGAGAGTCTGAAATTTTATTTAGATATCTTTAACGGTTCACAAATTATATAATTATAAAAAAATAGTTTCGGGACCACTGTGCGATATTTCTAATAAGGGTAGTGTATGTTTGAAACATACATATACATTATATTATGTTATTTATGCACTTTAGGGTTATTCCCGGAAGTGGAAGTTATATGGGAGCTATATATATATATATATATATATATATATATATCAGAATTACTTTTTAAATTGATCTAACGATGTCCATGTAAACTTTGTGCACAAAGTACGGGTCGCAATTTTAAAGATAATTTAATGAAATTTGGCACATGGGACTTTTATGATATAAGGACGAGATTTGCTATGATCGGTTCATTATTTCACTTAGCCCACTTAAAAATAAGAATGCCTTAAAAATAAGTATATTTCAATGAAATTAGCTGCAAAGAAGTTCTGTACAAGTATCAATCTTTGTACCAAATTTTATGACGTTCGGTCCACAATTGACCATAGCATAAATACCATACGAATGTTAGTATCAAGTTAATAATCGACACAAATAAGTTTTATGAGTGTACAAACAATATTGCCAAATTTTATGAGGATCACTCTACAATTTACCATAGCTCCCACATTAGCCAACATCTAATATTCTGTATTCGTATATTTTACTTTACACTCTGTAAAAGTATCGGTCCACAATTGTCCACATGTTTAATATAAGACCCCTCCAAGAATTTTGATGGACATACACAATAGTGTGAGGTATCATATGGTCGGGCTTGACCGACTTTCTTACTTATTTTTTTTTTTGTTTTTGTTTTGAACATTTGGATTCATTCAATTAACATGTTGTTTAAATTTTATATTTTTTCAAAATTGTTTTCTTTTTTTTTTTTAGTTAAAAGTTTTATATTCTTTAATTGGAAAAAATTATTGTTTGTCAATTTTTACAATTAATATTAATTGATACAATAATTTTGGTGTGTGGTTCAAATTTAAATACTTTTTGATTAAGCGAAGCATTTTGGTAATTTATATTATGTTTTACTTTTTTCTGTGTATGTCATCAAATATTTATATGCATTAAAGTTATATATTTTATATTTTTATATTTTACCATATAAAAATAACACTACATAAGAAAATAACAACTTTTTTATACACTTCAAAAAGGATGTGCACAATATGTATGTATTGTATATATTTTTGATAACACTACGAAAAAAGATTTAAATCATTTGAAAATTTATTGAATCTAATGTATTAGAGTATTTGTATTGTAACATAGTGAAACTTTTGTGTAATTCAATTCCCTTAATACTTATTTTATATGTTTAAGTGAGTAGCATTTTTTTATAGCCTGCGATTTATTTTCTATATTTTTTTATTTTTTATAAAATACCCATATGAATCAACAAAATATGTATAAATGAACATTTTTAAAATTAAGCGTAAAACATTTATATTGGGGTTAATAAATATTCACTGCGATTTTTTACTACAAGCAGTAGACGCACTTATTTTAATACGATAATGGCAAAAAACAAAAACAAATATGTATGAACTTATGGAACAAATATGTAGGAAACGGTGAGGTAGGAATATAAATATACTATAAGTAGTAGGTACATAATTTATTTTTAAATCAAATATTTAGATGGTGACATATTTGTTATAATACAGAAAGGAATTTAAAAAATTTCTTTAAATTTATTGACTGATTTCAAAATTTTTCTAAGCTGTCTTTAAAACTAATAAATTATTTCCAAAATATTTCAATTCTCCCCTACTGTTTATAAAACGAGGAGGCTCAAATATTGAATATAGTAAATATAAATCAGTAAGTTTTTCAAATTATTTAGCTAATAATTGCAGTCATATAAACTGTAGTACCTAAAATAAATATTTATGGGAATACTTTTACATTTTCTGGTTCATTCTGCGTTTCGATTACGTTCCCGCATTCAGTTACACTTGAATCGAAAATAGGTATTCTAAAAAAAAACCTAATCGAAAGAAAAAGAAGAAGAGAAGAGTATGTTTAAACCAGCTACTTTGTTATGAAGCTTATGAAATAGAAACATAAAAAATGAGAAATTTTGTAAACATTGTAATTGTTAAACTATAAAAAGGAAAAATTTAATGAATAAATAGTAATAAATACATATATAAAAACTAAATATTGTGGTAACTATAATTAAATAAACTCATCAGTTAAGTGCGGAAAGGAAGAAAATAGCCAGATTATAAGCAAACGGTATTTGTTTTTGCACAAACTATTTCAGTGTGAGGAATCCTGAAGCGCCGGAGCGAAATTTTCATTTTCTACACATCATTGCACAAGAAAAATTTAGTTTAGAGAGAAATGTAATCGATAGCAGCGGCATTGTTGTTGGAAGAGAAGAACAACGTGGTCCAGAATGCAGAATTAAGACTAGAAATGCGGAAATTGAGAGACAGTTGCAATCCATTCGAGATGAGTGATAAATTGTAAGATATTTGTTTTAAATGTGTGTGAAACAATTAATTTAATTAATTTTTATAGATTTCAAAAAAAAAAAAAACTTTTGCCTAAATAAAGACGCCTTCAAGTATGTGTTAGATACTTTTGCATCAGAAGCATCGTCCAATATGTTATCATCTTTATCACCGCTTTGCATACATATGCAACGCATTATTAAAATGTCATACTTTCTTCCATGCAGTGTCAGTTTTTATTGGTGGCCCTATTGCGTTAAGTGCGTTTGCAACTTCTTCCCAGAATGCCTGTACTTCTTCCTTGGGACGCTTATGATCTCCAGACGCAATATAATCCTTCGTTGCCATTAAACTCGCCAGCTTTTCATACTGCGCAGGTGTTGTGCAATAAATTAAATAAAACTTTAAAGGTACAAAAAAGAAAACAAAATTTATTACAAAATAAATTTATAGCATTTTATACTCACATTTTATTTAATTATACACTTTTTGAACTACAGAAACAAAAATTGAAAAACTTTCCGTTAGTAAATAAACAACTTGAAAAAACGTAGCTACGATCGTAACGCAGAATACATATAATCGTAAAACAAATCGAATTGATACGGGGAACGGAACGCAGAATACCAAAGTTGCCAAACTGAGAAATTTACGATCCGAATCGAAACGCAGAATAAGGGTGTTTATCTTTTAAATGATATAATTACTTGTCAGTATTCTACTCTAGTTACTGACAAGGAACCCGAGAAAAAAATCAACAGATAAATATGACCTGCGGCATCTTATTAATCCTGATAAATACACACGCAAAGTCAAATAAAAAAGCCCAATCATCAACATGTGACCACACTTGCACTTCATCATTTACATACTTAAGTTGATTAGTGTTCTGTCTGTCAGTTATGGCCACAATATAATGTTCATATGGAAAAATAAGCTGTAGCATTTTGCAAATAATAATTTTTAATTTCTGAATTTTTTTTATTACACACTTATTTGTTCATTACTTTTTTCAGTTCTTTTTTGTATGTAAATAAATATTTTTATCATCTCATATGTCAGATTCTTACAGTGTTACCATTTTAGCACTTTCAGTACTATATTTAGCATTTGAAAAGGTTAAAATGCATTAAAAACTTTTAGAAATATACTAAATACTTTTAACAGTTCTTACAGTATATTTTACTGTACTTTTTACTTTATTTCCCCATATTACAAATAATTCTGAAGAAAATTTGTTTTGAAAAAAATTGTATTTGAAACAATGGCAACCAATATATAGATTTTTATCTATAAAGCCTTGTTCAGACCGGCGCGAAATTACGAAATTTCATGCCGAAATTACGAATGAAATCTAGAGTGTTCATACTGGCTAGATGACATTTGATGTAATTTCGTGAACAGCTGATACTTATTGTTTACATTTTAAATTGTGATAGGGGTAAATAAAGTATTTTGAAATGGAAATAAATAAGAAACAATCACTTACTGAATTAGAAATTATTAATTTGCAACAATTAAAAATGTAAAAAGGATAGGTTTCATTTTGCAAAATTAATTTTAAGATTTGTGTTTAAATTTAAGATCATCTGTCAATTGTTCTTTTTTCTTCTCACGGTTGAAACATGCAGTACATAGTTGAAAAAAAAAGTATTTTTTCCAACCGTGTATAGAGTTGTACGGAAATGGGCGTCGTAATTCCAATGTAATTTCGCCGAAATTACGCAAAATTATGTAATTTCGCAAATGTCAAAATGTATGGGAAATTACGTAATTTCAACTTGATTTCGGCCGAAATCACGAAAGTACGTAATTCGCGTCGGTCTGAATGCCCTATAAAACAATTTAGCATTGTCATTTGATGCTGTATTGGACGATTTAGCATTTTATCAATTACATCTTCTGGCAACACTGGATTCATATTAAAATATAATGAGTGTAAAACAACAATCATGGCAATTACACAGAGAAAGATATTTATACAGTTTTATTGTATTTGCCGAAACAATACTTTACAATCATTATTTATACAAATATGCATTTGGGTATATTTACATAATGTAAAATAAATAAAAATAAAATTAATATCTGAAATCATATTTGATATGAGATGGAATATGTGAAATTGTATATAGTTAGTGATAAAAGTCTTTGGATGGTTGCAGCTGGAGTAGGATATGCGTTTATATCGAAATGCATCCCGCGATTTTTCGTTCCGGGGTTCCCGTGAAATTTACGATTTTTCATGGTTTTGTTTTTATGTACAGTTCATTAGATGATTTAAAACAGATGACTCCATGGCATGGATTCAATTAAACCTCTTAATGGAATGTTAGGACCAAAAACCAGCAAATGAAAAAAATAACTGATTAAAATAATAAATAAATTTGTCAGTAGTATAGACAACATGCGGATTTTATCTCATAGAAATTAGACAAAACATTAGAAGAGTTGAGAAAAAAAAGTATATAGTGATTCCTACAATTCATTCATTATTCATGTAATATTCAACTGGAAGGCTTCAGAAAACATTCTATGTTATGTATGAGAACGTCTGATCCTTAACATGAAAGCGAGTATTTTATAAGATATGTTGTAAGAAAATTTAATTGACAAAAGACTAAAGCTCAGGTTGGTTATACCTAAATTGATGAGAGGGTTCATCATTTATAAGATCTTGGAAAAATTTTCTACGACAATTGGAACAGGATGCCACACGACCATTTATGTTGAAAATCCCAAAACTAATCTTAATTTTTTCTCCCACCAATATTAATGACATATACATTAAACGATAGTTAAGAAAAAATTAATATACTTATACACTGCCTGCCACTTGAATAAGGAATCACATTTTTTTTAACTTTAATTAAGTATATCTCCTAAACTAAAGTTCAGAAAAAAATAATTTTTTGCGCAACCAAATTTCAAAGTGTTTAGTTTCCTGAAGAAATAAAAAATATTCAAAATATACTAAAATTATGCATTTATTTAAAGGCATGTATTTCAGTGGTACTATTTCGTGTGTCACTTGAATAAGGAATATTTTAAAACTAAGCAAAATGTAATTTATTTTTAAATTTTGGGTTATAATTAGTAACGAGTACTGTCACAATTTTTAGAAATAACCTCAAAAATGCGATTGGCATCGACTTGTAGAATGATTCTAAGTAATTAAGCGAAATTGAACTCCATTGGATACAGGTCTGGTGAATATGGGGGCCAAACTAAAAGTTGAACACCTTGTCGATTAATCCATTGTTTTACTGCTCTGGCGGTATGAATTGGAGCGTTGTCGTATTGGTACGTTCAAGGTATGGGGCCAAAGAAATCATTAAATTTTGGAAATGCTACCTCCAGAATGTTTTTGTAAGTCGTTACAGTCATTTTGTTGGATACAAAAACCAATTTATGTTACCATAATACGAAATGGGACCTCATATCATTATTCCGCCCTCTCGGCTGTGTCTGCGTCTCAGAAATAATTCCTCCTTATTTAGGTCATGGAAGTAATAGTTATACCCGTCGGGACTATCAATATTAAACTTTTTTTCATCGGAAAATACAATTTTAAACCATTTGTCGGACCATGTCATTGTATTTTTGGCAAACTGTAGACATTGTGATTTACGTTTCTCATTAAGTGGTGATTTTTTTTTTGGCAGTTTTCGTCGGACTATGTATGGGTACGACTTTAAAATACGGTGCACTGTTCTTAACCTGGCACTGACTCCACTTTTTTCACGTATTTTTTATACCGACATGGCAGAATTTGATGCAATTCATGTTTTTTCCACATCTTTCGGCGTTATTTGAATAATTGTATTCCTCCATTATTAATGTTTTTGGCTATTTGGACCGGATTTTGACCCTGAGATTTCAAAATCAGAATTTTTTCTTTTTCAGAGTTATTAAGAGCCTTATCACGTCCCATTTTGAACAAAAACTATTTAAAAACTATCGAATTAAAAATTCTCTAGCCGTTTATATTGAAATAAATTCAAATCATAGCCTTCTTCATTAATTTTAAAAGAATTCCTTATTCAAGTGACACACGAAATAGTACCACAGAAATACTTTAGTTTAGGAAATATACTTAATTAAAATCAAAAAAATGTGATTCCTTATTCAAGTGGCAGGCGGTGTATTTTATAATTTTTTTTTAAATTGTTAAGATAAACATATTTTAATAAATTTTTTTTTAGAAAATTTACGAACTACAGGTTTATTTATTTAGCTATCGTTTATGTATATAATTAATATTAGAGACAAAAAATTTCATAAAAATATCCACAACATAAATAACACACAATTTAGGCACATTTAAATGTTAGACCATTCTATTGCCGCTATAAATAATTTAATATCATTAGAATTCAGGTTTAAATAACCGGTATGGATTTCGAAAGAAACGATCATCAGCCACTACTTTTAAAACTAAATTTATAAATTTAATTTTTAAAGAGATGTAAAAAAATCTCGATCTAACGCTGTTCGTCCGGCCGTCTGGCTGGCTGGCTGTCCATGTAAACCTTGTTCACAAACCACAGGTTGCAATTTTAAAGATACTTCAATGGAATTTGGCACGTGGGACTTTTATAACACAGGGACGATGTCTATTGAAATTGGTTGTAATAGGTGAATTATTTCACCTAGCCCCCATACAAATGTCCCCCAGGAATAGAGTTTAAACACTCAAAAATGCCTTAAAAATAATAATATTTTAATGAAATTAGATGCACAGAAGTTCTGTACAAGTATCAATTTTTATAATAAATTTTATGAAGATCGGTCCACAATTGACCATAGCTCCCATATAAACCGCTCTTCCGAAAATCACTTTAACGAGCATAAATCCCACACGAATGTTAGTATCAAGTTAATATTTGACAAAAATAAGTTTTATGTAAGTAAAAACAACATTGCCAAATTTTATGAGAATCGGTTCATAATTTACAATAGCTCTCATATAAACCCACTTCCAGAAATCATCTAGATTTTAGTATCAACGTATTATTCTATTTTTATTATTTGTATATTTTATTTTATATTTAGTAAAATTGGCCACAGGTGTAAATAAGTCCCCTTTTTGACTTTTTATTCTCCTACAAAATGGTCTAGGGTATCATATATTGGGTCTTGAATATGTGAGAATGATATACTTTCTCGTTTCTTATATCTTAATTTTCTGTCGCAAACACAAAAATTTTTTTATGGTATATGTCTTTTAAAAAAGATTAACAATGTTGTGGCGATATCCACAAAACTCTTTCAGGACGTGTATATTCATTCGAGTTGATTAATCAATAGATTAAGCAATTGATGAAATTTCCTTTTCTCAGTACATTTACAATATGGTTTAAAGTCTGCTAATGCTAATCCTATTTGGTTGTTCAACTAATGGAAGTAATTATAAATATAGTTTTTAAACCGAAATGCCGGGAACTCGAAAATTTTTTCCATACTATCGCCGGAAATCAAAAAGTCTGGGAAATCACTAATCGAAATAGAATAATTGCGAAAATATGTGCTTATAACACAGTGCAACAAGAAAAAATTGCCTCAATAATTACAATGCAAAATAAGGGCACACAAGTAGTCTAGCAAAACCCGTATTTTGTTATGAAAAGTAAGTGTAAAAAGGGAGCAGCATTTAATTAAAATCTTACATAATATTTAATACAAGAAATAGCCACAAAGTTATTTAAATTTGCTAAATTAAATTATTTTTATTTATACAAACATGATGAAAAAAGTGCTCCAAAATATCCGAAGTTTAAGAGTCTATAAAATCTAAATTCGAACTAATTTTGGAAAATTTTTAAGAGATTTAATTAATCTGATAGCATACTTTCATTTCGCATTGGAATCATTGAAAAAATATTTGATGATACAAAATTGATCGCATAGCGTAATATGCATTAAATATAAATTTGTAATTATCAGCAATCCCTACAAACATTTTTAAAATATCTTCCTGGAAGAAGTTTACGCAATATCTTCTTTTAATATTTGGATAAAAATCATCAAAACAATATTTTTCTAATATTGCGTTTTTAATAGTTTTAAGAAAATTAGGCAATAAACAATAAAAATATATAAAATTTTAATTTTTTTTAATATTTTTATCCTCAAAATGTCGCCCACCGCAATATGTTGACGATATCTCATTGAGATCATGTGGAAGAAATTAATGCAATACTTTTTTTTCAGTTTTCAATTTTCTCAATTGTAGAAAAATTTTTCAAAAATCCAAAAATATTTAAGAAATTTGTGTGTCTTAGCAAAAAGTGGATACTTTGTGTAAGCGTTTCAATTTTCGTGCTTTATGATGTTAAGATTTATGTGCATGCTTTACAAAATGTAAAAGTTTTCTTTATTATATTATTTTAAGACTTATTTAGTGATCATTTTTCTTTATATTTATTACATCTTCTAAAAGTTTATCTGGCGATATCTTCTTTTTTCCACTTAGATGATTATTTAGCAATATTGCCTATTTTTCCTCCAGGCGTATTGATTTCTTATTGCTTAGATGAATTACATGTAACGTACAATCTCTCCCGATGGGGGAAAGTTCCGCAATACGAATATAATTTTGCGGCAATAAAAAGCAACAGGAATTCGAATTACTTTTGTATTATTTTGCTTGTAGGAATTTTTCTTTACGTTTTCTTTTAAGAAGACTTCAATATTTTTTAAATTGTTTTTTTTTAAATCTTTGGATGGATTTATGTTGACAACATTTTAGTTAGCAAAACAGCAAAAACTCAAGTCCTAGAATGATTTCATGTGGTACTGGCATGCATTCAAAGTTAAAAGGCAAAAAAAAAAAGAAAAACAAGTTTGTATACTTTTACTTTTTACTGTTATTAAAAACAGATTATATTTGAACAATAAAAATTCATAAGGCGTATTTAAGGAAGCAAAAGTTGTAAATAAAATATGACGGTTTCTTTAAGTATTAGGGGCGTTTTTTATGTAGTTATTCTTCATTGTTTTATGCTTTATATGATATTTATATATGTCTTTTAAAAATCAAGCACAGGGATTTCAAGGACATTAAAAACAATGAGCTTTAAAAACTTTTCTTTGATTTAAAGACTTTTAAATAGAATGGTGTTAAATTGAAATGACCTTTCAGATGGCTTTCTAAAAAATTAAGGTTCATTTATATTAAAGTTTGGACAATAAATGTAAAAAATCATCTTTAAAAAGATTTGGGTACTAAAAAACTTAGCAGTTTATTTTCATATTTTAACCAGTTTTTAATATTTCTGTTAACTGATTAATACATATAACTTTTAATTTTTAGTTTTTACATCGTATAAAGGATTGTAACTATTAAATTTTCATCTTTGGTACAATATTTTCAGATGATTTTAAAAGACCAAAATTTATTTAAATTTATATGCGTAAATTTTATGTCGATTTAACAAAGTAAGTAACAAAGTAAAGTATTTATTTGATACCAACCAGCTACTTTTTTGTTGTAATGATAAGACATTAGGCCAGAAAAAATTTAATTCACTGTGCTTTCTAATGATAAAATGGAATCTTTATCGAGAGCACTCATTTGCGTACATTTCTCTATTAAAAGTGTCCTTTGTTATGAATTAAGTGCTTTTTTCCAGATAAGAAATTTTTTTATTTTGGAAAAAAATAACCTAAATATTTTTCGTCCTCTTCATTGCCACCACTACTTTTCTAACGTTCCTATTAGGAACTTTTTTTAATTTCGGGGTCTTTAGGCTACCTTTTTGAAACTTTTCTAATAAAGTATACTGACCAATAGTGTTGCCGGTTTAATCTTTTTAAGTCTAAATCTAGTCTTTTTATTTTGCTTTTAGCCCCAAAATGTTCGTTTTAGCTTCTAGCCTTTTTTGATTCTTAAAATTTCCATAAAAAGGCCAATATTGCTCTTTCAACAACGAAGAAAATAATTTCTTATTATCTACTATGAATTTTTTATTTACAGAATCGTTCATTTAAGCATTTTTTTGTATTTATTCGCACACAAAATCTATGTTTTCTTATATATAACAAAAATTTTCACCTACGGCGCTCCATTATCCAATTCAAGAACAACTAATATACAGTGCAAGCTCGGTATTCGCGACTATCCATTATCGCGACGGCCCCGTTATCGCACCGGCTTAATTTTTAAAATTGCAGGTTCTATAATCGCGACAGTTTACGAAAAGCGGAAAAAATACTTTATAAGTGGTTTGTAAAACAAAAAATGTTCTAATATCAGCAGTGATTTTACGATCAAAAGCCAGTAATTTGTATTCCAAAATTTATCAAACCAATTCAGGTTTCAATGCCAGTGAAGGATGGCTGAAGAAATGTAAACGTCGACGGGCGAGAAATTGTCTTCGAAACTTCATCATGTTAATCCATTTGTGAAAGAGTTTAAGATTTACGTTTATGAGCATGGGTTGACTCTTCACCAAATCTACAATGCCGACGAATCCGGTTTATATTATAGGATGCTTCCAAATAACACTCTTGTCACATGTATTGAGAAAACGGCTTCCGAAAGAAAAATATGTTAAGAGCGAATAACTTTTTTGCCCTGTTCAAATGCGAATGGCACAGATAAACTGAAATTGTTGGTAGTTGGAAAATCGAAAACTCCTGTAATAATGCCCGGATGACACCATTTATATACAAGGACTGGTTCCATCACGAATTGGTTCCCTACGTAAGCTAATTTTCATCAATTAGTAAAGGTAAGTTGTTCAGAAGTAAAAATTTTTTAGGTTCGAAAATTTTTAGCTTCAAAAGATCTACCGCAAAAAGCAGTTTTGTTTTTAGATAACGTGACGTGTCACCCAGTTGAGAAACTAAAAAGTGATGACGGTTTAATTATAGCAATGGATCTATCAACCAATTGCACGGCGCTTATTCAACCGTTAGATCAAAACGTTATCAACTTGGTCAAATTAAATAAAATTTATAAAAACAACGCTTCACCCATTTGCTTGGCGAGAGGGGAACAAATTTGGAGCTCAAACTAAAAAACTTCAATCTTAAAAATGCAGTCCTGGGATAAAATATCAGTGTCCAATTCGGTAGTAAATGGAGTAAAGAGGATAAAAAGACCTTAAAAATTTTACAAAATATAATTCGGGAAGAAAATGAAGATCTTTCAACTATTGGTACACTTCTAGCTCAAATTGGTACAGAACGTCTTTTCACGAATGCTGACATAAACAATTGGATTCAAGAAGAATTTCATGTGGAAAGTAATGAGAAGCAAATGGAATTATCATACAAGAAATCTGAGAATTTATACCATAGTGATACTGAAGAAAACAAAATTAAAGGGGACGATTGTATAACATTGATAAACGTATGCATACAATGAACTTTGGAAAATAATAAGCCCACAACAGCACTATATGAACTACGTGGTTCAGCTGTTATTTTAAAAAAATAATTTGCCAAAAAAGCAACTCAAAATCTCCAATTTCTTTAAAAATGTTTAAAATGTAAATATATCAATAAAAACAACTCTAATTTTAAAAATTAAATAAAATTTTTCAATAAAATTTTGGGTTCTGTTATCGCGAAAATTTAGTTTTCACGACAGATCTGGTTTTTAATTAGCCTCGAAAATAGAGCTTGCACTGTACTAATGATGGAATTACTAAATCGATTATTATAATTATTTTTTATTTGCTTCATTAACCATAGAAACTATTTATAAACATAATACTAGCAAATTCTTATAAAAACGAAAAATCACCCAAAAACTTAAAAATGCTTAATCAAAAAGGAATCATTGTTTAAAAATGTGGAAAAATAATTTCCAAACATTAGCTAATTTTTCATATGAAATATAACCCAAATTTGTATGGGAATCGTTTGGGCCATTTTTCATTTGGGTCATTTTACTAATATCTGTTCTATATTTTATTTATAAATTTATTACAATATATTTAAAAATTATAAAAATCTAACCAGAATGAGAAAAAAATAATGTTTTTAAATTAAAGAAAAAAATTTTAGTTTTTTTCTGGCTTAATTTTTTGGGATATTTAGCCTTTCCTTCGGTAATCGTATGTTTTATGATTCAAAAAACTTAATTTCTCAACGTACTTGCACTCCTAGCAATTGTTTTATATGGTCGACATGTATTTTGGTTATAAATTTTAATTATGCGTTTGGATGAATTTTGTTAAATTTTAATTTTTAGAAAAAATAATTATGCTCTTACAACAAAATTTAACACTTAATTACTGAGAATAATAATAAATATAAACAAGTTAACGGTACTATTTTTTCAGAAATAATAAAAGTTATAAGCCGTAGAATATGCACGGCTTTTTACGTGCACAGTCCTTGATACATTATTCATCACAATAAAATGATGCAAATTTTATTATGTTTGTTAGTCCGTGTTAGAACATAAAAACCTCTAATTCTAAAATGTTTTAAAATTCAATTTTTAGACATTTTTAAATCATATTAACAAAATCATTTATTGACACAATTAAATTAAATATAATTCTATTTTTATACGTACGTTGAGAATAATTTTAAAGTAGTTTTCTACAATTTTATAACTCGTTATTTTCTCTGTTTTTAAAAGGAAATGTTTACAGTTGAGGGTAATAAAATAGCAGTAGTTAACAAATATATATATATATATATATATATATATATATATATATAATGACTCGAAAGCACATAGGGGGCTCGAAAGCTAGAGCTGTTTTAAGTTGAACGTAAACAAATTTTTACAAACTAGAAGTTTATGTATAATTCTGGTAAAAATTACGAGTAATATTAAAACCTACTAAGTTGTTTAAACAAAATTGATGATATTTTTAATGTCTAATGGTGTTAGTGTGGCATATTTTAGGGTTTGCTAGTAAAATTAAAAAAAAAAAAAAATCATTATACTAAAAATTGCGATTTTTAAAAATTTTGCGAAAAATGCGGATCGAATCTAAGTTAGTTTTTCCTTATATTATACGAAAATATATTCTATTTCCCACCAGAGACTCTGGTATGTTTCACTACAACAAGCAATAGTCTTCGTTATTCCGCTCGGTTAGAATTAAAATATGATTTGTAATTGTATTGTAATTATAAAATAAATAAAATAAAATAAAAAATATTCTATTAGAGTTTATTGTATATTTTATATTGCGATCACTTTTTAACCCAACTATATTTTTTTGGTTTAGAAAATTTTTATCTCGAAATTTTTTATGCGCCTCTACATTTGATGGCGCATAATTATGCCAATTATAATCAATTTCGTGCTGACCATACGATGTGTCTTAGCAAAATCTGTTTTGATAAAAGTGTCCCGTTTTCAACTGTCAACGGCATCTGACCTAAATTTATGCTTCGAATCAATTATATTTATCGCTGTTCTTATATCTATATATACACGATTTTTACAATTATTGCAAATATCGATATTTAAAAATGCAAAAACAAATAGTGCTGTTTTTGCGTAATTTTCAAAAAGTCCATTAATTTTTTTAAATAAGGTTATTTTTAATGCGATTTTACTGTGTAAAATTTTTTTAATTAAGTTTATTTTTAATACGATTTTACTGCGTAAAATAACAAAAAACTAAGTTCACGCAGTAATCCATGATATTCTATATGAAATTGCGAATGTGTCTCGTGAAAAACTGACTTTTTAAAACGTTAGTTCTTGTTTTCCAAACTTAGAGACTATCTACTGTGTTCACTATTTCGGGTACATCAACGAAAAATAGCGTCAAATACGCATTTCAAAATTTGTACAGACCCCGCCCAAAAAAAAAAAAAAAAAAATGAAAAAAATTTAAAGATTAAAAAATATAATATAAAAAATACCCTGTATCTAACTGTTGAAAGCCTGCACAACAACGAGGAAGGTGTAGAATTTATTCACAAAGTCCGATTAGTTTATATAAGATCGAATGAGATTGAGTATAAGCGCGCGAAAAAAACAGTAGACAAATGGGAAAAAGTTAAGTAATTTTAAGCTCTTTTTCTAAGTTTATGAATTTTGCACAACAATTATGATTATAATACAATTATGATTATAATTAGTTTCAAGTCTTGTGATTTCAGATCTACAACTTTTTTGTTTAAAACAGTATTACTACAAGACTTATTAAGGATTTTAGTCAGTTTCAGCCAGGTTAAACATTTTTGACAATGGCCAATGTTGAAATTGGTTCATTATTTTATCTAACCCTAACCTTGAACATATTTCTACAGAATTTAGTACACAATTATTTTTGTAGCCTTAAGACACCCTATCAAATTCCATTAGAAATTTTTGTCATTTTATGATCCTAAATCGGTAGCTTTTTAATCTTTAATAATAAACTAAAAAGAGTTTATAAACTTGTGTACATTTTCCATAATAAAGGGTGGTCCGAAGTGCTTTTTGTCATATTCAAAATGCAATAACTCAAAAACTAATAAATATATTTTCACAGTTCTCTCACAACCTAACTAATATAAGTCCAAAAAATATGTGTGAAGAATATTATACTGCAAGGAATCGTATTTACTAATTTATTATAAAAATAGGAAAAAAATAGAAAAAAAAATTTAGGACATTTCGGGCAAAAATTATGGTTTAATTTAAAATGGCGCCAATTATAATTCTTACGTGTACATTTAGAATTATGTCGAAATAATTTAAATAAAAATAAATAAATTTAAATATTAAATGGAAAAAAGTAGTTAGTTTTAATTAATATTATATCTAACTAATTGATTATACAATATATATATATATATATATAAATCAAAAAAAATGTCCCAATAAGCATTTTTCCTGAATTTCAAGTTAAAACCAAATGTATTTTAAGCCTTGAATGCAGCACCAAGCATTGAATTTAACTAGTATTACACTTAAATTCAATACCGTTCTTCAGTTAAAGAAAATTTATATTCAAGTCAAATTTATTTTTCTAGAAAATTTTTAATTTTTTCGATCATATTTAATGTTTAAAATATTTTCATATTTGAATTCATGTTGGATTCCAGCAAAATTTTTCAGAGGTTGAATTTTTCAAATTTGGGTACTTATTGGGGTTAAATGTTAATATACAATTTAAATAATTTGTTTTTTATAATTTTATATTTATGGTATTCCAGAAAATATTAAACATTTAGTGAAAACGAATAAAATATTATTTTTTCTTTAAAATTTAAAACTAAAATGTAACGGTATTTACTCAGCAAAAACTTTTTTTGTTTTCGGTAATAACAACTACTTATTAAAGCAGTTTCTTGGTAATGAGGCGTCATTATTTTTTGCCTACTCTGTATTACATTAATAAGTTCTCAATAGTATAATAGCACAGTAATACTGCAATCACGTGGATGGGTTGGCTAGAACGCCGGAATAACAACCAGAATGTTGTTGGTTCAACCCCATTCTGAAGCTGTTAGTTTTTTATAACAAAATTTCTAAAAAGATATTTTAAACTAAATAGATTTTTTGTCGCTTAGGACGCTATGTGCGAGATGGTGTACTGAGTAAGACGTTAGTCAGTAAAAACGAATTGTTAGTGTGTATCCAAGTTCGAGTCTCACTGACGGCAAAATTTTTTGTTTTTTTTTTAATTTTTGTGTTCTTTTAGGTATATATTTTTGAGTACCCTTGGAGTCAAAAAATATCTACATGAATTTGTGGACAACTCGAACAAAAATAACCAGTTATTCAGGCAAAAAATAAGTAGTTTATTTTTGTTTCCAATTATACCTGCTAAATTACCAGGAAAGCAAAGTTTTTGCTGGGTAATAAAACAAAATTTCAAAAAGCTGAACTATATGCATTCATTTTTCGTTCTTAGTCCTTATTTGCAAAAACATTTCTATAAGAGTTAGGAAACCCGTTCCTTAATGAGATACTATACTTAATTGTGAACAAAGTGGATATATATGCCTCTTGAAGGTAATATGAATTAAAAAGAATTTTTTCTTATTTTTTTAAACAAAGTCAGACAATTGGTTAGTTAGCTAATTTTCTATTAGTGGTTTATCTTGAGAACTAGAGCCAGTTAAAAAAAAATTAGGTTTAGAACACTATAATAACGTGCAAGAAAATTGACTGGGAAATTCCGTTTTTTTTTTTTTGTAGACCTGTGTTATCCAAACACGTATACAACGGTAAAGTTTCCTGTGTAAACCTTGAAGCAGGAAATGCTGTTTTTATTTTCACTTCTGTATCAACAAAACGTATATCACTTAAGTATATTCTGTTGTTTTTTGTTTTTATTTAATGTCTATGTGTTGATTTAATTTTAAGATGAATCTATATGTAAATGGTTGTATCTTATTACCAGATTTCTGTGGTTTAAGTTTGTTTTTATGTTCTGTTTGTCGTTATTGTTTTTGTTTTTGTCATTTATTTGTATTTTATTTCAATTTTTCTTGCCTGCCCTCTTGTATAATGAGGAATGAATTGTTGTTTTAGGCCGCACTGTTACAGTTCATCCTTTATTATGTCTTTCTGTTTTTTTTTTTTTTTTTTTGGTTTTGACTTTTCGAAAACTTGGTGTGGTGTCATGTTAAACACTAAAATTGTATAAAAATATATCGAGGCGAGAAAGCAAGAGAAAAAGTATTAAATTAAATAAAAATTTAAACAAAAATTTACATAAAATCCTAAAAAAAACACGAACTAACTTACAAGCTGTCACGAGGGGTACAAAATATATATAGATAAGCAGGGAAACCACAAATATGCTCCCAAAAAAGTGTTTTTTTGTATTAATTATGCAGTAAACAACGAAAGATATGCTCTAAAAATGAAAAATATGTTATAAAAAAACCAAAAAGTTTTGTAATTTAAAAAAAATATGTATATTTTTATTTTCAATAAAATAAGATAAAACTAAATTTTTTCTATAAACTTTGTCAAAAGGACTTACTTTAATTCCAATTTATCACATAAAAACTTCTTTGATCACATATTTTCTTACCCTTATAATTAGTTCAGATATTATCAAAAAGACTCTTATGTAAATTTTAAAGCCCAGTAAACTATGTCTTATAAGTCATTACAAGCCACTTGTTATTTTTCAAGTGCTTTAAATCAGTGTTTAAGTGGAGAAATAAATAATGTTCAGAGTGTACTTAAAACCATATAAATACTGCTTGTGCTGTTCAACTTCATGAGCAAATGCTGTGTGTATTGTGATTACGAACCAATAAGGCATGAAAGTGCGATCGCTAACATATATAGCGTTTATATGCACCTCTAATAATATAGGACATTTGACCACTTGTTTTCTTCAATAGGGAAAAAAAGAATTTGCCTGTTTTCTTTGCATGTGCGTTCATAACTGTGTAAATGATGATATTTTCTTAAGCAAAACAGTCGTTTAAAAGAATTATTTATAATATTGTTGTGATTTATTATCAAAATAATTAATAGATATTAATAAAGTTACTAATTATTACACATATTGAAGAAAAATTTAAAAATAAATGTAATGTTGAAAAAACTTATCAAATTAGTTTTTAAGCGTTATTATCATACATGAATTTTTAAATTATTACTTAAAATAAAACTTTAATTTCTAAGTTTCAATTACTTTTCTTAATAAAGAGTCATTTTATAATCACTATATGAATATACCAACTCTTTTACATCTATTCAAAAAAGAGAAACAAAGAACAAAATATATCCGTACATATATATGCATGTGTGTATACAAGAACATTTATAAACTACTCCTTTGCACACATTGTGAAGGTTTTTTGCCACACATAGCAGCTACGTATTACAAAAAAAAAAAGCAAAGCATTAAAAATACTAGCGCATCTACAATACTTTCTCAATATCTTGTATGATTTGATTTTTTTGCCACACCACTTACACCATTTGCTTGGGACAAATGCCTTGTCTTTGCAATCGCTCATATACACAACGCATTTGCTTTGCTTCGTTTAATGAACAGTACAAACAATATTTATTGGTATTATATATGATTTGAAAAACAAATGGATTTGTTTTTCAAATCATCTTACGCAGGGCTTTAGTAAAGTTATATCATGGCTTTCATTAAAAAAAATAATAATAACAAATTGTTTTAAAATATTAACTGATGCCTTTCGGGCAAGTTGAAAAACTAATTCGTTCTCTATATCATATTTATATTTGAAAAATTGCTTTAATAAAGATCAATTAATCAATCTGTTTCTAAAACTTCATGATTTGTTCCTACAATTCAAGCTTGTAAAAAATGTTTAACGAACTTTAACAGTATTCAATGAAATTTATTTTAAAGACTAAATATTTTTGTATCTTTTGCTTTTTTTCTATACATTCCAAATCAAATTTTAAAAACTTCCCATGACATATAAAAAAGAAGTATCTTCCAAATGTCAAAATAAAAGACGTGAATAACAAAATATGCAATAAATATGCTCTAAAATCACTATATGAAAAAACATGTTATTAATGGTGAAATATGCAAAAATATGCACTTACAAATCGATACCAAAATGTTTTATTTATTCTGAAACGACTAAATATTTTATTGATGGCTTCATTCAACGTACAGAAAAAACATGCAATATTTGTGGTTTCCCTGTACATAAGCGACTAAGTAAGTGAATGTCTGAAAAAGGGAGTGAGAAAAGATGTTGAAGAAGAAGATGTTTTCAGCAAAATTTTGTTTGTTTGCTAAGTGTTTGTGTATGAGCAATTGTTTGTATACAGGAAATTTTATAACCGCAAATTTTGGTTTCTGCTGTTGTTTTTTTTTGTGTGTAATACAAGTACATTTTTATAAAATGAATAAATAAATTGTATTTTATAGTAAATAATAATACTTATCTTGTATATATATATATATATATATAGATATTTTCAGCAGAGATATACATAATCCCAGCAAATTAAAATTAAAATGTTCATTTGATATCAAACCATTTATAAAACTGTGAAAATCATATTAGGAAACAGCTAATTGTTGATATATAATATATAATAATTATTTTCAAATTCATTATTTTATATATTCTCAAATCTTTATCTTATATTAATTAAATTTAATTTAAATTTGAGTGTTTGTTGGGTTATTACATACATTATTCATATTCACCTACATATGATATTGTCTATATACATTTGTCTCTGTTTGTACATTATAAATATGTAGTATTATTTATACGTATGAATAAATGTATGAATAAATAAATGAATATTTTAATAAATTTTATTTACTTAAACTAATAGAGCTTCAACCACAAGTACAAATAATTTCAATTTGATTTGATTCAATTAAATGCTTTTGTCTAACCAACAATGCCTTTGAGGAGTTAAAATAAAATTTCCTATCAATTTTAAATCACTTTTAATATAAATATTTACATAGATATCACAAGGCGACAAGAAAAGTATTTTTTCTTTTACATCACGCGATTTCTCAGTCTATTTGGATAAACGTGAGCATGGAGTTTTAAGCCTATACAATATTTTTTTTTTTCTACATGATCATTACAGTTCTTTCCCGAGAATTCCCGTCAAATATAATTCATGTAAATGAAGGTTAACAAATTATAAAATAAACTAATTAATCATAAAATGATAAACTAAGTCAGTTCTTTTTGAAATATTGATGTTTTGAAAATTAAATTAAAACCATTTATTATATAACAACTCATCCGAAATTCGGATTATTACTTTGTTTTTCATATTGCCCTGTGATTAAAACTTAACTATATTTTTTTACGGAAACAAGTTCCAAAGAAATTTGCAGATTTCTAAAGCCCTATTTTTTCCAGGCTTATAACCAATTTATACGACTAATGGCTGTTCTTATACAAAACTATAAATAATTTCCTTATATTTTTATTCTACACTATTAATATATATAGCTTTGAAAATTGGATCCTTTAAATAACATGGTCTTATAAGTGAATTTTTGGGAATTTATCTGATAAAAAATTCATATACAGTTATTAGTATGGATACCTTTATGCTCTAGTTTTCACTTGGGTGCTTTAAAAACATAAGTTGTTGTTTGAGGATTCCAGACATTTTAAGGAGATTTCTCTTATAATCGGTATTGCCAATTTAACCATTTCAAGGCTAAAACTAACATTTTTATTTTACTTTTAGACTAAAAATTTTCTTTTTAGCTTCTAGTTTTTTTTATTTTTTGGTTTTTAAAATTCCCTTAAAAAGGCTAAAATGTTAGTATTTAAACAACGAAGAAAATAATTACTTATTTACTATTAGTTATTTTATTTTTGCAGAATCATCCATTTAAGCATTTATGTGTATTTATTCGCACAAAAAAATCGAGATTATTTATATTTAATAAAAAATTTCGCATGCGGCACTTCATTCTCCTAATTAAAAGTGTCTTAACTAATTTTCTGGAGTTACTAAATCGATAATTACAATTATTTTATAATATAATTCATCATCAATAGAAACTATTTATGAAAATTATGAAAATATTCCACCGAAAATAAATAGAAGCAATTTTTAGGGATTTCCAAAGTTTCAGTAAGTGTACGGTTTCTTGTGCTTAAGAAGTTATATAAACATCATCCAAAGATGTTATTAAATTTTTTCTGATATAAAACGTTGAGAATTTACAAATACTTATTTATCAAATGAAAAATATTGTTCTGCATTCATTTTAATAAAAAACATTTGGTTTAAAGATACGAAGGTAGATAAATAAATCCATGACTTTTCGAACTTCCCTCGTAGTTATATGAAATGCAACACTATTCCCATCAAGTACCACCTCGTGTATTTTTCTAAAAATGGAAAAAGGTGAATTTCGAGTGACCCGTTAAACATTACTTTTTGCGAAAAAAAACCGTCAATCAAACCAAGGAAAAGCTCTGCACCATCGATTTTAATGGTAAAAAAGTGGTTTACTGACTTTCGTTGTGGTCGCACAAGTAAAAATGACGCTGAACGTTCTGGATGGCCAATTGAGGTCAGTACACCCGAAAATGTCAAAAAAATCCGCAATATGGTGTTGGCCGACCGAAGAGTAAAGGTGCATGAGATTGTTAATGCCATAGACATTTCATATGGCAGTGTGGTTTCGATTTTAAATGATCAGCTGGGTTTAAGAAAGTTGTCTGCAAGACAGGTGCCGCGTTTGCTCTCAATTGACCATAAACACATGTGCAGTCTCAATGGCAAAACTCTATGAATTGGGCTACGAATTGGTACCTCATCCGCCACATTCCCCGGACTTAGTCCCTATTTCCTATTTCCAAACCTAAAGAAATGGCTTGATGGAAGATTCAGCTCCAACGATGAAATTATTGACCAAACAAATGCCTATTTTAAGGATCTTACGCAAAGTAAATGACGACACTTGCTCAAAAATTGACAGTAGTCTATTGACAGGTGGTAATTGATGGGAATAGTTTTGCGTTTCATACAACTACGACGGAAGTTCGAAAAGTCACGGAATTATTTATCCGCCCTCGTATTTTAAAGATATTGCTCTTAAATATATTACGAGAAAATGAAAAATCCAAGGGGTAGAAATTTGTCAAAAATTTTAAAACTTTAATTGCATTACAAGTAAATTTTTAAATAAACGATTCACATTTGAATTATTGCCTTTAAAGAGGTCTCAGTTTTCCTTCATTAGAGCCTTGAATCACTAAAATTCATTTACATCGTATATCTTTTGAATTATTGCCTTTAAAGAGGTCTCAGTTGGCCTTCATTAGAGCCTTGAATCACTAAAATCCATTTACATCGTATAAAGAAATTAACATTTAAGGTTCCGTACTTTGTCGAATTTTTTAACTATTATAAAAATGCAAAAACTGAATATACTATCAATTTTTTTTATTTGAAAAAATTAATCAAGAGGAAGGGTAAATGGTCCTGTGGATTATAAGCTTATTAAATATGAAAAAAATATATTATTTTGATCAAGTTTATAATAATTTTTGATTTTAATATATATTTTTTCCAAGTTGATACTATTTTTTTTTCCTTTTTTCTTTATATTGCCAAATTCTTTTTAAAAGTGGAAAATTGTCGAAAATAATTTGTAAGTCGACATGGATATCAACATAATATTAAGCAATACTTTTATTCTTATTTAAAAGTTATGTGCCATAAAAGAACTATGTATTTTCAACAGAAAATAGATATATGAGAAATTACAAAACAAAATACTTACTAAGACATTGATATTATTAAAAAATTGTATGAAGGTTTCGTAAATATCTTTAAAAATAATTTTAATAAATTTATTAAAAATTCACTAAAAAAAATGTAGAATTTCATAATTCTAAAAGTATTGGCTGATGATTGCCTTTTACGAAACCCTTCGGGGATGGTTCCACATTGTACGAAAATAACCAATGGGCAACTTACACTTAAACGTGCCTAAAATTTATCAAAGTGGACATCATATGTATATAATATCTTGGTAAAATTGATATTGATGTTGTTATGAAATTTAAGCCGAAAGCCTTATGGCCTGTTAATATAACCCATGTCACTCAAAATTTTTGTTGAAATGAGTACAAAAAATTATTTTTCGTTTTTGTAAGATATGTTTCGGGTTTTTGTGAGTAAAATCGTAGGAACGGACGTTTTTGTACACAGTTTGTGTTTTTTTAACGCATTTACAAATGTCAAACACAGTAAAATGTAATCGTGAAGCGAAACTATAAATATAAGAAAATTTTTGCAACATACACGTGTGCCGTCAACACCACTCTCTTTAGAATCACTCGATTCGCTAAAATAATATGACACTGATGGAAACATATTAATTTAAAAAATATGCACGCAATTTAGTTTTTGCAATATGTAAATTATACCCCACACTACCATAGGTGGTAGAGGTATTAAGCGTTTGTGCTGATGTTTGTAACGCTCAGAAAAAATCATCCTACACAAACCTTAAAGTATACCAATCGACTCGGAATCACTTTTTGAGTCAATCTAACGATGTCCGTCCGTCTGAAATTGGTTATGATCGGTTCATTATTTTACCTAGCCCCCATACAAATGTCGTCCTGGAATAGGGGTTTAACGATCATAAATGCCTTAAATATAGCAATATTTCAATGAAATTCTGTGTAATTTAATTTTTGTATAAGTTTGTGGCAAATTTCATGAAGATCGGTCCATAATTTACCATAGTTCCCATATAAGCCTACTTTCGTGAATCATTCTAAAGGTCGGGATTGATCGACTATATCTTTCTTACTTGTTTATTTTTGTAATATTTTCCAAACCCAACATTTTTAAGTAAACAAAAAACAGCTGTTTTGCTCTTTTGGTTGTCTTTTTTGTGTTCAAAAAGCATGATTTTGTATGAAAAAAAATTTACAAGATGTAAAAATGAAATATAGTGGCAACAATAACATTTGACGATAGCAAAAACACAACGTAGAAGAACGTAAGATAGACGAGTACTTTGAAAAAAACCCATTTTCTTGTCTGAATCTTCACATATTTTGTATAAACAGGCCATTAGATGCTAGAGCTCTTTTATTTTTTTATAATTTTTATTATAACTAAGAATTTTTTCTTTAATGTTGTCTATATTACTGACAAATTAATAACATATATTTAAAATTTCTAAGATTCTTAAAATCAGTTGTATTTTTGAACTTGCTGGTGTTGACAATATACTAAGATGATTAATTGAATTCATGCCATATATTCATCCCATATTAACTGATAATGTGTTGTTAAGATATAGTGCCCATCTAAATTTTTGGTTTAATTTTCTTTCAAAAATTATTAAATTATATAAGTTTTTGTTAAAACTCACGGAGTTTTTTCCATTTGTCCGGGACATGAAAAATGTGCAAATTTCCCGAAAATCCCGGGATGCATTCCTACTACAAATTAATTTAGCTGAAATCCAAGAACTTTGAAATATTTACCTGAAAAAAGAAAAAAAAAACGATTGTAAATTATTACAATTTAAAACAAAAAGTATTTTTGATAAGCTCCTATTCTAGTATTTTCAACACTGCGACACTACAATCATTTGATACTTTTGAAAATAAACCAGTTGGGAATGCCCGCTTTATTGACAAAATATCTTAATGTTACCCTACTGTGCATTATGAGGAAAATTCGATATTTATATATTCTTTTTCATACTTGGAATAAACTCAATATAAGACATTGGAAGCTAAAGTCCATAAACACTACTCCAATTATCACCTTCAAAAAAAAAAAAAAAAAATTATATTCATTGTTTAGTTCTAGATAACCTCTCAGAAAATTCACATCAATCTGAAAAAATTTTTATTCATTAAATAATATAAGAAAATTATTATTTTAAATAATTTTACTCTTTTACAATCGTTTTATTTTTTTGTATAATACTTAATATAATATTTATATGGTTTACTAACTTTTGTACAATTAAAACTTTATAAATACTTTAATATTAATATTCATTTATCTGTTATTAAATCATAAAGTTGTTTTATTGGATTTGTTAATTTACTTTTTTTTATTTATGGTCTTTTTGTTGACTTTTAAATTTGTTTTACATGTCATTACGCCGTTTTTAAGCTTCAGCAAATTTGTTTAAATTATTTTTTATGTATTTTGTGCTGCGTTTTTTTCTCTTTTTAAGGCAAAACTATTTTCAACATTTCAATTTCATGAAATAAAAAAAATAAAAAAAAAACTGAAACCATTCAGGCATAAAACAGTTTTTTATTTTTATAAATATTCATAAGTACATATCGAGGGCCTATATTCAAAACACTCTATCTCAAAAAACAGAAGAAGAGCAAAAAAATTTAAAATTTTAAATTTAAATTTCTAAATTATAAAAACGACTAAATTATAACAATGACTAAATCATACATATAATTTGTTTTCAATATCTTACAATTTTAAAGACAGATAGAGGGTTTTGTATTGTAAAAAAAAAAAGTTAAAAGCTAGTTAGTATTTTAAAAAGCAACATAATTCAAATAGACTAACATGTTCTTTGACCGGAGCAGGGGAAATTGTTTCCCCCATGTAAACAAAATTTCGCATATCTAAAGAACTATTACAATGAAAGCCTTAAAATTTTGTAGTACTAACTTTCTCATCAACTTCAACAATTGTGATGAAAATAGTAGGGGTGTGCATAGAGGAAATGGTAGTTCAATTAAAAATAAAAATGAATTATCGCTTAAATAAAGCCCTACACACAGAGAAAAAACATGGTTATAGCACTATCACTATAATAATATTATGTTCTCATTGTTAACGTTCATGAATTTTAATAATACTGTGTTCATGATAACAATGTTTTTGTTTAAATTTTTTCATTTGAAGTCAACAAAAATTTTAATATGGTTGACTACAAAAATTATATGTTTTTAAATATTTTTACCAGAAACAAAATTTTGTTAATATGAAAAATATCATTACTTCTACAACCATTAAATATCTAAATTCATTGTAATTCTCATTTAGATTATATATGAATAAATATAAATAGACAAGGATTGTTTTTACTCGGTGTAATTCAAGCAATATTGGATATTGATTATCTACCATTAAGGGGTTTAGTTAAAAAACATATCTTGCATGTGAACATATAGTGTTAAAAATTTATATTTTATTATTTTATATATATATATATATATATATATATATATATATATATATATATATATATATATATGTCGATATGTTTAACAGCAAAACTAGAAAGTACACTCTATTAAATAAACATTTTGGCGGTGAAGACAATAGTCGTACGACTGTTCGAAAAAGATCAAAAGATAAAGTGCGTTCGTCTACCCAAGAATTTTTACTGTCCAGTAAAAACTTTTACTGGATTTACGTTCGCATACCTAAAATCCAGTAAAGTGGGAAAAAACTTAAGAAAGAAAAATCACAGTTCATAAACTGAGTATTTAAAAATTTTTCTGGTTTTATTTTGGCTTGAAAATCCACTAAATCTTATGGTCGCAAAAAATAAACAAGCAAATGTAAACAATGAAAAGAAAATGTTGGAGAAATTAAAAAAAAAATACATTTTTGCATTCAAATTTTACTAAAAGTACATTAAAAACAATAAATATAATTAAAACAAAATGAAAAATTAAGCTTTGTTCACTAAAGTCCACATATTTCAATAAAAACTCTACTGTTTTTTTTGTTGGTGTTTTATGTTTATTTCTTTATAGTGGTTATTTTACTGGATTGTACAAAAATTCTGTTCTCGTACTTTTTTGTTTACAAGTTTTTTGAAGGGTAAAATTTTTAATTTACTCAGTAAATACTCAGTTTACTGGAATTTACTGCAAAAATAAAAGAAGGGATCTATAATAAAAAGAATTGATCCCAATTGACATCAATTAATGCCTTAAATTTAGCACCATAGAATTCAAATACATGCATTTTGTAAAAACATAGGAAGTTAATTAATCATTTCACCAAATATTCAGTCCGGAATATTTTCTGCTAAACGGTTACTTGCTTCGGAAGATAGACTATTGATTTTTATTTGAACGGTTATGCCACAATGCAGTAGTGAAGTCGTAATGTCTACTCAATTCTTCTTAGACTTGTGTGGGTAACAGGGTATTCATGGGATCGAAATGGAGAATAAGTGCACAGAAATTGATGGCCTACGGATATAGCGGAAACACAGATGAATGATCACATTGTTCTGGTCGAACTATCAAATAGGGACTTCAGAAAAGTATTACTGAAAAAGTTATTTTATTGAGATTTTATATAACTGATACTCAAAGTTGTTTTTAAAAATAATATCTTGAATTGTATTTCTACTGATTTTTTTTATGAGAATCTTTTAAAAACTTGTCGCAATAATTATTTTTTGGAAAGTTTAAAATTTTCCTTTGAAATTTTTACACTTTATTTGTACGAAAAAATACTTCGCTGTGCAGTGTTGATTTTTCGATTAATCGAAGTCGATTTCAGTATAAAATTGGCTCGTTCGAATCGACCACAAAATAATCGTTTTTTGACAAAGAGAATTGATTTTCGAACGTAATCGAAATCGATTTACCAGTCACTAATACGAAAGTGATTCGAATTCGTATTGTTTTGAAAAAAAAACTATTGCCGCAGTAATCATATTGGTATTGCGGAAGTTTCCCACATCGGGAAAAATTGTGCGTCACAGGCGATACATCTTAGCAATAAGATATCAGTACATCTAGAAGGAAAATAGGCATTATTTCTAGATAATCATCTGGGTGAAAAAAAGAAGATAATCTTCTGAAGGTTGTAATAAATACTTATATAGTAAAATTATCACTAAATCAATCTAAAAATTATATAATAAAAAAAATTTTAGTTCTTGTAAAGCATGCAAATAAATAAATACCATCATAAAGCGCGTAAAATTAAAACGCTCGCATAAAATATCAATTGTTTTGCTAAACGAAAAACAAACTTCTTCAGTATTATTTTTTTTAATAATAATGAAAAATTAAAGTATTGCATTGATTTCTTCCATATGATGTCATTGGAGGTTATAATCACCTTACTGATAAAATATACTCGTACTATGAAAATGATATAAAATAAAAATTTTACATATTTTTTGTTGCTTATTGAATAATTTTCTTTATACTGATAAAAAGATATACTATTAGAAAATTATAACTTTTATGATTTTCTTCCAAATAATAAAAAGAAGATAATGAGTAAATATTTTCTATGGAAGATATCTTCCAAATGTTTGTAGGGAAACATATCTATATAAGAGAAAAGAGATAATCTATACAATTAAATAAACAGTGAGTGACAAACATTTTTAAAAGTACACAAGCAATTAGTTGATATTCTTAACTAAATTTATCACCTTATCATTATGGTCATCGGACTATCCCAAAAAAAAAAAAAAAAAAAAAAAAAAATAAAATAAATTTTGTATGTGTGTTTCTTTCTGCTACACACACTGTTCTATTAAGTTTTTATATAATTAACACATTTCCATTTGTATTTGTTTACCTTTGTGTGTATTTGTTTACAAATATATACTCATATTCGAGTTATATTTCATTAAATTACTAACTATATTAATCAAATTAAAACACAAAATTAAATTTCCAATTCATTTGGAAAATTTAATTAAAAATGTTGAATTCGTACTAATACGTTTATGCTATTAAAATTACTTAAATTTATATGTTTATTTGTTACATTTTTGCTATTTTTCCATCAGTTTGCTCTGTTTAAAATATATAATTGTTATTAAATTAATTAACAATAAATATAAATTAGACGTACATAGACATTTATACAATGTATATTTGTATTTGTTTATTATTTACTTGTAGTAGATTGAAATTGTTTAGGTTTTAAATTAAAGCCGAAAAATTTTTTAAATATTAAAGCAAAACAATTGACCCGACACAATAAGATGTAATATTCCACATATACAAATACAATGGTGCATCAAAATTTGGGGTCTTATATGGAACTTATAGCTAATTATAGACCGATATTTGTAATAAGTGAAAATCATTTTTCAATTAAACATACATACATACATACATACATTCATACATACATACATACATACATTCATACATAGATACATAGATACATACATACATACATGCAGAAAAAAATTAATTGCAAAATGGTTACAAACAGATATTTAATAGAACATATTAACATTTTTTTACATGCAATTAAAATTTTATTTCTTCAAGAGTTTTTCGTTTTTATTAACTGTAAATATGTAAATTTATTAGAAATATCATTCTGACAACTTTTTAATTACTTAGTACAACCAATATAAATTTGTTTAAATAAGTTAAGCGAATTCAATAGAAGAAACTGAGCAGTTTATGTTTATATGAATAAAATAATAAATAAATAAAAATTTATTTGTGTTATAATTATCTTATATTTTCAGTTACGATAATCACTACAATTCGGTTACAATAGCAAATGGAAAAAAAATTTTATATTAACAAACGAAAAACTACATTGTAAACGTTTTATTGGATACTCGGCGGAATGGAATGCATTTTCTGGTCAGCCACAACCATCATTAGCACTCTTCAGCGTCCAGCGTGGTGTTCTCTGTAAACATCATCTATTTAACTCACAACTTTTCGAGAAATGGAATCTGTGACTTCTTTTTTCCATATATGTTATTGTATAATTGTAGAAGAATACATTGTAAAAATCTTATTGGACACTCGACAGAATGGAGTGCATTTTCTAATCAGCCACGACCGTCATCAGTAGTCTTCAGCGTCCCACTGTGGTGTCCTCTGTAAACATTATCTATTTAACCCACAACTTTTCGAAAAATGGAATCTGTGATGGACCTTTCCTTATAAAAAATTGCTGCTTATGTTAAACTTATTTGTGTCAAATATTATTTCGATACTGTCATTTATGAGCGATTTATACGAGTGAAAGGGACCAATCTTCGTGAAATTTGGCATTCCAATTCACTCTTAATTTACAACTTATTTGTACCGACTTTCCGGGGAATATTTGTATGGGTGCTAGGTGAAATAATGCACCGATGATAACTAATTTTAACAGGCTTCGGCATTATGTCTAAAATTGCGACCTTTACTTTGTACACAAGCTTTCCATGGACAGACAACCAGTCACCTAGACGGAGGGACGGACATCCTTAAATGGAATAAGAAAATGATTATGAGTCGATTGGTATACTTTAAGGTGGGTGTTCGGTTATTTGTTCGTTGCGTTACAAACATCAGCATAAACGAATAATAACCCCAACTTCCTATAATAATATTAATAATGTATTAAAGTACAAATAATGAAAATTAAAATTTGCCTCATTTTAAAATACTAAATATTTCTCAGAAGTACATGGTTACCGAGCTAAATTCAAGGATAAAAAGTTGTAACGTTAACTGAATAATATATAACCATTAAATATTGTCCCTTACATAAGTTCGTAAAAGGTTTTACTTGGGCTTTATGTTTCTTGCAATTTTCTTTTATATACAAAACTTTAACCCATAAAAGTCATTTTAATCATATGACGGTATTTCCGAGAATCATTTTAAATGCAATCAAATCTACTCTATTGTGTATGTTCATCAAAATTCGGAGAGGTGTCTTATATAGGACCCGTGACCAATTGTACATTTATACTTATAATAAGCGCATGGGCTTTATGTGAGAGCTATGGTCAATTATGGACCGATCCTCATAAAGTTTGGTAATGTTATTTCTATTTAGAAAACACTGATTAACCTGATACACTTACTTGTATGGGATTTATGGCCGTTAAAGTGATTTTCTGAAGTGGTTTTATATTGGAACTATGGCCAATTATGGACCGATCGTTACATAATAGATAAATCTTCCGGCACAGAAGATTTATTATATAGAATTTATACGTGCCAAATGTTTCTATATTTCAGGGATTTATGATCGTAAAATTCCTATTCGGGGAGGGCATTTTTATGGAGGCTATTTAGAGATTATAATTTCTCGAATTTTTCATTTCCCGGGAAAACGGGAACATTTTTTCTAGTACAAATGCATAATACTCTCACATGTGGCGATGTAGGGTATAATTAATACCAATTTGAATTTAAAACTCAAAAATGTTGATTTTTTATGTTTTTTTTAGCTATTCACTATTTTTAAGAAGATGATTTTAGAGTAAAAAAAAGAAAAAAAAAATAGAGTAAAAAAAAAAAAATAAAAGAAAATAAATTACTTTTTAGGTTTAACAACTTACAAATGTACAAACACAAAAGTGAATATAAACACGACAATTACTTATTTTAAATACAACAGCTGTAACTTAATATTTCGCATTAAGTGCCATTATGTTGCATTTCCGTTTTATGAAATAAATTTCTTAATGCATATAAAATTCACTGTTACAACAAGCAACATTCAAATTTAAAAAAGATTCTTGCTTAAGCCTCTTAAATAAAAAAAATGTAAAATCAAAACAAAAGAAATAAAATACGGATAGATACAAATTTCTATAATCACTTTACTCACTCAATTTTATATAAATTTATACCTGCAGCTGACAGGCAATAATTTCTGTCAACTAAAACTAACAAAATATTTTTTTTTTTTTTTTTTGTTTTTGCCATTTTAATTTTAATTACACTTGTATTAAATTTGTTTCGATAAAATAGTATTTAGTAATACATTTATTTACTAAAAACAAAACTAAATATGCACTTGTGTGTACTTATTAAAAAAAAAAAAAGAAATAATAATGAATGGTTTTTAAATTAAAATAGAAAATAGTAAAAAATTTAAAAAGTAGAAAAAAGTAAAATAAAATATTGCAACTATTTATATTAGTTGTTTTACAACAAAATTCTCAAACCTTAACAAACTCAACGAACAAACTTATTGCTGGTAATGACAGAAGACATGAGGAAACATGGGCATAGTGGGTAGCAAAAGTGGGGACAAACGGTTATGAATATTGAAATAAAGATAGTTTTTTAACTTAAATACTTTTAACAAATTTAATACATACTTAGTTCTCAAAAAATCTTTGGGTATTTTATTTTCTTATTTTATACTTTTATCATGCACTGTACTACATACTTTCATTAGTTTGTTTGTGTGGGTAATAAATTATTCTCATGATTAAAGCATTTCATTATTTTAAAAGGTACATTTTTTTTTTTTTACTTTTTTAAATGTCAGACTGTTTGTGACAAATTCCAACTACAACTTTTATTTAAAAAGTACTTTAACCAACATTATAATAAATAACAAAAGTTAAACATTGCAACATTATGAGTGGTCATGTGGCAAACATTATGTTTGTGAAACAAACTAATATAAGAATTGTTTCTCCTTAATATGTCAAAGGCACTTTTAAATATAAATAGAGAACGAAAGAGCTATTAAATAAGCAAAATTTTAAATAAAAAGTAATAAAATTATGAGAAGGTGTAATAAAAATGTAATTTAAATAACTGAACGCAAAATTAAGATTACCAACAGATTTTTAATAGCTAAAATGGTATATTTAACCTTTGTCTCTCTCTCTCTCTTACTAAAATAGCATTTAAAACAGTGATCTCCCCTCTGTGTAACTCTCCCGCTCTTATATTATACACTGAAAAAGTTTTCAAATTTATAATGTAATATTTTAAATTTAAAAAATAATCTATCGCTCTAAAATAATCTATTTTCTATAATGAAAACTATAATTAAATATAAAAACAATTCTCCTTAAAAAAAAGTAGATCAAATTAAGTAAATAATCATTCTTCCATATCACAGAAAAAATAAAAATGGACTTCAATTACGAAATTGCTTACATTAATTAAATTTTTAATTGATTTTACTCCAATCACCAAAATGATAATATTAATTAACTGAGAATAATTGATTTTGGTTTAAATTACATTTGATTTTTTTTAAATAAAATTTATTAGAATTATGATTGAATGTTTGCCTAAAATCGACTAAAAATTTTATTAATTCAATTCTACACTTAATTAAATCATTCTGTCAATAAAAACGCGTGAAATTTATTATAGTCATTTATTAAATTATTCAAAATATGTAAATAGTGCAAGTAGAATTAAACGAAATAAATAATAAATGGGGGAAATGAAAGTTTTATCTTGGGTGTATTATGTTAAGCTCACTAATAATTACGTATAAATAAGATTTTTGAAAACTTTGAACTCGTTCCAATAAAGATTTTCATATATTCCTATCAGATAGATGTTTGAACAAATCGTTAAAAAAAAAAAAAATAATAATATGAAGTGACCTTTTACACACAAATAATCTTTTATAGAATATCTTTCACACAAACTAGGGTCTTGGAATTATACATAACTGTCGGTACCAACGACGGGAAGATCTACAAAAGCATCGAAATGATTAAAAATCTCATCATAAATATATTTAAAATTCGTATTTATCAAATGATTATATATTAAACGCGTCTCCGAAAACTGAGCAAATCCTTACAATATGTTTATATTTCGTATTCCAGTTTCTTAAACGATAAAATGAACCGAAATAGTGGAAAATGGTTGAAAATTTATTTCAAGTTATTTTATTTTTATATTTTTTTTTATGGGCAAGTTTTTCTTTTTTCTATATATTTTTTCATAAACTGTAGATATTTTTCAAAAACATCTAAACCAATAATTAAATTTCAATATAAAATTAATTAATACTTTTATTAAAATAATTATTTGGAATAATTTTTTCTGTGTATATCATATAAAAACGTCATGGATCTTCCATTTGCTTACCCATTTAATTCTACAATTATTATTAGTTTAGAAATTGTCATAGGCTCTTATTAAAGACAAAATTAAAAAAATTGTTTTTACAAAATTAAGTGATGCTGGTGAAAAAGTAAATACGGCCTCTGTATTATATTTCAAGAATAACTTTAATGAAGATCGATTAAAAATAGCTTAAATAAAACCAATTAAGCTGTTTTATAATTTCAATCTTATTGCCACAAGTCAAGCTTCTCAGCGATGAAATGGTATCCATTAATGTTAATTCTAAATACTAAACGTTTTTAATTTTCTTATTTATTTATTTTTTATTAAAGTCAATTTGAAAAACATCCCATAAGATATAAAAACTTTACCCTCAAAATGTCAAAATATGCTCTAAGAGCATTAAATATGTTCCACAAATAACAAAATGTGCTATAAATAAACAAAAATATGCACTTACAAATGGATGCCAAATTTCTTTATTCAAAGCAAAAATTATTACTTTATATTTTTTAAATTAACACAGTAGTAAAAATAAAACTCAAGTAAGCTTTTTTTCCATTTCAATTTTTAATTCATTTAATCTTCTACTTGATTGATTTAATAAATTTTTTAATTGGAAAATTTATTCTGTTTTTCATTTTTTACAGTTATAATGATATAATAATTTTTGTGACAGGTCATGTTTAAACAATTTTTAATTGAATGAATTAGTTTGGTGATTGGTGACTTCTTTCTATGTTTATTCTGAAATTGATAAATATTTTATCGATTTATTCATTCAAAATTCAGGAAAAAACATTTAATTGCATATTTGTGGTTCCCCTGATTATAAACATGTATAAGATATTTAAATTGTAACAAAAGTATAATAGTTTAACACTAATATATTATATCTTTTACTGCACATGAAGTAGCAATATAACTACTTATATAAGTTTTGTTTCAAACTTATGAAAATTTTCTCTATTAGTATTTTAAATGCTGCCAAATAAAATAATATTATTCCCCATTTCTCTTCAATAAAAATGTGAATATAAGCTTTTTAGTGTAATTTAATTTAATATTTATTTTTTTATTTTAAAATAAGTTTTTGTAGCTCCATAATGCAGTCAAATTATTTAAATATATAAAAGAAATTTACTTTCGACTATAGTTTGATTTTTATTTCTTTTGCTGAAGATGAAAAAAAAAACTTTATATGTCAACATATATTTACACACTTATTTAAACACACACTCATTCGGTTACTTATTACGCTCACGACCCACAGTAGTCCCAAAACGATTTTTATTTATTATTAATATTTTTTTTTTTTGGAAATAATTCTATAACCGTTAAAGGTGTTTCGAGTTGATTTGGAGGAGTACAGGGGTAGAGAGTAGACCTCTAAATTAGGTTACCTCGGGTACGTAATCTTTTGAAAAAATTCGTCAAAAATTCATTTATGACTTGAATGTAAAAAAATTGTACTAATACTCGTAGGTAGTCTTTATAAATCTCTGCAGAAGACATAGGTAAAAACAAATTTTATCCTTAATTTTGGAATAGTTTTTTTGTTTAAATTAGAGACTTTAATTCGGGGCCTAAATTTTTTTAGAAATATCTTCTAGATTTCTTACAAAATTCTAAAAATTATTGATGCAAGAATCTTATAAATTTATCTATCCGATAAAAGGTTATATTAATTTTAATTTGAAACTTTAAAAAATGTAATACTTTTAGGGTTATTCTTCGAAAAGGTGATAATATCCTTCAACTTCTAATTTTTTTTCTGTTCCGGACTGTGGAATTTTTGTACCGGTTTCAAAATAAATCTTAATGTAAATGCGCGTAAAGTAAAATCGATGACGTTTTGGGCAACGGTTTCTCACCAAGCCCTATCCAAACTTTGTCAATTTTGAAAAAGTTTTTAATTTTTTTTTTTTTTTTTTTTTTTGTAAAACAAAGAAATGTATTGGATATATACTTTCATATGTTGGTTAAACGCACAAAATATATATTTTTTAACCACTTCTTTTACATCAGCTGGGTGATCATTTTAATGAAAAAAGTAAAGTTTTTAAACAAGTTTTCCCCGGATTGGGATATTGGGTATTTTGTTAAAAGAAGTATGAGTTTATTAATTCTTTGATCTTGGGGCATATGTATCTGTATTGTGCCAGATTTTTACTGGGATAACTGCACTCGTTTAAATTTTATTTAGATCCAAATATTAACATTATTTCTGAAAAATATATTTAAAATCCAAATCTTAAAATTTTCGGGTCATGGTCTGGAGAAATGTAAAAGTATACGTATAATTTTATAAGTTTATTTAGGTATATTTAACGGTTCACAATTTAGGGAATTATTAAAAAAAAAATTAATAAAAAAAAAACAAAAAAATAAAAAAATAAATCGTTTTGGACCACTGTGCGACCCTGTTACCAATACAAATGTACATAAGAGTATATTAAATTATACTATGCAAAAACATACATCGTCAGCTAAAATGCTAGAGGTTCTAACAAAAAAAAAAAAAAAAAAATAGCAGGAACAGAATAATATGATGTCGAAAAATAGATATCCGGAAAATTAATATTATTTTAAATAATATATTATTTTTTTAAATTCTTTAGTTCTTTTTTAATCGTTTTTAAAATTTTTTTAATTTTATTTAGCATTTTAGTTAACGATATTAATATAAGTTTTTGTTGTCATATATTTTGAGTGTTTTTTTACATGTGTTTACAAGTATGCATGTATTAGTTAGTTACATAGCATTTACTATGTATTATAAGGAAAAAGTTTTATTTTACTTTTTCTTTTTTGTTCCTTCCTCTATTTTTGTATAAATTTTTACAATTATTTAAATGAAAAACAAATTTTATGCCTACTTGAGTTTTGTTAAAACATGTACTCCCTCTCTGGTTTATTATAAAGATGTACTAATTTTTTTGAGATTTACTTTTTCCTAGAGGTGATAAGAGAGTTGTGATTAGGTGTGGAACAGTTAAGTAAAACTTTTCGAACACAGAAAAAATTATTAACGTATATTTGTCAATTAACACAGTTGTTTTGTTTTGCATCTAAATTTAATAAATATATGCAAGTAAATATAAAATAAAAATAAAATTTAAGTAAAATTTTTTGTCTCACTTTTTAATTCATTCAATCATCTACTTAATTGATTTGATAAATTTTTTAATGGGAAAAATGTTTCTGTTTTTCCGTTTTTACAGTTTTCAGTAATTGATTCTTTTAAAACATTTAGTTTCAAACCCAAAAAATACAAATTTGACTCAATATCTTTAAAAATAGAATTTTAAAAAATTTTTCCTAAAAATAGAAAAGAAACGCTTTTTACATAAAAAAATTGCGCCCAAATTTGTATGAATTTGGGGGAGAAAAGTTAAACTTTTTCATTCGATATTAGTTAAGCTATTATATTATCTTTCCAAAAATATGAAATTTACTAACATTTATGGCATAATTTTATTTCTGATTTTTTTCCCATGAGACAAAGCACTGTGTGGCTGATCATAAATATTTTTTAAAATTTTTTTAAATTTTATAAAATTTTTAATTTATTGCAACGCTAACATATTGTGTGAAAATATTGCAAAATTCTAACCAAAATAACTAAACTAAAACATTCCCTTAATTTAGTATATTTGGAATAAAAAAGTTTTGAACAAAAGGCTAGCACATATTAATTAGTCTTATATTCGCATCTTAACCGTTTTGATGTATAATTTATATCATTAGATTTAGATGAATAACATTGCATAGATTTTATTTTTAATAGCTCAGAATCCAATTAATCCATTACAATGAACATTTGTAGGTATCTGGAGGAGATAATAAGGATCAGTGTTGCCAGTTTAGCGTTTTTATGGCTAAATCCAGCCTTTTTATTTCTTCTAGCATGTTTTGAATCTGAAAAAAAAAATATATATTATTTATATTTAACAAAAATTTTCGCCTACGGCACTTCATTCTTCAAATCAAAAATAACAACTAATTTTATGGACTTACTAAATCGAAAGTTTTAATTTAAAAACGTATTTTTCCCGTTCTCATTAGTTTTTGATAACTTTTAAAGATATTGTAATAAATTTATAGATAAAACAAAGAATGGTTGCTAACAAAATGAACTAATAAAAAATCGCTAAAAAAATACGAGCTCAAATTTAGATTATACTTCTATGAGAAACGATTTGAAGTGATGTTTTATAATTTATATAGAAAATAGCCTCAAGATTACTGGTGCAAAGTTTTATTCCTTTATTGTTAAAGATTAAAAAGTTACAGACTTATGAACAAAAAATAACAAAAATTTCCCACTGTAAGTGGGTCTGGTTAGACCTCCAATTTACTATATATTATCACTAAACTTATGTCATCAGATAACAAAAAAATTCAAATTCAAAGAGAGTTTGGCAAATAATTCGCAACTGGATTTAACTCATCTTAAGTAATATTTTGGGAAATAACCTCAAGATTATTGGTGTAAAGTTTTGTTCCTTTGTTAAGGATTAAAAAAAACATTAAATTACAGGCATATGAACAGAAAATAATAAAAATTTCCCACTGTAAGTGGATCTGTTTAGACCTCCAATTTACTATATATTATCACTAAGATTATACATCATTATAGAGAACTCTAACTAATCTCTCCCACCGATTTGTAGCACTTTTCCAATTTTACTTTACTTTTTTTTCACATAAATTTTTTAACAAACTTGGCAACTAAAATCTCTATTTCTACATGTGTAGTGTGTAAGCAAGTGGCTATGTTTACAAGTATGCGTTTATGCCATATTTGAACTATGTTTTTTACCTTATTTGTTATGAGTAGAAGAAGGAAGTTTATAAAAAAAATATGTTTGAAAAAAACATGGTAGAAACAAATAAACGTTACAAAAGAAATAAAGAACCATTTAATATGCAAGTATATATATGCAAGTATGTACGAGTATATACCTTCTTTCACATGTACATACATACTTAGAAACATGAGTATTTACTCATATATAAATACATACATACATGCATACATACATATATACATACGCACATACATACGCACATACATACGCACATTCATACACACATTTATACACACATACATACATACATTCGCACATACATACATACACAAATACATATAAATGGAAAATTCTTTCCCACACGCACTTGATCGCATGGAAAAATATTTATGAAAAATAACTCTACATCATCAAACTAATGTTGACTGAAACTGTAGTTGGAAGAATGTTTATAAAAGCAAGTAACGAAGAATGTTTCATCTGCAAAAAATTATGACGTACTTTAAATGTTTTCTGTTTTCCTTTTTTTTTTATAATGGAATACATTAGAAGAAAAATGCTTTAGGAAGAAAGAATTTTCATGAATATGTATGGCGAAAAATGTAAGCATAGTTTTCATAATTCAAAGATATTTAGATTTATTCAATAATTATTGAATAGAACTTTCAATATCGAACAGACAAATTCTACAACAAAAAAAAAAAAAAAAATGTTAGTAAATATAGTTTATTAGTATTTCATTAAACTATCGATTATTTTATGTTTAACATGCTTGAATAAAATCAGTCTACATAAAATTTAAACAACACGCCTGACAAACTTTTGAAAATTTCCTATTAATGCCTAAATAAACTTAAAATTCATTAAAATTTTAAAAGGGTTGTAACATGTGACAGTTACATGTCATCACATCGTCTATCAAATTTACACTGTGACATTTCTTCCAATTGTGCAAACATTTCGGTTATCGTGGCTTTTCTTTTTGTAAGAAATCAAGAAAAACAAAATCAAAATTCCTTCCTTAAACAAATTGGCAGATTGTCGGACAGACAGAAATACTTATAGACAATCATAGTCAGAGATCATAAATGTATAAAAGACATGAGGTTAATATATGTACATTATTTATGTCTGTAACAGATTTTTTTATATTCTAGATAGAGCATCCAAAAAACTGTCTTTTTTAGAAAACCGGTTTTGGGCTCATTCAGTCATTTAAATTTTTTAACAAGAAAATATTATTATTATTTTTTTCTTTTTGTAATTTTTTTTTAACAAAAGCTAAAATTTATACACGCACACAAGTTTACTCTGCAAATATAATAAATTTTAATGTGCATAATTTCAAAATTAATGTTTTTATAACTTTAGAAAAATTATTGTTATTTTTTTTTTAACTTGAAATTTTTCTTATTTATTTGATTTATCTTATTCAATAAATTTTCTTTAATATTTTATTCCTAATCCTGGTATTTGAAAATATGTCTTTCCAAAATAAAATACAGTGAAAGCTTGGTATTCGCTACGGCTTAATTTTTAAAATTGCAGGTTCTATAATCGCGACAGTTTACGAAAAACGGGTCCTATTTTTGCAACTTTTATCGTTTTTTTTTTTAATTTGATTACAATGTCTATAACCAAAAAATGGAAATCCCCGTCTTTTGGTATATTAATGTTTAATGATTTTGATCTTCAATTTTGTCAGTTTATTCGTGTTCAGCATATTTTAAAGCCAACCTAAGATTTCTCAAAAATTGGAGATTTTAAAAAAGTGGAGATTCCACAAATTCAATTTTCATGGAACATCTTTACAAGAATGCTGACATAAACAACTGGATTCAAGAAGAATTTCATGTGGAAAGTAATGAGAAGATACGGAATCGGAGAATTTATACGATAGTGGTCATGAAGAAAACCAAATGAAATTGGACAATTGTATAACATCGATAAACATATGCATACAGTGGGCTTTGGAAAATGATAAGCCTACAACAGCATTATATTTTAAAAAATAATTTGCCAATAAAGCAACTCAAAATCTCCAATTTTTTTTTTAATGTTTAAAATATAGATATATCAATAAAAACAATTCTAATTTAAAAATTACATAAAATTTTTCAATAAAATTTTTGTTTTGCTATAGCGAAAATTCAGTTTTCGCGACAGGTCTGGTTTTTAATTAGTCGCGAAAATCGAGCTTGCACTGTATGTATATGTTTTGATTAGAGAATTTAAGAAAAAATATATTTTTTAGTAATTTTTTATGAAAATTAAGCTTAAAATATAGCTAGGAACTATATTTTAACGGCAATTTCATTAGAAAGTTTTTGTGTAAATTAATTAGATGATTTATATGGATCGACTCTATGACATGAATTCAATATAAAATGTCAGGAATAAAAAGCAGCCAGTAAGAAAGTATAACTTATTGAAAGAATCTTGTAGACAAATATAAATATATGCACGTTATAAATTTGTCAGTAGTATACACAAAAAAAATAATAATAATAAATAGATAAATAAAGGTGGTCTTCAATTACGAAATTACTTATATTAATTAAATTTTTGTTTAATTTTGCTCCACTCACAAAATTGATAATATTAATTAACTTTATTAATTGATTTTGGTTTAAATTTCAATTAAAGTTTTTAATTAAGTTAGTTAGAATTATGATTGCAAATTTGTCCAAAATCAAATAAAAATTTTATTGATTTAATTTAAGAATTAATTAAATATTTAGATATAATTATTTATTGAATTTTTAGAAATATTTAAATAATTATTTATAATTATAAATAATTTTACTTGTATTATATTATAATATAATACAAGTAAAATTGATCGAAAAAAATATTCGTTCGACAAAATATATGGAAAACAATAATAAATTTAAAATTTAATTGTTTTTTTCCATACAAATTGTCGAAACGAATTTTTCGTTCGACATCGTAGGACAGGCCGTTAAACTTCAAATTTGTTTGAGGGAAACGAAACTTTATACATATATAGTTTCATCTTGGTGTCATATACAACTTGTTGAACTAACCGATAATCACGTTTAAATCAGACTTTTTTGTAACATTTGACCTCAAGTTACTCATATTGCTTACATGTGATAATCGGTGACTTTTAAATTGATATGTAAAGTTTTGTTTCCCTCCATTAAATTTTGGTCTTATACACTTATTTAACTAGGTTTAACAATAATGAATATATTTATGAATATATAAGTAAGCCACTATAATAATTATAAAATGTCTACTCTTAATAATACACTTAAAGTGTGTAATACTCAATTCCCAAAAACATATCATAAAAGCATTCATCTCTGCGGAACGTACCAATAAAGATCATATATTCCTATTTGAGTGCCCTTGCAACCCAGAACGAGATACCAATAACAATATGACAGATGTCTGAACAAATCGTGAAAAACACTCAACATGAACTGATCTTATATAAATATGTAAGAACAGCTTTGAAATAAAATGGGATCTTGAAATTGTATACATATAACCTCCGGTACCAATGTCATTAATATCTGCAATAGCATTGACAGATTTATAATCTGATCAAGTATTTAAATTTCGTATTTACCAAATAATTATACTGAGGAAATCATGTAAATATTTCGTACTGCTTTTTTTTTAACGATAGCCCAAACAATTGAAGATGGTTTACAATTGAATTAAAGTTACTTTATTTTTATATCTTTTATTAACACGTTTTTCTTTTTTCCTTAATAACTAAATTTCAATATAAAATTAAATAATCATAATATTAAGAAATTATTTCGGATAATATTTTCTGTGTAGACAACATGCGAAATTTATCTCACAGAAACTTGTCAAAACATTAAAAATTTTGGATAAAAAGTCAATAGTGAGTTCGAAAAATCTTTAGTTATTCATATAATTTTCAACTGTTACATATGAGAACATCTGTCGCATCAAAAACACGAAAGCAGATTCGCTTTTATAAAGAATATTGTAGAAAAATTTAATAGACAACAGACTGAAGTTTAGGATGGTCCTAAATTATTTTGCTAACTCCATTTAGACGTACCTAAAGCTATGAAAGGGGTCATAATTAATAAATTCCTGTCCAAAATTTTACTTTCTTCTAGAATTTAAATTGGATGCTACACGGTCATTTATATATATATATATATATATATATTTATATATATATATATATATATATATATATATATATGACTTTGTAGATGTCATCGTAGAAAGTTGAAATTTAGCAGAGTTGCTTTAAAAGATGTTCCCTTTATTAATTTTAGGTACGTTTAAATGTGCAATACACTGTGGTTTTCTTCATACGATATTGGAGCCCCCTAATGTACATACAATAAACGTAAAGCAAAAATTTAAATATTTGAATTTTTTTGTGCGCACTGAATAGTTCCCCTTATTTCACCTATTTAAATAGAATTGTAACGGATAGAAAGGTAACGGAAACTCGTGAAGTACACAATAATATTCAGCACATATCATTTAAAATGGATGCAGTAGCTAAACTTTGTGATCTTCGATTTATCCATTGAATTGTCGAATTGCAAAATCATTGGAATACTGGTTTTATTGATTACGGAAGATATCTTTTCTAACACCATCCTAAGAGCATCCCTATTTAGTCGAAAATAAGCTATAAACTTGATAAAGAAAATTGTTATGAAAAGAAAACACATTTAAGATTAAAATAGTTACTTACGAATTTTCGGGTAACTAGAAAGGTCCTGAACAGTTCCGAAGTTTTCTGCTATTCAGCCTTACTATTTTATATTTTTCCTTTTCCATTATTTGTAATACGATTTAAGAAAAATATAAAATGAGTATATTTTTCTTAAGGAAAAATAGTAGTTATTTTCAAATTCTTCACCTTTGCTAAATCATTAAAGTGATTTCATTTACTTTAATATGATAAACATTCACTTTTATTGACAAATCATGGTTTTTACCAGATTACATTAAACGGTTTATTTAAAAAAAAAAAAATAAGAATCAAACCTAGTGAAAATACAGTTTTTCTCGTTTTCCAGAACAGTGTGTAATTAGGTATGTGAAATTAAAAACGATTTCACTTTAATTACGTAATGGAATGTAGAACCCAGGAGATGAAAAACTTCTTATTTTTAGTCATGTAATTTTTCTTTTTTGAACTCTTTTTCTGAGTAAAATTATATATAAAGTTAAATAAAAAAACGGTTAACCGCCTTTAAAACACCGGTTTTGAAAAAATCCCGAAAATTAGAAAAAACCAAAAACCGGTTTTCGGTTTTGGTTTTGGATACTCTAATTATACATGTGTAAGCATATATAGACATAAATACATGTAGATTTTTCATCCATGCACTAAAAATTGTCTTTTTTGCTACTCTTGAATGTTAGAAAGTAGAAAAAGCATAAATTTTTAATAACAAAACACATTAGTACCGAATTTTGATCTATAAAACTAGAATTCTAGAGCAAAGAAAAAGATCAACCACGACATAATTTCGCTCAGTAAATGTATAACTTTTAAAGGGATCAATGTTGCTGTTTATACTATTGAATAAAAAATGTGTTTATATAAAAATTGTTAATTTTTAATAAGTGTTTTTTTTAATATTTCATGTTTAATTTAATTTAGTTTAAAGTTATAGTAAATTATTATAGGCAAGCATTCAGCACAATTGTTAATAAAAATATTTACTAGAAATATTCCAACTGTATTAAGAACATACTAAAACGATTATATTTCGATACTTTCATGGTGTACTTTTTTACACTTCCAAATGATAGTATTTCGACACCCAAAGAATGCACTAAATAGTGTCAAGTAAAAAGTATTAGAAAAGATAAATAATATCATATTTGACTGTTATTAACTATACGAGGTGTCGCTTTAGTTAAAATTTCGATTCAAAAATGTTGGCTGGGTATATACGTATATTCATAAATCTGTCATCCAACCCATAAAACATTTTATTTTACGCAATATCTTCTTTTTATTATTTGAACGAAATCATCAAAATAATATTTTTCTAATATTGTATTTTTATCAGTTTTAACAAAATTGGGCAATAAACAAGAAATTTATAAAATTTTTATTTTTTGTCATTTGCGTAATATATTTTATCTTCAAAATGTCGCTCTTTTTTCAGTAAAGTGATTATCACCTCCACAATTGATGCTATCGTATAGAAATCATCTGCAAAAAAATTAATACAATACTTTTATTTTTCAGTCATAATTTTTTCTGCTGTTGAATTGTTACTAAAAAAAAGATAAAAATATTGAAGAAATGGATATTTTATGTGAGAGTTTTAGTTTTACGTGCTTTATGATGTTAAAATTTATTTAAATACATTACAAGATGAAAAAAAATTTTCTTTACTATATTATTTCTAGATTGATTTAGTGATAATTTTGATATATATTTATTACATCTTCTAAAAGATTAACTGGCGGTATCTTCTTTTTCTATCTGGACAATTATCTGGCAATATTGCATATTTTTCTTCCAGATATATTGATTTCTTATAGCTTAGATGTATCGCCTGTGACGTACAAACTCTCCCGATGGGGGAAACTTCCACAATGCGAATATAATTATTGTGGCAATAAAATTTTTCTTTTAAACAACACGAATTCGAATCATTTTCGTATTAGTTTGCAGTATGTTAAATTAAGATTAAACTTTTGGGTGCGTTTGGTTCATTTAAGTCTTTTTTTTTTGCATATACTTTTATGTTAATTGCACATACGACATACTGATATATACTAGGTACATATAAGTGTATATGTAAGTCTGTGTAAGTTAATATTTAATTTTTTTATTTGGGGGCGTTTAAACACATTCAACAGTAAAATAATAAAATTAAAAGACAAATTTCGATTACATATTTGAACAGTAACAATAAAAAAGTAGGTACATACGTATGTTGGTTATAAATGCAAATGTTATAATTTATTACTGCGAGGATGAATTCCCAAATGTTCATATTTTTATATGAAACACTTAAAAAAATATTTTGCAACCGGTTACATTTCCACTAGATCAAAAATTTAAGAGCAATAGATCTTCTCAGGCAACCTTCTTTCTTCTTATCTATATATATAAAACTGGATGTGTGTATGCATGTAACGTATGGACTCCAAAACGTCTGCGCCGATTTTGATGAAATTTTCAGGGAATCTTTAGAATATTCAGGCGGGTGACACTGTGAAGTCTGATTTTTGATTTTCGATCTGCGGGCGGAGGGGCGTGGCAAAATCCAATTTTCATATTGCACCACCAATGACATATATATATTTTTTTATTTTATTTTTTTGAAAGCCGTTGTCACGTTTTTAAAAACGAGATATCAAACTCTTAAGTCGGTTATGTAGTTCCGAAGATATTTACAAGAAACCTATGTTAATAATGAACCAATATCAAAATTTTAAAATTTTCGAAATGTTGCAATCAAAAATCCGAGTTTTCGGTTTATTTACAAAATATTTACATCATTTAAATCGTGTGGTAATACAACACTAATGTTTGCTTAGGGCCAGCAATGCGGACCGGGTCAGCTAGTTAATATATAAATATAGTAGAGCCGTGCAAGTATTGAGTATTAGGTATCGAGTACCGAGTATTTGCTTATTTTTAAGGGGGGGGGGGGGGTTTACTCAATACTGTAAAGTAGTTACTCAAACAGTAGTTACTCAATACTTTCAGAGTTTTTTTTTTTTTCTAATGATATCGTATAAAAAAATATAACTCTATATAATGATATGAATTAATATCAAATTAATTTTATTGATTATTGATATTCAACGTTGAATTTAAAGTTAACGTTTTTATTTATTTTATATTATCATAAATTTTCATGATAATCGCTAAAATATATTTGTGTTATTTTTAAGTGAAATAGTATCAAAATTTTAAAATATATTTTTTAAATTAAAAAATCTATTATATATCGAGTAATATCGTGTACCCAAATAAAAAGTATTGAGTAGTATCAAGTATTTAAAAGAAGTAGAATTTGTCAGCACAAAAATATAGTAACATATACTACTGACTTTATTTTAACAAAACAAATAATATTTAGGGGATATTGGGGTAAAGTGAAGCATACCTTAATCTATATTCAATAAAATAACAACCCTACAAAGGAACTGTTTTATAGAATGAATTATTGTTCAACGTTTTGCATAAAAATATAAAGATTAATTTATCTTTTGGTATTATTTTTCGGCCTTTTTTCAAATCAACTGTTTTTGGGTAAAATGGGAAATATTGGGCAAAAGTGATATGTATTAAAAATACAAACTTAAAGATATTAAGCGTTTATTAAACATGTTTAAATTATTTTTGTATTTATGAGGCTACTTGAATATCAAAATTAAAGTAAATGCTGAAAACAGGTAATAACTGATAAAACTAATGGAAAATAATAAAACAAAATATATAAAAATAGGTAATTAATTGTCATATTTGGAACGGTCTACATCAAAAGTGAAAAAATTGCTATAATTTTTGTACACGCATATTGTGTATTTTTACAGCATCCACCATTTTCACGATTTTTAAATCCAGATTTTATTCCTTTTATAAGCTAATGATTATAGCAATTTTTATTCTTAACACTGTGGAGTTTATTGAATTATTTCCAATTTTCTTTATTAGATTTTCTTAAATATTTTAATAGAACTGGTAATTAAACAAATTGTTTACAATATTTTTAGCAAAATTGCAAAAAATATTAGTCGAAAAGTTGTTAAATTATACATCGCACAATATCCCAATTTCATCATTTTTACGTCAAGTAGAGATCTGAAAAATTATAATGTTTTTGGGACAATACTTTTTTACAGTTGAAATATATGCAAAATAAAGTATTCAATTTCTATACTCATCGCTTTAAAAATTATTTAGATTTGGATATCTTCTTCAGAAACAACAGTACTTAGAAGAACTTTTTCAGTGTATTTTATTTGATTATGTACGAAAAGCAACAAATTCAAAGATTTCATGAATGAAATATAAATTAGAAATGTTGCGCAATAATAACAAATATTTACAGTAGTTTTTTTTTTTTTTTGCAAAAGAAAATAAAATTAAAGTACGCAAAAAAAATTTAAAATTTTCTTCATTACCGCAAATGCCTATATACCCCACTTCCTTCCACTTTTCATGAGAGTTTTATATGCAGGAACAGCATTAGTAACACTCAAAAAAAAAAAAAAAAAAAAAAAAAACATTATCAGCAATAACATTTAAATAGAATTATTTTCAGTGTCGCAATGTTTCGTTATAATAGGCAAACTTTTAATAATATATATATATATATATATATATATATATATATATATATACTAATTCCTTTGATTACTTCGGAACTAATCCAGATTTTTGAAAATATATTAAAACTGTAAATGGATGATCAATAGGTGAATAATTCGGAAAATTACTTTTCAAGGCAATGCTTGAATGCTTTTCTGCATTTCTTGCAGATATTTTTAGTTTTTAATTCTTTTTAGCTACATAATAGGGGCAGAACAATGATTTTTAAATGATGTAAATATGTGCTATAGAATGTTTGTAATGCAACTAGACATACCCAAGTCCAAATTATTTTATGAGCAGGTCAAATGAACATCTTCTAAAATCTGTAATTTCTAATCAACTAATCAGATTTACATAAGAATTTATACAATATAATTTTCACATTTTATGTATGGTGACGCTTTCCTAACTTGAAATATTCCAAAAGCTGTTATTTCTCAAATTTCAAATTCAGAATTGTTTGCACTCATGAGGTTATTTTTCTAAATAATTTGAAAGAAATCGTATTGAATTTTCGGATACGAAACATACATATAAGTAAACAAAGAAACGCTTCTTTCGCGTTATATGAACTACCAAATCGGTTTAAAAAAAGAAATGCAATAGTTATTAGAATTTATCACTGGTTTCAATTGACAACTACGTACATGTCTTAGATGTGATTTTAATATCTAAAAGTGGTGCTTTCGATGTGTATGTTAAGAAGCCTTTCGGGCCAGTCAAAAATGTTTGAAAATAAAGAATTGGAGATTGGTACAAAGTCTGTAAGAAGTGCTTGCAGAATTGTTGCAAGTAAATCAAACAATAGTTTCCAGAAATGTAAAAGTACTTGGTCCATCCAAAAGCCAAGAAATTAGGTGCCAAGGGAGCAGAAGCTAAGAGACGTCGTAAGGAGACTTAGCGTGTCTGAAAGGCGCCACAAAACCAAATCGTTTTTGCATCGAATTGTTACGGGCGATGACAAGTGGATCCATTATGATAATGCAAAGCGCAAAAAATAGTTTATGAAGCTCGAAAAGCTAAGAAAACGATGAAGACTTTTTTTCATATAACTGCATAATTGGTTTTTTAATTTATGTTGTATTGGACAGTTTTAGAGATATCAAATTTAAGATTTTTTATAACATTTTCTTTATATTCTTTTTAATTTAACATCTTTATTTTTTAAAGTTAAAGTCTTAATTATACTAGTATTACTTTAGGTGTCGATTATTGAAACATTTTAATATTTAGCGAAATCTTATCATCGGTTTTATTAAAATAGATTTTGCAATAATTTATTCCACTTTGAAACAGAAAAAGTATATTTTTGCCTCTGTTGTCCTCTTAGCGACCATATTTATCAGATGCGCTAACATTTTGTGAGTCTAAGCCCATTAAAATGTTCAGCCTTTTTTGGCCCATGGAGGTGTGCAATTATTTTTCTAATGCTCCACAGCAAAAAATAACATCCAAAGAAGTCAAGAAATACTGAAATTATGATCCAGAAGTAGTGCAAATTCGGATCATTTCCTTTGAATTTAACATAGGCTTGTCATTGGAAGATTTTCTCTTCTGCTATAAAAAATCGATTTTTTATGTACTTTTTTTTTATCAATTTAAGGAAAAGACTTTTAACTTTTGTATAAACCAAATATGTTTTTATTAAAAAAATAAGCATAACAATATATTTTATATGATTCAAATATTTATTATCAAGTAACATATTTGTAAATTCTCAACGTTTTATATTGGAAAAATGTATCTGAATCACTTTTTAATAATATCTTTGGATGATGTTTATATAACTTCTTAAGTACAAGAAACCGTACACTTACTGAAACTTGGAAGTAATGAAAAAGTACTTTCTTAAAAATCACTTTATTTTTGCTAGATCTATTTAACAAAATGAAATTAATTTAGATTTTTTATGAATTTTTTAAATTTGTATTCATAATGTTTATGTGGCTTTTATACAACTTGTGGTCTTCAGGTGGTCATATTACTTGAAGGTCAGTTAAAGACCGATTATTATTAATTTGTCAATACCCAGCAAAAACTTTTCTTTCCTGGTAAGCTAGCAGGTATAATTGGCAATAAAAATAAACTACTTATTTTTTGTCTGAATAACTAGTTATTTTTGTTCGAGTTGTCCACAAATTCAGTAGTTATTTTTAGACTCTAGGGATACTCAAAAATATGTACCTAAACAAAAAAAAAAAAAAAATTGCCGTCAGTGAGATTTGAACTTGGACACAAATTAACCATTCGTTTTTAATAACTAACATCTTACTCGCACTTAATTTTCTAACTGACAAAAAATTTTTTTTAGTATAAAATATCTTTTTAGACACTTTGTTATAAAAAACGAACAGCATCAGAAGGTTGTTGGTTCAAACAACCTTCTGGTTTCTAATCCAGCGTTCTAGTTAACTCATCCTCATGATTTCAATATCACTGTGCTATTATACTACTGAGTGCTTATTTATGTAATACAGATTGGGCAAATAATAATGACGACTCATTACCAAGAGACTACTTTAATAAGTAGTTGCTGTTACCAAAAACCAAAAAGTTTTTGCTGGGTAGGCTTTCGATTTTCGACATTTATGAAAAGGAGAAAACAAAAATTTTCAAATAAAAAAAAGCAATTTTTGACCTTACCACCTCCGATTTTGATAAAATTTAGTATGCACACTCATTTCGTCAACACAAAATTTGAGGTTCTTCAAAATTTTCAAATTCATTGCAGTTTAATTTTTATCGTGGTCCAAAATTCACTTCTTCAGATTTTTATACACTGTTCCACCATAGGTGGTAGGGGTATTATGCGTTTGTGCTGATGCTTGTAACGCATAGAAAAAATTATCCAACATCCACCTTAAATGTAATAGGCTCAGAATCACTTTTTATATCGATCTAACGATGTCCGTCCATCCGTCCGTCCGTCTGGCTGGACGGCTTGCTGTCCATATAAACCTTGTGTACAAATTATGGGTCCAAATTTTAAAAATAATTCAATGAAATTTTGCACGTGGGACTTTTATGATGCAAGGTCAAAGAATATTGAAATTGGTTCTCTATTATTTCACCTGGCCCCCATACAAATGTGTCCACGGAGTAGAGTTTAAACACTCAAAAATGCCTCAAAAATGAGAATATTTTAATGAAATTCGCTACAAAGAAGTTTTGTACAAGTACTAAACTTTATGAAGATCGGACCATAATTGACCATAGCTCCCATATAAACCCCTTTTCCGAAAATAACTTTAACGTGCATAAATCCCATACGAATGTTAGTACCAAGTTAATATTCAACAGAAATAAGTTTTATGTAAGTAGAAACAACATTGCCAAATTTTATGAGAATCGGTTCATAATTTACCATATCTCTCATATAAACCCACTTTTCCAGGATCCATCCTAAAGTTCATAAAATCATCTAGATGTTAGTATAAACGCATTATTCTGTATTTGTATATTTTATTTTACATTTAGTAAAATTGTCCCACAGGTGTAATATAAGTACCCTTCCCGAATTTTAATGATCGTATACAATGGTGTAGATTATCATATAGTCGGTCTTTGCCGACCGTGTCTTTCTTTCTCGTTTATATATATATATATACATATATATATATATATATATATATATATATATTTATTTTAAGTAATAATATAAAAACAATTAATGTAGGATAGATAATAAATCTCAAAAACTAATTTGAAAGACTTTTAAATATTTTTTCTTTAATAAAATTCGTTTACTAATAAAAAATTTTTACATGTTTTGTCAATGTTACTTTTATTTTTTCATTTTTCTTCAATATGTATATAATTAGTAACTTTATTAATATTTACTAATTATTTTGATCATTAATTACAATAATATTATAAATAATTCTTTTTTTCTTTACTGCTTACGAAAATACTATATTTTACTCAGTTATGAACGTAAACACGCATACATATGTTGTTCATATAAAAACGTGCAAAGAAAACAAGTGGTCAGATGCCTTATATTATGTCAGCTATTGCACTCTCATGTCTCATCATTTGCTTTATTTATATGGTTCTAAGTACCTGCAGAACAGTATTTATTTCTTTGCTTACACATTGATTTAAAGCACTTAAAAAATAAAATGTGGCTTGCAATGTCTTATAAGACATAGTTTGCACGGCTTTAATAACACCATAAATTGTTAGAAAGTCGGATCGGTCTTCCTACGAGTATAACTCTGCACAATGGTGTTTCTTAATATGGTTGTGATACCAACAAAATCTTCAATCAAAAAACAAAATGTTTGTCCTCTAAATTTGAAGCCTCAAATCTCCTGGTCTGGTGAGCTTGCTTTTGCTAGCATTGTTGGACTTTAGTTTCATTGTTGTTTAGTTTTATATACTTTATACCTCTTGTTTTATTTGTAAACTTTTCGAAAAGTATCTGTGTTTTATATGCAGCACCAAAATAAATAAAAAATAAAAAAACGTTTTATAGAATTTAACAACAAAAGTCTCCAGTGTATTGAATAAAACAAAAACTGAGCGGACAAAAAAAAAAAAAAAGGAAAAAATAAAAAAAAAGAGAAATAACTTTATAATTTAGTCACAATAAAAACCAACTGAGACATACCCACCCACGCACAGTGTTTTAGAAGGAAAGAAATCGGTGGATAAAAAAAATCTAAAAATTTAAGTTTTAATTATAAAGGACGTGTGTGAAACGATAGAAAAGTTAAAAATTCATTTTTCTATGGTGAGAAAATTTTTTATTTATACTGTGTGAAATGAAAATTGTAAAATATTGACAAATTTAATTTTTATTATAAAAGAAATTTAAATAATTGTGTAAACATAAAAATAAAAAATGTTTTATTTGAAATCCTTCATGAAAGAAAAACTCCACTTTGGTCACGATTTGTGTTCAAATGGACATTTAATAATCATTAATTAAGCATCTTAAATAATGTATTGCGATTGAGATCTTAAAACTAAATGTAAATTTTCTAAATATTTTCTAATATTTTTTAAACGTCGAAAATTTATATACGTTTGTTAAAAATTCTATTAGCCTTATGAACTAGTAAAATTTTATACACCTCATACCAATCGTAAATTTACCAACAAACATACTTTTCCATCGTTTCACACAAGCCCAAAGATATGTAAAGAATGGAATTTTAGAAAATGTTCAAGAAATTTAAAAGGGAATTTTACAAAGAATAAAAAATAGATAATAATAAGACAAGACGGTAAAATATATTGGTAAGAAATGATGATTTATCTCCTACGAAACGCAGCGGATTTTGTCATTAATATTACTTACGTATTTTTTTTTTTTTTTTAGTATTTAGATTTTTTTACAGTTTATCCACATTGCAGCTCCACATGTAGTAAACAATTTTTTTATATTTATTTTTGCTGCATATGAATATCAAACAGAAAATAATAATACGTACAACGCAGACATTAAAAAGTGATTCGAAATAAAAAATAAACAAAAAATAAAATGAATTATTGTAAACTGAATATTTGAATTTCATATTATTATTACTAGGTTTTTGTTATACTTGCAAATAAAACGCACAAAATTGAACAGATAAAAGTTGAACAAAATATTATTTTTTTAATTCTATAAGCTCTACATGAAAAGATTTGGGGAAAATTTAAAATATAAAAAAAAGAAAAGAAAAAAAATATTAAATTTCATAAAAGGATCTTTTGACTTTTGACTGTGCAAAATATTTAATCCCCATATCTACATCATATTCATTATTACACACTAATACATGTATACCTCCCATAAATCCTCCCTACCAAACATGCAAATCTTTTGAAACACAAACACATTTTCTCAACAAAACACAGTCAGAATTTTTATGTAAAAATATGAATTTTGTGTATGTGTGTTCAGTTATGATTTTGTAAATTCAAACCAAAAATATTTGCAAAAAAAAAAAATATATGAATTTCTTCTTAAGTGGCATAATGCCCCAGCAACTAAAGTAGCAAAAAAAAAAAAATTCGTTTGTTTGTTAAAAAATAAAATTGAAAATTTAATAGAAAGTAAGTAGTAAAAATTTGCTGAAAGTTATTTTTTAAGTAGAAAAAAATTGAGTTAACTTGCACTTATTACTGTACTAAAACAAGTAGAAGTGCTATATTCGACTGGGGCGAATCTTTTATACCCTACGCGAAATCTATATTGCACAAATATATAAATTCAGGAAACTCTAATTACATTACACTACATTCTCGTTGAATTTACAAATATCGTGAATTTATTCAATGAAATTTATAAAAGAAAATTTAATAAAATATTTTTTCTGAGAAATATACGCAATTAAAGAAATTTTATCTCTTATCAAAATTTGTGCTTTAATACTATTTGTAAATAGGAACTAACTTTCATATCGGAAATTTGTAATATAAAGATTCTTCGAAAGCTGTTTTCTTGGACAAATGTGTTGAAGAGCCGAATAAAGAAGAGATATACAAAAGTGTAAATTCCTTTTTCAGTTTCCTACAAACAATATGCTTTGAAACGGATATCTAGGAATTAGCTATTTTAAACTTCAATTAGCTAATTTACATTTTTCAGAATTTTTTACTTTGGGGTTATGGGTTCGAGCCCTGAGAAAAATTATTAAATTATTTTGTTTAAGGATTAGAACAAATTTTTAGTTGCAGAAATGAAAATTAATTCCTGGGTTCTGCTTAGTATTTCTAAAATTTATATTTCTCTTTTACTTAAAAGAAAAATAATAGTAGTGGATCTAAGATACAAATCCTCAAAAGATACTATGCTATATTATTACCTTTATTTACAAACATAAAATACAATTAAACCTAAGACCTAATTTTTTAGGAAAAAACATCTCACATAATCAGATTTACTTGTCAAATTTAGTTTTTCATAAAGAATATGCTCATATTAAAAAAAGAAGAAAAATCAATTAAATTCTTCGAGGATGCGAACAATGGCTTAAAAAATTGTAATCTAGAACCAAAGAATACAAAGAATGGAAAGAAGATCTCTTTCGTATAACGGCAACATTTCTCTCTGCTCACAAACAAGTTTTGTGTGAATTCAACATACTTGTAGGAGAGACAAAACAATATAAAATAAACAAGACTTTCCTTTAAAATTTAAGGAAAATTACACTCGCAACACATTTTTTCACTAGCACACAATATTTTTATTATTTCTTACGTACATTTATTGCATTTCAACTTCCGTAACATGAATATTTTCCACAAACCAAGAAAAAAAATATACATTCCCTTTCTGTATGTTGAAATTTAAATTGAACGAATAAAGTTGCTACTTTTGGTATTTAAAATAAAACAGAATTTTAAATAATGTAAAATTATTTTCATATTTATCAACAAAAAAAAGAAAATGTAATTATATTTACATATATTTTCGGACGTAATTCGCATCAAAAGATAAGATTTTATGAAAAAATGTGAATATAATTTTGATGGAATATATTTAAAAGTGATTTCAGCACTACTACATATAAATAAAATTTGACTAACACAATCTAAAATTTAAGTTTTTTTTTTTGAGTTAGGTTTTTTGCACAAGCCTTTCATTCTTTGTATTCTTTGACTAGAACACTTCCACTAAACTGTCTAAACATATATGTAAAAGGTATAAAAATCAATTTACAACACTATATGTTCAATAATATATTAAAATTCAATAGTATTGATAAATTATTTTTTTATAAAAAATGAAATCAAAGTATTTTATGAATTTAGAATTTCATGTTGCGATGTAGCCTAGGGTGGTAGGAATTCGAAGCTAAGAGTTTAAATGCATAAATACATCGAGATCGGTCCGAAAATTTCCATACAAATTTGTATAAAAAAAGGAAAAAAGCAGCTCGGTTAAAAAATAAATTTTATTTTAAATTCTCTCCGGATTTTTTTGGTTGCTTTCATTTTCTCACTAAAAATGATACCAAAGTTTTTAAAAATTTATACGAATTTCGTAAACAAAATTGGAAAAAAGTTTGCATTAGAAAAGAAAAAAAAAAAAAATAAAAGAAATTGTTGTTTATTTGCTGTTGCCGTCTAAGATTTTGTATGGGTTCGAATCCGGGCTGTCATAAGAGAGAATTTCTATTTAATAAATTTCAGAGTCATATTTTTCAAATATGTACATGTAAAAAAATATTTGACAGTTTTTTCGTTTCAAAATTTTTGTTTTTTGTTTAAAGCTAAATTATATAATAATTTATCGTAATCTTGATCCGGAAACGAACTCAGGACCTACATTTCTTAAGTCACAAAACCAAGTAGTACACCAGTAGTATAATGTGTTGAGTTTTAATATCTTTATTGCTTATACAAAAGGCCTAAAACGCAACTCAAAGCTAAATAATACTTTCTTATAAAGAAATTCTTGCCAAATTAATTTCTTCTTTTAACGAAAAGCGAAAGTCAATTGGTTTTCTGATACGTTTAAACCAAGCCTTGAGGCAGTTTTTCCACTTTGATTGAAGCACCTGAAATAAATGCATTTTTGTTACAATTTTCAGAGATACAAATGCAATTTATTTAGATATAGGCTGATGCAATGAAGTTACTGGATAGCAAATTAGGGCTGTACGGTAAATAACCATACAAGTCGCTGTTTACACTGACAATTTTTGAGGTTTTTTTTTCATACAATATACAAAAGATAAAATTATTGTAGTGAAGAATGATCCAGGTTCGGCAATTAATTTTCCATATTTCATGGAAACCTTTTGATTAAGTACCATTCACAACTAATAGTACTTTAGCGACCATTTGACTTTAAATGCTTCGACTAGGTACAATTTTTATATGATTAGGCAAACTTTGAGGGAGTAATACGATTGACTGAACTTTTCTTTTGTCGTCTGTAACATTTTCAAAAATATATTTTTAAGAACATATCCGGAATTTTTTCTTTGTTTTCTTGCAAAAATCTACGGGCATCTTTTTTTAAACAATTTTTAACTTACATGGGTTTAAAAGAGAAAAACTGTCTGGACGCTCAAATATTTATGCAATATCGAATACCTTTTAACGAAACAAATGCCGGGGAATTGCTTGATCTCACGATATATCACATGTCGATATTGCGTATTATGCGCGCACAGCATCGGTATATTTGAACAAAACTACCGCTTTTAGAAAGCCTTCACAAAATTCGTTGTGAAGCCAATAGTGTCCATGATTGGATTCCGCATACCAGTAATATAAGTTGCTACTTAATTTCTAATGGTTGGGTAAAGTTAAAAAATATATTGTTTTTCAATTTATCCGCATAGAAAGTTATAGAAAATCATTGCATAAAAATTTTTATTGTAAAATAAAATATTTTTACGAAGACGATTTTTTAACTAAAATTATTAAATAGAAAAAGCCCCGGTATAAAAAAAATTTCAGAGAATTTAAGGCCTTAAGAACATCATATTTTATGATTTTGGTGTCAGATTTAACACAAGTTGCTTAGTTTTGCCACTACGCAAAACATAATTAGCACCCATCGTAATGAAAATTATAATTTTTTTTAAGAATAACAGAAACTTACAAGGAGCCCTGGGGAGACGGACTGAAGATTAACGGTTTATAGTCTTGAACACTTCCTCCAGGCTATTCATGAACACAACTTTTCAATAAAAGAAATTTGGAGAAAAGTTTGAGGATGCTCTAGAAAATCGTTTATAACTCCTCTATTCCTGAACAAATTTCGCTGAATTTCAATACCAAGTTTTTCGACACTATATGCCACTTATGTGTTAAGAAGTAATGTATTGATTAAGCTATGGGCTTGAAAAAATCCATTTCAACATATGGACAGACATACATCCAGACGGACAGACAAACATTCTCAAAAGATATTTTTAATCATGATAATTAGAAATATTTTCCACTTTGAGATCCTGAATAAATATTTTAAAACGTTCGTATATAATGACAAACTTATCTATAACATTAATTTTTTTGTGAAGGGTATAAAAATTATGCAGGAAAATAACTTTATGATAAAAGTTAATTATTAAATTAAAACGGCTGAATAGTAGATTTACTTAAAATAATTAACCCCAAAAAATAGGATAAAATATAAGCAAATTTGGGGTTAGAAAAGTGAAAGTAAAGAAAGTAAAAATAAATTTTAAGTCTATCGTATTGAAAGAATTTTTTCTAAAAAAAACTTTTACCGAAGAAGGAAAAAATTTTTAAACTTTGTTTCCGCAAACTCGGCTTTATTACCATCATACAGAGATAATTACTAATACCAACTTGTTTATCGTCCTTCGAACCGCATGCTAATTGATAACGCTACTAAAACGTATGATAAACACCTCAAATATAAATTACTCTTAGCTTGCTGTATAACATTTTATTCCCAGCTTTGTACCCTTATTTCTTCTAATTTTTCAAACAATCAACAGGCTGATTATATGATGACTCAAACATTCAACAACAGCAGCAAAACTAAAAAAAAGTGAAAACAGTCAATTTATGTAGGGAGTGTTTTTGGCATGAAAGAATTAATATTCAGGTACAAAAAAATAAGTATTCCAAACATCACATAGCACCAACAACAAACTACAGCATAACCGACTTTTGGAGGCGGGGTCACTAACAATGATAAACCATTATAAACCTCGTCTTTTATTTTCGCTTAAAAAAAAAATAAAGTTTTACAAAAGAAATTTGAACAATATAAAGTACTTTAAACAAAAAAAGTTTAATACGTTTTCAAATACTTTAGAATTATTTCAGCATAACAACAATAACATTACATTAAAAATTTATTACAAAGAAGTGAAATAATTTCAGCTGAAAAAAAAGAAAAATACAAACAAATTTAATACAAACAGCAAATAAAAATTTTACAATAAAGCAAAAAATTATATTGATTTCGATTAAATCAGCGGAAAAGTTGTGTATCACCCCCAGGGAAAAAACAAATTACTAACAATAAAATACTTTTGGAAAAAAGTTATTAAAAAAAGAGTTATTGTGCAAGTAAAGACGGCTAAGTGATGCCCTTAACTTAAATTGCAGTTTTAAATAAATTTCAGTTAGCATTAAAATCAATTTTGAAATCATATACTAGCAATAGAATAGTCTCATCCGGAGCGGTCACACTCGGCAAATATTTGACCAACCTAACAAAAACTTTAGAGTTAAGAAGCTAATGTAATAGTTCTTTATTACCTACACAATAGTTGAATAATCCATTATTTTAACTCGGCGATATCTTTGGAGGCAACTACTTACCTCATATTATTACAACTTAGCATTTTTTAATGTTATTACTTAGATGTCATTACAAGAGCTAATTACTTCCAAGGTGTTCAATAATTTATTTATTTTAAAATATTACTGAAGTTATTACACCGTGTTACAAATTTGGACTTTCTCTTGCATTTAAAAGAAACCATATACATACATCTGAAACTTGGATTCAAATGTAGAAATACTGAGTATTCAGTTTTTCATTTTCCGTGCTTTACTCGTTTTTAAAGTACTTTAAAGTTTTGAGGATATAAATTTTTCAAAATAATAATAATAATAATTTAATTATTTCTACACCATATTCTTTAACAATATGGATAACAAATTAAAGGGAATAATCCATAGAAGCTTAAACAAGTTTTTCTTTCATTCGCCAGAACGAAAATTTTAAAAAGAGATCCTATAAAAATTCTATCCTGTAATATTCTTGTCAAATTTTAATACATTTATGTTTTTTTAGTGAAAAATTGTTAAGAATTAATGATTATTAATGTGCAAAAACATTTTATTTTTCGACAAATACGTTAATTTTATAAATATACTCGATATTATTTTTTTCACTTAAAAATATATAAACATACATATTTGAAAGTGCAGATTCTATATAGTAAAAGTGCATACTTAGTTTTTTATTTTCTATACCTATCTCTATTCAAAGGATTTTTAATTTTCAAGGGAAAAACGCATTTCTAAAAATTGTATCTACTAAGTAATTAAACTGCTATCAATTTTAATTTATCTCATACATATTTTTTTTATAAGATTTGTAATCAGATGCTTTTCGAGATATTAAGATTTTAGTATTTTTATCAGACAACTTTTATCTGAAAAACTAATTATAAAAACAATTAAAAATATTACATCCTTCAAGCTGACGAGAGAGCTATGAATAATTATGGGACAGTCTTCCTAAAATTTTTAACTCATATTTGTGCTTCAATAACTCTTATATTTATATGTAAAATACTAGGGCGGATCACCATTTCCGTGACTTTTCGAACTTCCCTCGTAGTTATATAAAATGCAACACTATTCCCATCAAGTACCACCTGTTAATAGACTACTGTCAAATTTTGAGCAAGTGTCCTCATTTACTTTGCGTTTATCAGCTGTTCAAAACATACAACCTCATGTATTTTTCTAAAAATGGAAAAAAGTGAGTTTCGTGTGTTCATTAAACATTATTTTTTTTCAAAAAAAAAAAAAGAAAACCGTCAATCAAACGAAGGAAAAGCTCGATAAATACTATGGGGACTCGGCACCATCGATTTCAATGGTCAAAAAGTAGTTCACTGACTTTCGTTGTGGTCGCACAAGTACAAATGACGCTGAGCGTTCTGGACGTCCAATTGAGGTCAGTACACCCGAAAATGTCGAAAAAATCCACGATATGGTGTTGGCCGACCGAAGAGTAAAAGTGCATGAGATTGTTGATGCCATAGGCATTTCATATGGCAGTGTGGTTTCGATTTTAAATGATCAGCTGGGTTTAAAAAAGTTGTCTGAAAAATGGGTGCCGCGTTTGCTCTCAATTTACCATAAACGTAAACGTGTGACAACTTCAAAGGATTGTTTGGAGTTGTCTAACCGCAATCCGAATGAGTTTTTGCGGCGTTTTGTAACTGTGGATGAAACGTGGATCCATTACTGTTCTCCGTAGACCAAGCAGCAGTCTAAACAATGGGTTTCTCCGGATGAACGGTGGAAAGACATTTAGCCCCGACGATGAAATTTTTGATCAAACAAATGTCTATTTTAAGGATCTCGAAAAATCCTATTTTTTGGAAGGAATACAACAACTGGAGAAACGTTGGACTAAGTGTATTGAGTTAAAAGGAGATCATGTTGAAAAATAAATTTTTGTTTTGCAAAAAAAAAACTGTGTTTCATTCAAAAAGTCACGGACTTAATGATTCGCCCTCGTAATAATATAAAGTACATGGAAAACATTTGGAAATTTATATGGTAGAATTAATGGACCGACCATAAACAGCCTCAATAGACTTACTCCATATACCAAAATAATCATGAGTTAAATCTCATTTAATTATCCTAACATGTGCGACCTATGGTTTGGACTGAAAAAAAGCAAGCTGCCCAGCATACATTGGTGTAAAAGGGGTCGAAAATTTCGCTTAATTCAGAGAAGGGTTATATCAATATTTTAGTGATCAAGATTTATTTTTTTTTTTTATTAGTTAGTAAAAAAATGTAATTTTAGAATTCCGCAATTTTTTTTATTGGCAGAATGGTAATGTACGTTCATCCGTCTGCACATTGGGGTATAAGGGGTCTAAAATGACCGTTTAATTCAGAGAAAAATAATATCAATATTTTAATAATCACGATTTATTTTCTTATTTATTAGTTAGTAAAAAAATGCATGTTTAAGATACTATGATTTTTTTAGCAAAATTGTAATATCCTTCCATTTATATATTAGTATTGAATGGGTCGAAAATGGCTGCTTAATTAAGGGAAAGGTGATATTAATATTTTAATGACCACAACTTATTTTATTGTTTATTAATTAGTAAAAAAAAATATATAACTTGAATTTTAGGAATTTTTTATTTTTATTTTTTTTTCAGAATGGTAATGTCCGTCCGTCCATACATTGGGATTAAATGTGTCAAAAATTGCGCTTATTTCAGGAAAAAATGATATCAGTACTTTAGTGATAAAGTTTTTTTTTATTTTTTTGTAATAGTAAGTAAAAAAAATGCAATTTTAGAGTCTCCAAACTTTTTTGGCAGAATGGTAATGTCCGGATGTATTTCATTTAATTTTAAAGATAAAGTAATGAAATTTCATACATATGATAACTTTTATCTAGGTATATAGTATAAAAAATCATTCAAAATGATTCATTACTTTACTAAGTTTTCATACAAATCGTTTTCTTCGCTTTCTGTAAGAATAAGTAAATCAGCTGCGCATTGAAGTAGGATTACATGTTTTTTTTTAGTTTTTTCCCCTACTAGATATAATTGGATCGGAATTTACCAAAGTCTATTAAATATATCTTCGTTGGATTTTTGTCCATATATACCCACGATTTTTTCAGAATATTAAAAAAGACAATACGTACTATATTTCAGAGAAATATGAGAACAAACAACCTATAAGATTCTAAGTTCCATTCCATCAAATTTCAAAATTAGTGTATTTTAGACAATATTCAAAGATATAATAAAAATATTTGGAAAAAATTTAATTTTAAAATACTTGAGAAAATCACACTAAAATACCTAATGAACTCAATAAACCATAGAAAGATATGATAACGAAAACGATATCATATTAGGTGTCGATTATAATAGGCTTGTTTCCGTACTTATTGGGTAAAGTGCGGAAAAGTGAAAAAAAGCTATTTTTTTCTCCCACAAAGATACAACAACGTACAAAAGTAAGGGAACATAAAAATCCTAATTGTTTACTCAGAAATATAACATCAAACTGTTTTAAAAATTCGTATGTGAATGTAATTTTATTTTCAGCATATTTGAACGTTTTTAGCACAGATTAATAAGTAGATATTTATGTGAAAAAAAAACTGATTTAATTATCAAAAACCTAATTCATGCAACAACAAAATACATATAGTCACATATATTTTGTTTTTGTGTTTTGAAGATAAGAGAATAATTTTTTTTTAAAATTTCGTTCTCACATAAACTTCTAGTTGTATTCTATGGCTTTTAGCTTTTTCAAATAAAACTTTTCTGCTAGTAACAAAAACAATTAATTTTTGAATCATTTTCATAAAAATTTTTTATTGTATATTTTTATTTTTTAATTATTTGACAAAACCCAAAGAAATATTCCGAACTGTTTCGTGCAAAAAGAAGAAACATATTATTCTCTCAAAATAGTTCTAATTTGCCCAATTTTTAATTACGGGAACAAAGCTATTATGATATCGAAATTTCTATTTTTCTAATAAAATAAAAAACATGCATTTCATTTTTATGTGAAAATGAAAATTTTCACTAATTTTATGCTATAAATTTCGAAAATTTAGTTTCATTCCATTTCGTTTTGTTTCATAAAATTTTCTTTAATTTTTATTTACTGGAAATCCAAAATGCTTCATTGTATATGATTTCAAATCGACAAAAAAAATATGAATCAATGCACATAAAATTTGGTACTATCGTTTCTACTTATAACAAACTTATTTGAATCAAATATTCACTTGATACTAACGTTTTTATGATATTAATGCACTTTAGTATGATTATTGGAGGTGGAATTTATATGGTCAATTATGAACCGACATTCTTTTACCTTGTCGTTTAGAATTCACTTATATAAAATTTAATGCATTTTTGACTTAAATTCTTGTATGGAGGATAGTTGAAATAATGGATCATTGATCTTCGTAAAATACGATATACTAATTTTGCTTGTGAACAACTTAATTGTGCAAATTTTTTTCAAAATACATGATTTAAAGCATTTCCGGAAGTTGAAACCCTATCCCGGAAGTACATTTGTATGGGGGCTAAATGAAATAATGGGCAAGGAATACTTGAATAACCAGGCTGCCTAAAGAAAAACGGATATTCTTAAATTGATTCCCAAAGTTATCCTAAATCAAAAAGTATAGGTCCTCCATGTAAATAACAATTTGTATCGCAAAATATGGAATTAATTGCTAGAGTGTGTGGTTTGTATAAATCTATATATTAAAGGAAGATTTTCTACTCAAACGCTTGACATAAATAGCGACTCAAATGACAGGAATTTCTTGAAATGGAACCACTATTAAACAAGCAACTTAATTTTTCTTAAAGAGTTGCACAAATTATAATTGAAAGAACCTTTGTTTGATAAATCTAATGAAAAAAATTGTATTTAAATATTTTTTACTTTATTTTTATTACAGTCAGTTACTGCCAATTAATTAGAACAAAATTAAAATGAAATCGATGTACGGAACACAGTAAAAACGATAGATCGATTTCATTTCCACTTTCTATGTGAAATCACTTCGAGATACATAACATGGACAATCAAAATAAAAATATAAAAATAAAAGGATTTTCAACAAGCAAAAGCAAGCTGAGAATCTAATGCAGAAAAATCATTTGTTAACAGATTTTTAATACTTAAGCCACCCATATATACTGCAGAGCAGTGTTGCCAGGAGGTGAGAAAAAAAGAGGCTAAATTGAACTTTAAAAAAGATCAGAAAACTTTAAATGATCCAAAAAAATAATGCCAGAAAAAAGCTATTTTTTTATTTAAAAACTTATTTTTAATTTTTTGTTCTCATTAATTTTGATATTTTTTTTTAAGATACTGTAAATGTAAAAATAAAACATAGAACGGCTGCCAGCAAAATGATCCAATGGGAAATCGTCCACAAAATTCCCATAAAAATTTGGGTTATATTTATTTTTTATTTATTTATTTATAATTTTGAAGCCAGTTAAGGCCAATCGATTACAGTTTAAAAATATGACAGTAATTCATATATAATTTAATACTAAGTAGGTACTTATATATATATAGTTATTATATTTTTATATAATTTAGAAATTACTGTGTATAAAAAATTTTTCCGCGCTATCCATCACGAAGCTACCACTAAGACATAAAATAATTCCCTAAAAAAGTGGTTTAATAGTTACCAATAAAAGATAAAATTAAGCTCTTAAAATTAGCAACTGAAAATGAAAAGTTTCTTTTATCATATGATAATATCGCATTCCATAACTTTATGACACGAACCACGAAACACCTTTACATAAATATTGTATTAAATCGCGGACAGACTAAGCAATGTGTTCTTGAAGAGTGTGCAAAAATAAATCTAGATACAAGATAATGCGGGGAATCATATTTAAATGTTTTTTTTTTTTTTTTTTAAGACAGAGTAATTCAATATTAATAAAATCTCTAAAATTGCAGCCCAAAAAATCATAGACGTATTCTGAATCATGATCGTGAATCTTAAGACCGTATACAAAACGTATCACTCTGTTTAAACACCTTTCAATTTTAGAGATATTTCCCATAGAAGTACCACTATATACTTCCAGCCCATATGTTATAAGAAGCATCAATAATAAATGACCTATATGTTTCCTTACAGCTATGGGTAGCCGACAAGGAGTAGCGTAAACTCTCCTTAATGATGTGAAAATTTTTGCTATAACAAAGTTAATATGTTGATTAAAAGATAATTTATCGTCTATATAAAAACCTAGAGCCTTAAAATATGAAACAAACTGCAATCATGTATCATTTAACTTTATATTATATAAATTTTGTGATATATTATTAAAGAATATTGCTTTCGATTTGGAAGCATTCAACGAAATATAATTTTCGTTACACCATATATCAATATTACGTAAATCATCATTGACTTTCCCACTAAAATCTTCCTTTGATTCAGCTACACATAAAAGTTGTAAATCATCGGCATACATATAGCCCTTAAGGGATTCAGGCTAGAAAAAATATCATTGATGAACAATAAAAATAATAACGGCCCTAAGATTGTGCCCTGCGGAACCCCACGATATGTAAATCTGATGCACGAACTTTTATTAATAGTTTGTACAAATTTCATATGAAAAATTACCTACCAAATGTTTTGAAGTGATTTTTTGTCATTTTTAAACTATACTTAATACTTCTACTTAATACTTTTTTGATTTCCAAATTTTTGGCCGATTTTTCGTTTTTATTAGAATTTTTTAAAATATATGTGTTCATAAACAGCGTCTTTAGTCACCAATTGCCTCTTTTTCAACCATCTTCACACTTTTTTGGTCCCTTTTTTAAAATTGAACTAAATGACGACTTTTTAAGACTATGTGCTAAATGACGAGAAACTAAGTCTTTTGAAATATCTCGACCCATTGTATATTAATTCCAACGAAGAAATTAATTATTTTGAGATTATCTCACAATATAGTGATGTATAAAAAGATCCCGAAAAAATTATAAATGAACTGAAACTATTAAAAGCTAATAATAAAGTTTATGAACAACTATTTATAACATCAAATGCTGAATCGCTTTGAAGCGGATTGCGTAAATTAAAAACATAGATTTGATGAATACTTATATCTTAATTTTTAATTCTACTTTGGCTCATAGCAGAGCCTCGGCCGAGCGTCTTTTTTCTAAATTATCACTAAAGAAAAATAAATTGCCAACACTTGTGAATCTATGCTTTCAGACCTAAATTTGTTAGGCAGGGATTTGTAAGATTGGAGTTCGAGTGAAGACCTCGTACAAAGTTACAGAAGTTTAATTAATAAGAATAGAATTATTATGAATAAATCCTTATTTTTGCAAAAATTAAGATTATTTTAAATAAATTATTTTGTTAATTATAAAATTTAATTTAGTAGTTTTTCTCAAAAAATACTATATTTTTTGTTTTTGTTTTTATCAAGTAAACAAATTTTGGGGAGTTTTTTAAGAATTGTAGTAACTGGCCATTTTTCAAAATAATACCCTTTTTTGGCGACTTTATTTTTTGAAATTCATAAGTTATTTCTATGGTCCATGAACTTTTTTAAAAAATAATTATAACAATTGATTAAGTAAATCCATAAAATATTTTAAGTTTTATTTTATTTGGAGAATGTTGAGCCGCAGACGAAAATTTTTGTTACATATAAATAACCTTGATATTTTGTGCGAATTGATATACAAAAATGCTTAAATAGACGATTCTGTAAAAAATAAAATTATATTCTTCTTTGTTGAAATTCTAAAATTTTAGCCTTTTTAAGGCAATTTAAAGAATCAAAAAAAGACTAAGAAAAGCTAAAAACAAAAACGAAAATGTTAAGGCTTAAAGCAACATAAAAAGGCTAGATTTAGCCTCAAAAAGGCTAAACTGGCAATACTGCTGCTGAGGGAATGATTTTTATTTTTAATACTGCATTGTCTGTGTGACGCACACATTCTCAAGCTCTCTCAATTATACTAATACATAATTATTGCAGGAGCTTATGCGGTATGTGTCTATGGGGTTTTTAGATATGTAATTGCAAAAACATATCCCTAAGGAAAAATCATGATTGCAAATATTATTATTGATATTTGCATAAAAATATGTCATGTATGATGATTTTTATATATTTTATATTTATTTAGATTTTTTTTAGATGACAATGGTTCTTTATCATTATATTTAGTACATTTAAATGCAAAAAATATAAGTTTTGGTATTATATAGCATTCAGAACAAAACATGGGCCAGGACGATTTTACTTTAGTTGTTTTTTGAAATTACAATACCGAAAACAATATAATTTTATGGAAAAACCATATCATAAGGAAAGTTAGACTTTAATCCTTAAAAACTATCGTTTTAGATTTGAAAACAATTATCACTAGCGATAATTTTTATCATCTAGATGATATCGTTTGGTTTATTGGGAAATTTGATTTTTTTTCCTTTCTTCCAATATCTAAAAACTTGTTAACTTTGAAAGCTCAGAACAAAGCAAAAAAAAAACCATCCAAAGATTTTTATTGCTATTGATACATAATTTTGTGTATTTTTAATTGGTACCCATTTTATTACGAAAACTTAATTTTCAAAATTCAATTAATCGCCACTTTTTACACATTTTACCCCAACGTGCACTGTGCCGTGTAATTATATAAACAATATTTTTGTTGACAAATTTTCAAATCTTTTAGAAAAGTTAAAAAAAACTGGTAAAAACTCAATAAAGACAATAAACTCTTGTCCAATTTACAGCCTCTGTCGTATCGTTGTCTATCGTAAAAATTGTAAAACTTTTTTATTTCTGCTTTAAAAAGTTTTGTTTTAAAAATATTTACGACATACAATGATACAACGATTTGATAGAAGTTATGAATTGCACTAGTATATCTTATTCAGCACCAGCTTACTTAATGTCTAATAACATTACTACACGTAGAGAAAAAATATAGTTGCGGTGACCATAACCTAAGAGCAACATATTATGATTGGACTGTATTGTTACTGTAAAAATTTTCATGATCATAAATGATAATAATAAATATGAAAAGTATAATCATGAAATGATCGAACTTATCACATTATGATCAGATTTACTTTTTAACCGTATATACAAATTATGATCTGAATTACTCATAATATGACTCAAGTTTATTATATTATGAATCGGTTTTATCATAGGTGATATATATACATATGTAATCTATATCTTATATTCTATGAATCATACAAAATATAATCAAACCTTGTCTACTTACATTATATCATCCATAAACTAAATGAAAATTATAATGAAGGTGGAAACAAACGTTAAGTATATTCAAAAACAAACAAGTTATGAATTTTCAACCATATTTGTATAAAGCATATTTATTTGCAACATTTTATTGTTATGCGAATAATAATATTAATATGGTTTGAAAACAAAATTTGGTTTAAGAACAAGAAAAAGATTGATAATACTTAATGGTTGTAGAAACAATGATATTTTTTATATTGATGAAATTTTGTTTCTCGTAAAAATATTCAAAAACTTAAAATCTTTGCAGTCGACTATTTAAAATTTTAATTGATTGCAAACATTTAATGAATGCTGAAACTGAAACAAAAACATTGTTAATACGAAAACATTATTATTAAAATTAAAGAAAATTAAAAATGTTGTTGTAGTGAAATATGCCATAACCATATTTTTTTATCTGCGTGTACAATCAAAATCGATTATCTACCCAAAACAATACAACAATTTTGATTGTATCCCTGGAAACATACATGTTAAGTCAAGTACAAAATGCTTTTAGAAAAAAGTTTAGTAGTAATTATAAACATTCAGGAATTTGTATGAAAATACCAAAAAAAGAAAAAAAAAGAAAAAGAGCCAAAATAATTATAAAATACAAAAAGTGAAAAAAAATGTTACTGACCTTACATTACAACATGTAAAAAGCGATTTATCACAATTACAATCCAAAAACGTACGAGGCAGCAGCAACAAAAGCTTTCAATGAAGTTGAGTAAACACAGCCAGTGGTGGCAGCAGTAAAAAAAATCACAAAAATAATGAAGACAGGTATTGAATTTTAAACTTTTTTCCCGTATGATGTCTTAAATCACTTTTATTACACACACAAACATAAAAACTATTACAGAGACTTAGCCAACAAACTTGTTAGGAGCATGCGCGCACCTCTTTTTTATCAATATTTTCAACTGATTTTATTTAAATTTCACACTTTTAAACAAACATTAAGGTTTGCTTTTCAAATTTTTATTTACTTTTGTATTTTTTCTTTTTTTTATTTATTTAAATTTTCTCTTTTCTTTTTTTTTTTTTTGCTTTGATTATGTTGTGGAATTTCTATAAAAAGTATCTAAAAAGAAAAAAAAACAAAATATTAAAAATTAATATTACTTTAGAAAATTTCTTTATTTTTTTCATCAAAAAACTTGTCAAACGTACAAAATATACGATTTTTTTTTTCTTTTTTTTTTATTTGAATTCTTTAATTTTTTGAATGAAGTAGTATCTTTTATTTTCTTTTAGTTGTTGTCAAAATCTATATCAAAAACACAAAAAAAATAAACTACATATACAAATATCTTTAAGATACACTAATAAAGAGAATTTTTGTGTATTCAAGAGTTTTTAAAAACAATTTTCAAACAACAGAATTTTTAACCGCCAAACTCGTGTTTGATTTTTTCTACAACAACTTAAAACGAAGTTTAAAAACCGAATGAATTCCAGTTTAAAAACAAGTTGAACTGAAACTCAATTGTATCTCAAACAATTAAATTGAGAGCAAAAGAGAGCATCAAGCTACATATCCAAATGAGTGGGGAAAAAATCGCGTATTTCAAATAATCCACGTATATTTGCTTTTGGTATGACGTTTAGAAAAAAATTAAAAAAAAAAAAAACAATCAAGTCTCCCAAAAGAATGTGGTCGTATCCAGTTTGAAAATGTTAAAAAAAAAACTTAAATAAAAAATATTGAAAAACGCCACAAGCGAAAAAAAAGAAACAGCAACGACTAAATATTCGTTCACTAAGAATTTCGAATTGAATTTTAAAAAAATACACACAAACAATCGCTTAAGTCATACCTAAAGAACCCTACAGTTCACACCATAATCTCAAATTTGTTACAAGGTTTTCTCAAGGTTTTCTTGCGAGTTTATCGAAATATTTTTATATGTTATATTCAGCTTGACCGAATATCTATATGGGAGGTGGGCAGAGAAGTAGGCGAATCGAGTTTACATTGGACTACGAGTTTACATTGATCCTTGATCTGTTTGTTTAAATTTCGTTGGCGTACATGCTTTTTTGTAAGAAATACTAGCAGAAAAGTATATTTCTAGTATTTGGCCAATAACTTTTTTTCTAATGAACTGATTTTGCCCAATTTCAATACCAAATAAACCTTATATAAGATAAATATTTTAGCAAATTTTTGTTCCGTAAGTGGTCTGCCCCGAGACCTATCCTTCCCAGAATATATATAAGGACTACGCACGGAAAAATGAGTGCATATTATTCAGCGTATAAAGATGACACTAATGTGTCAATATTTTTGAAATTATGTTTTGTTAGAGACTATTATATTCTACTTTTAAATTTAAATGAAAAATTAATCTTTTATTCATTTTTACTAAAATATTTAATATTTTCTGGAATACCATAAATATAAGCTTTATTGTATTTTGTCGGAATGGGTCCACTTTTTTTAAACTCTATTTTATTTTTTACTCAGCTTTAAGTGTTCTTTAAATATTTTTTACTATAAGCCAATATATTTCAAATATACTGAGTTTTCAACAGTTTAGCACTTTGTACATAGCAGCATATTTAAAAAAAAAAAAAAATCTCAATAATTTTCGACCTCACTTTTGCCTTCGTATTTTTTTCGAGCGTTCCTATTAGCAACTTGTTCTCACTTTATGGGTCTTTAGGCTACCTTTTTGATACTTTTTGGTAAAAGATACTGAGTCGTATTTCAACCAGAGATGTAGGGATTTTTCCCTATAATATGTATTATTTTGTTTATGACCCTACAGTCAACTTTTTCTTCGGTTACAGGCTTCTTTTCAGTGATCATGAACTCTTTGTATTTTTGACTCAAAAAACTACATTTCCCAACCCATTTGCACTCTTAGAAATTGTGTTGTGTGGTCGATATGTATTTTGGTTCTAAATTTAAGTTACGTGTTTGCTTAAATTTTGTTATATATTCATTTTAAGAACAACTAGTTATGCTATTACAACAAATATATATATACCCCCATGCTTTTGGATGGTGGGTATTAAAAAAATATTCTTACAAAAAGGTTTTATAAAAAGAAAATTTAACGAAGATTTTCTACAGAAAGAAAATTTTCAAAAATTTTGTTATAGAAAGAAAATTTCTACAAAAAATATTTTATATGAAAAAAAAAAAATAAGAAAAATAATAACGAAAATTTTCTATAAAAAGAAAATTTATCAAAAATTTTCCATGAAAATAAAATACAGAAAACTCTCTGTAAGAAGAAAATATCTATAGGAAGAAAATATCTATAAGAAGAAAATTTCTGTATGAAAATTTTCTATAAAAAGAAAATTTTTTGAAAATTTTCTATAAAAAGAGCATTTTTTTTAAATTTTCTATAAAAAGACCATTTTTTTAAAATTTTCTATAAAATGAAAAATTTTTCAAAATTTTCTACAAAAAGAAAATATTTTGAAAATTTTTTGAAAATTTTCCTTAAAAGGAAAATTTTTTGCAAATTTTCTGTAAAAAGAAAATTTTTTGCAAATTTTCAGTAAAAGGAAAATATTTTGAAAATTTTCTGTAAAAAGAAAATTTTTTGAAAATTTTCTGTAAAAAGAAAATTTTTTGAAAATTTTCTGTAAAAAGAAAATTTTTTGAAAATTTTCTGTAAAAGGAAAATATTTTGAAAATTTTCTGTAAAAAAAAAATTTTTTGAAAATTTTCTATAAAAATAAAAAGAAAATTTTTTGAAAATTTTCTATAAAAATAAAAAGAAAATTTTCTGAAATTTTTCTATAAAAATAAAAAGAAAATTTTCTGAAATTTTTCTATAAAAATAAAAAGAAAATTTTCCGAAAATTTTTGATAAATTTTATTTTTATAGAAAATTTTCAATAAATTTTATTTTTATAGAAAATTTTCAATAAATTTTATTTTTATAGAAAATTTTCGTTAAATTTTGTTTTTATAAATTTTTCAATTTATATAATTTTTAATATTATTTTCTTATAGAAAATTTTCGAAAAATTTTATTATATTACTATACTATATTATATTATTATATTACGAATTTTTGATTATTTTCTTCTCATATAGAATTTTTAAAACAAAACCTTGTTTCTATAGAGTTTTCAATATTTTTTTTTTTTTTTTTATAAAAAATTTTTAATAATTTTTTTCTATAGAAAATTCATTTAATTTTTCTCCCATAAAAATTTTCAGTCAATTTTTTTCGATAAATTTGCTTTCCGTAGAAAATTAACAATAATTTTTTTGAATAGAAAATTTTCCTTTTACAGAAAATTTTCTATTCTTTTATTTTTTTTTTTTAAGAATTTTTTTTTCAATTTTCTATCGAAAATTTTCTATAAAAAGAAAATTTATCGAAAATTTTCTATAAAAAGAAAATTTATCGAAAATTTTCTATAAAAAGAAAATTTATCGAAAATTTTCTATAAAAAGAAAATTTATCGAAAATTTTCTATAAAAAGAAAATTTATCGAAAATTTTCTATAAAAAGAAAATTTATCGAAAATTTTCTATAAAAAGAAAATTTATCGAAAATTTTCTATAAAAAGAAAATTTATCGAAAATTTTCTATAAAAAGAAAATTTATCGAAAATTTTCTATAAAAAGAAAATTTATCGAAAATTTTCTATAAAAAGAAAATTTATCGAAAATTTTCTATAAAAAGAAAATTTATCGAAAATTTTCTATAAAAAGAAAATTTATCGAAAATTTTCTATAAAAAGAAAATTTATCGAAAGTTTTCTATAAAAAGAAAATTTATCGAAAATTTTCTATAAAAAGAAAATTTATCGAAAATTTATCGAAAATTTAAAAAAAATTTTAAATCTACACATTGATAAACATAAAATCGCCAAATTTCTTTGACTTGTATCACATACATTTTTGACCGATTTTGATGATTTTAAATATCGATTGCTGAGACATTATCGAATATATTTAATTATACGACATCAGATTTATTGTGGGACATGAAAAATTGCTTTCCTGGGACATTATCTGATTTATTCTGCGCCTTGGAAAATTGAATTTTGACTGTCTACCAATAAAAATCAAGAAACTGAAAAAGTAAGCTTATAGTAGTACCTTTTGTGATGGGTATAGAAAAAAACTTGATATTTAATTATTTTGTTATAAAAAGGAATGTGAAAAATTTCTAAATACCTTGAACGGAAATCTGTCGAATTCAAAAGGCTATTTATAGGGCACTACAATCATCAATAAGACATACCAAAGCATTTGGCTTTTCTTGTTTTTTTTTTTTTTTTTTTTTGCAATATTTAAAAGAAACCGGTATAAAGTCTGAAAAAATAACTTCAACTTCATTCACTGTGATGGATGAAAAATAGAGAAGAGGAGAAAATTCAAAGCAAACAAAAAAAAAAAAAAAAAATCAAATCAAACTAAAATTTTCAAAAACGATCGTATAAATGAAAAATCGTTAAAACGCAAAATAAAAAAAAAAAAAAAAAAATGAGACGCCATTTGGTTGTTGGGACCGTCATACCAAAACTAAAAAAAAAGTTAAAAAATTGGCAACGAAAAAAGTACAAAAACAATTACAATCAGAGTCCATACAAAACCGATAAAAAAAACAACAATCGTTATTATTTGACATCTCAATGGATTACGTAGTGATCAAAACAACACGAATCGTGATGAGTCGGGACGAAGTACTTAAATACTCATTATTATGTAGCTGGATTTTTTACAAATATTTACATATACATATGCACATATACATACCTATTTGTACTTGATAAATGTTTGTTTGTATACATTTAAGTGCATAACAGAGGTGGAATGTTTCGATTTGAAAAAAGTACGAATTTTTAATTTAATAATAAGAGGAATAAACGATCATAAAGAGATTCTTATTGAACAAAATTTGTTCTTCCCCTATTTATGTAACTTCCGACTGCAGTCTTGACTACAGTGAACGAATTTTATTTTTTACTTTCCTTTATGAAACACTTTTATAAACTAAATAGCCATAATATGTATATTGAAGGAAATATTATGTTTAGTTTTATAAAGCATTAGTACTTATACGACTTCAATTGAACCAAAATTAGAACAATTGTACCATCACAATTTTTATTGCTGCTACAAAAATATATGTACATATGTATATTTATATATATTTCATATGTAAGACTGATTAAAAATAATTTTGAAATTGCCATTGCTGAAAGCCATGCATGATTGCTCGTGTTTTGTTACTTTTTCATTAGATTTTTTTTTTATATAAAATTGTTATTAAATTCAACATCAATTTAATAATCATCATCAATATTTATTACTCTCCATCACGCTAATGATCATTTTAAGATCATAATCATTGTCTGAATCATTATTATGTTTTTCTGCTCTTGCCTTTGTGGTAAATTTTTTGTTTGTTTTTGGCCACTATTCAAGTCTAATGTTTAACTAACGAAATTCATTCACGATCAATAACACAAACACTTAAAAAATACTACTCTATAAGTATTTGTGTGTTTGTGTATTTAATAGACTAATACCCAGCTAACCATAAACTTCGATAATATCGTCTTCAAATATTTCACAAACATTTTCCAGACAAAACAATCGAGAACGACTATTGTTGACGATCCGAATATGAGCTGTTTTAGCTCACCCGTTGCTCACTTTGTGGCAACAAATCTTTCGTTCTCGAAAGTTCGTTTATCGTATTAATAGTGAACCTTTAGCGAAATCAATAGCGAAACGTAAAAATATACGTAAATGATTCGTTTGCGATATTACTAGTTTTATTTCACATCCATTTTGTTCTCAATTTAAAACTAAAAGCTTATTAAATTTTTAAAATTATATTTTATTTCAAATTTAACACAATATATCAAATACAAAAAATACATAATACTGAATTACATTTCAATAATAAGAATTCATTTATTGAACAAACAAATTAATAAGGACAATTACATAAGACTATTACCAGTAAATCATTTTGTCCAAATTTCAAATTCGACCAGAGGTGTCATTATTGTTTTTTTCTCTCAATATTATTAATTTTTTTGTTGGTCAAATCTTTAAACATAAAAGTTTTATATACGTTAAAACTCCCATTTCATTTTATAAAACATTTTTTATAAACGTAAAAAGCACATTAGCAAATTTTTTGAGGTTCGCTCCTCAAAAATCCATAGCTACCATATAAGGACCTAAATAAGAACATAAATTATTAATTAATTAAATCTATAAAGTATAAATTGTAATTCTAAACTTTACAACAAGACTTGATCCACTTGTGTTTTATTCAGGTTTCAGGTTTGGAGAAAACTCTCCAAAAATCCGTCAAGCTGGACTATAATGCTTTTACAATCCTAAAGAATGTTGTCAGTGATGGCACAGACTTAATCCAAAATTGAGCACGCGTTACATTCGAAAATCGTTGAAGCCCGACTGTAAGTTTCTTGCAATCCATAATACTCTTGTCAGTTATGGCACAGCGTCCTGTCAAGTTTGGAGCTACAATATTGAAAGATTATATGACCTGGCATGAATAGCGGAAACAATATCAATTTCTAAAGCCTTTGCATGATAGCTTAGAGTAAAAATGTTGAACATTTTTATATGACGTACAAAAAAAAAAAAAAAAAAAAAAAAACTAAAAAGAATTCATAAAAATCACACGCAATATTGAAGGATGTTAAAATGGCTTGAAGGATGAACAATTATAATGAAGACTGTCGTAAGATAGTGATAGTGAGAAATATTTAAAAGCTGTCATATATTATCTTTTATTCCTCTTTCTGAAGCTTCTAAATAACCTAGAAGCTTTAAAATTAGATTGTTTATTTGTCCTCTAAATTTTAACGGATCCTATTTTATACAATAACACTTTTGCCTGACATCATCGACAGGCTTACTTTATTATATGGGGGTACCCGGGTACCCTGGGTATTGACTCCTGTAGGTGTCAACTTTAAAGCCACTTTATATATAGACTAAGTTAATAAAATTAGGGTTTCTTAAGTTTCTAAAATTTAAAAATACCTCAATAACTATGATCTGGTTTCGAGATTATATCTTCATTATTAAAGAAATGCAAGAATTTTAAAAAATGGTACCCGGTATGTACCATATGGTTAGTAACCACTTATTTTAAATTTTATTGTTGTATTATTTTTTTATTAAAAATTACTGAACAATTTAACCAACATCATAAATTTTAAAGAGCAATATTTTATAATCGATCGCTGTGAACTAGGGAATGCAATTTCCCGAACTTTTTGATTTCCCGGGAAAGCGGGACAAAATTTTCGACATCTCGGGATTCTAGCGAATCCGGATTAAAAATAATAGTTATCGTTAATCGATCTTAGTCGAACATTTAAGACACATATAAATTATTAATCTATGTATTAACGGATCTAAAATAGGGGAAAAGGAAATCTGATCTATTGATTAAAAATTAATACATTTTAAAATTTTTTTAAAAAGTTAAATTTATTAAAAACAAATTCAGTAATTTTGTACAGACCTTTAATATAATACATGCAGTAGCTTCCAAAACTCTTCATAAAAATATAAAATTATAGACATTATAAGACCAATTTATTACAACTCTGCGATTTTATTACTCGTACCTTCGATTTAAATTCAGTATATGGTCCAGTGATAAATTAAAGATTTGGAAAATAATTAAACAAAATTAAAAATGAAATGGGTAAATTTTTTGTGAACACATTTATGTAGAATTATTTTAGTATTTAGAATAAAGAGGTTAAGCTGTTATAAACAGATTTTTATTTTTGAAAGCCATCGCATACATTTATGAAGTCGGCTAATAATAATTTAAAGAAGACTTGTCAGATTTTTAACGACAAAGTCCAGAGTAATTCAAAAGTTTTAAAATTCAAATTTATTTGTATTATAGATTTGATCAGATCTTCTTTTAGATATCACACAAAATACATTTTCAACATATTCCTAGTTAGAAATCATTTTATGTAAATGCTTTATAACTTATCAGACAGTCACTCTTTACACCGTTTCTTAACTTTTACATATATATATATATATATATATATATATATATATATATATATATATAATAAGATCGTTTTAACCAATTACTTTTTGACTTGGTGGTCTCTAGACATATATTTCTTTAAAGTGTTTAGTAAACAAATTTAAAATAAGTCTGTCATTAGACAGTGCTATCAAACACATTACGGAAAGGAAGTCACATGGAGTTTCTAATGCGGATTTTAAGCCACATTTTTATCAAAAAATTTAATTAGTTTATTAAAATTAAATTTCCGGGATAGCGAGACACGAAAAATGGCAAATTTCCCGGGAATCCCGGGACGGGAAATGCCGGGATGAAATCTCTACTGAGGACTAATACTCAAGAATGATACTAGATTCTCTTTGTTTGAGTCTCTTGCGTGCATAAACAAGGAAAGAGTTTTTTTTATTAAATGAGAAATCTTCGCGATATTAAAAAGAATTGACAATTTCTCGAAACATTTAGTTTCGATGATTTATTGAAAAAAGTTAAATATTCGATATCGATATTTTTAAAATGTTTACTATCGAAAATGCTTCGTTTTTAGCGAACATTCGCTAATATCGAAACTCAGGTCAGGCGGGTTGTAGAAGGCTTGTTTATGTTTACTAACTTACTATATAATGTTATGGTTATAAGACCAGTTAAATAAAATAATGACAATAAAATATGTACAACAAAAGTGGTAGTTAGCTTGTATATAATTTCTACTATAATTAAACAAATAAAAAATTAAAAGAGAGAAAAAGAAGGAATCAAATTACAGTTTGATGTTATAGAAGCTTTACTACAGAACAACAACAAAACAGCACAATGTGATTTTAAATCAACATTTGGTAAATAAATAAAATTAGAAATTTCTCAATAACGGCGTTGACAAAGTGATAGTTGGCATGGTAACTTCCTATGTGGGTAAATTTTGCTTTAGAGACGCTTAAATCATTTAAAGTTTTCCTGCTTACAGTAAGGAACATCACAATGAAAAAAGTAATTTTAAAGTACTTTATAATCACAACAAACATTAACATATTTAAACAAGTAAAAAAAAGCTATAGTATATCCAGCCCGATCATATGATACCCTACACTATTATTTATACTACCGGTCAAAATAATAGTACCACAAGAACTACCTTTACTTAACGAATGTTATATGAAATGCTAATCTAGATCTATTATACTAGCGTATAAGCCTGCCAATGCCAGGAAAAAATGCATTATAATAATAAAAAATAAAAAAATATTTTAAAAATATAATAAAATAGGAATTACAATAAGGAATCATTTTTATATTTATTGGTTAAAATAGGTCAGGTAAAACATTAGATGTTCGATATGGACTTTATTCTTATATAAAATATTTCTGAATTAAATGTTTATGCCGAAATTAGGAATTTTATTGGCTGTTTGATCAGAAATGATACTGTCTTCCAAACTGAATCTCGTTGGTGGTGACCCACAAGTTTAACTTTTGTGGTTACAAGCATATTCCAAAAATTTCTATATTATGTCACTTCAGTAGGACAAACAAAATGTTAAAGTGACAAGTGGAGTTGTATTTATTTATTTACAACTTCGAGAATATAACATTTGTGCTTGATGTCCAAAACACAACATAATTTTACAAAAATAGAATTTAAAAAGTTTGTAAATTTTTTGTGACAAACTAGTCTCAAGTTGTATTATTTGAGAGCTGGAGATCGAAGTGATATGAATGAAGGACAAAGTGGTCAAAAATGTAAAAATATATAAAAAACAAAAAATGAAGGAAGGACAGTTGCTCTGAAATATCATAATTCTGTTACTATGCCTTGGGGTTCATTAATGAAGAGCAACTGCACGCAGAGAAAAAAACATGGTTACAGCATTATCACTACAAGAATATTATGTTCTCGTTGTTAATTTTCTTTAATGTTAATAATACTGTGTTCATGATAACAATGTTTTTGTTTCAACTTTATCATTCAATGTTTGAATTCGATCAAAATTTTAATATAGTTGACCACAAAAATTTTATTTTTTTGAATATTTTTACCAGAAACAAAATATTATTAATATAAAAAATATCATTATTACTACAATCATTAAGTATTATCAAACTTTTTCCTTGCTCTTAAACCATATTTTGTTTTTTTCAACCATATTAATATTATTATTCCCATAACAATAAAATGTTACAAATAAATATGCTTTTTACAAATATGCTTGAAAAATTCACAACTTGTTTGCTTTTGAATATATTTTGTTTTTAACGTTTGTTTTTCACTTTCATTATAAATCTCATTTAGTTTAACAATAAATAAATGCAATTTTTTCACCAAATTAAAAAAAAGTAAATGGGTCACTACTTCTAATTTCATAATATCCACGGACATTATGACGTACTAAAAGATGTCACAAGGTTCATGGATATTATGACACTTTTAAAGTCGCAATGTCAAGATAAAAGTGGTTCCAACTCTGGCCTGAATTAAAAAGGTTTCCTAGACATTCGGCCTTTGACCAGGCGCAAGGGTTTAAAAATCTGGGGTATTTTAGACACCTGAATTTGCTGAATTAAGGCTTTCAGAATATGACTTGGATATAATGACATTTTCAAAAGTGTCATTATATCCATGGACACTATGACACCTTTTAGTGTGCCATAACATAAAATACATCGACATTTGACATTGAACGTTGGGATATGCATTCAAAAAAAAACCCCGTCTTAATACAAAAAAAAAAAAAATCCCAGAATTATGAAAATATCTGTTATTTTAAGTTTGGCGTATGAATTCGATCCGACACTTGTATATCAACGAAACGCAAGATTCATCGAAAACATCGCCGATGTCCATCTGAGTGAAAAGGAAAAAAATCTGAAGAAGTAAATTTTTGTATGAGTACAATCTACACGATCTTGTGGGTTTTCTTTAAATCGCAGATCTGTTTCAAGTTCATACAAATTTAGTCCAACCTAAGCGCTAGATTCCTTAAAATTTCAACCTCTGTGCGCCATCCAGGGATGCTAAGACGGAGACTTGCACGATGTCATGTTTCTTGTTTTATTAAATAAACAAATAAGAATGTTAAATTCGACTTAACCGAACTTGTTAAATTCGACTTGTTCAAAAGTAGCTGTCAAATTCCACTACTTTTGAACACTCGATTCTACTCAATACTATTCATTTGGGTACACGATACTTAACGGATTTTTTAATTTGAAATATAACTTCTAATTAAGGTTTTTTAATTTAAAAATAAGACATATATATTTAACCGATTAGCAAGAAATTTTACAAATTTATTTATATAAAACATAAAATAAATAGAAACGTTAATTTTAATTTCAACATTAACAAAAATCAATAAAATTATTTTCATATATAAAATTAATACCGAGTTGTATTATAGCGTTTATAATTTTAATACTATATCATTAAAAAACTAACTCTTTACAGTATTGAGTACCCAAAAAAGGGGGCAAATACTCGGTACTCGATACTTAATATTTACACAGGACTATTTGATACACACCAGCAGCTTTTTGTGCCACCCTAATATATAACCTTACATGGAATGTGGCGTATCTCGCCTATTTTTGGTTTCCGGGTTAACATCGATCTTTGAACTATTTGTGCAAATTTTCGATATCGGCGGAGAAGTATGAACTGATTTTGCTAATTTTCAACGTCAAACAAACCACATATAATAGAAATATTTGAGCCAAATTTCGTCCCCCAGGCGTTCCGCCCTGAGCCCTAACCTGCTTTCAACATACAGACGGACGGACGTAAGCTAGATCGAATTTCAAGAAGTCGTAGATTATATGAGGAATTTTAAAAAATTTGTAAATAGTTCCTTCATCATCGGCTACGAATTCTGGTGGCTGCTCTTACGAAAAATGAGTGAACTGCTAACGACTACCAACTACCTATTTAATCTAATCTAATCGTTTGCTTAATCGATTTTCTTCGAAATCGCATTTTTAACGTATTCTGGTAGACCATAATCTAATACACGTCTCTTAAAAAATTGAATGCGCTATGACTGCAAATAACGGATTTATAGGCAGTTAGAAAAAAACCCTAATTATTTCAAATATATTTTGAAAGAAAAAGACCTAACTCGTTTGAAGTTAAATTTATTATTTTCATGTTTTTTTTTTCAGAAATTTTTTTAGCATTTGTAAGGGAAATAATTTTTGTGAAATATTCGCATATCAAAATATTGTTTGTTTTTGTGTTGGAGAGTTATTATACTAAAGTTTTTAATAAAAGAAATTGTCCAAAAGAAAATTGTTCCAAACAAAAGAGAATGGAATCAAAATGAAAATAAACAAGTGGAAATGCTATATTCGGCTGGGCCGAATCTTTCACAAATTCATTAAAACTTTAATTAATCATTTAACAGTCATTTCACACATGAAAAAAATTGATATACACAATAGTTTTATGGATATGTCGATTTCTGCATGTGTTACGTTATATTAAAATTTTGTTTTATGAATTCAAGTTGTCTAGGTTGTAAGAATTCGAAACTAGGAGTTTTTAAGTGTACTTATGGGTTCGAATCCTGGCGATTATAAGAGGCATTTTTGTTTAATAAATTTCGATGAGAAATTATTTAATTGTGTATATGAAAAGATATTTTGACAGTTCCATATCTGACGCTTCAAAGTTTTTGTTTCTTGGTTCAAGCTAAATTATAAAACAATTTTTCGAAGTTTTGGTCAGAGATTGAACTTAGGACCTACAGTCCTTCAATCACAAAACTAAGCGATATACCAAATAGATGTCTTGAATTTGATTAGATTTATTGCTTGTATAAAATCAAAGTTAAATAACATTTTTTTTTAAAGAACACATCAATATGCCTAGAAATTCCTGTCAAATTAAGTTTTTTTAGTATTACTTTTTTTTTTGTTTAATATAAATTTTAAAGGTGTTCTTGGATACGAACTCAGGTTTAACGGTTTGTAGTATAGAAAGCTAGACTATTCAATATTAAGCTTTTCAATAGAAAAATATTTATGTTGCATGTGAGCTAGAAAATATTATTCAGTTTGGGTGAAGAAAATTGAAAAAATGTTTGTGGCTGCTCTAGAAAATCCTTAATAACTCCGCCATTCCTGAACGGATTTTGCTGAATTTTAATATCAATATTCTCGAGACTACACACGGAGCAACATATTATGATTTAAGCATATAGACACAGCAAAGAATATATGTGATTATAAATAATAATTTTTATGATTCCATTTTATCATATTGTGTCCGGTTTTATGGTTCGAGTTTTTCATATTATTATAACATCTTATTACATTATTGTCACATCCTATCATATTATTATCCAACATTATCACATTATGATGTCATTTTATCATATTATTATTCCGTATTATCGTATATTAAAATAAAACACATTAAATCAAAATTATTACTTTTATACATTTTTTATAGAGTCGATTACATTTGTTCCAAAATAATAGATAAAGGTCTTTATAAATCATAAACAATTAGTACACAATAAAATAAAAAATTATTAAAACTGCATATTATTTGTTCCTTAATTAATTTTATTTATTTGTACCATTATATGTTGTGCAATATAATACACAATATTTCTAATTATCTAAATACTTTAATAGTAGTTAATCAATAGTTCTTGAATCACACTAAATATAACAAAATCTTGTCTTCTTGTATTAATTCATGTATAAACTAAATGAGAATTATAGAGAAGATAGAAGACAAACGTTAAAAACAAAATATATTCAAATACATGCAAGTTGTGAATTTTTCAACCATATTTGTAGAAAGCATATTTATTTGAAACATTTTATTGTTATGGGAATAATAATATTATTATGGTTTATGAAAAAGAAAACAGATTGGTAATATTTAATGGTTATAGAAATAATGATATTTTTACATTAATAAATTTTGTTTCTGGTAAAAATATTCATAAATATTTTTACCTGAAACAAACATTCTTGTCATGAACACAGTATTATTAAAATTAATGAAAATTAACAATGATACCAAAATATTATCGTAGTGACAATGCCGTAACCATATTTTTTTCTGCGTGTATATATCACATATGTGTTGAAAAAAAATTTATTTATTGGACTATGACTCAGACGGACAGACAAATATTCTCAAAAGTTTGTTTTAATCATGACAATCACATATATATATTTAATTTTGAGGTCTTAGATATATATTTTAAGACTTTCGTATAAAATGACAAACATTTTATGTGAAGGGTATAAGGAGCGAATGGAAGGTGAGCAGTATGTGAATATTTTTAATCGTGGTCTTTGTAACAAGCTCATCCATTAAAAACATTATCTCAAATTTCAGAAAGAAGCACTAGAGATGCCATAGTAAATATGTTTCGAGTTTTGGGATATGAGACAACAGGAATAATTTATTTCAAAACTAATATAACTTATGAATACTAATTACTTCTCAAAGATCGAAATCTTCTATTGGTTATTTAATTTTGAGGTTTTAGATATATATTTTAAGACTTTCGTATAAAATGACAAACATTTTATGTGAAAGGTATAAGGAGCGAATGGAAGGTGAGCAGTATGTGAATATTTTTAATCGTCATCCATTAAAAACATTATCTCAAATTTCAGAAAGAAGCACTAGAGATGCCATAGTAAATATCCTGATTGAATTTTAAAAGAAAAAATGGCATTATTAAAAAAACGGAAAGATTTGGAATATCTAAAGACATTCTGCCATTAGATTGCCACGATTTTTATGGAAATTTATATATGTCATAAATTAATATAACTTTTATAAAAAATTATTTTTATAGTTTTTTTTTTTGCAGTAATTTTTTGAAACATTAATTGTTAATTAAAACATCAATTATAGCATTATTTTATTCCAATTTTAAATTACAGGAAAAAGCCCCAACTTAACATTTATTTTCAAGAATTTCAGTAACAAGAGGCCCTAACTTCTAAAAATAAAGATCAGTATTAATTTCACTTCTTGTTTTGAATTAAAATCGCGTACTTATTTTTTTGTTTAAATTTTCTTAGTCGAGATACGCCTTTCTTGATTTTGATTTACTAGTTAAAAACCATAAAATTTCTCAAATTATACTTAATGGCAATTTGTTAGTTTTAATAGCTAAAACCATAGAATATAACTAGAAGTTTATGTGAGAGGCAGTTCAAACTAAATTTTAAAAAAAATAATGTTTTTTTTTTAATTTACTATTTTTTTTTTAATTTACTAATTTTTTTATTTTTAAGACAAAAATAAAATATATGTGACTACATGCATTTTGTTGTTGCACGAGTTAGGTTTTTGACAGCTGAATTAGGTTTTTGTCTCTCACATAAACTTCTAGTTGTATTCTATGGATTAAACATTAAATTAAAAAACAATACTGGAAATTGCTCTTTAGCTGACCCCAGTTGAATTTTATGTAAACTTCTACAAATATTTCCCATAAACAAAAAATAACATCCCTAACTTTTAGTAGTTATTTCAAAAAAAAAAAAAAAAAAAAAAAAAAAATATGTATATAATAGTCGAAATTTAAGAAAATCTTGATTAAACGTGAATTTTTTTCGTAAGTTTTAAATTTAATTTCATTTTAAGGGGCTAATAAATGTAAGTGTCCGGTATTTTAGTTTTTGCGTTTAAGTTTTTTAGGGAACTTAAAAAATAAAACTAATTTCCCACATAAAGATCTTATGACGAATGTTTTGTGCTATTTCTTTAATTTATTTCTTTATTTAAAAAAGTCAAGAAGTAAAGTTGTCTGCCACCAACCACCAGCACGTAGCACTAACGTTCACTCCATTTACGCTTGAATACGGCAGCTATTTCATTTAACTGGCTTCGGTCGTCATAACGTTAATTTTCTTTTCTTCCATTTGTATTTTTTTTTCATCTTGTATTTTGAGTCTAAATGTCTAAAACTTTTAGAAACATTTGTGAACGTTAGTGTGTGTTTATGTGAATATTTTTTTGCTCTTCGATGAAAAGAAATTCTAGAACAAGAAATTGATAATGGACGTCATAGAATACAACTAGAAGTTTATATGAGAGGCAGTTAAAACTAAATTTTCAAAAAATTTACTCATTTCTTTCAATACACAAAAACAAACTTCATGTATTTTGTTGTTGCATGAATTAGTATTTTGACAACTGAATTTTGTCTTTCACATAAACTTCTTGTTGTATTCTATGGTAGACGTAAAAAAAGAAAGAAAAGAATAAACTATTAAAAATGAATAGAACATATAAAATCCATAAAAACAACAAAAATATTTCGAGCAGAACCAATGGATGATGCTGAAAATTATGTCGCTATAATGATGATAGCCGCTAATGTTGTTGATGATAATAATCATCATTGTGATAATGATAGTATGACATAGTAGAAGCAACATAAAAAACAGTTAACAAGGCTGAAACAACATTATTTTTATGAAACGTAATGATGATGGATCCAGTCTATGCCATCACTGATTGATTTTTTTTTTATTTCCATATAACGATGAGACAAAAATATTTGAAGTACTAGTGAGAATTATACCAAAATTTGTGATTGCCTTTATGAGTCCGCTAATTTATGTTTTAGTTGCAGCAAGGACACGCCTACCTCCCATATATCCTGAATTTAAAAAACGGATTTATTGCTTAAATACCGGTCAGAATTTTACTAAAACTTTTAATTACAGTTAAATGTAGATTATTAAGGATTGTGTAAATTTTTATTTGAATCGAATCAAGGAAACCTCTACCTCCCATATATCCCGGAATGAGAAAAAAGTGTTTCTTCTAAAATACTGGTCAAAAGAGTATCATAATTTGTGATGGCCATTGGAATATGTTTTTATGGGTCAGACAGTATTTAATTTAACAGAAGCAAGGATAAATTGTGTATTTTTATTAGTTTTCAATATTGTATAAAATATATAAATATGACGAAATATTTTAACATAAATAATTGTTAGGCTTTTGTGTAAGATAAAGTAAATATAAAATTTTCTAAATTATTTTTATACCCTTCATATAAAATTAAGGGTATATATAAGTTTGTCATTTTATACGAAAGTCTTTAAATATATATTCAGGGCCTTAAATTGAAAAGTTGTATTATGACTGTTATGACTAAAAATAATTCTAGAGAATATATGTCTGTCCGTCTGCATGTTGAAATGGAGTTTTCTAAGCCCCTAGTCCAATAAATACTTTTCTCTATCAACACATATACGGCATATAGTCTCGAAAATCTTGGTATTGAAATTTAGTGAAATCCGTTAAATTATAAACGATTTTCTAGAACAGCCTCAAAAATTTTTTCAATTTTCTTTATCCAAATTTAATAATATTTCCTATTTCACATAAAATAATATTTAAACGTTTTTTATATTGGAAAGTTGTGGTTCTAGAATGCAACCATTAAGCCTGAGTTCGTATCCCCGGGACTCCTTATAAATTTCTATTTTTCGTAAAAAAATACAAAAAAAAAAAAAAATTAAAATTTTAATAAAAATAATTATTGAAAAATTATTGAAGAATTATTGATTGCATTGTTTGTAGTTTATTATTTTAAGGAGTACTGTTTAATGAAAATGAGATTCTATTACGACAACTTGAATTTATTTGACTCTAAACACATATATTTCAAACTTAGACTGCCTAGGTACACAAATTTTCTTAAATATTAATTTCCAAAAGTAGAAAAGTGCAACGAGGGATGAAAATTTAATTATTTGATATTGGAAGAGTGTCAAAATAGGTATAATTACTAATTGGCTTTCTCTGTGTTAGAATTTGTTCCAAAACCAAAAATATAGTTGAATATTATTGCGTTATATTTATCTATTGATTCCATCACAATAACAATCGAAACTGGTCGCGTTATTTCGGTCCAAAGCTCTTATATAATTATGAATTATAAAGTTAAGTCAAACTATCATGGATATTTGATCGCTTTTTCATAGAGAATTTTTGTATGATTTCAATCAAAATAAATAATAATCCCAAAAATATCAATCTCTATAAAAAAAAAAATCTAAAATAGTTAACAAAAATAGTAAAGTTTGATAGAAAGTGGGATAATTTGCTAATATTTATATTATCTATAGATTTCATGTAGTTTAATCTATAATAGTTTCCAAACTTTTTCAATAACGATTTTTATCATAGACAGTAAAATTTTTTTTATTTTTTTTTATTATTTACATAAAAAATTTATTTGAATTTTAAATTTCATGATGAAAATTTTTTTGTAAATTTTTTGTTTCATCTCAAACTGTTCAAAATTTAAAATTTGAATTAATATCCTATTCTCGCATGCAAAATAAAATGATTATATGATGCTTTTTCAATTTATCCTATTTTCTTAGTTCCTAAAAAACATAAACTCTTTCGAAATATAACAATCATTCAAAAAGCACAGTTATTACAAACCATTATATTATAACTTAAATATAAAATATCTTAACCGTTTTTTAAAATTTCCTATTAAATTCTAAATGATAATTACGATGATATGATAGATATATATATTTTTCTTAAATAAATATGTACCATAAAAATAGTTATTGCTCATGATGATGACGACGACACTGAACGATATTTGTCGCAATCGTGACTATAAAACAAAATTACGTTTATTTCCAACATGTTCTCCTCTAACTCTCCGGCTGCCACATCTTCCTGTGCAGCATGTTCTGCAAAAAAAAAAAAAGACTGCATCGTCACTGCCAATCTCAACACCATGTTGTTGTTATCATCTACTATTAAATACAACTAGTTGCAAACAACTAGAGCTCAAAACAACAGCAACCAAATATGGCAACAACTACATTCATGGAAAATAATAATATTTCTTTTTTTTTTTTTTTTTGCTTAATGCTGCTTTTGTTCCTTTATTTTTTGCTATTTCTACTCCAAAAAGGAAATTCACACACTATACAAAATGGACCATAATTTAATTTTTTCCACCGTCTTCATTTTCTTCATCATCATCTTGCTGTGACCATCAGAATTAAATAGTTGTGTACTTTATTTAAGCTTTTTTTTTTGCAATTGCACTATGGGTTGGATATAGTTTTTTTCTTTCGCTGTTAGCAGTTTATTTTTCTGGATGTTTCTGGACATTAAACTAAAGATTGCAAAGTGGACTAATAGTGATCAGATAACTGTCAAGAGGTCTTAAAAAATTTGGTCAATAGATCTTAAGTTAACAAGATAATAGATTATTGCCCATGCTAAAGCTCTATGTCCAAAATTATCTTTCGAATTTTTTAGAACAGAATTTTCATTTTTAACTCATTTTCAAAAGTAGCCCGATACCCGCTGATGTTTATTTGCATAAAACTGGAGAATAATTACAAAAATTTGGACGGTTAGGTACGAAGGTAAATCATAGCTAACGAAAAATTATTGCTACTTCCGTCAAGCACCTTCTGTTAGTATATACATCTGTCATTATTAGGGCAACCAAAAATGTGCTCTTAAAATGTGTTTTCTGTGCGAAAAAAATATTTCTAAAATCGGAAAATATGCCTCTTAAAATAAAAAAAAATATGATCATTAAATATTATTTTTTTACTTATTTTTATATTATATATTTATATTTATAATTTAAATTATCAACTATTCCTACTAAAAATAATTTCAGCATTTGCTAAAAAATATTTTATTTACGCACTTAAAAACATTCAAAGCTAATACTTTATAAAATTTCTATCGAATTATAAAATGAAAATTATTAGGGATTTGAAAAAAGAATGTGACTGTTAAAAAAAATTTCACTAATAGCAAACTTGTAAAAAATAATATTGGTTGCAAAAAGGTTTATAGTGTAATATATACTAAATTGTGCAAAATATGCTATTTAAATTGCAGAAATATGCTCTAAAACAAGGATTTTCTATGAAAATATAATAAAATATGCTGCTAAGCCCAAAATATGTGAAAATATTCTGTTATGACCACAATATGCTATAACAAATCAATGCAGAAATTCCTAAAACTGTCTGAAACGAATAAATAACTAACAGTTTCATTCAGAAAGAAAGAATATGGTAATTACCTTTGTGCAAAAATTTCAAGTGATAATAAAACCATGACTGAAGCCAAGAAAAAGCTAATAGGTGCTATGGATACAGTACCATCAGTTTGAACCAAAACATATTTATTTACAAGGTAACATTTTAAGCTCTACATATATATATATATATGTATATATATATATATATATATATATACATATATATATAATACATATATTATCATTATCTGTTAAAAAAAATTAAAGATCTGTTAAAAAAAATTAAAGATTTTTTTTAACAGATAATGATAATAATATATTTTTACCTAGAATCAGTTACTTTTTCAAAATATTAATTTAAAATTTTCATTTAATCGCCATATTTCTCAATATTGTGGTTACATCAGCTTCGATACGAATATTTCACAAATAAAAAGAGTTAAAGAAATCATTCTAATGCAATTGTGTTTTTTAAATAAATTTTTCGTCAAATATGCTTTTTGATTTTTTATCATATTTGGAATATATATATATATATATGATAGCATATTTTGTTCATAACAGTATATTTTCACATATTTTGGGCTTACCAGTATATTTTGTCATTCTTTCTACAAATTATATGACATATTTTGCATAATTTTGTATATATGGCACTAAACAGCATATTTTGCACACAACAAAATTTTTTAAAAGTTTTGCTATTAGTGAAATTATTTTTAACAGTCACATACGTTTTTGAAATCCCCGATAATTTTCATCTTATAAATTAATTTAAATTGACTTAATATGCCAAAACTTTCTTAAGTTAATAAAATTTTTATTTACAATTTCTATAACGAAATTTTATTTTCTTTTTGTAAAAAAAAAACAAGCAAATCTCTCTTTTTTTTTTTTGGATTAAGTAAAAATACAAAAATTTTTTTTTAACCCAAGTTCGTCTAAAAGCTATATAAAAGGAAAAGATGCCCGTTTTTAAACCTATTAAAAAATATTAAAAAATATTTCTACAACATTAACTTTAACAAAAAATACATAAATATATTTCTGAATACTTATGCTTAACAACTCCATAGTAAAACACTACTTTTTATAAAATAAAACAATTTCAGTTTTTACAACTGTGATTAAAAATTGCAAACAGTGTGTGACTTTCACAGCGCTCTATACAGAGAATGAAAAAAATTTAAGATTTTTTTTAACAGATAATGATAATAATATATTTTTACCTAGAATCAGTTACTTTTTCAAAATATTAATTTAAAATTTTCATTTAATCGCCATATTTCTCAATATGGCATTGAAATTGTGGTTACATCAGCTTCGATATGAATATTTCACAAATAAAAAGAGTTAAAGAAATCATTCTAATGCAATTGCGTTTTTTAAATAAATTTTTCGTCAAATATGCTTTTTGATTTTTTATCATATTTGGAAAGTATACTTTACAAGTGTAAAAGGTATATACAAGTTTGTCATTTCATTTGCAATTTCTACAATATTTATCTAGGACCACAAAAAGTATATATATTCTAGATCACCATTGATAGAGAAGTCGATATAACGACATCCATCTGACCATCTGTCTGTTGAAATCAGTTTTTAGATATTGAATAAAGAGTTGTCCGAAGTACTTTTTGTCATTTTCAAAATGCAATAACTCAAAAACTAATAAATATATTTTCATAATTCATTCACAACCTAACTGATATAAGTCCAAATAATATATATCTAAAATATTATACTAGTTGGATTCGTATTTATTAAATTATAATAAAAATAGGTAGAAAGAAGATAAAAAATTAGGAAGTTTTGGGTAAAAATAATGGTTTAATTTAAAATGGTGCCAATTATAATTCTTACGTGTACATTTGGGAGAAAAATATTATATATTTTAAATTTGCAATAAATTTATCTATTAAATGGAAAAAAGTAGTTCGTTCAAACTGATTGTACATTTAACTAATTGATTATACAAATTTATAGAATTTATGCAGAATTTCTTATATTTTTTCACCGATATTGTTAGGAAAATAAGAGCTGCGAAATATTTTTGCACAAAATTGTACTAAAACGTAATCACAAGATTACTAAATTCAAATAGAAATAAATTATCTTAAAAACTGTTTACATTTGTGTAATAATAAATTATAATCTGAATGCATTCTAAACATTAAATATAATTGATCAATAAATTATAATGTCTTATAAAACCTGGTGCACAGAAATTATTCTAAACATGATAGCCCAATTTTTTCTGTTATCTGGAGCAATTTAGGTCTCAAGATATATTTGAACCTAATGTTTTAAATTACTTAAAACGCTAGTGTTCTTTCGGTTAATCATTTGCTGGTATGTTACACATGATTTGTAAATGATGCTATTTAGGGATATGACCCTCAATTTAAACCAACTAATAGAGCAAAAACTAAGTAAAATTGTATGATGGTATAAATTATCAAGTACTTAATTTATTTGGTTATTTTCTTTTATTGCTTCCAAATTTCTATTAGTGTAGTTTTGATACTAAAGATGTTGAAATAAGTTTTCGCTATAGCAGATTTAAAGAAATTTTATGCTCCAATTAAATTAGTGATTAATAAATATCCGATACTTAAAAATATTGTACAAATATTTTAAATTTAATTGCAAAAATCTGTTTAGCACATTATTAAAAAGTGAGGATATGAGGCAATATCGCAAATTACTCCAAAGTGGATAAAAACTCAGCATAAATTTTTATTTGGATCAAAAGTGAATATAATCACCTTTAATTGGGTATCATTAGGTTTTCAATAATGCAAAAACTAGTCATTTTGTAGCGTTTTAAAAATTACAAAAACCCCTTTATATATGCTTTATACATCAATTTACAGAAAATTTCCCTTGAATGAACGCTAATAGAAAATCGGTCTATAAATATCCGAGATATCGCCAAAAAGACCGTTTTCGTTTTCGACTTTTCTATGCCCCTTTATAAGCTAGCGACATCATTCTTGCACAGAAAATTCGAAATCCTTTTTTTAAATTTTTCTGCGAAAAAAAAAACGAACAAAATCGGTACATTTTTGAAGTTCCTATAGAAACTTTGAGCTTCGCTTTTATAAATAGTTTGCAAAAATTTCGGTGTTTTGATTCAACCAAATCGGTCTATAAAAAATCTATTTACAAACCTTTTTTTTATTTATTTAATGGCTGTTTTGCATATAGTTGCTATTTTTACCGGCACTGAAACACAACAAAAATAAGCTATATCATTTTTAGTTTTTTCAACGTTTTGAAGCCACATGCAGAGATAAAATACCATGACCATAAGCTAAGAGCAACATATTATGATTGGAACATATGGCCACAGCTAGAAAAGTATATAATTATAAATAATAATGGTTATGATTTCAATTTATCATATTGTGTCCAAATTTATGGTTCGTCCTTTTATGTTATGATTCGAGTTTTTCATATTATTATATTTTATATATTTTCATATTATTATCTTACTACATTATTATCCCATTCAGGGCTGTCAGATGTGGCGATTTTTCGCCAAACCTGGCGATTTTTAATTGTTTTTGGCGACAGAATTTTCCATTCGGCGACATGTTGAATTTTTTGGCGATATATGACATGGTGGCGATTTATTTTTAAAATTTTTATTAAATAGGCAATTTTGGAGAAAACTATTAAATTTTCTTACTAGAAATCGACTATTTTTAGTATTTGCTTATCTACCAAAATGAAGAGACTAAATTTGTAAATAGCGTCAAATTAGTTTACGAAATTTTATCCCAAAAAAATATATTTTACAATACGTATGTATTAAATGTTTGACAATTTGTTTTTCATCATCTGTCAAATATATTAAGGATATTAATGATTTCGGTCACAACGAAATAAACGTTCATGAATAAATTAATTCTTTGAAACAATTTATAAGTTTAATAGGACAAACGTTGTTATATAATCTTAGAATTATTCTTTTAAAAAATATAATAAAGTCTAATAAATTCTAAAAGTTAATGACCTAACAAGGAGCTATATGTCAGAAAAGTGTATTTTAAGTTGCATTTTTTTATTCAATTACACTGTGCTCGAAAATGAAACTAATTTTTTTAACAATGTGGGCACCCATTGGGTTAAACTAAATCGACGATGCGGAATTTAGTGATGTTAAACATTTTTAAAAGCGCTTGTTTTTGAGATATTTAATTTTGAAAGGCAAAAAAAGAATTTAAGAAATTTCAGTTTTTTAGCTTAAATTTAATAATTTACCTGCGTATTCACAAACGACTTTTAAATTTAAAATGCATTTTAAATTAAATTTTTCATACAAATTTTGTCTGTAAAATGTATTTTAAATTGGTTTTTGAATATATGTATAAACAATTAAGATTCCATTGAAGTGTATAATAATGAATTATTATTAAATATATTTTAAACGCTAATAAAGAAAACTTTAAACTGGCAAAGTGCTACCAATTAGCAACTTTTCAAATAAAAATAAAAAAAAAATTAAAATTGGGCTAAAAATGATTTAATTTATGATTGGTGTATATATTAAATCGATTTATTGTTTAATAAATCATTTTCAATTAATTCGCTACTTTCGTAATTAAGTTTAAACCCAAATATCGCGAATATGAGCGCTAACTTCGAAAAACGGCTGTCACCATTGCATTCAGCGTACTCGAATTAGTTTTACCAGTAGGGTGTCCAGTTTGTTAAAATTTGTAACAAACACAGTATTACTATTAGCTATTCCAATTATCGTTTGTTTTGCTAAAGCTGAATTTACATTTACAAATAATACGAAATACTAAAAATTGTACGAGACTTAACATTTTAGTTAATTTTTTAGTATTTCTTTAAAAAACCAAATAAAATTTTAATTTGGCGATTTTTGGCGATTTCTGGTTAACAATTTGGCGACAGAGGCTAAAAAAAATCTGACAACCCCGATCACATTCCATCAGATTATAATTTCATATTATTATATTATTATTTCATCTTGTCATATTATTATTCCATCATTTCATAGTATTATCCCATTTTATCATATCATTCCATCTTATCATATAAAACATATTAATTCATAATTATTATTTGTTCATTAATTAATTTTATTTATTTGTACCATGACCAAGATTAAACAAGATATTTTTTATTAACTAAACCTTTTAATGGTAGTTAATCTACATCTTATATTGCTTGAATCACATCAGATATAACAAAACATTGCCTACTTATATTTATTCATGTGTAAACTAAATGAGAATTATAATGAAGATGGAAAAAATGTTAAAAACGAAATATATTCAAAAACAAATAAGTTATGAGTTTTTCAACCATATTTATTTGTAACATTTTATTGTTATGGGAATAATATTAATATGGTTTGTATGGTTTAATAATCATATTTTTTATGCTAATAAAATTTTGTTTCTGGTAAAAATATTTAAAAATATGAAGTTGTTGTAGTCAACTATATTAAAATGTTTATTGAGTATAAACATTCAATGATAAAACTGAAACAAAAACATTATTATCATGAACATAGTATTATTAAAATTAATGAAATTTAATAATGAGAACATAATATTGTTGTACTGACAATGTTTCTTCTCTGCATGTAAGGACTTCGTCCTTCAATCAATCAAATCGGTTCATAAGTTTTCAAAATACCTTTTTTATTTTAATGTTGTCTTAATGTCATTTGGTATTGTTGTTGTATCAATAAATTGAAGGTATATTACTTTTTTATATAATAAATCTAGACTGGTGAAGAGTGTATAATATTCGGCACAGCCGAATATACACTCTAACTTTTTCCAATTGCAGTATTAAAATAAAATAAAAAACTATTATATTCTAGCGATTTTGTACCCATCACTTGATGGGTTTAGGTAGTTGCGCTGTTTTTGGTCACTTCTGAAATTCATAAAAAAATTAATGTAACAGAGAGATGGACAGGATAAAAAGGACTTAAATTTAAGCCATCATATCTAAGTCTTTAGTATAAAAGAAAGTTTACAGATATCGTTTACGCTGATGAGAAGAGAGCACTTTAAATAAAAAAAGTAGCGAGTTCTCCCCTTTTAAGCTACTTTTCAATATGTCAATGATTTTAAAACTTAAATGTAATAACATTTAATTGATTTTAAAACATTTTCTTTTTTAATATTTTTTAAAGAAAACTTGACCCATTGTGTTTCTTCTTATTGGTATTGTTGTTGTTGCGGATGATGTTGATTTTTTTTATTATTTTTTTTATTAAGAAACCAAACAAAATCACGTTTATACCGTTGATGAGATGGTTGTGGCATTTTTTTCTGTTGTTTTTTTTTTTGTAGGATAAACGCTTCAATTGCTTTAGAGGAGAAGAGCCACAACACCAACAACAAAACTAAGTAAAACAATATTCAAAAGCCACACAATAACGACAATGTGGAATTTATTTAATATATATATTTTTCTTGTTTTTGCTACTCTTAGTTTGTTAATGTAAGATTGTTTTAAGTTTTTGAATAGATTTAGAACAATTTTTTTTTAATCTTTTCTTTCATATTTTAATTTTGTCTAGTTTTTTTTCTTATACCACTTATTTGATATTTAATTTTGTTATTGTTTTCTTTTTTCTCTGCCTTGTATAAACTTTTAAACTTGGTCTTTAGACTTTCATTTGGTTTTAAGTATCAAAATTTTTGTTTTGTTTAATATTGAAATTGTTTTCTTTTTATTTATATTAAAACACACTTACACTCTCTTTAAAGAATAACTATTATTATAATTCAGACATTAATTACACTAACAAATAATTTTATTTTTCTCAAAATTTTTATGGAATATTTTCCAGCTTTTTATTACAATTAATTTTGATTATTATTTTTAAATATTTTCTTAGAACTTGATTTCTTTTGTTATAATTATAAATTTTTTAACTTTTGTTAGTATATTTTATACATTTTTTTTTTTCTTTTTTTTTTGATGACTAAAACAGATTTCCGTTTTTTTACAATTACCGTCTACAATAAGATAAACTCTTAATAAAACTAACTCTTTCTAAATTCATTCACCTGAAAGATATATATTTTCACCTTTAGCCAGTATTCTAGTTTGTCTCTTTCTAACTTGTGGTCAAACTACCTTCAAACAAAATATTTAACGATCATTTATTGTATGAGTATCTTTGCTGCAACTATAATTCTCCCTCGTATGCTTGGATATCTTTTAGTTACATTATCTTCTCTTAAAAATATGTTTAGTCACTTGTTTTATTCATGTTTGAGTGAGTGAATGTGTTCTCTTACATATTAATCACGTTCACCTGTGTGTTGGCGTCTTTGTTTTTATGGGAGTGTAAGTGAGTTTTAATATTATATTACCTGTATAAATAACGTTATTAGGATTGCCTTTGTTGTACAATTCAAATTGTGCAAATTGTTTAAGTGGTTGGTAAAGCGAAAAAGTATGATCAAAATGGCGCTTTTTGTTATATTAGTATCCGTCAGTGTTGACAGAAGTTGAGGAAAAAAACAAGAGGCTAAATTTTGCTTTAAAAAAGGTCAGAAAAGGCTAAATGCCTCAAAAAATAAAGCTAGAAAAAAGCTAATTTATTTCTTTATATTTTATGTTCTCATTAGTTGTTGATATTTCTTTAAAGATGTATTGTAATAAATTTGTACCCAATACAAAATTCCCATACAAATTTAAGTTATATTTCATATGCAAAATTACCTAATGTTTTGAAGTGATTTTTCGTTATTTTTGAATTATAATTCTTTTTGATTGATAATTTCGAATTTTTTTGTCGATTTTTCGCTTTTATAAGATTTTTTTTAAATTATATTATAAAAAAATTTTCTATAGCTAATGAAAATTATTGAAAACTAACTGTAATAATTAATTAAGTCCATATGAAGAGTTAAGTTATATTTTATTTGAAGAATGAAGCGCCGCTGGCCAAAATTTTTGTAAAATTTCGATTTTTTGTACGAATTAATACACAAAAATTCTTAAATGGATGATTCTGTAAAAATAAAATTAGTAGAAGCAAGTAAGAAACTATATTCTTCTTTGTTGAAATATAAAGAACCAAAAAAAGCTAGAAGCTAAGACGAAAAATTTTGAGGCTAAAAGCAAAATAAAAACTCTAGTTCAGCCTTAAATATCCAATCCAATATCCGAATGAACTGCAATTGTTAAAACTATTAAAATATTTAAAAATGCTGTGGAAAAATAACCATAATATTCAATAATATTCAAGGACTTTGGAATTAATTTTTATATAATTGACCTTGTCACTCTCGGAACTTTGAAAAAGATTTTAGGTTTTCAGAGGCGTTCTGAAAAACACTTTTTGTCACTTAAAAGGTGTTTTGCGCACAAAAAGTATTTAAATCACGCGATTTGAACCCGGTCAGCTAAATAACTGACGATTTGAAATCACTTGCCTATTTTTGCTATATTATTTGTAGAGAATTCACTTTAAATGTTATTTTGTATTTAGTGTGATGTGTTTTCTATTTATTTTTGTAATAAAATTAGGTTTTACTTACACAAAAACATAAATATTAACAAATTTCTAGGGACACTGCTTGTTTTGTAAAAATTTTTTTGTCTTTTATTACCAATGTTCTTTTTTTATGCGCTAAAAATTAATTCATTCCAAAGAAGCATCCTCCGCAAAACTTCGACTCGTTCTACACCTTCGTGTAGAAAGCTAGAGTTCCCGAATTCAGCTCCCTCCAACACGATACATTTAGATGACTTCAAACATTTAGTCAAAGTCGGGGTGAGACGCAAAATTCTCGAAGGCCAAACAACAAAAACCCGCCTGACTGTATTTAAGAAATAATTCCAATGACGCGAAAGTTTTTCCCCAACCCAGAGCTACCTTACGAATGTTTACCAATGTTCGTGATTTACTTTTCTTTAGCAGACAGTTGGTTTGTTTTTTCAAAGATACTGTTAAGGTAGCCATTGTGACACAGTCTTGAATTTATACCATCCTATTCCTTATTTAAGACAAAATTTAATTGTTGTTGGAAAAAATTTAATAGTATTCAATAATTGAGTAGTTTTTGTGCAAATTTAGAAATAAGTAAGTGAAATATGAAGGCAAATTTCACCGATAAAAACAGTGGCAACTTCGTTATTTTTGTATTAATTTTTGAATTCATAGGATTTGATAAGTCCCGTAAATAACGTTTTTTAACCGCGTGATTTGATTTTTTATTCTTTTTTTCTACATAGTGTCTACATTAGAGATTTTTTTATCAAGGCAAACGTGAATTTGTGGAAGATGGCAACAGTTGCACAAAAGCAACAATATGGCGTATTCATTATTGTTTTTTATATATGAAGTTTGACAACTGTAACAACCAAAATAATAATCAACTTTTTAACTAAGGTTACCTTGTATATATTCGCACTGATTTTGACGTTTGTTTTGATATAAATTTGCCTAATGTAGACACTAGGTTATGAATGCTAACTTAATAAATAATGAGTGCCAAAAATACTTTCAACACAACTTGTTTCAACTTACTAAAGAATTTGAAGTCGTTCTAGAAATCACATTTTTTTTGTTTTTGCAAAGAATTAACTTATATAGTTCTTTCTATTTAATTTGACCAACACATTAAAAGTTTTTAAGCAAATTTTTTTATAGACTGGAAATATATATCAAACATTTTTAACCTGGTTGAATAATAAATTTTGTGGTAATGCTATTAAAGAAAATAATAATAATAGCTTACACGACTTTAAACTAATAGAGAGCAAAACTTTAACAATATAGGTTTCATTTTATAATCATGATTGTTATTCAAAATTCAAAAACTTAGAAAAAAGGTTAAAAATACCAAAATTTCACGATATCTTATATGAACTAATTGGACTTTGTGGATAAATTCTACATTTTTTTATTATTGTGTCGATTTAAAACAATTTTTAGGGCGGGGTCTGTACGCCTCTCAACGTAATACAAATTTTGAAACAGAGATTGGTACTTGTTGTAATTATGCGTATTTTGAGCTATATCTCGTTGATGTGCCCGAAATAGTCAACGTAGTAGACTTTAAAAGTCAATTTTTCTCCAGGCACATTCACAGTTTCTAATTGAATACACAATAAAATCAGAGGAGCACAAAAAATAAATTTAATAAAAAAATTTCATGGGTCTTTTAAAACTACGCAAAAATGGATACACAATAAAATCAGAGGAGCACAAAAAATAAATTTAATAAAAAAATTTTATGGGTCTTTTAAAACTACGCAAAAATGGCACTTTTTGTTTTTGTGTTTTTATATAGCAAATTGCAGTTTGTACGAATGTTGGATATATAGATATAAGAATGGCGATAAATATAATTGAACGGGATCTTAAATTTAAGTCAAATGTCGTTGGTAGTTGAAAATGCGACAATTTTGTCAAAACAGATTTTGCTAAAGCAAAATACCATACCACCACCTTATAGCCAATATAAAAACCGAGCTTTTTAATCAATTTGGACAAAAACTTCATGCGCTGAACGCGATTTCTCAAATGCCTTTGTAATTTTTTTTTTTTTTTTTAATATTTTTAATTTAAAAATTTTTATATAAAGCTCTAAGTATTTAAATGTCAGAACTTATTTATTCTGTTTGGATCAAAATCAATTTATTTGATATCCCTCTTTCACACAAATATCAAAATGTTGTGATATGGTCAAGTATTCAGAATAAAATTACTCAGGAATTATCGGTTATCGGATAAAATATAAAAATATCACTAGAAAGAAATTTAACATATTTTTGCATATATTTTTTGCCAAATTAGCAGGAAATGATTTTCCATTTGACATTACGTTATAAAATGTAATTTAAAAATTCAAGAAAAGTATATAAAATAAAAAATAAAAAAATTTATAAATTATTTTGTATATAAGTTTTATATTAACATCGCGATTTCATAGAAATTGCTCAGAAATTTTTTGTAAAATTATTTGATATTAAAGAAAACACTGAAAAGTGTTGGAAACTTAAGCAATTTTTTTTTTTTTTTGGGAAAAATGTAAAGTTTTTAATACCAAAACAAAATTATTTAAACAAAATTTCATCGCCTTTGGTGCGTAAACGTTTTAAAAAATTTCATGGTATTTTCGATATTTGCAAAAATTATTATAACCCTAATGAACTTAAGTAAGTGGTGTTTGTAATGCTTAATGGAAAGGTATAAGTGCATCAAAAAATTTCGAAAGTTACAAATTTTATGGAAAAAAACAAATTTTCTTGGCTTAAAAAAGTATTATAATATTAAAAAACTAATAAAATACATTTTCGTATAATACTCGTATATGGAGAAATAACTTAGATTCGATCCTCATTTTTTGCAAAATGTTTAAAACTGGCGATTTTTATTATAAAGAACATTTTTTTTAAATTTTTCTAGGAAACCCTAATATTTACTAGGAAACCCTAATATATGCCGCACTAATACCATCAAACATTGAAAATACCATAACATGTTTTAAATAACTCATTAAGTTTTGATATTGTGCGTAATTTTTAACAGAATTATGCACAAACTTCTAGCTCTTTAAAAATCTTTATTTTTAAATGTTAAAATAAATCAATTCATATTTGCATTAGTTACAAGCTCTAATATGTTTTTCACTCTGGAGGTGGTCAACTATAGCCCACTGTATCGCCGTCCGTGCTCCAATGATACACTCTAGCCAACAACATTCTTAAAGCTTATCTCCTCCTCCAAAGATGTTTCTAGTTTCATCAAAATCGGTTTAGCATTTTAAAAGATCCAGACTTATAACCATTTATTTTGCAGATGGCCCCAATGTACAGTGTTCAAAACATTTGCATCTCTTTTCAATATTTTAAATTTAGCCTTGTATTTTGAATTTGTCGCTAAAAATTATGGGAAATAAATGCAAGTTAAAATTAAAAAATAATAAGTTTTTATCATAATGGTCTTTCTCAAAAAGAAATTTGTATTAAATATTCTATTTGTATTAAATATTCTATAAATGAGGAAAACACCGTATAAAATAAGGAGCAAGGTAATGTGAACTCAGAAGTTACAAATGCCAAAAAAAACCTTATGTGTCAGAATGGATAGAATTGGAATGGTAGAATCAATAAAATATACATATTGAAAAATTTGTAGCCTCTATTCCTAAGTTAAACGCTTTCAAAGTTGTAAATGTTTTGTACAGTATTGGCAATTTAGCCTTTTTAAGGAAAAATCTAGCCTTTTTATTTTGCTTTTAGGATCAACATTTTCGTTTTAGCTTCTAGCTGTTTTTGATTTATAAAAGGCATTTTTAAAAAATCAGAAATAATTTCTTATCAACTATTACTAGTTCTATTTTTACAGAATCATCCATTTAAGCATTTTTTTGTATTTATTCACACAAAAAAATCGGGAATTTCTATATTTAACAAAAAATTTCTGCCTGCGGCACTTTATTTTCAAAAAAAAAAAAAAAAAAAATGGAGTTACTAAATCGATAATTAAAATTATTTTTTTATATACTTCATCAACAATAGAAACTATTTATGAAAATAATTTAGATCTTGTTAATAACAAAAATCTCAAAAAAAAAAAAGTGAAAATGCATAATCAAAAAGCAATTATAATTTAAAATGACAAAAAAATCACTTCAAAACATCGAGTAAATTTTCATATTAAATACCTAATTTGTATGGGAATTTCTTGTGCGATTTTTCATTGAGTCATTTTGCTGGGTGTTATTTATAAATTTATTACAATTTCTTTCGCAAACTTCCAAAAACTAATTAGAACAAGAAAATATATACCGACAAAAGTCCCGCATCTGATCGAAGGTTCCTCAAAATATCACCATCAGAAAGATTTATAGGGATATCCCTAATAACTTCATATGACTCAACATAACTCCTTGGTATAAAAACCTTAATCCTCTTCGTCTCCAACTCCCGGTCACAGACAAATATGTTCGCTGTCTCAATATTCTTAAACTTAGTCAAACCAATAGCCTTCATGTTTTCTACCCCATCTATATTTACATCCTTCATTTTTTCAAATAAATATAAACCTTTCTTACCTTCTTATTCCAGATAGTTTCAGTTCGTGATGTATCCACTAGCATTACAAACTCATTATTATTATTTGGAGATGTTTCAGTTTGTCTCTTCATGTCAAGCATTTCCCCTCTACCGATGCATCCATAAATCCTTCAGCATTAGCTGATGATGATTCTTCCAAAACCTTGGCTTTAAACTTCACTATTTTCCTTTTCAAGTTCTTATCCATTTTGTTAAATTTATATTTCTCCTTTACTCGGTCCCTCATCTTGCCATTTATACAAGACGGCGGATCACAAGTACTCGAAAAATGTGCAACTATTAAAGAAAACGCAGCAAAACGTGACAAATATAAAATTTACTCTCACCTTAATTAAAGATAAATTTCCAAACCAAAAAGAAAACAGGTTTATTAAAACAAACCCAATGTAAATAATTTATTTAGATCTATATACGAGTAATTTGTTCCAAAGATCTTTACCAATAACTTGAAACACACTTATAGAAAATCACACAAACAGTACACAAAAATAAAAAAGAAAAACCACATGCAATGTCAAACACTTAACACTTATAACAAAGATGTTCACTGTCCAGAAATTTACGAGCGAATAGCATAGGTATCTTGAAGCACGTTAATATATTTGTATACGATATTAGCAAATACGCAAACCGAGTTAGAACAGGGTGGCTTAAGTCTCATTAATTCCCTATATCATAAATTATGTTACTCTCTGTATTTAATTTCTCACAAAAGCATTAGACTCCGAAAATGATTTTTATTCAATATTTCCACCATTTGGAATTAAATTTCGGAGTGAATGGTTTTTGTCTTTAATAGAACCAATTCAGTACTTTATATCGTAAAAATTTGTTTTAGAACAACGCACAGTGGCTCAGAATCGTTTTTCATCGGCTAAAACTTTGTAACTTTTTAATTGATAGCGATGTTTTTGAATTTTTTTTTCTGATCGGTCCAGCAGTTGTTGAGAAAATTAAGGCTAAAGTTGACTTTCTAATTTCTTTATAGCCTTTAGTATGAAAATACTGATATTTTGTGTTTTGAATCAGCTTTACTTATGGAAGTTATAAGCAGACAAAAAAACATTTTAACAATATAATTTTGTGAACAGGTTCCTAGTTTGTCAAATGTAGAAAATGTTTTATTAGACCCAGTTATAATCGTTGTTTTTGAAAAAAAAAAATATATACTTTTTTTAATAATTATTTTTTGTTTTTTATTTAAATAATATTAAGGGCAAAAATAAAATAAAAATAAAGATACCTAGACAGTAAGTTCGCCCTTTAACCAGTTTTCAAAGCTGGTATAAAATCGTCCTTTGCTCCATCCAACATTTTTGTAGCGCTTTGTTAAGTTTTTGACGAAATCAGTTATTTCATTTTCCAAGTCCAATTTTAGTTCGGTGCTTCATGAATATAAGTTTACTTTTCTTTGAACGTAAGTTAGAACATTTCTCCACTTTTTGTTTTTAAAATACTCTTCGGATAATTCTTTATAGCTGAAGCTCTCCATGTTGTATAAAGATTTAAAACATAGCTTTTATCTATGTTCCTTGGTAGCATAAATAAGTACAATAAAAAAGTGCTAAAAACTAAAAAGGGCTAAAACTATGAAAAATAAGTAATAACTATGTAATATACTTAAGATACCCATCACAACTTATAGGGCTTGCCGTATTTATATTTAAGTCATATGAACAGGTAAAATAAAAATAGAAAAAATGTTGGGAGTAATTTCATTCATATGGAAAAAGTGTTCTAAAGACGAATCCGGGCAGATACAAAAGTATATATGTGTTTAAAGAGGATCCCCTCTGATCATCATTTCCACTAAAATTAAAATTTGACTATAATATAGTACCTGAGAAAACAGTTGATAACACAGCAGGTATAAACGGTACAGTGACACGTCATACCATTTCTTAAAGACTATTATCCTAGCAACGTAATAAAAAAAATGCAACCAATTATCGAACATAGTTTGTGAGTAACGATAATTTACTTCCGGTCAAATTTACAAAAATCATATATAATTTTTTATAAAATAACATAAAATATTTGTTTTTAACAGGATGCCACGCCCACAATTACCAATATTTTGATACATTTTTTCGGAACGGTTGGTCCGATTTCAATGAAATTTCACATAGTGATAGTAAAGTTAGGCGAGTTTAAATTTTTAGCTGAACCAGGGCGGGTCCACAGGGTTCCAAAGTTGGACACCTCTGGTATGAACTTTTTTAAAAACGATAATGATTCATTATATCTGAATCGATGTGAAAGATTTTTACATGAGAGGATTCTACTGGCCTCGTTATAGCAGGTCCTACTTTGGCCGATTTTGTTTTTATTTTTTTTATTTTATTACAAACAAATAGCAAAATAGTGTAAAGAAATAATTCGGAAAAATATTTACAGAGTCAAAAGTTATAAGCACTTAAATTTTAACTTTGAAAAAAATCGATTTTTCCCGCATTTTTGCAAAAAAAAAGTGGTCGCATTCCTTTTCTGTTAAGTAACATATACAGCGTTTATATTTTTCTGAAAGATAACTAAATAAAAAATATTCTGAAGAAAAAAAATCAAAAAATTGATTCTTGTGAGAACCAGGGTTTCCAAAAGTTGACCTATTTATTCAACAAATATCCAATTTTCGCCTTATTTTCTCAAATCGAAATAGAAAATTTTGCTCCCCAATATCGATTGCGAAGATATAGCAAAAAAGGTAAAAAACATTTTTTTTAAATTTTTGAAAGTTTTTGGGAATTACGGGATTTCTGTTGAAAAATCTAAAAGTGAACAACACACAGTGGGGTCAAACGCAAATTTTTTGGTAATAAATCTGAATCTCCTAAACTATTGGTCGGATCAAATTGAAATGTATGGAAGAGTTGTAGAGGAGGACCTAAGCTTTCAGAAAAATCATCTTGTAGTCACCCTGTGATAACACGAGATAAGCTACAGGGTGTCAAAGTTTACTACCTCGAGTATGTAAAAGTTAAAAAAAATCGTAACTTGTACAAATGAAGTCCGATTTTAAAGATTTTTATATTTCTGGAAATGGAAAGTGCTTGGCAAGATAAAGAAAAAATAAGCTAACTCATCTAAGTTATCTCTTACAGTTAAAAATATATTTACGCTTGAATTTTGAATTTTTGATTTTTTGGCTCGACTTTCTTTCGTTTTTCGAGAATAAATCCGGAGGTATATGAGGTAAAAATTTTTTAAAAATATTCTGTAATTTGCCACATATTTCAAAATAATATATATGGATTATCGCAGTTCGTCTAGACGTGAAAAATATTCAAAGTCAGCACTCTGAAATTGGCATGAAAAATGGCTATTTTTTTTACAAAAATATAGTACAATTCATTCACTTTTTTCTCAAAGTTCCGTTAATAAAAAAATTTTTTCCTTATTAATTTCAAAAGATAAGGCTTCATAAATGGTTAATAAAGAAATTTTGAATTGATTTAAGTTTGCACCCTATATCCAGCATTGGCCGAAAATTGTCAATTTTAAAAAATAGTTTCATTTTTATCGATTAATAAAAAAAATGTCACACGAGCTTTTTTAAATTTGGTACCCATATTTTTTATAGAAATAGATTTAGAATGATTTAATGCAAGAGTGGAGATTTTATGTTAAAAGTCCGTTTTTTTAACGACTATTTTTAAAAGCACATTAAAAGCATATTAGCATAATATTTTTAATATTATTTCTTATGTAATGTATAAAACACAAACCAAGCTTTCATTCCTAAAAAAAATCAATAAAATAGCTCCAACAACCTATTTTTGGTAATTTTTCAAAAATAATTTTTTTTTTTAAAATAACTGAAAATCAAAAAAATTTAATTTTTTTAATACAACTCTACTAATTTTGCAAATACTTTAAAAATGTTAAAAGAATATAAAAATAGACTTATTTACCAATTTAACGATGTATAAAATGTTGATATAGGTCATTTAATAATATTAATATAAACTATAAATATAAATATAATAATATAATAATAATATAATAATAAATATAATCAAAACTACCAAGTCACGTCAAAAGTTGCAAAATTCACTATTTTGTTCCGTATTTCCATATGTGTGTATACGTAACATTTTAGTTTTCTAATGTATTATGTAGGTATATATTTGTTATTATAAAGTAGTAAATTCTTTATTTGAGTAATGTCTATTTAATTTGTTCTACATATTTACATACTTATTATACATATATATATTTGCTATTAATGGCTGTCAATATAATCTTAAAACGCTTCAAAATATTTAAGTCAATGCCTGTGATCGAAGATGTGAGTTCCGGATTTTCAAAGAAACGTCTTGCTGTATTTCCATCATTTGAGCTTCCATAGCCATGTAGAGGTTTATCAATTATTAATCCGAGTTGTTCTTTGAATTCTAATTGAATTCTTTTCTTCTCCTCTTTTCGTAATTCGTGAAGTTCCAAATAGGTTTTTACTGTAGCATTTTCCTGCCCGGGAATATTTCTGTACTTCATATCATATGCAAGATGTAAGCAGAACTCCAAAAATCTTATCCTTGCGTGGAATGGTGATATTCCATAGGCTGTAAAATATTACTTTTCGCTTCTCTCACTGATTTGCTACTGGGAAAGATATCATATCCTTTTTCGCTAACAGATTTCCTCAAAATCTCGTATTGGTTTCTTGATAATCCTAAATTTAATATTAGAGCTAAAGCATCTTCAGAGGTAAAGGACGATGTTGATTTCGGTGTCACTATGCTTTGGATTATCCGATGTAATCGATTGGGAGAAGCTGTTGGTAACACATCTATAACTTTTTCTACTTCCTTTGGTTGCGGTTTCGGCATTCGTATGTGAATTTAGAATAGATTCCTGTTTGGTCCTCTTTGTTCTTAGCTGAACTTCATCGTAACTTTTTTTTGGTCGACCCTTTTTCTGCTTTCCGATGAAAATTGGTATTTCTCCCTCCAACCACTCTTCATCTTCATCAACCAATCTGAAGCTTGCATCCTTTTTTTCGTATGATTTATAAAAATTTTCGAGCTTTAAACTGTCTTCTGCAGTAAGAGTTAAACCAAAAGATACTACTGTATCAATGAGTTTTCTTATTTTTTCTGGACGATTTATAATATCAGTTAGATTATCCCAGATTGCTTTGCAAATAAAAAAGTGTTTTAATGTAATCTCCATAATGGCAAATTCACTAATAAATCTGCATATTTATAAGGATACTTATATATAGAAAAAGAATATTTATATCAGGTAAATTGTGACAGGCAAAAATGAATTAAAAAATTTAAATTTTTGCTCAAAACCCTCAATTTCATTCAGTTTATTTTTATGACCTGTAGTGTTCAACAGGTACGTCAAAAAATGTACCTATGCGATTGTAAAAAAATCATTTTGGTTATAATACATTAATTAAGTAGCTAGGTAAATTATTTAAAAACTTAAAAAAATTTAATAAAAAACGAAGGAAAATATACTTATTTATGTACTTAGGTAATTTTAAAAACCTTTTCAGTAGAAAAAAATTATGAACACTTTAAATAAATTAATTAATAAATATTATTATCTCGTAACAAAAATAAGCAATGCAGTTGAGTGTTACGTATACACACATATGGAAATACGGAACAAAATAGTGAATTTTGCAACTTTTGACGTGACTTGGTAGTTTTGAGGCCATTATATTACTATTATTAAATGACCTCTATCAACATTTTATATATCGTTGAATTGGTAAATAAGTCTATTTTTATATTATTTTAACATTTTTAAAGTATTTGCAAAATTAGTGGAGTTGTATTAAAAAAATTAAATTTTTTTGGATTTTCAGCTATTTTAAAAAAAAATTTATTTTTGAAAAATTACCAAAAATAGGTTATTGGAGCTATTTTATTGATTTTTTTAGGAATGAAAGCTTGATTTGTGTTTTATACATTACATAAGAAATAATATTAAAAATATTATGCTAATATGCTTTTAATGTGCTTTTAAAAATAGTCGTTAAAAAAACGGACTTTTAACATAAAATCTCCACTCCTGCATTTGTTTTTGGCCGGGCGGGAAGCAGTTTAGTGTTAAATCATTCTAAATCTATTTCTATAAAAAATATGGGTACCAAATTTAAAAAAGCTAGCGTGATATTTTTTTTTATTAATCGATAAAAATGAAACTATTTTTTAAAATTGACAATTTTCGACCAATGCTGGATGTAGGGTGCAAACCTAAATCAGTTCAAAATTTCTTTATTAACCATTTATGAAGCCTTATCTTTTGAAACTAATAAGGAAAACATTTTTTTATTAACGGAACTTTGAGAAAAAAGTGAATGAATTGTACTATATTTTTGTAAAAAAATAGCCATTTTTCATGCCAATTTCAGAGTGCTGACTTTGAATATTTTTCACGTCTAGACGAATTGAGATAATCCAAAAATTCTTTCAGCATATTATTTTGAAATATGTAGCAAATTATAATATATTTTTAAAAAATTTTTACCTCATATACCTCCGGATTTATTCACGAAAAACGAAAGAAAGTCGAGCCAAAAATTCAAAATTCAAGCGTAAATATCTTTTTAACTGTAAGAGATAACTTATGATGAGTAAGCTTATTTTTTCTTTATCTTGCCAAGCACTTTCCAGAAATATAAAAATCTTTAAAATCGGACTTCATTTGTACAAGTTACAATTTTTTTTAACTTTTACATACTCGAGGTAGTCAACTTTGACACCCTGTAGCTTATCTCGTGTTATCACAGGGTAACTACAAGATGATTTTTCTGAAAGCTTAGGTCCTCCTCTACAACTCTTTCATACATTTCAATTTGATCCGACCAGTAGTTTAGGAGATTCAGATTTATTACCAAAAAATTTGCGTTTGACCCCACTGTGCGATCCGATTAGGATGCAATAAAACGAACAAAGATTGCAATAATTGAAAATTTTAAAACTTTCACAGTTCAAACAAAATTTCAGACTAATATTAAAGATGTAGTATGAAAAATAATTAAGAAAGTTGTAGTCAGTCTTGTCCGACCCTATACAGGGAAGTGTTTTATATGGAACCTGTGGCCAATTGTGACTGATACTTGTATTAAGCGTAGTGAATATTTCTATGAAACATACGCATGTATTATATTATGTTGTTTATGTACTTCTATCTCAAAGATATATTAAAGTTTTTTCCGTCTATTCAATGCCTGCATTAAATTTTGTCATTTTCCACTAGTTTGGAAAAAGGACAAAATTGTAGCGACACCAAAACCTGGTAAAAATTCCAACAGTCCTGATGCTTATAGACCAATAAGTCTATTAAACACAATGAATAAAATTCTAGAAAAGATAATCAAGCAGATAATTGCACATTTTATTGAGAATTATAATATCCTTCACACAGAACCACTTATTTGAATTAAAGAATATATAAAAGAAAATTTCAATGAGGATAAGTCAACAGCCATGATACTATTAGATATAAAATCAGCATTTGATTCAGTCTAGCATGATGTCCTTATTCACAAATCTTCACACCGTCAGGTTAATTAAAAGTTTCTTGACTAACTGCACATTTGGAGTACGTGTTGGTGATAAATATTCCAATGAATATAATATTCCAGCAGGATGCCCTCAGGGCTCTTGTCTCTCACTGATTCTCTATAATATTTTTACTTCAGATTTTCTATCATTGACTGAATCTGAATCGTCAATATTTGCTGACGATACAACCATTTTCAGCTCAAATATCTTATCAGATGAAATCTTAAGTAGTCTTAAAATATCTATGATCTATGGAAAATAGCTGTCAATCCTTTAAAAACTCAAGCCATATTATTCTCCAGAAGAAAGAAAAATATTTTTTTTTTACCGCAACGTAATATTAAAGTTAACGGGGTAGAAGTTAAATGGAACAACAATGTAAAATATTTAGGAGTTGTCGTGGATAGGAAAATGCTTCTCAATGACCACATTAGCTACATTATGTATGTATGTATGTATGTATGTATATATGTATATATGTATGTATGTATGTATGTATGTATGTATTAATGATTCATCCGAATGTCATTTAAAGTGGTTACAAGTAACTCAGAATAAACTTCTTAAAATCATCACTTCTTCAACCCTAACGGTTTTCTTTCAATTATTAACTTTATCCCATTTTAATATAATTTTTATTTTATTTTTCTTTCTCTTACTGAGTTTTGTAAATTTTTTCCCGAAAATTATTAAAATTAGTTCTTAAGATAAAATATTGTAAAAACATAATATATTAAAGTGGAAAAGTCGTAGATGACTCAACTCTGAATTTATCAAATCAAATTATTGTATTGTCATAATATTGTTATTTACCAATAAAAATACAATTATAATAATATAAAACTGATTGTTGTCAAATATTATATTTGTATTGGATTTATGTCCGTTAAAATGATTTTCTGAAAAGTAGTTTATATAGAAGCTATGGTTAATGAAATTTGGTGCGTTGATTTATGCTTATATAAAACTTTTATGTGCCTTTAAAATACTGCTATATGATGGTTATGATGGTTAAATCTCTATTCCGGGAGGACATTTGTACGGGGCTAGGTGAAATAATGGACTGATCATAACTAAATTCAATAGGCTTCGTCCTTGGACGAATAATCGAAGAAATAGGCTCAGAAAGTGATTCTAAGCGAATTGGTATACATTAAGGTAGATCTTAGACCAATATTTTTGGATGTTAAGCCTTATTCAGACCGGCGCGAAATAACGAAATTTCATGCCGAAAATACGAATGAAATATAGAGTGTTCATATTGGCTAGATGACATTTGATGTAATTTCGTGAACAGCTGATACTTATTGTTTCCATTTAAAATTGTTATAGGAGTAAATAAAGTATTTTGAAATGGAAACAAATAAGAAGCAATTACTTACTAAATTGAAAATTATTAATGAAAAACTTGCTAATAAGAAATTTTTATTTCAACAATTAAAAATGGTTAGACATGCAAAGGTAAAAAGGATACGTTTCATTTTACAAAATCACTTTAATAATTAACTTTAAGATTTGTATTTAAATTTAAGATCAGCTGTCAATTGTTTTTTTTTTTGTTCTCACGATTGAAACATGCAGTACATAGTTGAAAAAAAGTATTTTTACCAACTATGTGCAGAGTTCACGGAAATGGGCATCGTAATTTCAATGTAATTTCGCCGAAATTACACAAAATAATATAATTTCGCAAGTGTCAAAATGTATGGTAAATTACGTAATTTCAACTTGATTTCGGCCGAAATTACGAAAGTGTGTAATTTCATGTCGGTCTGAATGCCCTATTATAAACATCCTCACTTATGGTGATGTAGGGTATAATAACAATACTTTTAAGTTTTTAGGAAAAGATGGTTGCTTAATATCCTTAAGCCTTGTTAAAACCGGCTCGAAATTACGAAATTTCATGCCGAAATTACGAATGAAATCTAGAGTGTTCATACTGGCTAGATGACATTTGATGTAATTTCGTGAACAGCTGATACTTATTGTTTACATTTTAAATTGTTATAGGGGTAAATAAAGTATTTTGAAATGGAAACAAATAAGAAACAATTACTTACTAAATTGGAAATTATTAATTTGAAACAATTAAAAATGTAAAAAGGATAGGTTTCATTTTGCAAAATCACTTTAATAATTAATTTTAAGATTTGTGTTTAAATTTAAGATCAGCTGTGATTGTTTTTTTTTCTTCTCACGGTTGAAACATAGTTGAAAAAAAGTATTTTTCCAACCATGTACAGAGTTGCACGAAAAAGGTCATCGTAATTTCAATGTAATTTCGCAAGTGTCAAAATGTATGGGAAATTACGTAATTTTAACTTGATTTCGGCCGAAATCACGAAAGTACGTAATTTCATGTCGGTCTGAATGCCCTATTACAAATATCCTCACTTATGGTGATGTAGGGTAAAATAACAATACTTTTAAGTTTTTATTGAAAAGATGGTTGCTTAAAATCCTTGGTTTTTAATTTTATCATTTATTTGATTAATTATTATAACATTTTTTTTGAATTTAATATTATAAAATTTATAAATTGAAAATTTTTTTTTATTAAAAAATTATTAACTAATTAATTAACCTTTTTTGAAAATTGCAATAACACTGGTTTGATACCGGTTGCGCAAATAGAGCTAGTACGTACCAGTGTTGCCAGTTTAGCTTTGTTGAGGCTAAATCTAGCCTTTTTATTTTGCTTTTATCCTGAAATTTTTTATTTTATCCTCTAGCTTTTTTTTCTAGAACATATTTAAAAAAAAAAATTGAAGTTTATTATAAAAATTTATTATAAAAGGGAATAATAATTCAAAAATGACGAAAAATCATTCCAAAACATTAGGTCGTTTTTCATATGAAATGTAACCCAAATTTGTATAGGAATTTTGTGGGTGATTTTTCTTTATATCATTTTGTTGGCAGCTGTTCCGAGTTTTATTAAAAGGCTTATTACAATATCTTAAAAAAAAAAAAAAAAATTATATTTAAAACTAATGAGAACTAAAAAAATCAAAGAATAAATAATAAAAATAAAATAACCCCCGTATTCTGAATATTGTGGCTAATGACAAAACTATAACAAATAACAATTAAAAAGAAAAAAAAAATTTTTGTTTTAATTTTGCATTATCACAAAGTTCAGAATACCGTTAAAAGTTTTTAAATAAAAAATATATCAAAAATATTTTTTCTGACCTTTTTTTTGGGAATTTAGCCTTTTGTGACCTTTTTTAAAGTTTATCCTCTTTTTTCCTCACCTCCTGGCAACACTGGTACGTACATACCTACGTGTACGTTATACGTTGCTTAATCTAATGTTACAAAAATAATTACACATATTCTTTAATTATTCTTAAGGATATCGACAATTTGGAAATCAAAGTTTTTTTTATTACTGACTATTTCAGAATGTGATTGAAAAATAATTGTAGAGTTCCATGAAAACGTTCTTGACCAAACATTAATTTCCTTTTGTTTTCAAAGTTACAAAACTCGCACGTAAAATCTAACAGAATTTGTTAACAAATCATAATGATATCATCTCGACCAAGTACTTTTAGAGGAAGGAGTACGAAACCATGAGATCTATATAAAGCATATTATATATTATTTAATTTGTTGTAATGTATTAAAAGTCTTCATAAAATACTTATTGCCTTAAGGTATACATTTTTCTTTTTTATTGCATTTCTAACAAAAAAAAAAAAAAAAAAGGACAAGAAAAATTCTTTGAGATTTTTTTATTTCCTCATTTAATTTTTGCTTATTTTCCCTATTTACAACATGGCCAGAGGTGTAATAAAAAACGGCCGATAAGAACCACAATCAATTTTACACATTCAATGAGATTTTCTTTTGAGTAAAGAGGAATGAATAAAAAAAGTTTGAGGAAAGGTAACATAAAATACCAGCTTAAATTATAGCAATAAAAACGTGAATGCTATAAAGAAATGAAAACAGAGAAATGCAGAAGAATTTACAAGTGGCTGAGTATATTGAAAGAGAAGGATACTAATTTAAAAAGAAGACGGAGATAAAAGAACATTTGGTTTTCACTTTTTGTTACTAACTGTTTAGTCACAAACAAACTTGTTTTCACTTTTTGTTACTAACTGTTTAGTCACAAACAAACCTGTGATCAAAAATAACTTTTGAGAATATATGTTTGTTTGTCCGCCTGTAATTCAAAAAATATTTTTACTTTAATTTGTGTAAAAAAATAATTTTTCAAAATTGTTGAATTTTTAATACATTCATCATATAGTGCTGTAATATCACTTAAAAGTTATTTTTATATATTAACATTTAACTCTAATTGTGTTTTAGATTTTTAAATATAGTTAATAATGTGTCATATCATGTTTGGTGGAATTGTGTCTTAGAGCTCCAAAGTTAAAAATTCGTAAAAGTTATAAAAATTTTAAAATAGCTAATTCAAGTTTAAAATATCAAATTCCAAAGTAGTAAAAAAAACTGTTGGTAGAAAACTGAAAAGGAGTTTACAATTTTTCATATATCTTCTTTATTCAGCCCTTCAATACAGATTATCTGAGTGATTTTTTTAAGTCATATGGCCCAAGAGTTTTCGGGGACTCTTTATGTTACAAATTTGCGATGTCATGGTTTACAAATATTAAATATATTTCCAGATTAAAGCAAAAATTTTTATAAGAGCTAATTCCAATATGTTTATATACTCGTATTTATGAAATATAGATTTTATGATTCGACCCGGCCGAATATAACACTTCCACATGTTTATAACTTTCCTACTTGAGACTTTGTATCCCTAGGATATACAATAAATATAAATGTTTCACGAATTATTATGCAAATACGCTCTCGAGATATTTACAATCACCACGTTGCCTTAAAAGGGAGTTGTTTAAGTATTTTGATTTTAAGACGACTTATCGTTTTAGAGCAATAAATCATTATTTATACTGTAAATTGTTTATTACTTTCGTGGCTTTCTTTGAATCAACAAATCACCATTTAAAAAAATCATAAACCTTCAATTACCCATAAAAGAATAAATAATATATAAATTTATACTTTAGTAACTAAATGCTACTATTTTTGAGAAATGATTTGATATTGGTTTTAAAAAAATTTAAATTGCGTTAAGACTTTAAAGATTAAGGTCCGGTTTTATACCATTCTCTTAGTGTATACTTAAGTGCAAACTTAGTTAAGAAAGATTTACGTAAAAGATCCAGCGGACCAAAACTGTTACCACTTACAAGGTTAAGGTGGCTAGTAGCTGTGCCGAGAACTTTAAATATTGAGTAGCCTAGTCCATATACGCCGTCAATGCACGGATGGTCCAACCCATTACGAGCACATTCGTGGGATAAAAAGAAAAACAAAATAAACAAATAAAAAACTATGAGGAAGACTTAAAACAAACAGCAGGAAGTGGCAAGTCCACCAAAAGCACAAAACCGGCTTCCAATTCTGGAAGTAGAATAAGCGAGGTGTCTCTGAGTTTCACGCCAAGCACCTCAAATGCTGCTCTGGCCGCGCCATCACAAGACCGTCAAAAACCCCTGCTTCGGTAACTGCACGCCCGAAACCAACTCGGTCGGCAGCAACTCCAGTGCCTACTGTAACCAAAGGAGTTGTGAATAAGTTTTCGGGCTCCCAAGCGTTACCTCCCCCCGCCAGTAAAAGAAATGCGAACCAGCTTTCGGTTTCTGGAACTGAGCCTCCTACCCGAAAGCGCAATAACTCGTCCTAAAGGCATATTGCTCCCGCCAGAAGGTCCTTTATAAGACGGCGTGCCGCCGAACGATTTATGGACCGGTTGGGTAAAAAGACTGCCGAGTCCCTTACTCCTGAGAAAATTGTTTCCCTCAGCTGGACCAAATCACTGCTGTTATAATACAAAAATTATAACATATTAAGAAAAATAGGTCTATCTACCATAACTTCACGAATAATAGTCTTGAAAGATTTATTTTCATGTGTGAGGTTTAGTAGACGTATTATATCGGATTGTAAAAGAATATCGGATTGCAAAAGAAACAGTTTTATGCTCACCTGAATAATTGGAGATTTGCAGATAGATTTTTAATAAAAAATTATTACAAAAATAATGCTCTTCACTTTGAGCCTACTTCTTATATTATTTTAAATGTTTTATACGTTTCATCCCACTGGTAAACAAACTTACCACCTCAGATATCAAAAACCAATCGTTCTATTTTTTTTTTAAACTTAAAATATATTTTAATTAGACCAAAAACTTACTCTGCGCAAAGTTTGAACAAAATTGGCTCACGAAATGTTTCTTTAAGTGACAAGTTTTAATTTTCGTTAATTTAAGTGAATTCTTTGGTCAAAATGAATTTACACCATACATATTCATAGTTATAAACATAAATCACAGAAATTATTTTAAGTATTGTTCCTAATTAATGGCTATTACCCTAGAAAAGATGATCTAACTAATTTTATGTTTTCAAATTAAATTCTCTACATTTAACATAATTTATTTAGTAATGCTTTCTTTTTTTTATATAAATGTCACATAGCAACATTGTTGCCAGATTAAGAGATTTAAGCTTTCATTTGCGGACAGATTTTCGTGTGGATGGATTTGGAAATTTTCGTAAAATGTGGAAATTCTTTATTAAATAATACATTTATTCAATTTTTAATAAATTTAAATTTTCCATAAGTTTTAAGTTTTGTAGATAATTTCATTGAAATTAATATGTAAACATTTTTCGTTAAATATTCTATTTATAAAGAATTGTTACCAATTTCTTTTTTAAAGGAAATTTTTAATGAATTTTTAATTTATAGAAAATGTCAAATTATTTTTTATTTAATGAGAAAATTGTATTGATTTCTATGTGTAGAAAATATTAAAATATTATTTGTTGTTTATATGCCGTTTACATCAAACGAAAGTTAGTATTTTTGGCTTCATTCGGTTTTTGAATGAAAAAAAAACTACATTAATTATTTTGGTTTTCCATAGAAATCAAAAACCATTTTAAATTAATTTTTTCGAAAACCAAATAAAAACTACCAATAAAATTATTTATGAAACAGTCTGTTTAACTCATTCATAACATTAAGCTTTCATGGCTTTCGGTTTCCAATTTATAGAAAAATGCAATACATTTTTTTTTTTTTTATACGAAATTTTCGAAAAATTTTCTTTTATTGAAAACTCTTTTCAACATTTTCTTTCTATGTTGCATTTTAGATAAATTATCTTTTTTTATAAATTTTCTTCTTATAGGAAATTTATTAAAAAAAAAAATAATGTTAGTTATTTATAGAAAATATTTAATATATCTTCTGTTTAAAAAAAGATATTATTTTTTATAAAAAACAGTAATTGTATACTTAATTTTGTATTAAGATTTTGGGGAAAAAATTGGGGATTTATATTTTAAAATGCGGATCTTTGAGGATTTACATATTAAAGTGAGGACTTTTGGAGATTTTGAGCTTCGGGTTTGAGTTATCTGGCAACATTACAGAACAACTGCATTAACAAAAGTTTAATGTGAGGATTTTTTCTTATTAAGAACACAAAAGAAAATAGCTTCATTTGAAGAAAAATAGTTACTAGCAACAAAAGAATAAATCCACCTTATACATTGTTTTGAGATTTTTTTTGGCCCTTTTACATATATAAATGTAAAAGAATTGTTGTGATACTATGTGTATATGTGTATTTGGTTAATCTTAAATAAATTCAGTTTTAATGATACCACAACAAAATTTTGTTACCAAAATCGTATGTTTTTATTTTTTCATCTCATTTTTCTTTTATAAATGTTGATTTAAATCAAAACATATGCTTTAGAGACAAAAAAATAGAAAGAAAGAATTAATTTATACTAAAATTGCTTAAAAAAATATTTCTTTACATAAATTCTAGGGTGACCGATTATTCAATTTTTTAAGAAACCGGTTTTCGAATAGATTGAATAGTAATTTTGAAAAAACTGGTTGCTGATTTTTGCAGAAGTAAATATTTCCATCAAATAATTTTATTTCTCTAAAAAAAAAAAAACTGAACAAATCTTATAATATTCAAGTTAAAATATATTAAATATAATTATTTTAAGAAACAAATTTTAATTAAAATGAGAAAATAATCATCAAAAATGTAACTAAGTTTTATATAATACTAGCTTAACCCACTGTGCTTCGCTATCACTATTGATGTGAAAAATACTACTAATACTAATAGGGCCTAAATGCCCTATTACCAACTCAACTACAAAATTTAAGAAAATTACTGCCACCAAAAATTTAAGACTTTATCGCAATAGTTCTTTAGACATGAAAAATCAATATTTACTTTTTATGGTGGCAACTTCTCCCCCAAGACCTACTCATCCTATTTTAGAATCTTAATTATTCTCACCACTAGTTTTTCAGCTATGCCATAATTAATATTTGCTTTGTATAGGATTTCACCCTAAAATTGTCCGCCCTATCTTCATTTCAACTATGAAATTTCATATGAAAGTTATTCCTAACAAATCTTAAAAATTCCTCTGCAATAGTTCTATAGATATTCAATAATTAAGATTTATGTACGAGGGCGGATCAATATTTCCGTGAGTCTCAATAGGAAAACTCTATGAATTGGGCTATGAATTGGTACCTCATCCGCCATATTCTCCGGATTTAGCCTTCCTATTTCCAAACCTAAAGGAATGGCTCGATGGAAAGAGATTCAGGTCAAACGATGAAATTATTGACCAAACAAATGCCTATTTTAAGGACCTCGAAAAATCCTATTTTTTGGAAGGGATACATAAACTGGATAAACGTTGGACTAAGTGTATCGAGTTGAAAGGAGATTATGTTGAAAAAAAATTTTTGTTTAAAAAAAAAAAAACTGTGTTTCATTCAAAAAGTCACGGACTTATTGATCCGCCCTCGTATCTTAATAAGAAAATTATCTCAACAAAATATTAGGACTTTCGCAGCTATAGGTCTTCAGATATGTATTAATTAAGATAAACTTTGTATGAGGCAGTTCCTGCCCCCAAACCACCCCGCCCTATTTTCACCTCACCTATGCAGTTTTATAAGAAAATGATTCATAAGATACTCCATAATTAATATTAGCTTTGTATGGGGGATACTACCCCCCAAGATCTAACCGTTCTATCTTTTATCTATTATCAATCTTAATGAGAAAATTATTCCCACTAAATCCTAAGGATTTCTTTGTAACAGTTCTTTAGATATGCAATAATTAATACTTACTTTGTATGGGTGTATCACTCCATCTCGATCCGATCGACCTATTTTCATCTCAACTAGGGAATTTCATAAGAAAATTATTTTTACAAAATCTTAAAACTTTCTCTGATATAGTTCTTGAGATATCCGTTAATTAATATTAATTTTGTATGGAGGCTACCACTCCCCCTAGACTTGTCCGCCCTATCTTCATCTCAATTATGTACCATAATGAGAAAATAATTCTTACAATTTTCATCACAGCTATGGAACTTCATAAGAAAATTATTCCCACAAAATCATAAGACTTCCGCTATTGTAGTTCTTGAGATATGCGATAATTAATATTTGCTTTGTACGAGAGCTACCTTTCCCCCTGCTCCCATCGAAAAGTAAAATAGCTTATATTACTTTTATGTATCATAGAATGACACTGTGAAAGTTTTTAGAAAATCGGTCCAGCGGTTTAGCTTTCTATAAATCCCTAACAAACAAACAAACACAGATTTATTCTTGTATACGAGGGCAGATCAATAAGTTCGTGACTTTTCGAACTTCCCTCGTAGTTATATGAAATGCAACACTATTCCCATCAAGTACCACCTGTTAATAGACTATTGTCAAATTTTGAGCAAGTGCCGTCATTTACTTTGCGTAAAAAATAGGATTTTTCAAGATCCTTAAAATAGGCATTTGTTTGGTCAATAATTTCATCGTTGGAGCTGAATCGAGTCATTTCTTTAGGTTTGGAAATAGGAAATAGGGCCTAAGTCCGGGGAATATGGCGGATGAGGTACCAATTCGTAGCCCAATTCATAGAGTTTTGCCATTGAGACTGCACATGTGTTTATGGTCAATTGAGAGCAAACGCGGCACCCGTCTTGCGGACAACTTTCTTAAACCCAGCTGATCATTTAAAATCGAAACCACACTGCCATATGAAATGCCTATGGCATCAACAATCTCACGCAATTTTACTCTTCGGTCGGCAAACTTTATATCGTGGATTTTTTCGACATTTTCGGGTATACTGACCTCAATTGGCCGTTCAGAACGTTCAGCGTCATTTATATTTGTGCGACCACAACGAAAGTCAGTAAACCATTCAAATCGATGGTGCAGAGTCTCCATAGTATTTATCGAGCTTTTCCTTGGTTTGATTGACGGTTTTTCTTCGCAAAAAATAATGTTTAATGAGCACTCGAAATTCACTTTTTTCCATTTTTAGAAAAATACACGAGGTTGTATGATTTGAACAGCTGTTAAATGCAAAGTAAATGACGACACTAGCTCAAAATTTGACAGAAATCTAGTAACAGGTGGTACTTGATGGCAATAGTGTTGCATTTCATATAACTACGAGGGAAATTCGAAAAGTCATGGACTTATTGATGCGCCCTCGTATATTGATGTACAGAAACTATAGCTAAAAGTGTGTCTCAATTTCTTCGAAATCGAGTTTTAGGTATCTTTTTCAAATACTACTACTTTAAAAAATAAAGTAAACTGTTATTACAAATCGTCACCGAAAATGTTGTTATGCAACATCAGAATTTTCAAGTTCTGGTTTTTGATGGATATACTTTATTTTTCCAAAATATATATGATCGCAAATATTCAGAATTATATCTCCAAAAATAACGATTATATTTATTAACGAAATTCAGAACAACTTATCAATAAGTGTACATAAGTATAAAAAAATTTAAACGTAATATATGAAAGCTATTCAAAATATTATAAAGTTATTTCTTTAGTAAAATAAATTTCTCTATTAATAAAAAACAATGATATAATTCAAAAAATAACCATATAAATGAAAAAATTTAGTCTTCACTACTGCTTCATTTGCCACCAAGAATATATCAAAATCTTTTTAATTATAATTTTTGCTAACATTTGTATATTGATGTTTTTTTAGGTTTCAGAAAATACAGATCCAAAAACGTAACCTACATCATACATAACATGAAAAATATTTAACACAAATAAAAATGTGCTTTTCACCAATATGTTGGGCAATATTTAATATAATTTAAAAACTCAAAAATTTTGTTTATAGCACAATTAATTTAGATATTAGAAAGTTTTTTTGTTCCTCCTGTGAAGCTATGAAAAGTGATATAAGGTTGTTTTTTATTCTTAGTGATGAAGTATTAAATTAATAAAAAGCCTACGGGTGTTACACGAGAAAAAAACTAATTCCATTGATATGCGTGTTTTATTCAAGATAATTATTACTTTAATGATTGTTTAAAATTACAGAATTAATTTAAATTTAGCCTTAGACTATATTTATGAAACATAACAAGAAATTAGCTTTATGAATATTAATTAGCTAACAAATTTTTCCTACTTTTCCATTAAAATATTTGTATTTAGTACATGTTTTTTATAGCCTTCATATAAAATGAAGGTATATATAAGTTTGTCGTTTTATACGAAAGCCTTTAAATATATAACCAGGGCCTCAAATTCAAAAATAGTTGAGATTGTTATGATTAAAAATAACTTTTGAGAATATATGTCTGTTTGTCCATCTGCAGACATCCAGATTCGTTTGTATGTTGAAATGAATTTTTTGAAGCCGATAATCTAATAAATAGATTTTGCTTTCAACAGGTATGCGGCATATAATCTCGAAAATTTTGGTATTGAAATTCAGTGAAGACCGTTTAGGAATGGCGGAGTTATAAACGATTTTCTAGAACAGCCAAAAAACTTTTTCCAATTTTCTTTGCCCAAATTTAATATGTTTTTCTAATTTACATGCAATAATATATAAACGTTTTTCTATTGGAAAGTTGTGTGATTGAATAGTCTAGAGAAAGTGTTCTAGACTGCAAACCGTTAAGTCAGAGTTCGTATCCCCGGGATTATCTAGATTTGAGTTGCGTTTTAATCTTTTTATATAACCAATAAAGATAGTAAATTTCAACATATCTATGTGGTATACCGCTTGGGTTTTGGGACTGAAAGACTTTAGTTACTAATCTTCAAACCATGATTCACATACATTTCAATTTTATTGTAATATGGGCATAGTTATTGTGAAAAAATAAGTTTTACAAGTAAATATGAGTATGTGAGATATTTTTTCTTAAAAAATTATCACTCAACAGTAATTGTGTTTGAGGTTTTTAAATGTGGATAATAAGATGGCATATCATCTTTGGTGGATTTATGTCTTAGAGCCCCAAAGTTAAAAAATTTGAAAATTTTTAAATAGCTAATTCAAGTTTAAAATATCTAATTCTAAGGTATATTTTTCGAAGAAATTGTTGGTAGAAAACTGAAAAGGAATTTAAAATTTTGCATATATCTTCTTTATTCAGCTCTTCAACACAAATTGTCTGAGCGATTTTCCTTAGTCATATGCCCAAGGAATTTTCGGGGACTCTTTATGTTATAGTTAACACTAATTTTGATAAGAGATAATTCCCATATGTTTATATATTTATGAAATACATATTTCTGAAGGCTGTAAAAGATACGGCCTAGCCGAATATAACCCTCACACTTGTTTTGAAATATTTTTTTTTGTGTTAAAAAAAACATTTCATTCGTTATTTGAACAATTAACATTTTGAAAAATCCTAAACCAAAAAAAACCGGTTTTAAAACCGTTTGGAAAACCAAATCGATCACTCTAATAAATTCATATAATTTCATTCGTAAGCATACGTTTCGTGTTAACACATTTATGTAAATAAAATTTTGTTTTATATTTATTTGTGAGAGAATGTGTGGGTGTATGACTAAAGTTTAAAAAAGAAAACTTTTTTGATTTCCGCTTTCACATACACAGACTCTAGTTTTCATTGATTTTATTGTTGACAGAACAGTGAAGGAGAAAATTTTGTACATAGAAACATTTCGTACACAGAAATAATTATATGAGTGAAACATTTTTGCTTCCAGATCTCTCGATTAACCTCAGTAATGTTGGCGTCATATTTTTGTCAAAAATTGTATATTAACATAAGGGTTTAACTTCTTCGATTTATGAATTGATGTAAGCAAATTCTGGTACCTTTTGACCAGATTTGAAGAAGTCAACTGATCACTTCCTCTCAATTAATTAATGGCAATCAAGGAATACCGCACCTCTAATTTCAATTGAAATTATTTTCATTTAGTATTTTTAAAAATAAAAAATTTATATTTTTTACCTCCACTGTAATTTTAACTTCCACTGAATAAATAAACCAGTCAAAGTCAACAACAACGAAAAAGTCTGGTCTATACTATGTACAAGAATGCGAAAAAATTTCTAGTTGTATTCTTCTTATGTTGGTGTTGAGACTACACAGTTGTTGTCATTTTATCCCATTTATTGGCGACTGTATTAAGAAAATGCTCTAAATTGTCGTACTTTGAGCCATATTCACTACAACATGACTGAAATGTGCAGCGAAAATGTCACGTTTTAAATCAAACACACGATTTTCTGAATGACAAATATCATCAATATCTATTTTTAAACATAGTTTACGACCATTTGAGTAAAATCATCATTAAAACCATTAATAAAAAGAGATTACTGTAGGTGAAGTTGTCTGCGAGCTTAAATATTCAACAATGGAAAGTGAAGTGGTGGTCTGGATTCAAATCTCAGTAGGATGCATTTTTTTTAATATGGTTGAAGACAATGTGCATGACAATGTTGCTGAGTTTGTTTCGCAGGATTTTGGTGTCCTTTGTTCGAAGAAGTCATCAATATTTATTCAGAGTGGTCGTCCTTGTGTCGTCGAGGACTATGTCAAATCATAGACATCGTCAATAATGTATGCACGACTCGGACTGCTATAGAGTTCTGAATGCCAAGACATTCAAAAATTATTTGTCTGACTATTGAAAGTTGAATTCACATACTCGTACCATATGTATGTATGCATGTGTGTATATATGTATGTATGTACAAATGATGGAAAATGTTTCGTCATTTGAACATTCATTTCCTCAACCTAGAAAGAGAAATAATTTGTTTTTCTGTTCTTTTGTGTGATAAGACAGAAAAATATCGACAGAAAGAAGACATTTTTATGGATATAAATAAATAAATTGATGTTTATAGATTTAAATGTTTAGATGAATATTAAGTTTGACATCACTGAATCACAGTTGAAATGACTTGAAACTCTTAAACGATACGTAAAATTCTCTCTCAAAAGAATAAAAAAATAGATTAGAATAGATTTCTATAAATAACTGATTATCATAATTTTTACTTAATATGCTCAAGAGTTGATGATGCCAGCGATGATGAGTAGTGAAGTGGAGCATATTTCTTAATTTACATTTTTGAAAATGTAAATTTAATTTATTTTTTCACTTAACTATTTATAAAGCATAGCTGAGCTGAAAGAAATATAATTTTTTTTTTTTATGAAAAACATTGGTAAACAGCAAATCCTTTTGTTTTTTTATATAAATTACACAGGACACCACCAATTAATTATTAACTGGGCAACCAAAAATATTTTTTCGGAGCTTCAAATGAATCGAAATGTTATTTATTTATCCGTTTTAGACAATTTTAAGAATTTTGGCATCGATTTGTAATAGCATATTTTGGACATAGCTGCATATTTTCGCATATTTTGGACCTGGCAGCATATTTTGTCATATTTTCATAAAATATCTTTACTTTAAAGCATATTTTAGCAATTTAAATGACTTAATTTTGCATATTTTATACATAAGAGCATAATTTTGCATATTTTACACTTAAAAGAACAATTTTGCAGCCAATAGAATTTTTTACATATTTTGTTATTAGTGAAATTTTATTTTTACTGTCACATAATTGCCAAAAGAAAATGTTTTTTAGCAGTTGCTAATGAAGATCAAGTTCTTTTTAACATGAATAGTAGATAATTTAAAATTTAGCCAGAAAAAAATAATATTTTATGAACATATTTTTTTCATTTTAAGCGAATATTTTCCCATTTTAAGAGCATTTTTTATGCGCATAAAACACTTTTTTCGAACATATTTTTGGTTGCCCTGATTATTAATAATGTGGAAATTTATCCATTGATTTTAATGAAACATGGCCAATTTTATTTGTAACACATTCAGCTTTATGATAACTGCGAAAAAAATATCTCTTTGATCATTTTCGAATTTAACGATTTTTTGAAAAACAAAAATTTTATATTTTTTTAAGAAATTTAATTTTTTTCCGAAACTATTTTTTAATATTTCCAAAACTATTGAGCAGATTAAAAAATAATCTTGGTGTGTCTGGGGACTTGAAATTAGATTTTTTGGCATAAACTAGGTCAGATAAATTTTTCTTGAGATATGTGGCAATATATGTTGAACATCACGAGTTTTCTTCATAATGGTTTATCTAAGAAGCTGTAGTCAATTCATGAAAGGAGACTTATACATAAGTACTTAACTTCATAATCTTTTGTACTTAAGTTGACTGAGAAATCCTTTACCGCAGAATCTATGTTGCTCTGTGTTATAAATACTTATAGAAGTAGGATTATATTTATCTTTAAACTAGCTTTCCCGGTGCGTTTCGCTACCCATTTCAATGCGATAACTAATATTTATTTTAGATAGGCACTACCAACCCTCGACCTAGCCACCCTATAAAAAGTTTGATATGAAAATTATTTTTATAAATTTTTAAGACTTTCACTAAATTACTCCATTAGATATTCGAAAGTTAATATTTACTTTGTATGGGGGCTACCCCTCACCTTGGCCCTATCCGTCCTATTTCATCAATGCAAAATAATAAGAAAGTAGTTCCCATAAAAATAATAGTTCTGCAGATATGCCATTACAAATATTTGCTTTGCAGGGCACATACCCTTGCTCCGATTGAAAAATTAAATATTGTATTTTAATTTAGGAGCACACAGGATGGTGCCGTGAAAATTTAGAGAAAATCGGTTCAGCTGTTTAAGAATTTTAACAAAGGATGTTAAATGTGGACGTGGCATCCGATCAAGATCCAATATAGCATATAACATTTTCTTGTGCGAGCACTACCTATGTGTCAAATTTCATGTAAATCGCTTCATTAATAACGTAAAAAATTTAAAATATAGCTTTTTTAAAAATAGGCGTGAAATGTAAGCGTGATCTAACATAGCTTATAACTACCTCCGGCACTGATGCTATCTGTGTGTTAAATTTCGTTAAAGTCGGTTCAGCCGTTTAGACTTGATTGATATACAAACAAACAAACTTACACTTCATTTTTATAATATTTATAAGGATTGTAATAGTGAATAATTTAAGACGTTTTTATTTATTTTTCTCGCTAACACATTCAGTTAATATTTATTTTTTCATCCACTCCATATACATACCATTTTAAATCGTCTATAAAACATTCATGAAGAAATGTAAAACAAAATATTTCAGCAAAAAAAAAAAAAAAAACGATATTAAAAAGTAAGAATGTTATATTCGGCTTGGCCGAATCTATATACCTACCATCTGCATAAAACTTTTTCATTTATATAAGCATAATCTAGTTGAGGCGCCATAAAAATATGGTTGTGCTGCAATCATATTATTCTTATGCTTAAAAACTGTTCGCTGTTCTTTAGTTGGTTTTATGTATGGAATCATTTCACTTGCCCACCGGGGAGTAGTCTTATGTTGTACTTTGGCGGCTTTTTTGTTTAGTGACAGCATTAGATTTACGTTGGGCGGTTTGAGTAGCCTTGATATCTTGTTAGCACTGCACAGGATGAAGATCGGGTTTCGCGTTACTCTTAGCCATAGTTTCGGCCAAGAAATCATCAACAATAGCAAGTTGGAACTCTTGTGTTCTGCGGTTATGCTTCTTAGTGCCTTTTTTTTCTCGATATATTTACGGTGCTTGCGACAGCACAAGACAGTCCAGGTAACCTTACGGTGATGCAGGAGCGTTCGCATTTCCAAGAAAATCTTGCTATCAATTTGCCATGGTCGGAGTAAATTTTGTATTCACTGAATGAACAGAAACCGATTTTCATCTTGCGTAGTTGTCTCTAGAAAAAGAAATAAAGTTAATATAATATACAATTTATTAAAATAATTTAATAATATCACTTATCAACAGTTTCTCGTTCTTTTTTATTTTTTATTTTTTAATGAATATTATATTATTATTTGTTTGCAATTTAATTTTTACACTCCTTCAGGTGACCGAGCAGCGTTATTTTTGAATATTACAAATGTTTATGGTTATCGATGAAACTCGAAATAATATTATTAAATCAAAATAACAAGCATAATAATATTTTTGTCTAATCAAAATTGTTTCATTGTAGCTAGGATGTCATTGTGAAACTAATAACAAAAATGTTATTGCAGTAACCAAATTGTTATTCAAATAAAATTTATTTGATAATACAGATATTTGCAATAATATAACATTACAGGGAATAGAACGTTGTTGAGGCAACTATGTTGTGAACATGAGTGTATATTATTTCATTTGATAAACAAAATAAGTTTTTGAATTATTAATATTACGTGTTTGGGGTAAAAGAGTTATGTAGGTCGTGAATTTTGTGCGACAAAATAAAGTGATACTACAAAATATTTTAATTAGGTTTCCAATTTTCAAATTTTTTGTTACAAAGCGGAAGGTGGATGCTTTAAAAATGCTCACTTTTAATATTCAAATTATTATTACATTTTAAAAATAAGGATAGATTTAATCATATTTTATGAAGTCTTCGACCTCAATACAGCAAAATTTTAATGAAGTGAAATTAATGTATTTATCTTTAAAATGTAAAATATCTGAATCAGTGGCTAAAAAAAGAAAAGCATCTCGTTATATATTATAATATTCATTCTAAATTGTTATTTTATATAACGAAATGATTCTCTTAGCCTCAGATCCTACAATTTTGCATTTTAAAGACAAATATATAAATTTTACTTAATTTTCCCGATCTGAAACTGACATTCTGCTTTTTAGTAAAAAATTTGAAAATTGGAAGTCAAATTAAAAAATTTGGTAAGGTGTCACTTTATTTTGTCGCACAACATTCACGACCAACACAACACCTTTACCCCAAACACGAAATGTTAATAGTTCAAAAACTTCTTTTGTTTATCAAATTATTAAATAATGTAAGGCAACAAATAACTGGACACCAAAAAAGTAGCCTATAAAACACAAAGAAAACAATAATTATAAAGTAGATAGCAAGAGTAGGAAACCACAATTTATTTTGTCCGGTAGTGTAATTTCCAAGATAAAAAAAAAGCCCGAGAATGATATCATTTACAATTTTAAAATGATCTACATAGATCGCTTTCTGAAAAGTACTCTCAAGAATAATATAATTTTAAACAAGCAGAAGTATTACCCAGCAAAAACTTTGATTTCCTGGTAAGCTAGCAGGTATAATTGGAAACAAAAATAAACTACTTATTTTTCGCCTGAACAAAATAATCATGTAGTTATTTTTTGACTCTAGGGGTACTCAAAAATATGTACGTAAACGAAAACAAAAATAAAAAATATAAAAAAAAGTTTTACTCACGTGTTACAAATGCTTCAGAGTCTTCAATTTTATAAAAATTTGAAATTAGTTTGGTACCCCCTATAGGTACTTAAATATATTAAATATATGTTTAAATATATGTTTAGATATATGTTTGCCGACTTTTAAGAATTTTTTACGATTGTCCACAATGCACAGTGGAGCAGAATCAACATATTTTGGAAATATATCTATCTTTATCAGACTGAGTGGCCTGTTAAAACAAATTTTCTTTGATTTATTCGTCCTGTCACTTAGAAATGACCGATTTATTTAATTTTTTTTTTTGATCTAACCCATTGTATAGGACCCTACTTGTGTCTTCCACCGACTGAAGGACTAATACAAATTCTTACAATTCTTCATTTAATTTAATGAATCAAAAACATTCGTGCAAATATTGTTGCGATATGTTTGAATTTTGATTTATTTCTTCTTTGAATTCTCTGACAATTTGTAGCCAAAGTGTCTCAGATTTTTCGTTACGAAAACAAATTAAATAACACCAATCACACAAACACAAACATTCACATTTAATGGGGAGGAATTCAAAGCCAAGTTATTTCCCTTCAAACATTTGGAAGATGAATTTGTTGCCAATTGGGAAATTACAAAAACCAATATACATTGGTATTGCGCATTAATCGTCTCTACGTCACTTTTTAGTGATTATCAGAAATGTATACGAAAGTATATCGTCCTTTCAGATTCCGAAAGTATACTTCGATGTCACTCTTGGAAGATAATGTAACGATAATTTACCAAAAACGAAATATATTACTATATACATAGAGTTGTCCACAAATTCATGTAGTTATTTTTAGACTTTAGGGGTACTTAATAATTGTACCTAAACAAAAATAAAAAACAAAAAAATTTTGCAGTCAGTTAGATTTGAACCATTCGTTTTTAATGACTAAAGTCTTACTCAGTACACCATTAAAATGACAAAAACTTTTTTCAGTACAAAATATCTTTTTAGACATTCTGTTATAAAAAACTGACAGCATCAGAATGGGGTTGAACCAACAACCTTTTGGTTGTTAATCCAGCGCTCTAGACAACTGATCCACGTGATTGTAATATTACTGTGATATTATGCTGTTCAGTACTTATTTATGTAATATAGAGTAGGCAAATAATAATGGCGCCTCATTACCAAGAAACTACTTTAATAATTAGTTGCCATTACCGAGAACCAAAAAGTTTTTGGTGGGTATATTCGGATGGGTCGAATCTTTTATATTCTTCAAAAAATCTATATTTCATCTCTTATCAAAATTTTTATTTTAATCTAGAAATATACTTAATATTTATAAATTGGAGTTAACCACGATATCGGAAATTTGTAACATAAAGAGTCCCCGAAAACCCGTAGGTCATATGACTTAGAAAGTTCGTTCAGATCATAGATATGAATCTTAAAAAAACTCAATTGAAAAGAATTACTCAAAAAAGCTGTCTGTATACCAGAATTGTTTCTGTTTTCAGTGAAACTTTTTACTAATACATTCTTAGACTTACGAGATATGCAAAATTGTAAATTCTTTTTCAGGATTTTTAACTTTGGGACTTTAAAACACAATTCCATCAAACATGATATGCCATCTTATTATCTACATTTAAAAACCTAAAACACAATTACAGTTAAGTGATAATTATTTTAAGAAAAAACATTACATACTTAGATTTACTTGTTAAAACTATTTTTTCACAAAAAAAAAAAAAAAAAAAAAACATTAAAACAAAATTCAAACGTATTCTATGAGGATACGAATCATGGCTTGAAAATTTGTAAGCTAGAATACTTCCACTAGACTATCTATACCCATAGAAATTTTGTTGAAAAACATTGTACGAGTATGTACTCCTCATATATGTGAACAGTATAAGAATCAATTTATAACACTATATGTTGAATTAGTATATATAAAATTTAACAATGTGAAAAATTATTTATTTTATACACAAAATAAGGTAAAATCTTTTTTTCAATTCAGAACTTCATAATGCCATGTGGCCTAGGGGTAAGAATTCGAAGCCAGAAATTTTTTCAGTGTTCATATGGATCCGACTCCTGGTGAATAGAAATGTAATTTTTATTTAATAAATTTCAAAGAAACATTTTTAATTGACTAAAAATATATATGACAGTTCCTTAATCTGACATTTTAAAATTTTATTTTTTGTTTGAAGATAAATTATAAAACAATTTTTCGAAATTTTGGCCAAGGATCGAACTCATGACCTAAAGTCTTTCAGTGACGAACTCAAACTGTATACCACATCGACATATTGAGATTTACTATCTTTATTAATTATATAAAAACCTTGAAACGTAACTCAAATCTAAATAATACTTAAAAAAAAAACACATTAAAACGTGCCTCGAAATTCTTGTCAAATTAATTATTTTTTATTATCGAAAATTTTTATATTTTGTAGGAAAACCAGAAATTTACAAGGAGTTCCATGGATATGAACTCAGGCTTAACGGTTTGTAGTCTAAAATACTTCCTCTAGACTATTCAATCTCAAAACTTTTCAATAGAAAAACATTTATTGTATTGTATATGGAATAGAAAATATTATTAAATTTAAGTAAAGAAAATTGCAAAAGAAAATCGTTTATAACTTCGCCATTCCTAAATGGATTTCTCTAAATTTCAATAACAAGATTTTCGATACTACATGCCACATATGTGTTGAAAGAGAAATGCATTTATTGGACTATAGGCTTCAAAAAGTGCATTTCAACATACAGACGAACAGACAGATATATATTCTCAAAAGTTATTTTTAATCATAACAATTACAAATATTTTTCAACTTGAGACCCAGGATATATATTTAAAAATTTTCGTATAAAATGAAAATTGTTATACCCTTCATTTTATATGAAGGGTATAAAAACATAGATGTTAGTAATAATTTTGTAATACATCCCTATATGCAAAATAATATGAAAATGTTTCGAATTCATATTGATTAGATGAAAATTTTATTGCCGCAATAATCATATTCGTATTGCGGAAGTTTCCCCATCGGGAGAGATTCTGCGTCACAGACGATACGTCTAAGCAAGAAGAAAAATAGACAATATTGCCAGATAATCATTTTTGTCAAAAAACAAAAGATACCGATATTGATAATCTTCCGAAAGATATAACAAATATATAGAAAAATTATCACTAAATATATCTTAAAATAATGTAATAAGGAAAATTTTTTCATAAAGCATGCATGCACATAAATCTTAATATCATAAGGATGAAAACTAAACAAATTTCTTCAATATTTTTTAATTTTTTAACAATTTTTCGACAACTGAAAAAAGTGTGACTGAAAAATAAAAGAATTACATTAATTTCTTCCAGATGATCTCAATGCGATATCATCAATTTATTGTGGAGGTGATAATCACCTTACTGAAAAAAGGGCGATATTTTGCTTATAAAACTAATTAAAAGCATTAAAATTTTTTATTGCTTATTGCCTAATTTTCTTTAAACTGATAAAAATTCAATATTAGAAAAATATTCTAGGAAGATATTTTTTAAATGTTTGTAGTGATTTCGTTATATTTACAGTTGCGAGCATAAAAAGTGTAACGCTATATTATAGGATTTTTGATCGTATGAATTAGGGCTAGAACGTTATTAAATTAGCCAATTCTGTTTTGATTTTAGTCTTTGCGGTCTTAGCCAACTATTGTATGTCATTTTATTCCAAATTGTTACACTTAAGAATAATTATTAAAAAATTTTTTAAAAAGGTTATAAACTTTTAAAAATAACGGAATTTTTTTTTAAATTTGATAAAAATAAGTTTTTTTTTTTTAAATGCTGAGAACTATAATTTAATTGCATTACAGTCAATACCATACACATAAATTCAATGTCATCTAAACTGCAAACATGCAGTATGTTCCCTATTATTTACTATAAGTTAGTAATGGTTGAGAAGTCCATTATGATGATGGTACTAAAATAATATAATATCGATGTATATTTCTAATACAAAGATTATTAAAAATTATCTTAGAGACATAGTATTGAAAAGATCATGCCTGAAAAAATTTATACAAATTATTTAACAGTAGATACAGTCAAAGCTTGTTATAACGAATACCGATGTAACGAAAATCCGTTATAATGAATGAACAAATGTTTGCATTACATACCGCATATAATGAATGTAAAACAGATTTTACTCTCGATACAACGAATAAAAAAAATGTTCTTCTGTTGCTAAGAATTTAAAAATAACTGTTTAAAATAGCTCTATTTGTATTTTTTAAAGTCCACGTCATAAATGGGGGGATTTTAGGGGTTTGAAAAATTAGTTTATTATGTAAAATTATTTAGGCTATTTAAATTCTCGAAAAATAATTTAAAAAATTATTAAAATTTAGTTTGAAAACAATGCGACTTATTGTTTTCTTTCAAAATTAAGTAAAAATATATCAGAAAGTTTATATACGATATAACGGAAATCCCTGTTTGACGAAAGGGCTTGATTTTACATCATTTGTTAAATCAAGTTTCGACTGTATTTGACATTACTCAAATGAAAACATGTGATTATTTAAGGCTACTACTGTCACCAATCGTTGATTTAGTGATGTAAATATGATAACGGGAAACCCTCCTAACATACCAAATATTATTTGCTAGAATTAAAGAAATGAGAGATGATTACGACAACTTGAATTAATTTGAATCTAAATGCAAATATTTCGATTTCAGACTGTCTAGGTAGACATATTTCCTTAAATATTAATTCCAATAATAAAATAGTGCAATAGTCTAATAATTACGAAGGATGAAATTTTAATTATTTAACATAGAAACAGTGCCAAAAAGGTCTAATTGTTAATTGTCTTCCCTTGAGCTAGAATTTGCCCCATAACTAAAATCAAGCGATATTTGAACAGTATTGCTTTATAAGGCATAAAATAATACCGTATCATTGTGAAAAAAATATATTTAGCTTGCAATTCCATCAAAATAGCAAACTAAACTGATCGTATTATTTCCGTCGAAGGCGCATAAACTGCCTTAAATATTTGATCGCCTTTATATACAAAATTTTTGTGGGAATTCAAGTTCATAAAAAAAAATAAAAAAATTGTTTCAAAAATATCATTCATTGTGGAAAAATTTGCAAAAAAACCAAAATTTATTATAAAATATAATTATTTGGTAATAGTTTTATTATCTGAAGATTTCATATCTTTAAATTTATATTTAAATCATGACATTTAACAATATTATAGTTTCCAACTTTTTACAATAAAAATTTTTATCAAAATTTTAAGAAATGTTGTTGATTTATTTGCATTTTTTTTTTTTAATTTTGCTCGATCAAATTTACCGCTGTTTTTACTAAACATTTAATATTTTTCCTTAGGAACAAAAGTATTCGACAAAGATATATACAATAGGCGTCTATGGCAACAAATAATAAAATCACAATAGTATTGTTACATCGATTAGAAATCACATCATATAGCGTTGCACTTTTTATGCACGCAACTGTTTGTATATTGGTATGAATAAAGTTTAATTGATGTAAGTAAAAATTTTATATCATATATATAACTTGCAACAAGATATAAAATACATAAAAATAAGTGTAAAAAACATGTAATGTAACCAAATATGAATTAGCAAATGTAAATATTTTGCATATACAAGAAATCCCGAGAAGTCCCATATGATTTCCCATAATTACAGGATTCAAAATTTTGCGATATTTCTGCTTATATAAAACTCATTTTTTAAAGAGAGCTTCTGAAGTAATTTTCCATATTAAAACTTGTACTAGAGCTATGGTAAATGACAATCTGATCTTAAATAAAATTTTCGATTTATTCATATCAATTTTATGTGGATTGACCGACATACTACTTATAATTATATAGCATCACATTCATAAGCAATTTAAGGATAAAAAATGTTTTTGGAAATAAAAACTAAACTACAATAAATATTCCACTACATACAAAATCATATTACTACTACATGAAATTCATATGTTTAAAAATACAAGTACATTTACCCATACAATAAAATATTTTTATTTTATATGTACAAATACTAAATAACCCTATAAACATTTGGAAGATATCTTCCTGGAAGAAATTTACGCAATATCTTCTTTTTGTTATTTGGACGAAAATCAAGAAATCATCACATTTTTTTGATATTGCATTTTATCAGTTTAAAGGAAATTAGGCAATAAACAATAAAAAATATATAAAATAAAAAAAAAATTATTTTCATCCTCAAAATATCGCCCTTTTTTCTGTAAGGTGATTATCAACTCCGCAATAAATTGATGATATTACATTGAGATCATCTGGAAGAAATTAATGCAATACTTTTATTCTTCAGTCACAATTTTTTCAATTGTCGAAAATTTTTTAAAAAATTAAAAAATATGGAGAAATTTCTTTGTCTTTTAGCTTAAAATAATATTTCATGTGAGCGTTTTAGTTTTCGTCTTTATGATATTAAGATTTATGTTCATGCATGCTTTACAAGATGAAAAAATTTTCCTAATTGTATTATTTCAAGATATATTTAGTGATAATTTTTCTATATATTTGTTACATCTTCTAGAAGATTATCTATATTGGTATCTTCTTTTTTTCACATAGATGGCAGTTTGAATTCTTATTGTTTAGATGTATCGCGGTAATAAAATTTTTCTTCTAAGCAATACGAATTCGGATCACTTTCGTATTATTTTGCTTGTAGGGATATTATATATAAAATAGTCAAAAGTACACTGAGAAAAATATAGAAGTTCTGATCTAACAATCTTTTTTACACATACATAAATTGATTTGACAACTAATTAGTATATTTGTATATCTGTTTTCTGAACCGTATTTACACGCTACAGATCATCAAAATTGCCAGAAAAATTATGCCTCATTTCCCCTAATGAGAGCTTAATTTAATAAATCCCAATTTTATATATAAATCAATAAAAGAACTACAATAACGTTTAAGATATTTCGATATTTCTACAAAAATGTTTGTTTGGTTCCCAAAATATTTTAATAAAAGAACTATAATAACGTTAATGATATTTCTACAAAAAATGTTTGGTTTCTTTTTTCAAAAACATTTTGAATACATAGATTTATGAAAAATTTTGTATAAAACAAAATTTATCAAAAAATGAAAATTTATCGAAAATTTCTTAAAAAATAAAAATAATTTTTCTATGTATTTTTTTATAACTAAAATATATTAAACGAAAATTTTTTTAAAGAAAAAACCAAACATATAATTTCAGTCATATTCACAAACAAGTTTTAAATTAGAAATACCTTTACCTTTTTGTACGACAAATTTGTTTTAAAAAGGTATTTTAAATTTAAAATTGAAAATACGGGTGTTTGTCTATAAATATGTATAAGATTTATTAAAATTTTTTTATAAATTGAAAATTAATTCCTGTATATTTAAAATTTATTGAAATACTTTAGTTTTAAAATCTATCAATATTAAACAGAAAATTTATTGGAAAAAAAATTAATAAAATTTTTCTACAAACAAAATATTAGCTAAAAATTTTATACTAAAATAAAAATTATTTGAATTTTTCTATAAATAGAAAATTTATTTATATTTCATATAAATTTTCTATAATTTTATAAATACTTATATAAACTATTAAAAAAAAAAACAAAATTTCTTCCTAAATGAAAGTTGAAATCCCCAATTTTGGGGACAAATCCGCTCATCTGATAACACTGATCAACATAATACCAATAAAAGCCTTAAATATATCACGACATTTATAAAATTCAAATTTCATGAAGATCGATTTAAAATTGATTGTAGCTCTCATATGAGGCCCATTATATGTTAGTGTCATTAAAATATTTGGCACATAAGTAATCAACTAATTTCTGAATAACTCTGAAACTATTGAGCACAGAAATAAAATAAGTAAAAGGTAATTTTAGTCGACACCTTTTGATGATTTAGTTATCTAAATCAGACAACCGTTCTCGACTTTTACTTATTAGTGTGATATGGGCCATTATCAAAATTTTTTTAACCTGGCTGGAACTGACTTTAATCTGTAATAAGTTTTGTGGCAATACTGATTTAAACAAATGGGTTGTATATCTTAACTCACAAGATTTGAAACTAATAGAGCGCAAAATTATAGCATTATAGGTTTTATGTTATAATCATGATTCTTGTTCAAAGTTGAAAAACGTTGAAAAAGGACTAAGAATTACTTAAATTTTTCCCATTTTTCTATACTTTTTGTTCGCGCGCTTTTTTGTTGTTGTTCAGACTTTCAATAATTACATACAGGTTAGTCATATTTTGATGACAAATTTTTTTCCTTTTTTGGGCAGAATCTGTGCACCCCTCAACGCAATAAAAATTTTGAAATTATGCGTATGTTGCGCCACATCTCGTTGATGTGCCCGAAATAGACAACACAGTAGATAGTCTCAAACTTTAGAAAACAAGAGCGAAAATTGTTTAAAAGTCAGTTTTTCGCGAGGCAGATATCATGCATTATAGAATATCATGAATTACAGCGTGAATTTAGTTTTTTGTTATTCTAAATAATATAAACGAAGAGGCATTAAAAATAAATTAAATAAAAAAAATTTTATAGACTTTTTGTAAAATTACGCAAAAGCTGCACTATTTGTGTTTGCATTTTTATATAGCCAATGGCAATTTGTAAAAATAACTAATTGCAATTTGTAAAAATTGCATATATAGATATAAGGATGGCGATAAATATAATTGATCGGGACCATAAATTTAAGTGAATTGTCGTCGATAGTTGAAAACGGAACACTTTTGTCAAAACAGATTTTGCTAAGGCACCATAATTGGCATAATTGGTTATGTAATGCTTAACGGAAATGTATGAGTCCTATCAAAAAAATTTCAAAAGATAAAAATTTTGTGCACCAAGAAAAAAAAATTACTTGGGTTAAAAAAGGATTACAATATTAAATTGAATTTCTTTGTAATAAACTTATAGTTTGTAAAAATATGTATATGTTGAACTTAAAATCGCTATAACTTTCGCGCCCCCTGCATGAAATGCTTAACGCGAACTGATTCTATATACATTCGTGTCACTTTACATTTATGCAAATAGATTTTAATCTAAGGCCTAATCAATAATTTTTGATAATGACCCATATGTATTAGTCAGGACTATAAAAAAACTGAAGACATATATATTCTTATTAAGCATATTAAACGCCTTATATGTGTTACATTTTCTTTTAAAGATAGTTTTTGGAATTTTTTCACAACAACAAGCTAAAAACAAGTAAGAAAGATATAGTCGGTCAAGCCCGATCATATGATATCCCCAACCATTGTACATGTCCATCAAAATTCGTGGAGGGGTCTTCTATTTATTAGACATGTATACAAATGTGGACCGATACTTTTACTAAGTGTAAAATAAAATATACGAATACGAAATATTACGGAATATTAATACAAAAATTTGTATTATGCACTTTAGGGTGATTCTCAAAAGGGGTTTGTATGGGAGCTATGATAAATTATGGAGCGATCCTCATAAAATTTGTCACTATCACTTCTACTTATATAAAACTTATTTGTGTCGAATATAAACCCGATACTAATATGTGTATGTGATTTATGTACGTTAAAGTGATTTTCGGAAGAGGATTTTATATGAGAGCTATGGTCAGTTATGGACCGATCTTCATGAAATTTGGCACAAAGATTGATACTTATATAAAACTCCTTTCATCAGAAAAGATTACTTTATTCCACTCACCTGTTCATTTCATGTACTTGAGCGCAAAATTTAAACGATTTTCCTTATAATGCTGTTTTAACATTGGCTTACATTTTGGTTTCTTCCACTTTATGTTACCATCTGTTCGCAAAATGTGTGCAACATGTTTGAAAGTGACAGAAAGGTCAAGTTTATTTTTCATTTGTGTAGCATTTATTAATTTGACTTTTTGTTAATTTTTGTTTACCTTTTGTTGGTTTTCGCACTCCATATTTCTACCCTTTCTTAAGAAAGCCTTGAATAACTTCTTCCGAGCGGTTAATTTTTCGTTTAATTTCTCTATTAGCCTTGATCCCGAAAAAATTGAATTTTAATTTTTTCCTGATCTTTAAAAAAAGTTCCTTTGGGCATCCTTGAAACTGCTGAAATTTCCTAATTAAAACGAAAATATTTCCAGTAAACAGAGATGTTGTCATGATAAACTTACGTTAAGTGAAACAAACAACTAGAACTTAAAATTACTTTTTAGAAAAAATTTTTTCTACTGCGTTAATATAATATATAATATTCCCCTGAAATGATTACCAATATATTCTGATTACTAAAATAAAGAAAACAACAAAAGCAATAAACAAATATTTCTTACATAAAAAAGTACCGTTATATTGAGAGTTATTATTTAGTATAATAACATTGTTTTTGGTTAAGAGAAACGAATATACCTACATCTATTGATTTTGGTTAAGATCGTTCCATTATTACACCTGTCCCCCTATAAATATTCTTACAGAATGTTATCAAACTATAGTTTTCAATTTTAAAAATAAACCATTGAAATTTGGCTTGTGACCTTCTATTGGAACAATCACGAACTCTATAGAAATTGGTTAGGACCGGTCAATTTATTTCATCTAGTCTCCATAAAAATGTGCTCCCGGAATAGGGTTTAACGCACTTAAATGCCTTAAATATGCAAATATTTGATTAAAATTCGATACAAATAAGTTTTCAAAATCAGTGAGTCAAATTTCATGAAGATCGATCAATAACTGACCATACCATAAGCATAAAATATTTAATATTACCGTTTACTCTAAGAAAGCTGTTAAACTAATATGAAAAATGATTTATATAGGGAATTTTGTAAATCCTAAATCAGTTGAGATATTGACAAATGCTCAGTTCAATGCACTGATAAAAAAATTGAAAATCTTTTCATAGGCAATCAAGTCAGCGCAGTGACGAAATACTTTATTTGTCGAATACATAGTGGGGCAGAATCGAAATTTTTTAAAATAAATCTGTAACTTCTGATCGGCTAAAAAACTAATGAAAATTCCAAAAAATGGAATTTTTAACATTTTTGGCTATATAATCCACATTTTTCCAAAGTCCCGTAGATTTTGATTTAAAACTTTTAACAACATATTGAAGATTCTTAAAATATATTCCGCTTGTCGATTCGTGGTTTGGGATTTGAGAAAATATGGTCTAAAATCAAAACTTTCATATAAAATGGGTCGAATTCGGGAGGGTGTGTACCATGACCAATTGAGTTATTGGGCTTATTTTTTATCTTAAAGTCATCTCTGTGAAGTTTCCTTTCAGAAAAGTGCAAAATTATTATATATTTCTAAAGAAAATTTTATTTTAGATAAAAAAGAGTGTAGATACTTTTTCGGCTAAAAAAACACAAAAAGTCGTCTTTTTGCAATTTTCAAATTCAAAATCGTTTATTTTTGGACTCGATAAAGATATCGACTTCAAATTCTTTTTATTTAATAGATAATTTTGTTCTTTAACTAGTTAAGACTAATAAAATCGGTCGGAAATACTACGATATATATGAAAAAAACTGGACCAAGAACATGCAAAATTATGGTGCTTAAAAATTCAAACGCAAATAACTCGAAAACTATAAGTGATAAATGAGACATGTAAGCATGTCTTTTATAGGTCTTATCAGGGCCTACAACAATATATATAAAAATATTTGAAATCGGACGAGAAACACAAAATAAGCAAGTGATTAAAAATTTGTTATGTCAGAGGTACCTAACTTTGAGCCCATTTAGCTCCGCCACTGAGAGGTTTGTTGTGCCCCCCTTCCAAACTTAACATTATACGCTCCTCTGCTACGCCTACACCAAATTTCATGAAAATCCAACCAGCCGATCAGAAGTTACAGATTTATTTCCAAAAATTTTCGATTCTGCCCCACTGTGGAATATAGAAAACAACCAAAAATTAATAGTAAATTTATATTCTCTGAATTTGAGTTTGAAACGAAAGCTTAAAAGAATAATTATATTATTCATACAAAGTGATTTAAATATACATATATTCTTAATATTCATATTTTTTAGAGTGTACACAAATGCCAATTCATTCAACCATATTTTAGTAAGGTTTATTTTTAATATATATTATTATTATTGTTATTATTATTTTTTTATTTTTTTTTTTATTTTTGTAATGCAGATGCAGCTAAATAAAATTGTTAGTATATATATTGTATTTGTAAATAAATTGACAATATTTACAAAATGTTCTTCATGTGTCAATGTAAATAAATATCTACAAATAAATACATTTACTTATAATTTACCATAAATAACGAAAGTTAATGTAACGAGATGCAATAAAGAAACAGAGATACGATAAAATATTATATTACAATTTTTGTATTGATTACAATACTTATTATATAGCTGTTATTTAAAGTGAGATATATTATTATGAAAATGAAAATGTTTTGTATAAGCGAATAATTTAAATGCTATAGATATTATTTATGTATGTATTTCGGGAAAACTTAAAATTAAATTTCACTATTTATATAAATAAATCGCCGCTAAGAAACTAAAAGACGTCTAAAATATTCGAATCTTATGTTGTAATACTAATTAAGGAATAGTATTAGACTAGAAAGAGGGAAAAACAATATTTTACAGGAAAAATTTAAAGCAACCAATTTTAAATTCAAAATAGATTTTAGAGACAAAATTTTTATGAAAATTTTTATTTAAAAGTGAATTCAAATTTAAAAGTAGTTTGTGAATACGGTGGTTGTTAATTAAAATATTCTCTTAATTTAAATTTATATTTAACTCTTAATTTAATCTCTTAAATATATAAATTAATAATTTTAATTATCGAAAAGACACTATTTTCTACACTATGGGCCGAACAAGTAAAATTATAAATTTGTATCTTATCTCTCCGAATTTATTGATATTTGGTACAATCATTATACTTAACAAAACTAAGACTGACAAAAAATTTAAGATAATTTTATCAACAGGTTCGCGAAAACTATCGATTTGAAGGTGTAAAATAGCTAAAAGAATGTAAAAAGTTGTATACAAAAAATTATAAATAGTTTCAAAACATTTACGGTACAAGATTCATTGTGGTGCCATATTATAGACAACAAAATAATTTTTTTTTGTATGTAAAATTTTTTGATTTTGAGTAACTTATTTAATAATATCTAAAATCATTTTAGAATTCTGATTAATCACTTAATTCAAATTTTTTGTAAAATCCAATTTTTCTGTATACATTTAAAAACCTAAAACACAATTACAATTAACTGATAATATTTTAAGAAAGAACATCTCACATATTCAGATTTACTTGTCAAACTTATATTTAAAAAAAAATATGCCCATGTTAAAAGAAAATTCTTTTTTTTTCCTAACAAACTTTATTTACAATATATCCTATATTGGATAGTAACCAAATTAGATAAATATTAGCAATTCATTCGCGATATACAAACTAGTATTAAATTATATATATACATATATACATACATATATATATATATATATATATATACATATATATATATATATATATATATATATATATATATATATATATATATATAAAATAATCAATAAAATCCATATACGCGTATACACAAGGTTATCGGAAGGTTAAATCAAGAATACGTTATCGCTTAAGTCTTCTCACTTCATTAGTATCGTATAGTAATGATATTGTCAGTTTTTTTAATACTTGAAAAATAAGCGAAATAAAAAAAATTTTTTTGCTCTCCTGAAAGTTGTGTTTTTCTAGATAGAAGATTTTATATATAGGCCCTCGATATTGTTTTTTTTTATATTCTAAATAATGACACTTCTTTATTATTCAATAATCGTCCGATTTAAATCGGGATTTAGTCCTAATATCTTGTTATCAACGAGTGCAGCTATCAAAATTTTCTTGTATATAACATTTTTTAAATTAGAAAATTTATTTAATAAATATGTTATGCACTTCTGATCAAAATATTGCACCTTTTAAGGGTTAATTACTTTTCTTATTTCAAATTATTATCGCCAAAATCCAATTTAATCTTTAAATTTATATAACAAATTTAAATCACAAATTTAATTTTTTAAAATTTCGAGAGCACATTACTTAAATTTCTAAAATTCTTCAAACAAATGTATTTGTAATCTTTTATATTATGGATTGTAACACCGTTTTTATACCCCACACCACCATAAGTGGTTTGGGTATTATGCATTTGTGCTGATGTTTGTAAAGCACAGGAAAAATCATCCAACACCCACCTTAAAGTATACCAATCGACTTAGAATCACTTTTTGTGTCGATATAACGATGTCTGTTCGTCCGTACGTCTGGCTAGCTGGCTGGATGGCTATTGTCCATGTAAACCTTTTGAACAACGTACGGGTCGCAATTTTGAAGATAATTTAATTTACGTGCCTAATGTAGGACTTTCACGATACAAGGACGAAGCCTATTGAAATTGGTTATGATCGGTCCATTATTTCACCTAGCCCCCATACAAATGTTCTCCCAGAATAGGGGTTAAACCATCAAAAATGCCATATATATAGTAACATTGTAATCAAATTCGGTACAAGAAAGTTTTTTATAAGTATTACTCCTTGTGCCAAATTTCATGAAGATCAGTCCATAATTGAACATAGCTCTCATATAAAACCCTCTTCCGAAAATCACTTTAACTTGCATAAATCGCATACACATGATAGTATCAGGTTTATATTCGACGGAAATAAGTTTTATATAAGTAGAAATCATAGTGACAAATTTTGTGAGGATCGCTCCATAATTTACCATAGCTCCCATATAAGCGCACTTTCGGGAATCATCCTAAAGTACATAAGTTCATCTAAATGTTAGTATTAACGTAATATTCCGTATTCGTATATTTTATTTTACAGTTAGTAAAAGTATTGGTCCACAATTGACTACATGTCTAATATAAGACCCATCGACGAATTTTTATGGACGTACACAATGGTGTGGGGTATCATAAGTTTGGGCTTGACAGACTATATCTTTCTTTCTCGTTTTTTAAAGAAAACGTTGCTAAAGTTATTATTCTTCTTTTTTTTAATCTTATGGACTGAAAATTGCAAATTAGCAAATAACGGAATTTCATTTGCCACGACGAACAAAAGATTGTTACGTGCAATTAAAGAGCATATAAGTTCTCTTCAACCGAAGTGATGTGCTAGGTGGTAAGGAATAAGTCGCAAAAACAGCGTTGTCAACTATTTATAACCAAAACATGCTAAATTGAATCAAAATTAAGGGAACTTGTTCAATTTAAAAAGTTACAAGGTCCATATTTGTTCTTTTTTAAATATTTTAACTTCAGCAGAAATAGTGAATTATATTTCGAATCAAATTTAATACTGGTGTTTTTATTAGAGAAGTAAGGGGTAGAATTTTATGCACATTTAAAATTCCGGATTCATATCAACTTTTTTCCAAGAATTTAAATTCATAAAACTTTAATTTCAATTAGATTTTTTTGTTTTAATTTTAGTGCAAAACATTTGATTGAACCAGTAATTTTTTTCGAAAAAAACAATTCCTAAAATAAATAGAAACTTTTTTGAAAGAATCTGGGAAAATGCTGATAAATCCTTTATTCAATGAAATAGGGAAAATGGATACACACCTCAAATGACCACTTTAAAAAAAAAAAATAATTCTGAAGATATATTTTGGATTTCGAAATGAAAAGAAAAAATCGTTTTAGTTTTGCTGAACTCGAAAATTAATAAAAATAGTAATATTCTATGATAGAAAATGTTTTTTCTTGTGAAGTGAAAACCTTTTAAAATATTGAAGATGTATGAACGAACAAATTTTAAATGTTTTGATTGCATTTTAAATCCATTCTGAAAGCTATTTTAGGAATGGACATTTAATAGTGAATACGAAGTATTTTAAAGAACGTTATGTGAGAAATGTTAATGTTAATATTCTATGTACATATTTTACAACATTGAATTTTATTTATCAATTTTAAAATTTTGAAAATTTATATACTTTTGTCAAAAATTCTACTAGCTTTATGAGCTACTTAAATTTTTTTCAGCTGTCGAAAATTTACTAAAATTAATAAAATAAAACATGTTCCAAATCGACATATCACCAGAGTAAAACGCCTTTTTTAAAAAAAGCACTAACAGAAAAAAATACGACAAAAGCGCTAAATCTAGCGCGAAAATTGCTAAATTGGCAACGCTGCGCGAAAACTTGTTACTTATCATATATTTGCATGAACTAATTTTTGCAGATAGTACTTAATTTTATGAAAGAGATAAAAAGTTACAAAAGACGTAATAAATGTAACCAAACGCCAACACTGTTGTACATTTTTTTATTACTACACTTTCAAATCGCTACATATATCGCGAACCACTTGATAAAATTATCTGAAATTTTGTGTCAGTATTAGTTTTGACGAGTATAATGATTTTAGCAAATATCATCAGATTCGAAAAAGTAAGGAAACCAGCTGGTTAGTTTTAAATAGAATGACTCATATGATATACATTGTGGCTATATTTTATTTTTTTTGACTTTTACTAAAAAGCAATAATTTCTAATATTGACAAACATTTCGAAGCCAAAAGAATTTAGTGACTACAAAGTGACCTTTGTCAAATATTTTTTGTGCAACCAAAAAAAAGCATTGTTGGCAGGAGATAAGATATAATGTTTGTTGATATTTGTGAGCAGTTGTTTAAGAACATGATACTGGTAATGTGTGCTATTCGGCTAAGACGAATCTTATATACCCTTTATTTTAGTATACAACAAATGGTTTTTATTGAACAATATATTTCGAAATGGCAATTTTTGGGTGAAATATATTTTTTAATGTAAAAATGAAAATAGATATTTTAATGAAAAATTGTATTGTTTCAGAATTTATAATGATCCTTGAACTATTTTTGTCGGTGGAAAAGTATGAACTGGAGTTACAACTTACTCTAATTTTCTCTAGTATTTGGACCATAACTTTTTTGTAACGGTTTTGTCCATTTTCAAATTTTGTATAAGAGAAATATTTGAGCCAAATCTCGTTCCACTAGGTCCTATCCTATAGGTTCCGACCTGAATCCTATCCTACTTTTAACAGGCACATTGACAAACGGATGAAGAGAATCTATGTATGTGAAGAATGTCAAAAATTTTGAACATTTTAAAAATACATTTTTAAAAGTATTTTTAAAAAATAGAGGTATTGCTTTATTGGAAACCAATACACCGCGATTTCATAGAACTTCTAAATTGCTATCAGCTGATATCAAAACTATTACTGTATCTTCTCTATTTATGGTACACTGAAAAGAAAAAAAAATTAATTTATTTTTGGCACCATTAAACTCTCAAAAAAAAAATAAAAAATAAAATACGTATTTAGATATATTTTGTTGAAAAAAGTCAAGTAAATACTGGAACTGGTTTTGAAAATATAAAAAGCGTGATTTTAACTTTTTTAAAAAGTAAATTTTCGCAAAATTTTATACATGTATCTTATTTAATGATAAGTTTTATATCGAGAAAAGTTTTTATTATTTCAAATTTCCGACTATCATGTGAAATGTGTATTTTTGAGATTATGAAATTATTTTTTATTCCATCAAATTATGAGTCCTCAAAATATTTTGAAGCCCACTGGATGTTAGTATTAACAAAATGAAAGACTTTCATTTGTTAGCATAATTTATACTTCGCGATAGTTGTCAGCAATCGAAATGTGTATAGAGACGAATGCCATTGTAGCCAGTATAAAAGATATTTCTTTAATTTCCTCATTTTCCAATTTTAGCCATCAAGACTATTTCGTACTGATATTTTTCGAAGATCTGAAGTCATATCATCGATAGGTCAAGCCTAACCATACGATTCTTGTATTAAGTGTAATGTATATTTCTATAAAACATACGTACGTTGACATTATATTGATATATTTATATGGGATTTATGCACTTTAGGGTGATTTCCTGAAGTGGGTCTTATATGGGTGCTATGGTCAATTATGAATGAATCCAAATAAAATTTAACACTGTGGTTTCTACTTATACAAATATTAACTGGATATTAAAATATATTTACAATTTATGCACATTAAAGTGATTTTTTGAAGGAAGGTTTTATATGAGAGTTATGGTCAATTATGGACCGATCTGATATTTTTGAAATTTTGCACAAAGATTTATATTTATATAAGATCTATTTGTGTTGAATTTCATTAAAATATTGTTGTATTTAAAGCGTTTATAAGTATTAAAACCCTGTTCCATTTGGACTAGATGAAATAGTGAATCGATCACTAATTTCAATATGCTTCGATCTTGTGCCAAAATATGCTAGTAGAGGGTATAAGAATGCGGAACAAAATGTATGAATTTGTTTAAAATTTTACAAATTCTATAAAACTTTTGTATTTGAAAATTTTTATGACCCCATTTAATTCGGAGGTGTAATTTATTAAGAAAAGTCGCTTAAACATATTTCAAATAATTTCAATAAAATCTGTAATTGTCATTGGGGAAAAACAAACATTTTACTAATGTTTGTGTTAATTATATAGAAGTTTGTGATAGTGCTATCCCATACCTGGTTTTCTGATATCAACTTAATAGGTATATTAATATATATTAATATATATAGAATACAACTAGAAGTTTATGTGAGAGGCAGTTCAAACTAAATTCTCAAAAAATTTACTCATTTTTTTTTCAAAACACAAAAGTAAAATATATGTGACTACATGTATTTAGTTGTTGCAGGAATTAGGTTTTTGTTTCTCACATAAACTTCTAGCTGTATTCTATACCTCAAACCATAAAAAATTACTTCGTCATGAGTGTTGCCAGGAGGTGAGAAAAAAAGAAGCTGAATTGAATTTTAAAAAAGGTCAGAAAAAGCTAAATGATCAAAAAAACATAAGGCTAGAAAAAAGCAAATATTTTTTGAATTTAAAAACTTATTTATTAATATTTTTTTTGTTCTTATTATTTTTGATATTTTTTTTAAACATATTGTAATAAATTTATAAATAAAACACAGAACGGCTAGCAGCAAAATTATCCAGTAAAAAATAGCCTATAAAATTTCTATACAAATTTGGCTTATACATATTTCATATGAAAAATGTCTCAATGTTTTGATATGGTTTTTCGTAATTTTTGAATTATAATACCTTTTTGATTATTCATTTCCACATTTTTGGGTAATTTTTCGCCTTTATAATAATTTTTTAAATTATATTCATAAGTATTTTCTGTATTTAATGAATTTTATTAAAAAATAATTACCTACAATATGTAAGTGCATAAAATTAGTTAAGTTATATTTGATTTGGAGATTGAAGCGCCGTAGGTGAAATTTTTAGTAAAAATATAAAGAATCTCGAATTAATACACACAAATGCTGAAATGGATGATTCTGTAGAAATGAATAAGTAAAATCAAAAAATTACTATCTTCTTTGTTGAAGTACTAAAATTTTTAGCCTTTTTAAGGCAATTTAGGAATAAACAAGTGGAAATGTTATATTCGACTGGGCAGAATCTTTTATAACCTTCACATAATCTATATTGCATAAATATACAAATTTATTAAAACTTTAATTTTATTAAATTACATTTTTCTTGAATTTAAATTAAATTATTTATAAAAGAAAAATTTTTTTTGAAAAAAATATAGGCAATTAAAGAAACCTTAAAGAAAGGATTCATATGCACATTATATGGTATCAAAATGTTCCGTTTAGTGTATTAATAGTGTATTAAAAAAACCAACGTTTTCAGAAAACCGGTTTTTGAGTTATTCAAAAAATACGCTTATTTAAAACTCCAGTTTTTATGCAGCATAATACTTAAATGTTGTATTATTTTGAATTGAATTCTGATAATGCTTCTGCTGATCAAAATCTATCTATGTATCTATATATAGAAATTCACCTTATTCTTGTGACAAACGATGAAACTAAAATTTACTTCTTACCTAGATTCTCTTAATAAGAATTAATTTAAATCTATTGTGAAATATACAAATCTTAGTTCTTAGTACGTTTGGTGCTACTCAACTCTCAAATTAGGAATTAAAAAAAAAACTAGTCTTAAAGATTTATTAGTTCATAATGAAATAATGCACTGATTTAGTATAACAAGGAAATTGTTTTTAAAAATAAAATTTGTATGCACTCTATTAAAAAAAAATTTAATTTTCATACAATTTGATACTTTTAATGCATAAGGCAAATATAAGAAGCAAATATAAAAAATTGGAAGTATAGATTGATTGATGAAAACCAGTTAACCGACAGAAAAAAACCGGCCTATCGAATTTTTCGAAAATAAAAATTATTCAAAACCGGTCGGTTTTTTAAAAAGTAAAAACCGGTTAACTTATTTCCGATTTCGCTTCTTGAATACAATAGTGTGTAAGTATACTTCATATTTGTAAACAGACATAACCATGGCATTGGAAGCTTGTAATATAAAGAGTTCCCGAAAACTGTTTTCTTGATCATATGACTTAGGAAGATCGCGCAGACCATCTGTGTTGAATAGCCAAAAAAAAAAAAAAATATATATATATATATATAAAAAATTATAAATTCCTCTTTCAGTTTCCTACCAGCAATTTTTTTTCAAAACAATGAAAATTTTCAGAACTTTTAATTTTTTGTTCGGCCCTGATAATAAAAACTTTTAAATAATTTCGTTTAAGAATTGGAAAAACATTTTAGTTTTGAAAATTAAAATTATTTGAAAGCTTCTGCCAAGTATTTCAATAATGTATATTTCTCTTTTATTAAAATAAAAATAAGCCTCTTCAAAACTCTTCTCTAATATGATCCCAGAAGTGCTTGGCTCTAAGATATAAATCCACCAAACATGCCATATCTACATAATGATAGGATTTAGCAACATCTTAAAAATCTTGTCAAGCGACAATTTTTTAAGAAAAAATATTTCACATATTCCGATTTACTTGTCAAACACATATCTTTATAAAAAATATACTCATGTTAAAAAAAAAAAAATCAATGGGATTCAGTGAGGATACGAACTATGGCTTGAATAATGTAATCTAGAACACTTCCACTGTTTTTCATTTTATATGAGTCTTCAGATATATATCCAAGGCCTCACATGGAAAACTATTCGTGATTATTATGATTAAAAATAACTTTTGAGAATATATGTCTATCTGTCTGTCTATCCGTCTGGATGTCTGCCCGTATGTATGTCGAAATGGATTTTTTGAAGTCTACAGTCCAATAAATACATTTCTCTTTGTACACATATGTGACATATAGTCTCGAAAATCTTGGTATTGAAATTGAGCGAAATTAGTCTAGTAATTTGGGAGTTGTAAATGATTTTCTAGAACAGCCTCAAAATTTGTTCAAATTTTCTTTGCCCAAATTTAATAATATATAAATATTTTTCTATTGGAAAGTTGTTGGATTGATTAGTCTAGAAAAAGTGTTCGAGACTAGAAACCGTTAAGCCTAGGTTCGTATCCCCGACACTCCTTATAAATTTCTGTTTTTCCTAAAAAATATAAAAATTTTCATTATTAAAAAATTAACTCTTTCTTCTTTATTCAGATTTTCAACACAGTTTGTTTGAGCTATCTTTCTAAGTCATATGCCCGATGTAGGGTTAACACCAGTTTAAAAATAATCTGGAACTATTTTTTCCAGATTAAAGCAAACATTTTGATAGAAGATTATATATTTATGAAATATAGATTTTGTGAAGGGTATAAAAGATTCGGCCCAGAGGAATATGACTCATCTTTTTCATAAATTTCCAAAAAAAAAAAAAAAAAAAAATAAAAAAATCTAAGTAACTCCGAAACTATTAAACATATAAAAAACTAATGTTAATATGACTTAAAAACAATTTTGGTCAGCGTCGTTTAGTGTTTCATCGTTCTCCAGTTATAGTAAAATATACTCGTGTAACCACCTAATTAATGGGGAAATATTAGACATGACCATAAAAAAATCAATACGTGGTAGAAAAAACATGAAAGCAGATTATTGTTTAGCATATCAAATTCAAATTCAAATTCTTTAAAGAAGCAATTTTTTTTTTTGTCGAATAATGATTTAAAAAAATGTTTCTTTAAAAATATCAGTCTAAAACCTAATTTCCATAAAAGTACAAATTTTATGAAACGTATACTTTTTAGACAAGCTTTCATCTTTCAATAAAAGGTACTAATTTCTAAAAAGTACCCACTTTCAGGAAAAAGATAAATAGAAAAAAAGAAATTTCTATTCCAGATGAATGTTGAGAAAATTATAAAACTGATGACATACCTTGCTACCTATGGTGTAGGGTATAATAATAACCTAAACATTTGTTATCTTCATAGACAGTCTATTGTAATAAATTTACAAGTACATTGGGAGACTTACAAGCCTACAACATATGTGTTCAAATGGTTTTTGTGGCGATGTCTGTGATGTGAAAGTGTAATCAAACCAAGTATTCCACTCATAGAAATTAAACATTTTGTTCAACTACAGCAGCAGCAGCTTCTATTTGAAAATCAAATTTGTTTGGTTTGATTTCAAGTATTTCATATATCGCTGTTGTTTTCGGTTTAAAAAGGAAAAAAAAATGATGAGAGCATAAAGTCAGCTAAAGAAGGACATTCAAAGGTTATTTTTTGTTCATCGCTTTTAGTTCTGTTGTTTGTTTGTTTGGTTTTTATGTTTGCTGAATATATTTTTTTACGTTCTTACATATATAGTTTCATATGATATTATGTACATTGTATCTTTTATTGTATATTTTGATTCAAAATAACAATGTAGAGTATAATATTTTTGTCTTTTGTATTTTATTGGCTCTAGCAATGGCCAAAGAAACTTTGACATTTTGACTAAGAAAAAAAAAAAAAAAAAAATACAAGAAAATTATATAAATGTTTAATGAGCTGTGGTTTATTGAACAGAGCCAAAATATCTAATTTATTGAATGCGGTATTAGAAAAAATTTATGATAAAAAAAAAGAAATACCTTGGTTTAGTTTACCTGTAATTAATAACATGTTATACGATCAATTAAACAATCGTCTCATCTTAAAAGTATTTTCAATTTTTTAGTCTGTGTGCTGAAATATCACTACATTAAAATATTTTGCAAAAGAAATTTATCTTAATTGGCAATTTCATTGTAATTTATATTAATGCTTAAATTTTAACACCCTTAAATTCAACTTAAGAACTCAGCGCGAAAAGCCTTCGAAAACGAAAACCCAAACCATCACTTTGGTGAGTGAGCATGTGTTTTAATGCCACGAGGTTAATAATACGTTCTTAAAAAAAAAAAAAAAAAAAAAAAAAAAAATGAGAAAATGATAATAAATGTTGCCACGGCAAAAATTTTTCTAACCATAATTTTGGAAAAAATAACCAAATTAGAAAAAAACCAAAAATAAACATTCAAAGTTATTACATAAAAATAAATATAATCTTAATATATGTACTCAGGTTTTAAATACTTTTCATACTAATCATAAACTTTAGTTAGTTTAGGTGAAAAAAGTAGCTGTTTAGAACAATGTTTATCAAAATGTGGTCCCTGAACCAATTTTGTAGGGGTTCGAGATATAAAGCTTCATAATAATAACAATAATAATAATAATAATAAAAATAATAATAATAATAATCCTTATGATATCGAAAGCAAGCCAAATTGTAATAAATTTAGAATTGCAATGCTGGGTCCAGCAGTAATAGAAAATAAAGTTGACTTTTATAATTATATGTTTTCAGAAAAAAAGCAAATAAGGGTTATTTTTATAGGGACTTAGCCAATCTTATTTAGTAATATGAAATCCAAAAGCTAAAAATTTAAAGTAAAAAATATTTAATTGGAAGGTTTGGCGAAAAAAGATTCACTATCAATCGTACATGTACCAAAGCACTTGTATATTAAATTTAAATAAGTTACTTTTAAAATTGTGTACAAAATTGTGGTCCGTTTGAAAATACATCGGGATTGATAAAATACTTTTACTACCCTCTGATATAGTGCCCTCTTCAAATTTTTATTATTCAATTGTTGTTGTTTTGCACAGTGTTAATAACTAAACTAGGTACATTTTTTATTCACTACAGCACGATATTGGGGGCCCCTTAAAATATACCAATCGACTCAGAATCTCCTTAACTGGTCGAAATCGGTTCATTATATCATACACAGTCCCCAAATAAATGTTTTTTGGAGTAATATTTTGAAGCACAAATAAAACAAATTTTATCCTAAAATATTATATAAAAAAATTTTTATGTATCTACATAAAATATGGCATTCAGTTTCGAAAGAATCGCTTTAAAATTAGTTGTAGCTTCTATATAGGGTCATCTTCCGAAAATCAGTTAAAAGTACTTAAATCCCACATACATTTTCGTTTTTTAATAAAATTTGGCTCAAATAAGATTAACTATAGCACCCATATAATACTCTCTCTCAAGTATGTATTACTTTAAGTCACATATACATTAGTGTAGGGTATCATATAGTCGGTCTGCACCGAATATACATTTTTCTTAATAGTAATTTATTATATATTTACAAGTACTTAGGTTGCTTACTACATCGTTAGAACTTTCTCATAAAAATCTCCCAATCCATTTTAGAATGTGGCAAAATATTAGAAAATCTTTATATTTTCTATTGATTTAAATAGTTTTCTTCATTTGTCAGTTATAATCGGAATGAGAAGTTATAGGAACCTTCAGTTTTTAAATGTGTGATGAATTTTTAGCATACTATCTTTTTATTGTTTTTTATTGTTGGCAATTTTAAAAGAGTAAGTAGCATTTAACAAAAAAATAACAAAAATGGAAAAAAATCTCATCTCCACATTAGAAAATACAATAACCAATTTTATTTAAAAATAACGAAAACGGCAACACTGTAATTTATTTTATCTGCGAACAGACATATATAAGTACTCACCAATACAATAAAGTGTTTAAGTATCTTTGTGATATGAAGAGAGAAAAAAGTTAAGATATTTAAAAAATTGATTAAGGATAAGCACTCAAAGATGTTAAGTTAATATATTAAGATTATATAAAATTATTAATAAAATTTTGGAGCAAGACAATTCTGCGAACATCACTGTATTTATAATCAAGCTCAAGAGTCTCTACTAGTGAACACCCTAATAGACATCTAATTTAAACAAGACTAGACTTTATTAAACATTTCTTCTATATTAACCCTAAATAAATAAATAAATAATAAACGTTAATCAATACTCGATTACTCAGCAGTGTTAACAGTTTAGCCTTTTTAGCTTCCAAATTTTCGCTTTAGCTTCTAGCTTTTTTTCTACTCTTTTTTGATTCTTAAATTTGCCTTGAGAAAGCTAAAATTTTTATATTTCAAATAAGAAGAATATAATTTCTTATTTGCTTTTACTAATTTTATTTTTACAAATTCATTCATTCAAGAATTTTTGTACATTAATTCGCATAAAAAATCGAGATTATTTATATTTCACAAAAATTTTCGCCAGTGGCGCTTCATTCTTCAAATAAAACTTATATCATTGTATGGACTTACTCTACGTCTACTCGAAGACAGTTTTATTTCTTAACATTAAAAATAACGTCGGCAGAATAACGGAAAAACAATTGTCTCTATTTTTCAAAAATTTTAATTTATTTCGCATTTTTATTCTTTATTTGCGTTTTCAAAACAAAATTAATAATTTTGCATTTTTCGTTTTATTAAAAAGGGCGAAATTATAAAATAGAACAATAAATTTGACAGCCTATGTTAAACATTATTGCTCAGCTTAGATTTCTTATTGATCCACACGTAACATTTTAAAGAGAGAGATAGAATTTGACAATTGCCAACATAAAAATGTCTATGCTTAGACTAGGGGTTACTTAGTTAATTATTATAATTATTTTTTAATAAACTTTACTAACTTTAGAAACTATTTATAAATATGATTTAAAAAAAATCTCACAAAAGCGAAAAATCAACAACCAACGAAAAATAAAAAAGAATTATAATTCAATAATAACGAAAAATCACTTTGAAAGATTGGGTCATTTTACATATGTATGGGAATTTCGTGGTCGACTTTTCATTGGGTAATTTTGCTAACAGTGGTTCTACGTTTGATTTACAAATTTATTACAATACATCTTTAAAAAAAATATCAACAACTAATGAGAACAACAAATAATAATAAAAAATAATAATAATAAATAAATAAATTAGCATTATTCTGATTTAATTTTTTTTTTTTTTTGAGGCATTTAGCCTTTTCTGTCCTCTTTTAAAGCACAATTTTCCCACCTCCTGGTAAAACTGGTACCTTAGTGTACTGCTTTACTGATTTCTACAGAAAATTATACTTTTATGTCAATTATTTATAATATCCATAAATTAGTTATAAAGCTAAAAGAAAACTAGTAAATATATGAAATAAAAGCATGTTTGAGTATGTTCACGATATCCTTCCGTCCGTCTGTTCGTCCATGTAAAACTATTTATAGGTAATAAAACTACAGTTTTTTTTTAATATAATCCAGAAACAAACTATATTGAAACTGGTTGATAACAGTTATTTTACCTAGCCCCTATAAAAATTTTCTCCTGCACAGAAAAAAATAAAAGTGGATTTTAATTACGAAATTGCTTATATTAATTAAATTTTTGTTTGATTTTGCTCTAATCACCAAATTGATAATATTAATTAATTATAATAATTGATTTTGGCTTAAATTTCAATTAAACTTTTTAACCAAGTTAAATAAATTATGAGTATTTGTCTAAAATTAACTAAAGATTTTATTGATTCAATTATACAATTAATTTAATTAAATACCTCCTTTAATAAAAACGCGCAGATTTAAATATAATTATTTATTGCATTATTATAAATATTTAAATAATAAAATATAAGTAAAATTTAACGAAAAAGATATTAAAACTCCAAATTTGATTGAGGGAAACTAAACCTGGTACACATATAGTTTAATTTTGACGTCATATGCAGCCTGCTGAAATCACAGATAATAAAGTATAAATCATATTTTTGTAATCTTTAACCTCGAATATCTCATATAGCTTAAATGTGATTATTGGTGACTTGTAAAAGGATTTATAAGACGCCAAGACTTAAATATATGTAAAGTTCCGATTCCCTATATTAAATTTTGATGTTACATACTTATTCAACTAGGTTTTAAAATAATGCATGTAGAATACGTGTGATGTATACTCTTAATAATACATTTAACGTATTGTTACAAAATTTTACTTGAATTCAAATATAACAGTTTTAACGGCTGGTTTACATTTAAATAACGCTTCTTAGCCTTTCTCAATCTTTCTCAATGCTTCTCGACCTTTCTGTTTATGTTAAGAAGAAATTATTAACATAGCTCTAAACATACAACATTGAATGAAAAGCTTTCGCCATTGTTTGTAAGTATGGCAACACTAAATTTTTAAGCTGCTATCATTAATGAGAAATAAATAGAGCTTTCGGGAAACATCTAGAAGGTAATGCAGTGTATATAAATTGGCCGTGAGTCAGTCTAATTGGAAACATCGTTAAGTAAATACAAATTAACTGCCCTGGCTGTATATTCTTGTACATTACTAAAGTGTTCTGTATAAAGTGTGTAATTGAAGTGTGTGTGTGTATTAGAACACAAGTGACTATTTCAACTGTTGTTTTTATAAATTTTAAATAAAATAAAGGGTCGTTACATCTTTTAAGCTACTAAACTGCTTTTATTTGCAATCAAAGTACCGGTTTATTTAAAAGGAAATAAACCTGTTTTCAAAAGGTAAAAACGTAACAGTATATAACATCTATACTTATATTTAATTCCCAAAAACTTATCATAAAAGCATTTATCTCCGCGGGATGTTCCAAGAAAGATCACATTATCCTCTTTGAGTGCCCTTGCGACTTAGGACGAGATATCAATAACAATATAACATATTGTGTATATATAACTATATATATATATATATATATATATATATATATATATATATATATATACATATCTTTAATAGAATAGCTTCCGATTAATAAGGCTTTTAATAAAAAAACAAAAAGAATTTATTCATAAAAACAGTTAACATAAAATTCAGTTTTTATTAAGCAAACTCTTGTACCTCGTACAAATCCCCGTAAAACAAATTTAGGACTGAAAGCATGAATTCACGAGTGTTGACGTTATGTCTGTTGGACAATTTATTTTTTCTTCAGTGATAATTTAGAAAAAAGACGCTCCGCCGGGACACTGCTATGAGTCAAAATAAAAATATAAATTGGATATAATCATTCATTAAATCTATTTTTTCCAAGAAGATGCGGCATTTGATGTTTAAAATAGTTCTTCATAAACCTTACCATTAGCTTAGCTAAAATATAAAAATTTATTATTATAATTGATTAAGTCAAATGAATATGTGAAAAATGTGAAAATATTTGTTATATATAAGTAATCCCAATTTCGCGAATTGATATACAAAAATCCTAAAGGAATGATTCTTTAAAAATAAAATTAGTACAAGCAAAAATGAAAATTTTGAGGCTAAAAGCAAAATAAAAATGTTAGGTTTACACTGCATTGAACTTATGTAATTATTTTAATTCATTTAAAATAAATTTCGTTAACATTAAAAAATGCTCTTATAATCTATTTTTTCGATGTAATTATGAATTTTCTTAAATATAGCTAAAAATTGATATATTAACTTAAAAATTCAGTTTAAGTTTTTGATTGATCAATCACCGATAAATCAGATTTTTGTAATCTTTGACGTCGAGTATGTTATGAAGGTCACATGTGATAATCGGTAACTTTTAAAAGGATAGGATATCAAGTTTCGTTTCCCTCCATTTAATATATATATATATATATATACCAAAGTAAGTTTGATAAATAATTTAAGATGTTCGAAATATTTTTATAGAGCTTCATATTGCAGATATTAAAACATGAATGCAAATAATTGATTTCGATAGGATTGTAATGTTGAAACTCTATAAATAGCGTCTTTGAATGTTTTAAACATAATTGAGTTATTGATATGAAATTTAATACAATTTTAATCAGTTTAAAAGTTTTTTTCAATTTTTTTCATGCAATTTTTTAATTATTTATTTATTTATTTTATTTTTTTTTTTGCAAAATGTGTAATTTAATAATTTGAATTATAAACACATTTCTGTTTCTTTTGAGTATCCACACTTGTTATTTTACACTTGTAACGTCATTTTTTATCTCTTGATATGTAAGATATCATAGACTTAATATATTGTCAAATTTTTACCAAAAATTTTACATTTTACTTCTTTAATTTCCGTTAAACAAAAAGGGCTATCTGAACATTTTATAGCATACTTAAGAATATTTTATGAAAAAAGGGCTATCTGCCATAACTTCGCGAATAATGGGTTTAAAAAGTTTATTTCTATGTGTTCGGATTAATAGATATATTATTAATAAAACGTAGAAGCCGGATTACAAAATGTTAAAAAAATTAGTGAAAGAAAGAGTTTTATGCTGTCCTGAGTATTTGGATTTTTGAATATAAGCCCTCGATATGCATTTCCTAAATATTGTCTCTCGACTGGTTAATAGTTTTAATATGGAATATGTAATTCATTCTATGTATATTCGAAACATTATATTTAAAAAATAATAGTTTAAATTTGTAAATATACTGATATATTGAAAGAATGAAACTTTGGTGCATTTTATTGAAAAGTGAATTTTTGATAATTTTCTCCTGAAACAGTTTTAAAACACCTTTTCTTCATTAATATTTGCTTTAAATTCTTTGAGTTTAGCGCCCTCTCGTATCCATAGAAATAATTACTCCTTATTATTGTTATTATTATTATTATTATTATTATTATTATTATTGTTGTTATTCTTCCTATTATTATTATTATTATTATTATTATTATTATTATTATTATTATTGTTATTATTATTATTATTATTATTATTATTATTGTTGTTGTTATTCTTCCTATTATTATTATTATTATTATTATTATTATTATTATTGTTATTATTATTGTTATTATTATTAATAATAATAATATTATTATTATTATTATTATTATTATTATTATTATTATTATTATTATTAATATTATTATTTTATTATTATTATTATTATTGTTATTATTATTATTATTATTTTTATTATTATTGTTGTTATTCTTCCTATTATTATTATTATTATTATTATTATTAATATTATTGTTATTATTATTATTATTATTATTATTATTATTAATATTATTATTTTATTTTTATTATTATTATTATTATTATTATTATTGTTGTTATTCTTCCTATTATTATTATTATTATTATTATTAATATTATTGTTATTATTATTATTATTATTATTATTATTATTAATATTATTATTTTATTTTTATTATTATTATTATTATTATTATTATTATTGTTGTTGTTATTCTTCTTATTATTATTATTATTTTTATTATTATTATTATTTTATTATTATTATTTTTATTATTATTGTTATTATTATTATATTATGGAACAAAACACTGTGCGTAGGTGTAAACTTTGAAGCCATTTTAAAGAAAAACCAAGTTAATAAAATTGGTATTTTATCCATTTTTAAAGTTTAAAATCATCTAAATTGCGACCATCATAACTATATATATCTTAATAATTATACAAATTCCAGTGAAAAAAGGTACCATGGTATTAGCTGCAGGGTTAAATCTTTCACGTTGCCATAAACATTTATGTTCAACTTTCTAGTCTACAATAATTTTATTCTCAAAACATTTAAAATTGATAAAGTACTACAACGTGTACAATCTCTTTTGAGTATTTTTTCAAGAAAAAGTAAATAACTCGTATTTTTTACATCTATGAGTTTAACTAATGTTTAAAAGTTGTGAACATAAAAAAGTGTATGTTGGAGAATTTTTTAACAAAAAAGATACTTACTACACACTTAAAAAAATATGATAAGCTTTTAAGATATAGAACAAGCTGTCTGTAATTTTGTGTTGATTTTTTTACTTTAAACAACATTCAATTTTCTTATTGGAAAATTCAATTTTATTGGCTGTCAGCGGCAGTGAAAATTGGAACACAAGACAAACACTTAAAATAATAAGAAAAAAAAAAAAAAAAAAAAAAAATACAGCGCATTTACTCTATATGTTCTTTTTTATCAATATAATTCACGTATGAACATAAGGATGTGTGTTTTGCCACATATTTGCAATAAAGATGTGATGATGAGTTTTGGTGTTAGTACAACGATGCCGATGAGGATGTTGTTCTTAATTTTTCAATATTGTCTTAACAATATAGAAAAATTGGCTCATGTTTGCAGAAGCGATAAGAAAAAAAAAAATATGTCTTGTTAATAACGAGTAAAATGTGACTTAAAGAAGTACTTGAAATAAACAGGTGGAAATTTCTTATATGTTCATTACTTGTTATTTTTGGTAAAATGATTAAATAACGAAAGCGAAGTCTATTAAGCGTGATATTTAATGATAATTTTAAATGACTTTATATATATATAAAATCAAAAAAAAGTTTAAAACTGTCTTTAACTACCAGTTGAGAAAAGTACATTAGTCCATGACCACTTATATTTTTCATCAAAATTCTATTCTTTAAAGTAATCTCCCTGTAGTTTCTTAAATAGGCAGTGCACAGTGGGGATAATTGTAAAATAAACTATACCGATTTAGATGAAACTTGGAATGTTGATAGAAGATTAGTTAGGCTTTCAAAATATTGTTAGCTGGAGTGTGTAGCTGAAGAAAGGACGGCGTTACAGTGACACGAATTCGTCCACCTCGAGAGTGAAGAACATATCGAAGTTTGTAACTTTTACAAATATGAACCGAGTTTAAATATTTTACATTTCTCCTAAGCAAGATCAAGAAAAAACTTCCTTACTGTGCTAAAGCATCTCTTATGGTTTAAGAAATATCTGATTTCAAAAATTAAATTTCTTATTTTTGGCCTTGACTTTTTAAAATAAAATTTTAGTTTTTTTAATGCGCTGAAATTCTCTAAAATTTTCTATATTGTGTTAATTTTTTAATTATTTCAATTGTATAGCAAGAAAAAAATCCTCAAAATCAAAATTTCAATACACGCCTCAAAAATTGCAATTTTAGCCGAGAAGAAAATATTAATAATAATTTTATATATTTAATTTTCTTCTTTTTAATTTTGTTCAAAAAAGGTCTCCAGTTTTTGGTATTTTCTGAAAGACTGGCCCTAAAAAAACTTGCAAGTGTAATTTTGAGAATTTCTGAACGTTCAACCTACATCCTGCAGTGTTCAAAAATGATAAATTTTGTAAGAAAAATTTAACTTTTTGAGTCAGAAAAAAAATTGTTGATTTCGGTACTTTTGCGAATTAAATTAGATAGTTCAATATGTTTTAAAAAGATTTTATATATCGACAACCGTCACGTAAAGTGAACAATTTGAAATATTTTCTTAAAACAATTTTTCACTTTTTATCCTTTATTTTAGAAAAAGCGTTATATAATTTTTTTTTACTAACTAAACAATGTATACATCAATTGAAAGAAGACATAAATTGAATTATGGCTGTTAAGGTTTAGATAGGAGAAGTAAAAAGGTTAATATATTATATATAAGCTAATATATTATATATACCGGTAAAAGTAACGAAATCACCTATAAATTTTTTTACAAACTTAAAAATTTGAACTTTTCATCCAAAATTGGTAATTTTTTACCACCGCTGGATGTAGGGTGAACGTTCGGAACTTTTCAAAATTACACTTACACGTTGTTGAGGTGCAGTTTTTCAGAAAATGCAAAAAATTATTGAACTTTTTTTTTAATAAAAAATGAAAAAAAAATTAAATATATAAAGTTATTTTTTTGACTACAAATTGCAATTTTTGAGACCTGTTTTGAAATTTTGATTTTGAAAATTTTTTTATTAAAAAATAGAAATTTTATTTTAAAAGTTGTGAGGCAAAATCGTAAAAAATTCAATTCCAAAAATGAGAAATTCAATTTTTGTAGCCAAATATCTTTAAACCATAACCCCAAGTCTGCAACTGAGATTAACCTAGTGTCAATATTAGGCGAATATATATAAGGTAACCTTAGTTAAATAGCTGATTATTATTTTGGTTGTTACAGTTGTCAAACCGTATTGTTGTTTTTGTGCAATTGTTGCCACCTTCCACAAATTCGTGTTAAGTTTGACGTTTGTCTTGATAAAAAATTGTCTAATGTAGACACTATGTAACGCTGATATGATATGTGAGATAACGCCGGCAGAAGATAGTAACCATTTTGTTTATATTAAATTAAATCTTAAATAAGTAGTACACGTATTCTTTCAATCAGTCACAGAGTAAGGATGTCCCTTTTAATTAAAAAATTTGCACTTTTTTAGCACAATTTTTATAAAAGTGTTTTTTGAACTGTAAAACAATCATTAAAAGGAAACAATTTTACAAAAAAAAAAATGTTTTTTAGTAATTTGTAAAATACACATACACTCACATAAACAAAGTTTCGTATATAACTATTTTTTTGATAGATCATCTTATAAGATATTTGTGTCATCACAATAGTGTCATAATCACTATTGCCAGATTTACCTATTTATCTGCATTTTGACGATTTTTATTGTGAAAATTCCAAAGTGCGCTTTGACGATTTTTGTTCAAAAAATGACGATTTCACGAAATGTTCGCACACATTATATTAATGCTGTTTAAAAGTTCAGATAACTTTTGAATGATATATAATAAAACCATATTCATTAAATCCTTGAGATGATAAATACAATTTTCATTTCTTATTGATATACCTGAACTTACAATATTATGTTATTGCTAAAAAAAGTTGATTCGGCGAATTAATATAGGAGAAAGTCTCTAAGCCTGGCCAAAGGTCAGCTACATAGAAAAAAAAAAAAAATATTTTAATTTTAACTAGGCCAGCAATATTAATTCGTTCCTATTTTTTAAATTTTATATAATATAAAACAATGATGAAAGTTAGTATTAATTTTTTAATATGAATATAAATAGCCAAAAAGACATGTATTTTAATTTTTCCGATTCTTTGGCGATTTCAAAAATTCATGCCGATTTTGAAGATTTTTTCGAATCTTGACAATTTTATACTATAATTATCTGGCAGCATTGCTCATTATGCTTCTTATAATACTAATATTTGAATCTACACGTGACATAATTCTCTCAGAGAGCGAATTTTACACTGCCTGATAGAAAAATCTTACATATTCTATTACGTGTAGCTGTAATAGGTAATTTAACACAGATAGCATGTTCTTTTCTTTCCGTTGCTTAAGAGAATTAAAAAATGTAAAAACATCTAAAATCGGTTCATATTTGTAAGAGTTACAAGCTAAAATGTGTTTTTCATTCTCGTCCGTTCTCCAGCTACACACGCTAGATAAGAATGAAAGCTTAACTCCTCCTCTATTAATGTTCTAAGTTTCATCTAATCGGTTCAGTGGTTTCAAAGTTTCAGACTTATTACCATTTATTTTGCAATTGGCCCCACTGTGCGGTTTAAAATACAAAAATATAATCTACAAGCAAAATAATACGAAAGTGATTCGAATTCGTATTGCTTAGAAGAATAATTTTATTTACTGAAATAATCATATTCGTTTTGCGAAAGTTTCCCCCATCGGGAGATTGTGCGTCACAGGCGATACATCTGATCAATAAGAAATCAATATGTCTGGAAGAAAAATAGTCAATATTGCTAGATAATCGACTAGGTGAAAAAAAGAAGATACCGCCATCTAGAATATGTAATAAATATAGAGAATAATTATAACTAAATAAATCTTGAAATAATATTAAAAAATCGTTCACATCTTGTAAAGCATGCATGAACATAAATCTTAATATCATAAAGCACTAACAAAAAATATCCATTTTTTGCTAAAAAACAAACAAATTTCTCCAATATTTTTTTCATTTTTTAAAAATTTTTCGACAACTGAAAAAATTGTAACTGAAACTGATAAAAATACAATATTAGAAAAATATTGCTTTGATAATTTTCGTCCAAATAATAAAAAGAAGATATTACGTAAATTTCTTCCAGGAAGATATTTTCCAAATGTTTATAGTGAATGAATAAATAAAATGCGAAAAGTCACTTAATTGTGTTAAATTTTGTGACTACTTTTCAGTGTTCTATAAAATGCCAAGAAGAAACACTTTAAGTATTAACGTAAACGGACCCGTTTTCTGAAATAGGTTGTTTTCAAATTTAGTTATTTAAATAGTGAAAATATAAATGGGGTATTAGAACTCAATATATTCGCAATGATTGGCACTAAAAGTTTTATTGTTTTGTATAAAATTTTGTCGAAAACGCAACTTTTTTGCCCGTACAGCTAAACCAAGAAAGATGAAAGACGAAAATCTGTCATTTATTTTTCCTACCAAACGTCGATTTTTGTATCAAAAATCTAAAAAAATCATTTTGTATCTTAACAAGGATAGATTGACTAAAACGAATAAAATTCTGTGATCACTCATATTTTCAGACAAAAAAAAAAAAAAAAAAAAAAAAAATGTTCATATTCTCTAAAAAAAAAGACGAATCTATATAAAATTAGAAAAATGTAGTTTCTTAAATAAGTCTCCAATTGCGAAGAGGACGATAACCTGTGATCACTTTGTTTTTTACTGTATATTTCATTTCATTCATGACGTTTTCCATGCAAATTACATTTTTCTTAAAAAAAGACATATATATATATTTTAAACTCATATTTATTGACCTGCGGTAAAAGTTTTAAATATAATTTGCTTTCATAACATTTTTATTACATCCTGAAGGAAGTGGTTTATTATTGTACCAAAGCAAAAAAACTTTTTAACTTTATATTGTATGGATTTACAGTCACCGAAATAATGATAGGTTCACCCATAAAAATCTGTTTTTTTCATTCGAAATTGGTATATATAATTTTTTTCAACTTCAGTATTATGCAGTAGAAAATTATAAAGTTTATTACAAAGATTGTTTAAATTTTTTCTTCACTAAATGCAAAAATTTTCGGATTTCTTGTTTTTGACCATTTATGAAATATTTAGATAAATTTATTGGAATTGTTTATATGTAAATATAATATCATTAAATGCTAATATTTATACCCTACACCATCATAGGTGCGTTTATAGGTATCAAAAAATATTGGTTTATGACCCATCTTAATCTATACCAATCGTCTTAGAATCACTTTCTACCTAAACTTTGTAATCAAACTACAGGTCGCAATTTTGAAAATAAATTAATGAAATTTGGTAAACACATCTTTTATGGTGCAATGACGAAGCCCATTGAAATTGGTTATGATCGGTGCATTATTTCAGATAGCTCCCATACAAATGCCCCCCTGAATGTGGGTTTAACTATCATAAATGGATTAAATATTACAATATTTCTTTGAGAAAAAGAAAAACTAAAAAAAATGATTAATTTGAGTTTAATTGTTCTTAAATAGCGTCAGAATAAATATTAAAGGTAAATTAGAGTGAATTGTAAAAAAAAAACTTACATTAATACTGACTAGGGATGCCAGGACTAGGAAAACCCGAAAACGATAATTTCTTGATTTTGGGTATTTTTAAATCTCGGATTTCGGTAATTTAAAATTTTAAATCCAGGCATTTTTCTGGATATCTAAATTCCGTTCTTTATGTTTTTTATTTTCATAAAGTTTGTATTTTACCTATTATTTTTAACACACTGAAAAAGTGTGAACTCCCATTATTTGTTTATGTTTACATGTCAACGAAACTCAAATTACTATTAAATTTCAGCAAGAAAAATGCTAAAAACTTCCTGAAAATCATTTACTTCAAGGACGTCATAATAGAAAAAAAACTGGTTTTGCAGAAATAACATTAAGAGTTTTCAAATGTGATTTACCTTAATAGAAAAACTAACGTCAAATTCTCCTCTCAAGCAGTGGCCATAAGAGATATGTACACCATATTTTGATATAACGCATAGTTCTACATTGTTAACTTAAAAATCTCGTTTTTGAAAAGTAAAAATTTGTCTTCTCATTTTTTGAGTTATGACGTTTTTGCTCTAAACGAGCGATATGAAAATCACGGACATGTTTTTAATATAACTTAGTGAGTTAAAAATTTCTTTTGAAAAATCACTAATAAAATTAAAAATGCTGAAATTTTTTTAATACAATTTTGCTTTAAATTTTAAATAATATTTTATAAAAAATAAAAATATTATTATAAAAAAAGTGCTAAATTAATTTTTTAAAAATATAATATTCATCGAATGAGTGCTTTTTTGTCATTTTTAAAATGCTTTAAAATGACTAGTTTTTGCACCACTAAAAAAGTTATAATACCGAAATTTAAAGAAGATTATCTATTTTTTTGACCCAAACAAAAATTAATGTTGCATTTTTAACTACTTTGGAATAATTTACGATTCTATCTTATAAACTCAATTTTTAATTTGGACACTTACTAATGTATGCGCTACATAGAGGTTTTCAGTTAAATTCAAAATGTTTGTACAATATTTTAAGTATCGGAGATCTACTAAACCCTGATTTATTAGGAGCATAAAATTTCTTAAAATGGTTTAGTTATAATGAAAAAATATTTCAACATCTTTAGTATCAAAAGTACACTAATTAAAATTTGGGAACGTATACCAGAAATAACAAAAAAAAAAAAAAAAATTAAGCGTTTGACAATCTATAACATTAATTAATTGGTATAAATTGAGGGTGATATCTCTAAATTGCGTCATTTAGAAACTATCAGTAATATACCAGCAAATAAACAACCGAAAGGATACTAGCTTTTTAAATAATAAAAAAAAAAAAAAATAATAATGTCTAAATATATTAAATTGCTTCAAGTAATGCAAAAATTTGGGCTATCGTGATTGTGTTTTAGTTCAATTTCGTGACAAAATATTTCGCAATTCTAAATTTTCAACAATTTGTTGAAAAAATATAAAAATTTCTACATAAATTCTATAAACTTGTATAATCAATTAGTTAAATTTACAATTAGTTAGAACGAACTACTTTTTTCCTTTTAACAGACAAATTTATTGCAAATTTAAAATACATAATTCTTTCTCCCAAATGTTCACGTAAGAATTATAATTCACTCCATTTTAAACTAAACCATAATTTTTATCCAAAATGTTAAATTTTCTTTTCTCCCTTCTTCTATTTTTGTTTTAACTTAATAAATACGACTCTGATCCATATAATGTTTTACACACATATTATTTGTACTTATATCAGTTAGTTAAGGATTATGAAAATATATTTATTAGTTTCTGAGTTATTGCATTTTGAAAATGATAAAAAGCACTTCGAACCACCCTTTATGAGCTCCTTATAGCATTAAGACTTTCTTCCGATGACAATGGCACTATATCCAGACCATTTGTTTTAAGCTATTATTTGCTTTATTATATTATTATATATTATATTATTTTACTAAGTTTAATTTTTGTTGTATCTATTTAAAAAATCTAGATTTAATTATAAAAAATTAATGCTTAAATAAATTTTTTTTCGGGATTTAATTTTTTTTAAATTCCGAATCCCAGGATTTTCAAAAATCAATCCCTATTGGCAACCTTAATACTGACCATCCTCAAAAACCGAGCAAAAAATCTATGACTTTTCGAATTTTATCGAGTCGAAATTTATTTAAATCGCTAATCATGAATTAGCCTTATTTGCTTTCATGAGAAAGAAGAGTAATTCAAATTAGAACTGCTGCACACTTCTTCCCGCACGGTGACTCTTCTTGGATAAGAAAATGATATCATATTCGACTGTTAAAAACAACTTGAGGTTACTCTTTAGTGCAAATTTGGATAGAAAATGTTGGCAGGGTGTCTACATTAAGCAAATATATACAAGGTAACCATAGTTAAACAACTGATAATTAATTTGGTTTTTATAGTTGTCAAACTGCATAAATAAAAAACAATAATGAATACGCCATATTGTTGTTTTTTTCAACTGTTGACACCTCACACAAATTCGCGTTAAGTTTGACGTTTGTCATGATAAAAAAATCTCTAATGTAGACTCTATGTTACGTGTAGCTGTAATAGGTAATTTAACACAGATAGCATGTTCTTTTCTTTGCGTTGCTTAAGAGAATTAAAAAATGTAAAAACATCTAAAATCGGTTGATATTTGTAAAAGTTACAAGCTCCAATGTGTTTTTCATTCTCGTCCGTTCTTCAGCTACACACGCTAGATAACAATGAAAGCTTAACTCCTTCTCTATTAATGTTCTAAGTTTCATCTAAATCGAAAGTTTCAGACTTATTACCATTTATTTCGCAATTGGTGCGTTATTGATATAGTATTAAAATATATTTTTTATGCGTAGGTTTATACCCCGTTTAGATCTATAAAAACCTGATTTTTCATTTAACTAGTTATTTTTTCTTAAATGAAAAAAAAAAATAATCTATGTACGAAAATTGAAGAAAAAGAAAATGTAAAAAAAAATATTATTTAAAATACAAAAATATAATCTACATACAAAATAATACGAAAGTGATCCAATTCGTATTGCTTAGAAGAGTAATTTTATTTACTGAAATATTCATATTCGTATTGCGAAAGTTTCCCCCATCGGGAGATTGTGCGTCACAGCCAATACATCTGAACAATAAAAAATCAATATGTCTGGAAGAAAAATAGTCAATATTGCTAGATAATCAACTAGGTGAAAAAAAGAAGATACCGCCATCTAGAATATGTAATAAATATAGAGAATAATTATAACTAAATAAATTTTGAAATAATATTAAAAAATCGTTCACATCTTGTAAAGCATGCATGAACATAAATCTTAATATCATAAACAAAAAATATCCATTTTTTGCTAAAAAACAAACAAATTTCTCCAATATCTTTTCTCATTTTTGAACAATTTTTCGACAACTGAAAAAATTGTAACTGAAACTGATAAAAATACAATATTAGAAAAATATTGCTTTGATAATTTTCGTCCAAAGAATAAAAAGAAGATATTACGTAAATTTCTTCCAGGAAGATATCTTCCAAATGTTTATAGGGAATGAATAAATAAAATGCGAAAAGTCACTTAATTGTGTTAAATATTGTGACTACTTTTCAGTGTTCTATAAAATGCCAAGAAGAAACACTTTAAGTATTAAAGTAAACGGACCGGTTTTCTGAAGTAGGTTTTTTCAAATTTAATTATTTAAATACTGAAAATATAACTGGGGTATTATAACTCAATATATTCGCAATGATTGGCACTAAAAGTTTTATTGTTTTATATAAAATTTTGTCGAAAACGCAACTTTTTTGCCCGTACAGCTAAACCAAGAAAGATGAAAGACGAAAGACTGTCATTTATATTTCCTACCAAACATCGATTTTTGTATCAAAAATCTAAAAAAAATCATTTTGTATCTTAACAAGGATAGATTGACTAAAAAGAATGAAATTCTGTGATCACTCATTATTTCAGACAAAAAAAAAAAAAAAAAATGTGGTTGACTCATATTCTCTAAAAAAAAGACGATTTTATAACTAAACCAATGCTGGTAGAACAGAAATTACAAAATAGTCACTCACATATCTTATTAAAAATCTATATAAAATTAGAAAAATGTAGTTTCTTAAATAAGTCTCCAATTGCGAAGAGGACGATAACCTGTGATCACTTTGTTTTTTACTGTATATTTCATTTCATTCATGACATTTTCCATGCAAAATATATCTACATATTGCTTTTTTTAATAAATTAAATTGTTCTTAAAAAAACATATATATATATTTTAAACTCATATTTATTGACCTGCGGTAAAAGTTTTAAATATAATTTGCTTTCATAACATTTTTATTACATCCTGAAGGAAGTGGTTTATTATTGTACCAAAGCAAAAAAACTTATTAACTTTATATTGTATGGATTTACAGTCACCGAAATAATGATAGGTTCACCCATAAAAATCTGTTTTTTTCATTCGAAATTGGTATATATAATTTTTTTCAACTTCAGTATTATGCAGTAGAAAATTATAAAGTTTATTACAAAGTTTCTTTAAATTTTTTCTTCACTAAATGCAAAAATTTTCGGATTTCTTGTTTTTGACCATTTATGAAATATTTAGATAAATTTATTGGAATTGTTATATGTAAATATAATATCATAAAGTGCTAATATTTATACCCTACACCATCATAGGTGCGTTTATAGGTATCAAAAAATCTTGGTTTATGACCCATCTTAATCTATACCAATCGTCTTAGAATCACTTTCTACCTAAACTTTGTAACCAAACTACAGGTCGCAATTTTGAAAATAAATTAATGAAATTTGGTAAACACATCTTTCATGGTGCAATGACGAAGCCCATTGAAATTGGTTATGATCGGTGCATTATTTCAGATAGCTCCCATACAAATGCCCCCCTGAATGTGGGTTTAACTATCATAAATGGATTAAATATTACAATATTTCTTTGAGAAAAAGAAAAACTAAAAAAAATGATTAATTTGAGTTTAATTGCTCTTAAATAGCGTCAGATTAAATATTAAAGGTAAATTAGAGTGAATTGTAAAAAAAAACGTTTTTAATAAGGCTAATTGCAGCACTTACTTACTAGGGATGCCAGGACTGGGAAAACCCGAAAACGAAAATTCCGAGATTTTGGATATTTTTAAATCTCGGTTTTCAGTAATTTTAAATTTTAAATCCAGGCATTTTTCTGGATTTCTAAATTCCGTTCTTTATGTTTTTTATTTTCATAAAGTTTGTATTTTACCTATTATTTTTAACACACTGAAAAAGTGTGAACTCCCATTATTTGTTTATGTTTACATGTCAATGAAACTCAAATTACTATTAAATTTCAGCAAGAAAAATGCTAAAAACTCCCTGAAAATCATTTACTTCAAGGACGTCATAATAAAAAAAACTGGTTTTGCAGAAATAACATTAAGAGTTTTCAAATGTGATTTACCTTAATAGAAAAACTAACGTCAAATTCTCCTCTCAAGCAGTGGCCATAAGAGATATGTACACCATATTTTGATATAACGCATAGTTCTACATTGTTAACTTAAAAATCTCGTTTTTGAAAAGTAAAAATTTGTCTTCTCATTTTTTGAGTTATGACGTTTTTGCTCTAAACGAGCGATATGAAAATCACGGAAATGTTTTTAATATAACTTAGTGAGTTAAAAATTTCTTTTGAAAAATCACTAATAAAATTAAAAATGCTGAAATTTTTTTAATACAATTTTGCTTTAAATTTTAAATAATATTTTATAAAAAATAAAAATATTATTATAAAAAAAGTGCTAAATTAATTTTTTAAAAATATAATATTCATCGAATGAGTGCTTTTTTGTCATTTTTAAAATGCTTTAAAATACTAGTTTTTGCACCACTAAAAAAGTTATAATACCGAAATTTAAAGAAGATTATCTATTTTTTTGACCCAAACAAAAATTAATGTTGCGTTTTTATCTACTTTGGAATAATTTACGATTTTGTCTTATAACCTCACTTTTTAATTTGGACACATACTAATGTATGCGCTACATAGAGGTTTTCAATTAAATTCAAAATGTTTGTACAATATTTTTAAGTATCGGAGATCTACTAAACATTGATTTATTAGGAGCATAAAATTTCTTTAAATGTTTTAGTTATAATGAAAAAATATTTCAACATCTTTAGTATCAAAACTACACTAATTAAAATTTGGGAACGTATACCACAAATAGCAAAAAAAAAAATTAAGTGTTTGACAATTTATAACATTAATTAATTGTTATAAATTGAGGGTGATATCTCTAAATTGCGTCATTTAGAAACTATCAGTAATATACCAGCAAATAAGGAATCGAAAGGATACTAGCTTTTTAAATAATTTCAAAAAAAAAAAAAAAAAAAAATCATGTTTAAATATATCTTAAGAATTGAATTGCTTTAAGTAATGCAAAAACTTGGGCTATCGTTATTATGTTTTGGTTCAATTTCGTGACAAAATATTTCGCAATTCTTAATTTTCAACAATATTGTTGAAAAAATATAAAAATTTCTACATAAATTCTATAAACTTGTATAATCAGGATTTTCAAAAATCAATCCCTATTGGCAACCTTAACACTGACCATCTTCAAAAACCGAGCAAAAAATCTATGACTTTTCGAATTTTATCGAGTCGAAATTTATTTAAATCGCTAATCATGTATCAGCCTTATTTGCTTTCATGAGAAAGAAGACAAATTCAAATTTCTTCAGAGATTAGTGAATGGATTATCAACCGGTTTTTCTCAAAAAGTAAATTGATGAAATCCTTATTTGGCAAAAAACTAAAAAAAAAAAAATATTAAAAATGTGAACTTTATTTAAATTCGTATTTATATATTTATACTACGAACAATATTTCTTAATAATACAAGTGATTTTTCCCATGGTCTTGCACTTCTCTTATGTATGTTGGGTTTGTCATTCCGTATATAAAATATCGAAATAATCATTTAAGACCCCATAAAGTACACATATTCTGTGTCCTCGTGAAATTCTAAGGTGTTGTTTGATTGTTACAAATAAGCAAAATTGGTTCATAAAAAAATTATGGACTAAATACTAGGAAAACCATCAGCAAAAGATTTTAATAATTTAAAACCAATAACAGTTGATGGAAGCAATAGATTGCTTATTTAATTGCATATAGCTTCCATATAGCTTCCAATAGCGTAAGTTATTGACTGAGTGGAAAAAGCACTCTTCCTTACTCCTTCATGCTTAGCAAAAAACGTTGCTTACTTGGATGTAATAACAAAAAAGCATCAACGAAATTCTGCACAAATAGTTCAAAGATCAATGTTAACACAGAAACAAAAAATGGGCATGGTCCTCCCAATTTACCGCCCACCTCTCACATAATGAAAAAATTTAGAAAGTTGCAGATGGTGGGTATATACATTCGGCCAAGCCGAATTCACTTTTGAGGTTATTTTATGGAATCTGCTAAAAATTAAAATTTTATCATCATTTCAAAAGTATTTTGGTGATACACAATTACCTGTCCACTTTATACACTACGCTACTATTTAAAAACATTAAGTATCAAAAGAGAAGAGTTTTTAGTATATTTTCTTCCAGCTTTGACAGAAAAAAAATAATAATAAATAAATAATAATAATAAAAACATAAAAAATTTTATGAAATGAATTGTTACCAAATGTAATTGCAACATGTTGCCAAATAATTAAATGACAATTTTATTCACTTTTCACTTACAATTCTACGTGAAAATTTTGCTTACAATCACAATAAAGCCATCATTATTTCGGTCTAGTAAATAAAAAAAAAAACTGAAAATTTTTGTATTTAATGCAGAAAAAACTGAAAGGAACTTCATAATAGACTTTTTAATTTTCCACTGCATAACACTAAAGTTGAAAATATATTATATATACCCATTTTAAACGAAAAAATTGATTTTTATTGGTAAAACTATCATTATTTCGGTGTCTGTATATGCAATTAAGCTAGAAACTTTCTTATTTTTATAAAAAATATGGTGTTATTTTGTTTATATTTTCCTGTTTTTGCTAAATTTAATAAATATTAAAGTGTTTTTATTTAAAATGTATTAGTGAAGTTAAAAGTAAAAATTTATTTAAAATTGATTTAAATACTTATACATTTATGATTTAATTAATTTTGTGTAGCATGTCAACAGGCGTTTAACAATTTTCATTTATCTGGATATTGTTACAAACACAACGAGAGGAAATATTCACATTTAATACATTTAAGTGTCAAGTATTCATCGAAACTATAATATTTTAAATTAAAGAGCATCTCAATATTTCAAATAAAAGTGTAACGTAATATGTTTAACAATTAACTGACATTAACTGACTGATGCCATAAATATAGATAACAGACACTCATCGCAAAACAAAATTAATAAATAAAATAAAATACATTTTCAATTCAAATGGAAACAATAGGAATATTATGACCATAATAAATATTAAAGGGAATCACGATTATTGTATCAACATGCAGCAATGAGGTAGGTACGAGTATGATTTAAGATACCTTTTTATTGCAGAAATTAAGATTGTGTGTGTAGAGAGTGGTAACTGGTTATTTGAGGAATGATTTACAATCAAATACTATACTATACCACATTGCCATAATATGAGTCCATTTTATAATATTATTATGCCATTCTTCATATTATTATTCCATCTTATCATGTCATCAAATTCATGTTTATTATCGATATAATTATACCAATGCCAGGTATAATTTCAATAAAATAAATATAATAAAGTACAAAATATTTTAAGAAAATATATGAACAACTTTTTGAGGTTTTTCCTCTCCCCAATCGACCTTTACAATTTGATGATGAATAATGCTTAAAGTGTTAAAAGATAAAATTATTTAAACAGAAAAGAAAAAGATTTCATAAATATTAATTGGCGAAAATTCTATCCCTGATCGAAATACAAAATCTGTTTTCGGTAAGATTTTTAAAGCCAATAATAAGTACAGTAAATTTAAAACCAAAATCGACTTTTAACAAGTATAATTGTTATATTCGGCTGGGCCGAATCTTTAATACCCTTCACAAAATCTATATTTCATAAATATATAAACATATTCGAATTATCTCTTATCAAAATTTTTGTTTTAATCTGGAGGCAGAGAAGAAATATTGTTATAGTGACCATAATCTGAGAGTAACATACTATGATTGCAACATATGATCAAAAAGAAAAATAGAAATTATTATAGGTAATAACAATTAACATTCTATATTGTTATATTGTGTCCGATTTTATGGTTTTTTTCATCATAGCATTTTTATTTATAATTTAACAATCTTACGACATCATTATCCTATTCTACCAGATTATGGTGGGATGTTATTATATTACTATTCTATTATTCCCCATATTACTATTCTATTATTCCCCATATTATATTACTGTACCACATTGCCATAATATGAGTCAATTTGATAATATTATTATTCTGATTATTTTTTCACAAAAAATATGCCCAATTAAAAAAAAAAATTAAAATGGATTCTGCGAGGATACGAACCATGGCTTGAAGGTCTGTAATCTAGAACACTATCACTAGACGACTCAATCGTATAAGTTTCCAATAGAAAAAAACATTTATATATTATTGTATGTGAAATAGAAAAAATTATTAAATTTGAGCAAAGAAAATTGAAAAATTTTTGTTTTAGAAAATCGTTTATAACTCCACCATTCCTAAACGGATTTCGCAGAATTTCTATACCAAGATTTTCGAATATGCCACATATGTGTTTAAAAAGATATGTATTTATTTGACTATAGGCTTCAAAAACATCCATTTCAACTTAAAGACATCCAGACAGACAGACATATATTTACAAAAGTTATTTTTAATCATGAATATATTTGAATTTAGGCTCTGGATATATATTTATAGACTTTCGTATTAAGTTTCAAACTTATATATACCATGATACAAAGAAATATAAGTAAAGCCGTTCTCTCTTTTTTAAACCAATTATATTTTCAATCAATTGATACGTTAGTTGAAATAAGAGAAAGAAAACACATTTCAATTCAGTTTTATGTTCATAGTAAAGATTATTTACACACATTAACATTTTTATAATCTATTACTTTATCCCCCATTATACGTAATTTGAGTGACTTAGTAGTTACTATTTTAGCGATACATTAATTGATAAGCAAAACGAATATATGTAAGGCACAATTTTTTGTTAAAACAAATTACACAATTTTAGTAACCATTTCCTAAATATAATTTAATCTTGTTGTAATGTGGCAACGATTTTTTTATTTGTTTATAAAAAATATATTTTAAAAAATTTTTTATACTTCAAAAAAAAAAAAAAAAAAAAATCCCCTCTGAGAGAGAACGGTGTTACCTTGTTACTTTATATCATACGCTTCATTTTATGTGAAGGGTATACAAAAAATATTGAATAATAATTCATGTTCGAACAGGATTTCAATATGAACCGGAGCTATGACGGACACATATTTTTTCTGATTTTTGGCCATTAACTTTTTTGTTTTAAACAGAAATTTTGTTCATTTTCCACATCAAACAAATCGAAGTTGAATATTTGAGTCAAATTTATTCCCCATAGGTGGTCTACTCAGAAAGCTATCGTGTTTTCAATAGACAGTCAACGGACGTAGTTAGATCATCTTACAACTTTACGAGTACCCACAATATGCTGATATATTACAAACATAATGACAAACTCAATATACACTTCCATATTTTTGAAAGGTTTTTTGTCAATAACTTGGTTGTTTATGGAACGATTTGTTTGATTAAAAAATTAAAAATTAAAAAAATAAAAAATATTTTTGATAGATTATTTAGAGGATTCAAAAAGTCCAAAAACGCATTTTTGCGGATATCTAGTTTATAAACGCAGAGAAAAAGTATAGTTGCAGTGATCTAAGAGCAACATATTATGATTGAAACATATGATCACAGCAAAAAATAAAAATGATTATATAGTAATAATTATTATGATTATGTTATTGTATCCGATTTTATGATTTGTTTTTCAAACAATCTTGTTATATTATACCATATTTTCATATTATGATTCCATATATATATATATATATATGTATATATATATATATATATATAATTTTCATTTAGTTTATATGTGAATATGGTTTGGTTACACAATTTAAGAATCTTCCATTTGTACCACATATGTTGAAACAAATGAATATAAAATTGTGTAACCAAACCTTATTCATATATAAACTGAATGAAAATTATATTGACGTTAGAAAACAAATATTAAAAAAAAAAAAAAAAAAAATTTAAAAACAAACAAGTATTGAGGTTTTCCACTAAGTTTGTGGAAAGGATAAGTATTATATTTATTTATTTGAAACATTTTATTGTTATAGGAATATTAATATTAATATGGTTCAAAAACAGAATATGGTTTAAGAACAAGGAAAAAGACTGCAAATATTTAAAGGTTGTAGAAGAAATGATATGTCTGATATTAAAAAATTTGTTTCTGGTAAAGATTTAAAAACATATAATTTTTGCACTCAATCATATTAAAATTCTTATTGAGTGTAAACATTAAATGACAAAATTGAATCAAAATCTTTGTTGTCATGAACACAGAGTTATCAAAGTTCAATAAAATTAACAATGAGATCATAATATTGTTGTAATGATAATGCTGTAACTATATTTTTTTTCTGCATGTAAGTAGACTAATTTAATTCATTTCATCAGCACAAATATTCAGATTTTTTTTTTTAATTTTCTGTGAAAGATTTAAGCTAATCTCCTAAAACTAAATATATGGCGATAATTCTACCAAACAATTCTCGAAAGCCTTATGGAACTTTTGATGAGTTATGAAGGGTCTTCATAAACGACATAAGAACAGACACACGGACGGACATTTTTTTTTTCTAGACGATCGAAAATATATTAGTAATGATAAACTAATATATGCCCTTTAGCACTATGTTGGGGGTATAATTTCTATCTTTTTCAATTTTATTTTATTAATTTAACTGCCTGACGCACGATGTCAAACGAAAAGTTCGATTCTACTATATAAAAAACAAAGTTTGGCATATAACTTCATTCACACTAGTGTCTTATACACACTGGTAAAAGTCACCACATGAGCTACGCGAATTATTTGCAGTTAAAAGTCCAAAAATCAGTATTACATTTTTGCCATTATAATATTTACAGAGTATATAATTTTGTAAAAAATTTGGCTGAAGTACATTTTTATGTACCATCACTAATTAGTTTTGCAGTTGCCGTTCATCATATGTGCGATTTAATGTTTTTCAGTATAATGACTTTAGTTTTTATGAGTTTTAGTTTTTTTTTATTTTTTTACATTCAAGCTACCAAATCAAGCAAATAGATAAAATAATTTTTAATATAAGATTACAATTTAGAGAAAAAAAAAAAAAATAAAAAAAATAAAAAGATATACGAAAGATATGAGTGAATTTGCTCCGATTTCGCAAACTATTTATATAGTTAGAAAAACCACCAGCTTGCAGAATTTTGCTGAAAATTTATGAAATCGACATAGATTACATAGGTATGAAGCTTCATTATCGAAGTCGTTTGTTAAAAACCCTAGGTCTATGAATATGTTACTAAAAAATTTTTAATGAAATCATACATTTCTTCAAAATGTTCCTTAAAGTGTTGGCAACAACATATAAAAAATTTAGAGTCGGACTATGAGGGGATGCTGAGAAAATTAACATTTAGTAAAAAAATCATTTATTTCTGTAATGATTTAAAAATTTTTTGAACAAAATAATTTGCATATGTACAAAAGAATGTTTAAAATTTCGTAATAAAAATAACTTTAAAATATATTCCTTGAAACTAGGATTCTCAGTATAAATTTGACAATTTCTAACTCACTGTTCCTATTAATGAAGATTTTCTTAGCTGTTCTAAGGGTTCCTGTTATGAGTTTTTGTTTCAGTTTTGTGAAATCTTATAATTTCGTGACTTCTTTTAATCTATTAATATTTTGGAAAACTTTAAAAATTATAAAAGTATGTAATTTTTTTACTGCGTTTAAATTATTTTCTCGTCATCTTCATTGAAAATATTTGGAAAGTTATTCACATTTTGAAAAAATACATTTTTTAGATGCAATTTTTGGTAAATATACCACCTTATGTTTATCATTTTTAGAAAATGTAAAATTTTGTCATTGAAATGAAAATCCAAACATTTTGGAATACACTCACTTATTATGTACGATATTGATTTTAGAAAAATTTATTCACATATTTTCGCACACAAATCAAAAATACATCTATTATTGAAATAAATGCTTTTTTTTACTAAATGTTAATCAGCATCCTTCCATAAACCCACCCTAAATTGTTAATATATTGCTGCCATCATTTTATTTAAATAAAAATTATAAAAATGAAAGTTATGATTTTTTAAATATTTTTGATGCAATGACGAATATTAATTTCAAAAATAATTTGAAACTAGATTTTCCAGGCATCGGTTTGAACCAAAGTTTGTTTAAATCGGACAAATAAGTCCGAGATATATGGATTTAAATTTCACGTATTTTGAGAAAAAAAATTCTGAAAAAGTGAACTTTAAATCGAGATAACTACAAAACTGCAACGAATTCGAAAATATTAATAAACATTAAATTTTCTATTGAAGTAGTGAGTGTGTACAGCGAATTTCATCGAAATCGGGGATGGTGAGATTCGTTGCGAGTTCGAACATTTATATTTTCTACCATCTAAATTAATCTATTTTTTCAAACTTTTGCTTGTTCTTGTTCACTCTAGTATAAAACTGTATATTAGAATTTATATATATTGGATAATTCCTTTTATTTTCGCCCATTTTTGAGATAGGAATTGCTATGCCTACCGTTAGCATCTGGAATTGCTTATCAGTACTGAAGAAGCTATTGACAACCTCGGTCTCTATTGCTGTGGGGAATTTTAAAATTCGCCAAAATGCAGATATACGAGCACATAAGATTTATGTGAGTATATGTTATGTAGCCAATTCTAAATAATACACAGTGGGACAGAATCGAAATTTTTTGGAAATAAATCTGTAACTTTTATTTTATATAAAATTTATATAAAATTTCATACAGGCGTTGCAAATATGTGTAAAATTTGTATAAAAGTAGGATACCTATGACATAGAAAATCTGTAACCGCTTGCCAAATTTGCAAAGATTCTTAAAGTCCTCAATAAAACCTTCGAAAGTCATACTTACGTGTCTTACTTTGAGCTATTTGCAATTGAAATTTAAACAATTTCAATTATGCATGATCTTGGTTCAGTTTTTTTTTTCATATATAGCACAATATTTCCAAGAACAAAATTGTCTATCGAATAAAAGAAATTTGAGGTCGATATTTCTCTAAGCCCAAATATAAACGATTTTGAATTTGAAAATTGCAAAAATTTAGATTTGTGTATATTTGGCCTTTTTCCTCTTTTTCTTTTAGTTTTTCCGATTCTTGGAATTAAAGTAAAATTTTTGTAAAGATTTGTTTTTTGTTTTTCTTTTTAACAATTTTACCTGTAATAAAGTCTTTGTTACTTAAGACATCCAAGCGAAATTTTCGGCAATCGTCGAATAATTTGGAATAATGAAGTGTAAAAAATATTAAAATTTTGGTAAAATAAATCCCGCAATTACCAAAAATGAAAAAAGTGGCAAAATAAAAAAATATAAAAAGCTGTTGGCAAACTCTTTATAACACTTCTGAGTTTCCGTAACTGTATACAGTTTATGGATCCATACTTTGGGATTTTAGAACGTATATACTGAACCAAAAAGTTACATAAATGCAACGAAAAAGTTTCTTGATTCAGCTAATTTATTCAATAATTTTGACCTAATATATAGGTATGTTGAAGCAATGTATTGCTATACCATTAACAATTGTAGTCTTAAAATGCAACGTACAAGTTCATTGATTCAACTTATTTGTACTTTGTTTTAATGAAAATGTTTGTTGGACTGTGCTTAACACTTCATTTATATATATATATATATATATTTAGTTTTATATATATATATATATTTAGTTTTATATATATATATATATATATATATATATATATATATATATATTTAGTTTTTGCCTATAGAAACTCCCTTATTTTCAAGAAATGTTATTAGAAAACCTCATACTTGAGGCCACTAATACATTCCTGGGTCCTGCGTTCTAACTTTTTTATCTACATAAGTTTAAAGAAAATAAATATTTTGAAAATATGTTTAAAACAATAAACAGTATTAAACTCACGTTTTATGAAATCCAGCAAATGTTCCAAATTATAGCTTCTAATGAACATACCATATTAAAAGAATATTTTAATACGGAGTGTTCATTAGTGGTGTCCGATTTCGTCTGCCTGAATATGAATGTTTTTCAATAATTCTCTGTTTCTCTTAAATGTTTCAGTTCCACAATTTTTGGTTGGTACAATCATAATATACAAGTTTTCTGACATATTTACGTCTTAATTACTGACTTATTATTTTTGTTTTTATTATTAACATATCACTTTAAAATATGCTAATACCTGTTAAACAATAAATATGAAATAGGTTGTTTTCTTTTTTTACATTTTTTTTTTAATATTTCCCGTTAGAAAACAATGGATGAGTACACTGAATTTAACATAAGTTAACGAACTACTTCCTTGATTCAAATTATTTGTTTATAGAGAAAAGCTTCTTCTTTCTTAAATCAAAATATTAGTACGTTGAATCAACGTATTGTACATTAAATCAATGCTTTTATGTATACCATATTTGATGATTTGTTTCTTTTTGTTCTTCTAAATCAACGTACAAGTTCATTGAATGGACGTACAAGTTAATTAAATTCAACGAAAATTTTCTTTTATTATTAAAAATATAAACGTGTTCTTTAAAACAATGAATCAATATGTGAAATCAAAGAACTAATTTATTTTATTAGTACCGTTCATAAGTGCATTGAATATTTCATTGAATTCCAATGAATATTTTCTTTGAAACAATTAATTCGTACGTCGAATCAATGAATTCTTTAAAAAATCAACAAAATTCATTCAACGTTGAAGTCATTTCCATGAAGATGCCTTTCAGAATATTATACAAGTAAAGAAAATTTTGGTTTAGAGGAAAAAAAGTGTAGACACTTTTTTGGCCAAAAAAAAATATATGTAAAAAATTTTAATTTTTATTATTGGACTCAGTAAAGATATTGACTTCAAATTTTCTTTATTCAATAGATAATTTTAACTATATATAAATATAACGAAATTAGTCGGAAATGTTAGGTTCGACTTTTTTCGAGAAACGATTTTCGGTTAAACCGTAAAATTTTATTTTAGAAAAAACCGTTTGACCGGTTTTGGACTCTTGAAAAAACAATTTAACCGGTTTTTATTAATTTAAATTTTTTGACAAAAAATATAACTTTTTTGTAATTTTTTAAAACAGAACCCTAAATTTATATGTGCTTATAAGTTTTACTGTGAAAAAATAATAAATTTTGGTATGCATTTGGTTGCAATTATTTATTTTTTTTTTTTATTTCACGTTATAACTTTTGAGAAATTTATTCTTTTTTTCAATTTTAAATGGACAGTATTTTTATTTATTTTATTTAATTTCCTTTCTTTAATATTTTATTCCTAATCATTGTATTAGGAAACATGTCTTTCTGAAAAAAAATCGAAATTAATTTTGTGTTTAAAATCTAAGAAGTGAGCATAAAAATAATTCGAAATAATTTTTTAATAAAATTATTAATTTATTTAATATTGAAATTTAATTATATTATTAAATAATGTAATTAACTTTTTAATTGGCTTAAAGTTTTTTTGACAAAAATTGTCAGCTTTTAAAAAATGTACAGTGAAAAGAAAATTTTGTCAATAAAAAATATAAAAAGTAAAATAATTTAAAATCAATTTTCAACTATTTGGGCTCATTCTGTCGTTTAAAAAAGTGTAATACGAGATATAAACATGTTTTAAGGACTTGCTCAGTATTTGGAGAAGCGTTTAATATATATTTATCGATTCTTTTGTTTCGATACTTTTGTAGATGTTCCGGGGTCCAAATTTGTACAAAAGCTGTTCTATAAAAGATTGTTTGTATGTAAAACTTCAGTTCATATTAAATGTTTTTGGCGATTTGTTCATAAATATGTCATATTCTTTAATGTTTTTATTGGTATTGCATCGTAAGTAGTTAAGTATCTCTGATAGGATTATATGAAAATCTAAGTTTTCAAAAATCCTATTTATACGAAATTATCGGTGATTTAAAGAAGATGTATAAGACGCCAAGATGAAACTATGTTTCATTTCTCCTAATTAAATTTTGAATTTTATTATTTCTTTCGTTTAATTTTGCTTGCATTATTTAAATATTCTTAATAATATTCTTAAAATTTAATAAATGACTATAAAGAAATTCATGCGGAAGGATTTAATTAACTCTAGAATTAAATTAATGAAATTTTTAGGCAAACATTCAATCATAATTCTAATTAATTTGATTCAAGAAATTAATTGATATTTCAACCAAAATTAGTTATCCTCAGTTAATTAATATTATTATTGAGGTGATTATAGTAAAATCAATTAAAAATTTAATTAAAATAAACAATTTCGTAATTGAAATCCATTTTTTTGTTTGTTTTCTGTGGTTTATGTTTTCTATAAAAGAAAGTTTCATAGAAAAAAATAAAAATAAAATTAAGAAAATGATACAGTTAATTAACTAGAATAATTGGCTTTGGCTTAAATTTCACTTAATTTTTATGATCAAATTAATTAGAATTACAATTGAATGTTTGCTTAAAATCAACTGAAATTTGTATTCGTTCAATTATACAATTAAGTAAATCCTTTTTTCAATGAAAATGGGTGGATTTTAATATAATTATTTATTTAATTGTTAAAAATATTTAAATACAAGTAAAATTTTGCGAAAACATTATAAAAGCCAAATTTGTTTGTGAAAAACGAAATTTGGTTCATAGTTTCCTCTTAGCGTCATATACACCCTGCTAAAATCACCAATAATCAAAAATAAATCCGATTTTTGTAACTTTTAACCTCGAATGTCTCATTTAGCTCACATGTGATTATCTGTGACTCCATAAAATTTTGGTGTTGTACCCTTATTTAACTAGAATTTACAATAAAATTTCCATAATAGTAATGTGCAATGTTTCGGTGTATTATGTTTCTACATAAATTTTAATATATGGTACACTCATATATTAAATTACCAAAATCTTGTCATAAAAGCCTTCACTTCTGCGTGACATTTCAATAAAGATTTTCTTATTATTCTACCTGAGCGTCTTTGCTTTGAAGCAAGAATGGATTTTGAAATTGAATTTAACCCCCGGTACGCGCAGAGAAAAAATGTAGTTCTAGTGACCATTGTCTAAGAGTATCATATTATTATTGGAATATATGATCACAGTAAAAAATAGAAATGATCATAAGTAATAATTATTGTGATTCCGTCTTATTATATTATTCTTAAATTATATTATTCTAATTATATTATTATACTACATCGTCATATTATTTTTTTTCCACTAAGTTTGTGAAAATGATAAATATTAAATGTTATTTTAGATATTTTATTGTTACGGGAATAATATTAATATGGTTTAAAAACAGAATAACGTTTAAGAGCAAGGAAAAAGATTACAAATATTTATTGGTTGTAGAAGTAATGACACTTTTCATATTAATGCAATTTTGTTTCTGGTAAAAATATTTAAAAACATATCATTTTTGCAGTCAACCATTTTAAAATTTTTATTGAGTGTAAGCATGAAATGACAAAATTTAAACAGAAAGATTGAACGCAGAGTTATTAAAATTCAAGAAGATTAACAATGTGAACATAGTGTTATTGTAGTGATCATGCATATATATATATACCGATTAACCGGTTTCGGTTTTGGATACAATATTTCAAATGCAAATAACTCGAAAACTATAACAGAGAAATAGTAAGTGCCAGCATATTTTTCGTAGGTTTTATCTTATTTAAGAAGATATAAAAATCTTTGGAAGGGGGTAAGAAACAAAAATTTGGCTAGGGGTTAAAAATGTTCTACGTCAGAGGTATCCTACTTTGTGCCCCCTTAGCTCTGCTTCTTAGGGATCTGATGGGTCCCTTTTTAAACTTGATATTACACTTCTCTGCTTCGCCTATGTAAAATTTTATGCAAATCCAACGTGACGATTAAAAGTTACAGATTTATTTCCAAAATTTTATTCTGCCCCTCTGTGTAATGTAGTACTAATATATATTAAATATACTAATGTATGTTAAATAAATGTATAGACAATTTGTTTCATAAATAAGAATAACCAATAATTCTCTGCGCTATCCTAATAAACAAATTTGTCATTTAAATCTGTTTTTTTTTTCTTATTAAACCAAAAGGTAAGAGTGCTCAGGCATTTTATTTCCTTCTTAAAACCGAACAAGAAATTACAACATTGTTCTGGGAAAAAATCATCACAAACACTATAACCACACTTCTGATTAATTAAGTGGATAAATTTACAAAACAAACATTTTAAAGAAAAATGTAAAAAAAGGACAAATTGCAAGTAATTAAACGGTGAGCCACCAAAAACAATTAAAAGCGAGAAAAAGGACAATAAGAATGAAACGTTAATAAGGCCATTGTTGTAAAATCTTTTTGAAAGTGTAAAGCTTTTTTGTGACGTAATTAATGCATATTCAGCAAATATTCTCCTAAATAATTTTACACACTCTCTCTTTCTCTCTTTCTACTTTTCGCCATTTGCGTGTGTGAGTGTTTTTTATTTATGCTGAATACATTGTTTGTCCTGTTGAATATCTATTTTATTATTTATATTTATTTGTATCTTCTTCATTGCGCCATGGTGATTTTTTGTGGTGTCAAAACATTTTTTTTTTCATTAAAAATCTGTACGTTTGGGGAATTCTTTATAAGGAATTTCTCAAAATAAATTCATAGACACAGTAATACTAATCAAAATTCTATACGATAATAAATATAAAATGTATGAAAGCTAAATGTTTTAAAGGCCCTAAATTAAATATAATATTTATTAATATTCTTAAAGCAAAAGGGAACTGATTTTTATACTTAATTAAACATTTATATAAAGAAAAGTTTTACTAGGAAGGAAAAAAAAAAATATTGGAGTGAAGGAAATTGTTTTGGACAAACGAATTGTTTTGGAAGCTCAAAGTGAATATGATATTTCAAAGATGGGAAGGTTCAAAATTATTTGGATAATTAAACTACTGCTTATATTATGAACATTAAAAAACTTCTAGCGTAGGAAATCAGTCTCAGAAATTTCCGATGAAGTCTCAAAGTTTTGAGTTATGCTCAAAAACAATAACATAGGTCAACACTGATTCTGCGCCACGGTATTTCTTAATCAATTTAGATACACGTTATCATGGACTTCCATGCCTATAAATCACTTTTATATATATATTCCTTATATATATATATTTTCTGTTTGGCGAATTTTTTGGCGATATATAACATGGTGGCGATTTGTTTGGCTAATTTTTAAAATTTGATTAAATAGACAATTGTGGGAAAAAAATATTAAATTTTCTTACTAGAAATCGACTATTTTTCTATCTAATAAAATGATAAGCCTTAATTTGTTATTAGTTTCAACTTAGTTTACGAAATTGTATCCCCAAAAAATATATATTACAATAGTTACAATATACTAAATATTTGATAATTTGTTTTCTATCATCTTTCAAAGAAAGAAATATGTAATTTTTAATATATGTACATACATACATACACCGTACAACAGCATTTTTAACACATTAAACATACACAGATAAAACTGATTCAATGTGGCAACCGAATTTGTTGCCAATCGAATTTTGTCGGCTGCAAGTACTAACACGTAATTCGGTTGCTATGACCATTGCAATTCTGTGATTTAAATTCTGAGATTTAAAATGTTTATAACACTATTGTGAATAAAAGTTACACAATTTCCTTTTTATTTAAAGACAATAAATATGCTAAAATTTTGTACACATAAAAACACTTAGGAATATGTACTGGATAAAGTCAACTCTGATATTTGATTATCCTTTATAACATCTCCCGTTCGTCTCCTTTAGGTCTTGAAATCTTTTTATACAAATAGCTGATGTACGCATAGCTACCGGAATCATAACTCTACTTCCCTGTGAAAATGAAGATCCACCTCTATGTAAATCTTAATGCTACAATATCACTTTTTCCCACAATCTATCTGTGAAGAAAACCTATATATATTTAGCTTTTATTCATTTTTTATCTCTTATTTAACATATATTTACTCCTCATGTATTAATTTATATTATTTATATTTATATTTAATAATAGTACTCACTCATTACATTCAATCTCATATAAACTTCATCGTCTAAGGGTTAATTTTATTAAACAAACTAATTTTTTCTCTCTAGGAACAATAGAAGACTTGAAACTACTCGTCCAGCTGCAGGTCATCGAAGCCAAGCCACAACTAGCACCAAGAGATGAGATCAAAATACCTATAAGTGCACATTGTGCAACAGTTTCCACGCACTAAGGTTTTGTCGCAAGTTCTTAAAAATGACGAACAAAAAGAGGGAAGAAGTCGTAGAAAGACACAGATACTGCTTGAATTGTTTGACAAGAAACCATAATTTAAGACAATCTGCGACAGATTTCATCATACGATACTACATCCACGTCGTAAACATACTCGTCAGGTTAGAGGCCGTGAAATTAACCTATCACGGTTAGAGGCCGTGAAACTAACCTATAGAGTAAAAGGCAAGTCCTACAACAGGAAGCCATCTAACCAACAAATCAACTAACAGACAACCATATCTGCAACCCCAGATGCCAAAATACTAGTCGAGGCGATACGGTCATTGACCCACGTACTATGTGCCAAAGATACTCCAATAAAGCCAATGCCGGCGCCATGTCCAAACTAGTTGGACACCTAAATTATAATTATCCATTATAATTTTTATATTAACTACTACTTCAATTAGTATAAGACATTATTTATTTTTTAAGTGTAATTTGTATAAATTGGCAACAGTTTTAGTACACACTGTAAAAGAAAATGTTATTGATTTAAAATCGAGTTTCGTTAAAAACCCGAAATTTATTGGAAAAAATTACTTACTAAATATAGTATTGCTGTCTTGAAGAAAAAGACACTTGTTGACCATCCATCGCGAAGATCACATCATCTAAAATACTTAGCGCTAAATTTATAATTATCTTAAATTAAAACTTTTACTTACCTTAACCTAAAATTTATACTTACCGCAACCTGAAAGATTGTATACTTATCTTATCCCTTATCTATTTATACTTACTACCTCAAATCAGACAGCCAGCTATGGATTCTAATAATAATCTTGTAATTGTTTTTTTTTTCTCATCCCTACAATTATAATTACTCCTATTTGAATAATTGTAATTATATATTTTCTTATAGATTAGCACCCATATTACCCAGCGAAAACTTTTTGGTTTTCGGTAATGGCAACTACTTATTAAAGTAGTTTCTCAGTAATGAGGTATCATTATTATTTGCCTACTCTGTATTACATAAATAAGTATAATAGCAGGGTAATATTGCAATCACGTGGATATGTTGGCTAGAGCGCTCTATTAGCAACCAGAAGGTTGTTGGTTCAACCCCATTCTGATGCTGTTAGTTTTTTGTAACAACATGTCTAAAAAGAAATTTTATAATAAAAAATTTTTGTCACTTAGAAAATTAAGTGTGAGATGGTGTACTGAGTAAGACGTTAGTCTTTAAAAACGAATGGTTAATTTGTGTCCAAGTTCAAATCTCACTGAAGGCAAAATTTTTTTGTTTTTTTTATATTTTTATTTTTTTTTTAGGTACATATTTTTGAGTATCTCAAGAGTCTAAAAATAACTACATGAATTTGTGGACAACTCAAACAAAAATAACTAGTTATTCAGGCAAAAAATAAGTAGTTTGTTTTTATTTCCAATTATACCTGCTAGCTTTCCAGGAAAGCAAAGTTTTTGCTGGGTAATTACATCCCCCGTCTCTGCCATCATTTATAAGGAAACCTTTAAGAAGATCCGTAAGTTTGATCACTTTGAAAACAAGAGAAAACAATAAGAGCTGGTTTTATTAATAGATATTTATTCACTGATGAAAAACTGTTAAAAAGAAAAATTTAATAACAATATCAAAAGAATATTGATAAGTTTTGTGTTAGGTTTCCTACCTTTGTTACGAAAACGTTTTTCAATATGAAGCATTAAGGTGATATAAACAAGGACGAAGCTACTACGCTTTTAAAAATGACCACAAAATCCCTCATAGATCGAACTATTATCAAGTAAATGGGTTTATCGATCGCTCAGCAAATTAAATTGAAAAATTATGACGTCTTTAAAAGGAATTCAAAAAGGAAGAGGATGTTATTAACATTTTTTGTACTTATCTACTCTTTTATTGATGATTGTTCTGGTTGATTTGTTGAGAACTATGAAAGGTATTCCGCTTATTGTGATCCGTTACTCCATTGAAACCAACTGCTGAGATGTATGCTGCTGCTGTCTAACTAGGATTTTAGCTTTGTTGCATATAATTTAATATATATGCATGTATACTTACCATCAAAACTATTGAAAGCTCTAATTAAAAGTCTTCGTAATATTTTTCTGGATTTTTTTTTTACTATGGCCTTCGACTCCACTGGTTAGATTAAATATGTATATTCTAGATACTTATCTACATTATTTATATTACAATATTTACATTATTTACAATATTTACAATTTATATTTTACATTTTTTATTTACTTATTTACATTCAGATGTTGTTTAATAAGTTACATTTTTTAATAAAATTAAAAATTTTTGTGATGTTACTTTGGCTTGGATTATTTAGGTGTGAGCTGGGAAGTATCATGTCAAAAATTTGTACTCTTTCTGTGGAATATGCTTGGCATTGATCAAGAATGTGGTTTATGGACTGTTGTAAGTTACATCTACGGCAGATGGGGCTAACTTCATTTTTCAGCAGGTGTTGATGAGTAATTTTGGTATGACCCAATCTTAATCTTGTAAAAACCCGTAGTTCTAGTCTCGAGTTGGATTTGGGGTAGGAGGGAGTGACTCCATTTGGATTAATAAGTTTGTAACGATGGTTGTAGTTTGTCCATAGATTTAATTTATGTTCTTGAAGGTGTTTCGATATAAGTCTATTTAGATCTTTTACAACATGGATTTATTTTAATTGATTGTTTTTTACACAAATAAAAATTTCAAATTTCATTCATTTCATTTTTGAGCTCAAATCTTTTTTTGAAATAATTTATTTTTAAATGTCAACACTTTATCAAAATATAAAAATTTGACTGAAAACACCGTATTTAATATGACCTTTCTTCATTATAATTATAATATGGTATAAATTACCAAAACGTAACACTAAAATTCGGTTGTATTGATCCAATTTCTGAAATTAGTTATGTAAAAACACTTATTGGTACATCTGATTAAATTCACTTTTGTATTAACCCCAGTTCCAAATTAGTAACAGTAAAAACTTTATAAATATAAAAAACTTGTAGAATTAATGACTTTTTATTAATTGTAATAAAATATTGGTTGTTTTAATGTAATTTCTATTGTTTTAATCGTTTTCCAACCAATCTTTTTTCTGTGTGTATGAAAGTAGAGACACTATAAAATATAACTGCGTACTCAGCTTTTAATTTCCTATTCGAATATCTTTTTAAAAGGACTGACATTTTATAAAATATTCTAAAATCAACAATGCCGATATGATAGAATATTATGTAGAAATTGCAGTAAAATTGTTTCTATTTTCACCTTTCTAGCCTTTGTGATGTCAAAAATGTCCTTCAAATGTATTAAATATCCTTGTAGTTTTTCAGTAAATTATTCTGAAATTATATTAATTTTAAAAACATCATTATGCAATTTCTGAATTCCATAAGTTGTCCTTGTAGCTTCAACAGATCAAATGTTATAAAATTTTAAAAATATCCTGTCAGCGTTTTTAGACTTAAAGTCGAATTTTAAGAAAATGCTTAAAACAGTCTATTATTTTACATAGCTCCTCTACATATGCTTCCCGGATATATGCCTTAGTGATCATAATTGTCTTGAATATGCACATATTTATATGAATTTCGAAGTAGATAGGATTATTATCGGTATTAGACACACTGTTAAATTTCAAGAGTTTGGTTGCATAACTGACCAAAGTTTTAATATGAGGACCCTTCCCGAAAATTATTTCAATGAGTATTAATATGCTAAAAATATTGTTATCGAAATGAAATTTGGCATGATTACTTTGCACTTGAGTGTAAATCATGCTATCAATTTTCGAAAAGATCGGCCTATAATTGATCACATCTGCCATACAATAATACCAATTGCAAAATGTTTCTTTAACACTCATAAATTTAATACGAATAATTTATTTTATGATTTTATTTGCAACAATTAAAATTTATATAATTATAAATCGCATTACCAAATTTCAAGACGATCGGTCCATAATTAAACATAGTTTCTATCATTCGGTTATCCGATTAATTTTGGTCGATTAGTTGTTCGAATGATTTAAAACTGTCTACTTTCGTATAACGAATAAACCAATAAATCTGTGTCGAATAATCGATTAAAAGAAATTTAGCTTCTTTCGACTTATATTTAGAAAAAGAAATTATTTTAAAGGTAATATTATGTGAAATTTATCTTTTTAAAATATCTGTTATGTAGAATGTTTAATAAAAAGCAATATCAAGGATCAAGTACTTAATCATCATAAGTTTAATGGGAAATTATTTACATCACAAATATTATTATAAATAAATTTTTATTTTTTACTTATTCCTAATAACTATGGTTTAATTTAATTATTAGTTGGATAATAATTATTATCATCAAAAAAAGTTCACTTAATTTATCGACAAAAGTTATTCTTAGATAAATAATTTATATTTTTCTATTGATGATTTGAATAAAATATAAATTAAATTATAAACAAAATTAGAAAGATAGAAAGTAAAAATATTAGCAAATAATAGTTAGGAGAAAGAGGGGTATGCGTATGGGATAATGAAGAAAAATTTTATTTTTTCTCGTATTTTTATTTCTTTTTTCTTTAAAAGACTGCAGGTAAACATTTGTCATTATTGCCTTAGATTTCCAAATTAATTTTTCTTTCATGAAATCTCTCAGTTAATTGCTTTTCGAAAAAGTTTTTTTAAGTGTTGATATTTCTGAGAATCAAAAATAATTTTTAAATCAATAAGTACAAAATTGAATACCTAATTTTGCACATATTTCAATTGCAAAAAAGTTTTGTCCCAAAAACAATTCAGCTCCTTAGTTGACGTAAAAACTATAAAATTGGGGTATTGTGGCAAAAATATATTGAGATAAAATGCAATGTATAATTTGACAAATTTTCTACAGATATTTTCTAAAAATGTAGTAAATAATTGATTTAATTACAAATAATATGAAAATATTAAAAAAACATATAATGTGAAACCTGTGATGTTTTAGTAAAAGCAATAGAATATTGTAAAATTGGAAATAATTCAAGAAACTTCACAGCGATAAGACTAAAAATTCCTAGAATAAACATGTACCACTACATTTGCTTATTAAAGGAAGAGAACCTGGATTTAAAAGTAGCAGAAATGTTGAATTCTGTATAAATACATACCAGGAATGATAAAGCTCATGCAAATGATCTGTACACTTAAAGTGTGTGAAAATTATAACAATTTTGTTGCACCTATGAATTAGATTATTACAAATAGTAGAATTAAATGCATATTTTTATACATTTTGTTTTATTAATTTCTATTAGTTCAGCTAGTATATATGTATATATATTATAAACGCCATTTCCACTGACGAACAAACATCAACCTTTCGACACCAGTTATTACAAGGATCCAGAAAATGTCAACATTTTTGCTCTATAACGAAAATTGTGAAAATTACAAACGGATGTGGTCTTTTTATTAATTCTGGACTACATTAATAATTCAATATCCTGACTTTGTGTGGAATTTAGCTAAGCTTGAATACGTTGATTTTATATAGATTATAGCTAAATACCACTAATCTTTTAATATTTTTTTAATACTTATTTTCAAAAAATAAATATAAATAGAATTATGAAAAATTTTGTCATTCCATTTGTAGTAGAAGGGAATGAAATTATCATTCAATTGGATTTAATTTTATAAGGAATTAATTCTAAACATTTTTCATTCATTCTAAATAGAATTAATTCTAGATAGAATTAATTCTTTCGAAGCTCTATGTGAAAAGTTGTAGACTTAACTATTACTACATTTTTGTAGTCTTTTAAACATGAGTGAAAAATTATGTGACCTAAAATCTCCTCAGAGAAGCACATTTTCTTTGGTCGTCGATGGGTTAAAAACATTTAACCCAACAATGATTGGGTTATATTCTAATTTATATTTTGGAATGTCTTTTGTCTAAATGATCACTCATGAAAAATTAATTGTCCAACAGACTTAAGATCAACACTAGTGATTCTATGGTTTCAGTTATAAATTTGTTAGAAGGGGACTTGTAAGACTGGGGTACGAGTAAAGACCTCGTACAAAAGTTTAATTAATAAAAAGAGAATTTTATGTTAACTGCTTTTATGAATAAATCTTTATTTTTTCAATAATAAAAATTATTATTAAATGATTTTGCTATTAAAAACTTGAGTTTAGTAGTTTTGCTTATAACACAATATGTTGGGGTAATATGCGTTTGTGCTGATGTTTGTAACGCACAGAAAAAATCATCCAACATCCACCTTAAAGTACACTAATCAGAATCACTTTTTGAGCCGATCTAACGATATCTGTCTGTCCGTCTGGCAGGCTGGTTGTCCATGTAAACCTTGTGCACAAAGTACAGGTCGTAATTTTGAAAATAATTCAATGAAATTTGGACCTTCATGACACAAGGACGAAAACTATTAAAATTGGTTGTGATCGGACCATTATATCACCTAGCCCCCATACAAATGTCTTCCCGGAATAGGGGTTTAACGATCATAAATGCCTTAAATATAGCAATATTTTAATGAAATTCATTGTGAACAAGTTTTGTATACTTATCAATCTTTATACCAAATTTCATGAATATCGATTTGTATAAGTATCAATCTATGTGCCAAATTTCATGGAGATCGGTCCAAAATTGACCATAGCTCCCATATAAAACCCTCTTCCGAAAATCACTTTAATGTACATAAATCACATACACATGTTAATATCAGGTTTATATTCGACACAAATAAGTTTTATATAAGTAGAAATCATAGTGACAAGTTTCATTAGGTTCGCTCCGTAATTTACCATTGCTCCCATATAAGCCCACTTTCGGGAATCACCCTAAAGTGCATAAATTCATAAAAATGTTAGTATTAACGTAATATTCTGTATTTTTATATTTTATTTTACACTTAGTATAAGTATCGGTCCACAATTCTCCACATGTCTAATATAGGATCCATCCACGAATTTTGATGAACATACACAATGGTAATGGGGTATCATATGGTCGGGCTTGACCAACTATATCTTTCTTATTTGTTTTTGTTTTTTTTTCTATCAAATAAACAAATTTTAGGGAGTTTTTTAAGTATTGAAGCAGTTGGCCCCTTTTTTAAAACATTATTCCTTTTCTGGCGTCTTAGTTTTTTTAAATTCCCCTTATTGGACACTTTTTAAAAACCGTAACGCTGGTTAAAGGTGTGATGTGTTAAAAAATGTTTATTTAACTTTCTACAGGAATAAGGATTTCGCAATTTTTTGCGATTTTATTGACCTGTGTAATTAATTTGTTTTAATTAAATTATATTTTGATTACCTTTGTGCAAAGAATACGACATTACTCTTTTGCCAGTAAAGTTTTGGACTTTTTTAAATATGCAAATATGTACTGGTTTGTTTGATGATGTTTTTTTTTAATAAATTAAATTTTTGAAAAAGTCCTATATTAGTAAATAAAATTTAAATAACATTTACTTATTTTTTAAAATATCCTTTGTTGATTATAAAACAATTATCAGAAAATTTTTCTTCTCATATTTAATATTACATCCAAACTGTATCTAAATTAAACTTTTACTGAAGTATATGATTTTGCTTGCTTCTCTATAGTGTTGATTTCTTTTCATAAAAAAAATTTACAATCTTCCTAACACTCGCCAAAAAGATTAATGCGCAATAGTAATGAATTTTGTTTTTGTTAAATTAAAATTGTTGTTTTGTGAAGATGAAAAGATGATAGTGATGTATTTTGTTTTTGCAAATTTCGTACACACTTCTGGCAATTATCTAGAAGACGCTAAGAAGTGACGTATGGACGATTAATGCGCAATAGCAATGTATTTTGTTTTTGTAAATTTCAAAACATTTTGCAACAAGCATCTAAAAGTCACTAAAAATGGACGTCTGGACGAATGACAACAAATTTACCTTCCAAATGTTTGAAGGGTTACAATCAACAAATAAGCAATAATTTATAACAGCATACTCTGCCAGCAATTGGAAGATTGTTTTTTCGTCCATCTACTAAAAAGTGTCTTTTTTGACACTCTTAGAAGTTCAAAAGTAGAAACTACACAAATTTTCAATAACAAAACACATTTGTATCGAATTTTGATCTAAAAAACCTGTCCTTGGCGATTGTTTATATTTCAGAGCAAAGAACAAGCACGACATAATTTCACTCAGTAAATGTATAAATTTTAAAACGATTAGAATTAAAAATATATAGTAGAAATATTCCAATTGCATTAAAAACATTTTTATTATACAAAAGCGATTATATTTCGATACTTTCTTGATGTACTTTATTACACTTCTAAATGATAGTATTTCGATAACCAAAGAATGCACTAAATAGTGCAATATAAAAATTATTAGAACTGTGGCAGATTTTTTCCCAAACGGTGACATTTCTTCGATAAGAAAATGATATCATATTCGACTATTATCAATGATGAGGTATCGCTTTAGCTCAAATTTCGATAGAAAATGTTGGCAGGGTATACATGTATAATACAAGTTTCTCACTTATACATAAGCAAGTGAACAAAAAACTTTCTTTATAATTACAGTGACCAGAAATCTTTTAGATAATTAAGATAAATTACAATTAGGAGATTTCATTTGAATTTAACTAAATAGATGCTATAAACTGGAGACTTCTAATACGTTACAAACTAAAAAGTTCTAAAATCGTTATTTTAAACTTATAAGACTAATTTTCGTAACAATATAATTACGGAAATCACTTTCGTATTATAGAACGTTTCAAACACGAACGTTAATGCAACTAAAGACGGTTTTTAATATTGGAATATCTAATTGGATAAAACGCCTACAGGTGCCGTCAAAGAGCAAATTTTTTGAATTCTCCTCAATATTTATGGGACTAAAACTATACTGGAAATCCATTAGGATGCTTATTTCAATAAATTTGGTATTTCATAAAATAAGCAGTTAGAGACATGATTATTGCTCTAATATTATTGAAATCTAAATAAAATGTACTAATTTTGCACAAATTATTTCTAAGTGGTTTGGTTCAAAAGATGTTAAGCTTTAAAGTTTGGTTATGTTCGGTGAGCTATTCAAGTGGCGAAGTGTGTATCTCGAGAACGATTTGTCACATTTAATTAAAAAAAAAAAAAAAAAAAAAACGTCAAAGAAATAAACCCAAATTCGAATTAGCTCCAAGTTCATAATATTTTTTGAATTTTCGCAATAGCTTCGGAGCTTCGGATATATTAAAACTGTTGTGTTGAAAAAAGTTAAATTTATTAAAAAATTTAAAAATATATGTTTAGAAAAAATCGTAAAAAATAACAAAAAATTCCCTATTTATCATAAAACTCTGCATGTTACAAGTAAAACGAGCAGTTCTTTATTAAAATCATTATCTAAGTATCGACTTTATTCACAATTATGCGAAGGTATCTCATTAAAAAATTATACAAAAACTAATAAAATTATTTACCAAAACATTTCATTAAGAGTTAAAAAAATCATTTTATTTTTTACATATCCAGCTTTATAATCAAAGGAAAAAATTTAACATTTTAAGTAGTTTTAAAAACTAATAAAATTATTTACCAAAACATTTCATTAAGAGTTAAAAAAATCATTTTATTTTTTACATATCCAGCTTTATAATCAAAGGGAAAAATTTAACATTTTAAGTAGTTTTAGATTTTTGTTTTAAGATTTTCTATTAAATTAATAATTTTTTAATATCGCTGAGCAGATTAAAATTAAACAATTAAACAAGCCGTTGCCGAGATGTGTTGCAATATGTTGTACAACTTCATAAATTTTGTATATAACGGTTTAGTTCGAAAAGTAAAGTCAATTAAAAAAGACTAGAACTCACGTGTGTCCAAATTAACTGAGAAATCCCGTACAAACCTGTGCAAAAAATAACTTTTTTGTTTGATATATTAGGAACTTTTATTCCAATGAATAAATAAAGCGTTTAAACATTATCTTATACATCATTATTTTCTTAATTTGCTGGAGTAAAATTCGATCGTTTGATTTTTTCAAATTATCCGAAACAAGCTTTAACATGTTCATTTCTTTCCGTTTCCTTTACTTAACACATTTTTAAAAAGCCCTTAACTCATTTTATCAATCTTGAAATAAAGTGCACCAAACACAATTTTAATGCCTTTGGCTAATTTGCTTAACTACGATTTCCTAGAATTTTCCTTCTGTTAAACTTTTACTCCCTTTTGTAAACTTGATAACATTTACGTGGTAATTCTTTTTTCGTATACATATACCAACCTTCACGTTAAAACATTTTTTCTACGGAAGTCATTATTGGCTATGTTTAAAATCAAAGTCATATTTTTAGTGTTTTATTTTTTTGCTCCTTTTTGTAAGTGGTTAAAAGAAAGGCGAACATACATAGACAAAAGAATAGAAACGTAGACAAAATACCTTTAAAGAAAACAAATCTTATAAATACAACCTTCTGTTGTACGATTGTCTATAATCATGTATGCGCGTATTTTTATTTAGAAAACAAATTGGAATCCTTATGAAATAAATAAAAATGGAACTTCAACATACAGAAAATAAAAAGAAAATTCATAAGATCTCACATACCATTCTTTTCTTTGTTCATTTAAAATATTTGTGAAATTAAGAATTATTCTGTACATCTCTTTACAAAGCCGCATGTACCTAGAAAGAACTAATAAGAAGTTGTTTGCTTACCATAAGATGTATGAAACTATTTTTTATATAAATATGATTTTTAAATGTGAAAAAATACGTTTTATTAAAAATGCTGTTAAGTCTATGTTCACACAGCAATTTTTCTGGTTGAAATTTTTATTTTTCTCTTTTGAACTTGCTTTTACGTTACGATTTTTTTAAGTTGGCCTAAGTTGACACACAGCAATTATTCTTTCTGAAATTAACTCAGACTTTGTTCCCTTTCATATTCCCTCTCACTCTCTTTCACACGAAATCAGAATTTCAGCAATAAAAATTGTCTTATGTGAACTAATACTAATTCTGTGAACTCCGACCAAGTCTGAGTTCACACTAAGACTAAGTCTGAGTTCACACACAGAAACTTTTCTTGTCGAAATTATACTATTTTTTCTTTTGAACTTGCATTTATACTCACAAAATAATGAATGAAATGCATGAAAAGCAAAACGAATTTAAAAGTACAGGAAAGTTTGTACCCTTTTATATTTCTTCGTGCTCTCTCCCAAACGAAATCAGAATTTCAGCAATATAAATTGGTTTGCGTTAACCCAGACTAAGAAATTTAGTTTGAGTTAAATTTAAGTTAACGATTTTGAAATTTTCTTGTTTGTAACCAAATAATACAAAGAAAAGAAACCGGCTCAATTTCCCACAACAACATTTCCCTCTCCTTCCTCTGTGTGAATACAACATAATTATGAGAGAGAAAAACCACACAAAATAAACAAAACTTTCCTTTAAAATTTAAGGAAAATTACACTCGCAACACATTTTTTCACTAGCACACAATATTCTTATTATTCTTTCACACACATTTATTGCATTTTAACTCCCGTAACACGAATATTTTCCACAAACCAAAAAAAAAAAAAATATTTATACACTACAGCCCATAGGTGGTTGGGATATTTTGCGTTTGTGCTGACATTTTTAACGCATAGAAAAAGTTATCCAACACCCACTTTAAAGTATACCTACCAATCGACTCAGAATCACTTATTAAAGCCATCTAACGATGTCCGTCCGTCCGTCTGACTGGCTGGCTGGACGCCTACCTGCCTGTCCATGTAAACCTTGTGCACAAAGTACGGGTCACATTTCATTGTTGTGATCGGTCCATTATTTCACCTAGCCCCCATACAAATGTCCTCCCGGAATGCCTTAAAAGTAAGAATATTTTAATGAAATTCGGTGTAAAGAAGTTTCGTACAAGTATCAATCTTTGTACCAAAATTTATAAAAATCTTTCTACAATTGATCATAACTGCCATGTAAACCCCTCTTCCGAAAATCACTTTAAGGTGCATAAATCCCATACGAATGTTAGTATCAAATTAATATTCGACACAAATAAGTTTTATGTAAGTAGAAACAACACTGTCAAATTTTATGAGAATCGATGAATAATTTACCATAGCTACCATATAACCCCACTTCCAGGAATCGCCCTAAAGTGCATAAAATCATCTAGATGTTAGTATCAACGCATTATTCTGTATTTGTATATTTTATTTTATATTTAGTAAAATTGGCCACAGGTGTAATGTAAGTCCCCTTCCCGACTTTTAATACTCGTACACAATGGTGTAGAGTATATCTATACTATATCTTTCTTCTTAAATTTAAATAAAACGAAGTTGCTACTTTTGTTATTAAAGATAAATCAGAATTTAAAATTTAATGAAATCCAAATTTAATAATATTTTCTATTTTACATACAATAACATATAAATGTTTTTCTATTTTACCGTTAAGCCGGAATTTTTATCCCGGGGACTTCTTGCAAAAGTTTTATAAAAAAAACTTTTCACCATTTTTGAATTTTAAATATATTCAAAATATAGTGTTGTAAATTAATTTGTATACCGTACACATATATGAGGGAAGTACATATCGTCGATGTGCTGACGAAAAGTGCTGTGTGTAACTTTTCGAAATTTTTTCATTGAACTATGCGAAAGCTTTATTGATCGCCCATTTTTATTTTAATATATTTTCAAATATTTGGATTAGTTCCGAAGTTAACAAAACGATTAGTAATACAAGATTATGAATCCTCTTTGGGAATGTTAAGTTTAAATAATTGATTTTTGAAGCAGTGTGAATAACTTTGATGTATAAAAAAAAGTGTGTAAATACTTTTGAAATGAAAAATCCATACGACTTTTTCTTTTATTATCAGAAATAAATACAGCGAATTTTCTCAGAAATTGCCACAATCCATTCTACACATTTCATGCTTTACAACCACAAAGCAATTATTTCAAAATATATTATAGCAACACAATTATTTGAAATCTTTTCCAACTATGACTATGAATGTAGGTTAATAATTTTCTTTTACCGTTTTATTTATATATTGTATCTGCCTTTTTTTTTATAAATGTTTCAAATAAATATAATACTTATCCTTTTCATAAACTTTTTGAAAAAATTCTATACTTGTTTATTTTTAAATATATTTTGTTTTTAATGCTTGTTTTCCAACTTCATTTTAATTCTCATTTAGTTTATATATAAATAAATTTAAACAGACAAGGTTTGGTTATACTAGGTGTGATCCAAGCAATAAATGTAAGACATTGATTAACATCATATAAATATAATTAATGAACAAATAATATGTAGATATATATATATATATATATATTTTTTTTTTTTTTGCTAATGACCAATTTTTTTCTTTTATTTTAAATAAAAAATTTATAAAAATAATAATTTTTTAATACGTTTTATTATATATAAGATGGAAGGATATTATAGAATGGAATCATAATTTGGCAATGTGGTATAATAATATAATAAGATGGAATAATATTATAATAACATAAAATCATAATCTAAGCTATAGTAAGTAAGATTGTACAATTATATGTAAAACTAGAATGATAACATGAAAAAACAGAAAATAAAATCGGACACAGTATAAAAAAATGGAATCATAATAATTATTACTTACTCGTATAATTATTTCTATTTTACACTGTAATCATTTGTTCTAATCATAATACGTTGCTGCTCTTAGATTATGGTCACTACAACTATATTTTTCTCTACGTATACATGGTGGCAGTAAATATTTAATTTTATATATTAAAATACTGAGCGATTGAGCCATAAATTATTGAAAGCTTCGCGACGTCTAAAAAAATAGCTGAACTATACTTCTTTAATTCAAAATATTGCTGATTTCCCCAGTTAGACAATTTATTTGTTCTATGGTTCCATGTTTTTCATGAAAACCAAATTGGTGAACTGGGACGATATTTCTATAGTTAAAGAATTGAATAATTTGCTTTTGAAATAATTTCTCTAATAGCTTCAATAAACAAGATAGTAGGCTAAGAGTTCTGTAAGAAGATGGTATAGTAGAATTCTTGACTTTGGTATCATTTTAATCTGAAAAGTTTTTCATATTTTTAGAAAAACTCCTCGTTTTAAGATCGCATTGAAAATTATTGACCGCATGATTATTGCCAAATTCGATAGGTTTTTAATTGTGGATGGTGTTATTGAATCTATATTCTGAACAACGGGCCCAGAAGTTGTTCACTTATAGCTTTCATTTCATATATATATATATATATATATATATATATATATATATGTTAATACTTAGTAATTTAAAGCAATTTCTTCGCTTTTGGTTCTTAAAATTGCTAATTGATTATAGAGTTTTATAATAAATGCAACCATTAGTGTATAAGCATGCATATGTGTGCATCCCAGCTTGAATCAGTCAGAGAGTTCAGCTTGTCTAACAAAGTGATTGTGTAAACGATAAAAGCGTGAAAGTATTAATAAAGAGCTTTTCATTTGTCAGTAAAAGAGTAGTGACTGATTCTTAATTACAATTAAAAAGAACCCAATTTATTTAAAGAAAATAAACCAACGTTTTTGAAATACAAATATGTAAAAATTATATTGAACAAGTACGTTTTGTTAAAAACTGAAAAAAATACATTTTGTTAAAAATCTTTTCGAGTTCAATTTTTTAACGGTAATATTTCGTCAGAATGTGTTACGTTATCCTTTACTGGTTCGTAAAATCATGGGCCAAAAGATAGCTAACTAAAATATTTTTATAGGTAAAATGTATGCATTTAAATGAATGAAATAAAAAAGTGGGTTTTGCTATGCACCTAGTTTTGAAAAAGTAATTAGAAGAAAATAATGAAAATATTGATAAAAGCGAAGCATTAAGAAATTAACATATTTCTGTTTATCTTTTTTCATGGTATACCGAAAATTTGATATTATCATTTTTATTGAAATAGTAATAATAATAAAATAAAACTGTTTTATATATTGCAATATCTCGAAATCTAGAACTAATTTTATAAAACGAAATAAATATTTAAAATCTGCTCAACAAAAAAACCTTCTGATTTAAATAATTGATATAGAAGACTTTTCAAACGATACGTATTGATGAGATATGTAAGAAAAAATATAACAAATAATCAAATGCGTCTTGAGTACCTTATCATTAATTGAAAATTATAAATCTAACACATTTAAATTTTTTCTTGAAATAATTAAAATTTTCGTAATCTTGAGCTTGAAATGAAAAAAAAAAATGTTATATGTGCATTGAAGCGACTCACTAGAAAAACTGTTTCTGTTACCCCTCCTCTCAAAATATTTCGATTCTACTACTGACCGTTTGCGAGCTGCAAAAACGTCTTTTTTTTTGGTTTTTGGAGATTATTTGTATTTCTTCCTAAAAATATTTTATTATTTAAGCATCTGGTAATTCATCGTTCGTCATATCGTTCGTCACATCCGCAGAACATTTTTAAGAAGCCATAAATAAGCATGTTTTCGAGAATAATTTTTTTTTTTTTTTTTTAAATATCACTTTGCCCTCGATCGATTTCTTCAAAACATAAAAGTAATATTTTTTTCAGTCTTAAATATAGAAAATTAATGTGTAAAAATTGTTGAAGGTGAAAGGTCATAAATAAAAAATCTTACAAAGCTGTGCCGTGCATTCATCTAACATTGGTGAAGTTTTCTAAGTTTTGTGTTCTAACTGCAGTAGTTTTAAATATAGAGAATTTTCAAATATTTAATGTTTATGGTTTTGTCACTTCAGTATTTCTTAGCACGGAAATTATTTTTTCTGGTATTTTAATAAACCCTTTAGAGTTAATTACATTGAACTAGGTGGAAAGCAATGTAATCATCTAGCCGTATATTTGCTTGATTATGGTCAATCATATCTTTTCGATAGAATTTTTGATTTTTAAAAATCATAAAAATTCACATTTTGAGTAGCTTTTAATTCCCGGGATTCCCGACAAAAAATCCCGGAAATTGGGAAGTTAAAAGTTGGCAAAATTCCTGAGAATTCTCAGGATGAAAACCCTAAACCTAAAGCGGCACATGGAAAATGTGGTATCTTTTAAAAGGTATTGTAAGCTGCGTCAATTGATGCATAAAACGTGACCTCAATACTTTTATATTTTAAAAAAATATACTATTTTTCAAGGTTTTTTTCACACTACTGTTTGTTATTTTTGCTGAAAATTCAATTTTTTAAATTTTTACTCGCTTTTCGATGTAAGTAAGCAGGTGTCTGTTTATTTTTTATTTCAATATACTTACAATTTCGCGGTTTATCAGACAATAAATCTGATTTAAAATTTTACATAAACATAGTCAATATGCTTCTTTTGATAAGAAGAGAGCATGTATAAATTTTAAAATTGAAAAAACCTTGAAACTAGGATATTTTGCGGAACATAAAAATATTGAGATCACTCTTGGATATGCTTTACTTATCAATGGACGCGGCTTTCAAATACCTTTTAAATACTACCACAACTTTACGTGTTACTTTGAGAGAAACTACAAAAAATTTAAAAAACTAAAAAATAATATTTTTAAAAACCTTCTAGCTCACAAATGTTCAGCAGTAGTACAGAAATATTTTGAAAAACATAAAACGTACCAAGATTAATTTTCGAAGGGGTACCAGAAACACATTTTCCTTCCATAGGGAGTTAGTCGCCTTAATGTACATATATATAAATTTTTTTGCAGAAATTTCTGTTTATGTATATTATATTGCATAGTGGGGCTATTTGCAAAATAAATGATAATAAGACTGGACTTTTTAATCCGTTAAACATTTTTTTTATGAAACTACGAATCAGTGATGTCAATTGAAGTTTTTAATTTGTACAATTTAATATTTACAATTTAATATTTTTTCCACAATTGTACCAAAAAAGAAAATTGTTATAAAATTATCACTTGAAATTAAGAAATGCCGTAGAACTCCCGAAATAAACTTAATACTTTCAAGTTATTTTCATCTTCACAAAAGAAGAAAGAAAATAGTAGCTATGTTTCGTTGCTAACGTTTATAGGAAATTTTATATAAAATTTAAATATATAAACGTTAGGAGTTTACGTGTATAATATACATGTTAACTTTAACGTCGATAAAAGTGCTCCCAATTTAAGAATAAAAATACAATTATGAATATAAAAATGACACAAATTAAACTCAAATAAAAATTTCTTCATTTTTAGGTAAATCGGGTTAATGTTGTTGTTTTTTGCTAACAGCCATCGTTAACACTCAGTAGAAACAACAACTCACTGCTAGTATTATTTATTATTTAATCTTTTGATGAATTATAGTGTCATTTACATAACCTTTGATAACAAATTATAATTCATGTCATTAAATGCTTTTTATTTCTTCTTTAATCCTATCATAAATATCCTTCTTAATATCATCATTGCTTTTATTAAATAATTAATATTAATAATACAAATTATTGATGACAATAAGTTTTCACATATTAAAGAGTCTATAAGGCCCTGATACGAGAATTTTAAAATATTAGATGTTGCCCTTTATATAACAATAACTTCTTTATTCCCAAAATTCTTCAACTAAACCTAAACAAACGATCATAATAATAAGTAAATAAATAAGGACCACTGTTTTGTTGTTATTCTGTGTTGAGAGACAAATAAAAGAAATTCGCCACTAGTAATATACATACTCGTTCATATTCAAAAAACATAACAATAAATAAGAAATTTTGTTTCTAAATAAGATAATTTTCTACAGTAACTTTATAAAAAAATTAAATTAGAAACAAATTTAAATTGTAAAAAATTGGTCATTAGTGTACCATTTTATTTTTCAGTCTTTAATTGTAGCAAAAAAAGTACAATTGTTTCAATTCTAAAATCCCTGCTATGAACAGTTTCATAGAGAACGAATGCTCAGAAGGCGCAGTGGGCCAAAGTTAACCTCCTTGAGGATGAAAAACATATCGGAGCTTGCAACTTTTGCAAATATGAACCGAGTACTATACTATATTATCATTTTGGTTGAAAAGATTTTGCTTCAAAATTTTATTTTGCCAATTTTGGCCTTGACTATTTCTTATTTTTTGTCATATAACTTTTAAAATAAAATATTTAAATTTTTTTTACAAAATGTGGTAAAATTCTGTACTTCTGTACTTTTCAATGTGAACCCTACTTCTAGCAGTAGTCGAAAATAATAAATTTTAAAAGAAATGTTTTAATTTTAGAGCCTGTAAAATTTTTTGATTGTTTATTTCGTTACATCTGTAAATTGGATTAGATAGTTCGATATGTTTTTAAAAGTTTTGCCAAAAATTGTGACAGCTTACCGGTAAATTTTGTCACACGAGTCAATTTTCCGAAAAAAAATACATTTTCAATAACAAAAAATTTCACCTTTAAAAATATATTGTAAAATTATACATTTGCCTGATCTTTACACTCATCAATTATTTATTAACTAGTTTATAACATGTCAAAAATTATTTTGATATCTGTAAGCATTTCGAAAATATTTATGCCCAAATTTATGAAATATGTCTCTTTAAACACAATTTGCATATGTTTGTTTTATTTTAAGAAAAGTCTCTTATAAATTTTAAAATAGTAAACAAGTAAGAAAGATATAGTCGGTCAAGCTCGATCATATGATACCTCACACCATTGTGCATATCTATCAAAATTAGTGGAGTTGTTTTATATTAGACGTGTTTACAGTTGTGGACCGATACTTTTACTAAGGGTAAAATAAAATATACGAGTACAGAATATTAATACTAACATTTATATAAATTTATGTACTTTAGGGTGATTTCCGGAAGTGGACTTATATGGGAGCTATGATAAATTGTGGAGCAATTCTCATAAAATTTATCACTATGATTTCTACTTATATAAAACTTATTTGTGTCGAATATAAATCTGATACTAATATGTGTATGTGATTTATGAACGTTTAAGTGATTTTGGGAGGAGGGTTTTATATGGGAGCTATGGTCAATTATGGACCGATCTACATAAAATTACGCCGAATTTTATTAAAATATTGCTATATTTAAGGCATTTATGATCGTTAAACCCCTATTCCAGGAGGACATTTGTATGGGGGCTAGGTGAAGTAATCTACCGATCGTAACCAATACCAATAAGCTTCGTCCTTGTCTCATGAAAGTCCTTCGTAAAAAATTTCATTGAATTATCTTTAAAATTGCGACCTGTACTTTGTGCAAAAGTTTTACATGAATAGCCAGCCAGCCAGCCAACCAGCCGGCCATCCAGCCAGTCAGACGGAAGGATGTACATCGTTAGATCGTCTCAAAAAGTGATTCTGAGTCGATTGGTATACGCAAAAACTTTTGAAATTCGTTTCAAAATTGTGGCCTTAAAAATTTTTTCCAGTTATAGATTTAAGATAATTAAATAGTTTTTCTGCAGCCTAATTAATAAATTATAGAGAATTTAACCACATTTTTCAAAGAATTTTATTTTTAAAGTTATGAGGCAAAGGAGGAGTCCCATGTCAAAACGGACAGCAGTCGGTTTTCGTATCTCCGATGTTAATGAAATCCATTGCAGACATTGGTTATAAGAAGTGTTTCTCAAATCGTAAAGCTTTAGACTCATGTCCCTTTTCGGTCCTAAACTATGACGATTTAAAAAACGAAATACAGCTAAAAACTTTACAAAGGTGTACTTGTTTAATTGCTAATAACTTATAATTATACAATTACAATAGGCAATATCTGTAGAGAATTTCATTAAAATCCGTTTTGATATGGAATAACTCAAAAATAAAAAATAGTCAAGGCCAAATATTTTTTTCAACCAGAAAATAATATAGTACAGTGAAAATGCTTTTGTTTATCTCGCTTAGTACAATTCAGAAATGTTCAATCATTTCAAATCGGCTTATTTTAATAAAAGTTGCAAGCTCTGAAATGTTTTTCACTTTTGACGTGGTCAAATTTGGCGCACTATAGCACTGTCCGTGCTACAGCTGCACAATCCAGCCAACAATATTCTGAAAGCTTAGCTCCTCCTCTATTCCTAGTTTCATCAAAATCGGTTTAGCATTTTAAAGGATCCAGACTTATTATTTATTTTGCAAATGGCCCCACTGCATATTGTTAAAAAATAAATAAATAAACCAATTTTAGTAAAATTAACATAACTTTTAATATTAATTTGAACAATACGACAACCTTAAAATTTCTGCACAAACCAAGAAGAATATATTTTTCATCCTAAATTATAACATGAAATATTATTTTATACCATCAGCTTCTCTTTTTTAATTGTAGTAAGTACAATGTAAGGCACTTAGGGGTAATATCCTTTGCGAAAAAAAAGTAAAAATAGAAAAAGTTTTAAATTTACGTGCTTCGCATGTTAAAAAAAAGAACATATAAAAAAGGAAAAATTATGATTAAATAATAGTGACTGAAAACAAATAAAATGTAAAGTGAAGTTGCTCAAAGCGAATAATCAGATAATTTAATTATCACAATGCCAAAACGATACCATACACATTAGACTGCACCAAAATTTACCGACTTTTGAAATTTGACCGTAACTCCTTCTAGAATGAAATATTAGTGAAATCGGAAATCGGTCCTGACGTTTATATGTGGCGTTTATATGGGGAAAATATAACTTTTTACAGTCTTTTTTTAAATATTAGCCATTAAATACTTTGTTTTGTAACAATCTGTTAAAAACCGTAATATATACATAATTACATATTAAACAAGATATAAAATTTGTTAAAAAATGCTTAAGTTATTACGAATTTTCCAGAACTTTAATGTGTTTCAGACAGCTTGTGTAAAGGGTGTACAAGCAAATTTTTAATATTTTGAAAAATATTTTTAATTAAATTTTAGCCATAATTATTGAAAAATATCTTCTTGTTTCTGCAGGATATTTCAAACACCTTCCTATTTTTGGTTAAAAAAATTTCAATTTCAAACTTTTAAAAGTTTTGTTCAATAAATTTTGAAAATGTTCGAATAAAACTATGCAGGTTTATAGATAACACTATAGAAAATAAAACTAAAAAAGAACTATGTCAATACCTCATATGACTAATGCAATTTGAATTTTGCGGATTTTTTCAAAAAGGCATTTTTTGCATTTTTTTAGTTAATTAGTCAATTTTTGATATTTAGAGTAAACAGAATTATCAGAAGATAAGATAAAACTCAAAAAATACATTCTGAACTTTTTAGGAATATTGAACCAGGATAATCTTTAGAAAACGAAGGTTAAAGGTAAAAATTTTGAACATTTGAAAGTTTTTAGATATTTTTAAAGTAAATTTTATTAATTAATATCATGGGCAAATAAAACAATGACTACCTCATTCTGACAAAAAAATTCTTAAAGAAATCAATGCATCGAAATCCAGATAAAAAAAATAATTTTTCATGAAGTTTTCTTTAAAAATTTAAAATATTTAAAATTTTGACATTTGGTCGTTTTATTTCAAAAGTAATCCCTGTCCAATTTTCTCAAAAACTTCAGAATGTATTTTTTGAGATATGGTGTAATTGTATTGTTTATAATTTTGTTTAGTCTGGAAATTAGTTAAAAAAATTGACTTTAAAAATAAAAAACTGCAAAAAATGCCCTTTTTGTCGAAATCCTTAAAATTCAAATGGTAGCTACGGTTTAGTTATAAAAGGTATTGACCTAATTCTGTCTTTATTTTATTTCCTATACTGTTGTCTATAAATTTGCATAGTTTTATTCTGAATTTTTTGAAATTTGTTTAACAAAATTTTTAAAAGTTTGAAATTGAAGTTTTGAAGCAGTCTTAAAGAAATCAATATTTTTTCACTAGGCATGGAAAGATGTTTGAATTATGCTGGAAATACAAAAACGTATTTTTCAGTAATTATGGTTTAATTTAATTAAGAATAGCATTTAATTTAAACATTTCTCAAAAAAAAAAAAAAAAAATAAAAAAAAAAAAATTTGTTGGTACATTCCTTACACAAGTGATCAAAAGCACATTAACGGTATGGGAAATTCATAATAACTTTAACATTTTTTAACCGCTTTTTTCCTTTTATATCTTGTTTGATATTTAGTTAAGTATAGATTACGATTTTTTAATAGTTTTTTACAAAACAAAGTATTTAATAGCTATATTTTTTTTAATGTAAAAATGTTATATATTCCCCATATAAACTCACCATACAATCTTCAAAAAATTCCAGTTAGAAAAAGGTGAAAAAAGCTAAATGTCCCAAAAATAATTCCCGAAAGATGTTAAGATTTCTTTAATTTAAAAACTTATTTTTTATCCTTCTTATTCGTTTTTATATTTTTAAAAGATATTGTAATAAATTTATGAATAAAACGTAGAACAGCTGTCAATAAAATGACCCAAATGAAAAAATGAAAAATCGCCCAAAAAATTCCCATACATATAAAAAATTATTTAATGTTTTGAAGTGATTTTTCGGCATTTTAAAACAATAATTCCTTTTTGATTAAGCATTAAAAAAAAAAATAAAAAAAAAAATAATTATAATAATCGATTTAGTAATTCCATCAAAGTATATATATATATATATATATATATAGCTTTCTTGTGCGAATAAATACACAAAAATGCTTAAATGAATGATTCTGTAAAAATAAATTTTGTTGCAGATAATAAGAAATTGTTTTCTTCGTTGTTCAAATAGTAGCATTTTAGCTTTTTTAAGGCAGTTTTAAGATTCAAAAAGGTTAGCTTTAAAAAGGTTTAAATATTTCATCACATAAATATTGTTTAAGGTATTTCTGCACGGTAATATTTTAGTCGTGTTTTATTGCTAACTTTCATAGGCAATTTCATACAAAATTTAAATTTACAACGTCCATTAAAGTGCTATCAATTTATGAACAAAAATACAATTATGAAAGTTTGAATGTCAATAAATATATAAATGTAAATATACAAATAAATAGAATGAAAACAAAATTATATTATCAGTTTTTTTTTAAATAAAATATAAAGATTTATTTATGCAACTTTTGTTTGAATATTTAGTGATATCAAGACGGGTGAGTAGTGTTATGTCCTGATTAGTGCTTGAGTGCAGAAAGGAATTGAGAAGGCTAATATATGCCTACATGACTCTGTTGGGTTTTTGGTCACTGCGAAATTTTCGGCAATGAAATAGCCGATGAGCTAGCTCACAAAGGCTCATAGCTGGAGAGGTCTTTTATGGAGGTATCGGTTAAGATTCCAATTGGGTCATATTTTATGGCTTTAAGAGAATGGACTTTAGGAAGAACGAATCATGTTTGGAGGAATAGAATGGACTGCAAGTTATCTAGAGCGTTATGGGCTAGTCTTAAACAAGCAGATTCGAAATATCTTCTAGGCATGAGTCGTAGGAATCTAAGGGCCATTGTGGGTATGATTACTGGTCACTTCGTCACATGCTACACAACTAGGTGAGGTTATGGGCAAAGGACTTAATAACTTTATATTTTTCTTATTATTCTATTGCCTTATCTTACTAAGGTCTCCCTTTTTCTCTTAGCCTTTCTTTGGCATTTATAAAGGGATGAAAACGATGAAGACTTCGCCCTTTTTAACTTAAGCCGGGTGAGTACAATTTTTTTTTTTTTCTAACTATCAACATTAACATTCAACGGTAGCAAATGTCAAAAATTCGAATATCATAATGCAATTTTATCATCTAAACACAAATTCTTTCTATTTGTTCTATCTCTCTCCTTAATAGTGTTGCCAGTTTACCATTTTTAAGTCTAAATCTAGCCTTTTTATTTTGCATTTAGCTTCAAAATTGTCGTTTTAGCTTCTAGACTTTTCATTCTTAAAATTGCCTTAAAAAGGCCAAAATGTTAGTATTTCAACAACGAAGAAAATAGTTTTTTATTTACTATTACTAATTTTATTTCTATAGAATCATCCATTTAAGCATTTTTGTGTTTTTTTCTCGCACAAATAAACCGAGATTATTTATATTTACCAAAAACTTTCACCTGCTGCGCTTCATACCCCAAGTCAATAATAACATAACTAATTTTATAGACTTACTATAATTATTTTTTAATATACTTCTTTAACCATAGAACTATTTATGAATATAATTTTAAAAAAATCTCATAAAAGCAAAAAGTTACATAAAAATTTTAAAATTCTTAATCAAAAAGAAATTGTGGTTCTAAAATGACGATTTAAAAAAAAATTGAGTAATTTTTCCTATGAAACATAATCCAAATTTGTATGTGAATTTTTTGAACGACTTTTCATTGGGTCATTTTGCTGCCAGCCGTTTCATGTTTTATTTATAAATTTATTACAATATGTTTAAAAAATGTCAAAAATTAATGAGAACGTAAAAAAAATAGTTTTAGAACTAAGAAAAAATTAGCTTTTTCTGGCTTTATTTTTGAAGACATTTAGTCTTTTTTGGCCTTTATTAGAGTTGAATTTAGCCTATTTTTTCTTATCTCCTGGCAACACTGCTCTTTAAAATATTACTTGTGGACCAATATGAAATCCATTGCGCAATTTATTTCGCAATTAATGTTTAAACACAAATTTGCGAAATAATGTTTAACATAAGCTCTCAAATTCATTATTCTTTTTTTTCATTTTGCTCTTTTTAACAAAAAAAAAGTGCAGTATGAATAAATATTGTTTAAAAAAAAAGCAAATAAAAAAACGTGTTCTTTACCCGTTAACCTAAAGTTGGAAATAAAAATTTGTTTCCATTATTCTGCCGACGTTATTTCTTATGTTAGGAAAGCAAAATCTCTTGTATGGAAGTAGATATAATAAAGATAGAAATAAAAAGTTTACATTGGAAAGGAAAATAAACAAAAAAATAAAAAAAAATATTGAAAGAAAAACAAAAAGAAAATTAAATATAAAGTCTTTGTTTTACAGTTTGAAGTAGTTAACGATACTCATTTAAACGTTTAAGTTTCCTACTTGTGCTATTGTGCATATTTGCACTACATGTTTCAGGAACCCCTTTTCAAATGCTGTGTAATATTAAGGGTAAGAAAATAAGAAATCATTGTAAATAATTGAAAAATTTCGTTGAAATAAAGGATACATGCAACGATTTTATTACGAGTATAATTAACTTAACAATAAATTTTTTTGTAGCAGTTATTAAAAATTTTTAAATATGACCAAAAGACCGCTGATTTATAAATGCTCAATTAAACAATGTAAGTTTGCGAAGCTAAATAGTAGAGAATGCAGAGGAGAAGATAAGATCAGTGACCAATTTCCCTATCCCCACAGATCGGAAAAAGGTTAAAAAATTTTTGGGTCTAACTTCGTACTTCCGAGAGTTTATTGAGAATTCTGCGATTATTGCCAAGCCATTAACAGACTTGTTGCGGAAGTACGAACCCTTTGTTGTAGGTGATGATGATTGGTATCCTGCCAACAGTGGAAGGAAGCTTTAAGTAATGTGCCAGTGTTGAAATTTTATTATTCAGATACTATTACAGAAGAAAACGCTAATACGAGTAAATATGGACATGGTGCCATTATGTTGCAGAAGAGTTACATCCAGTACAGAGCTAGAGGTCCTAGCTATTGTCGAAGCACTGAAAAAGTGGCGTGTTTATCTACTCGCGCTTTTAAGATGACGATGAACAAAGAAGACGTACCGCCTAGAATATCAAGATGGATGATGCTTCTACGATGCTGCGAAATTGAGCACAGGCTAGGTACCAAGATGAAGCATGTAGATGCGCTAAGCCGTATATCGTGTTTGATCTCTCGACTACCATCGAATGAAAGAAGCCTAAGAAGCCGATGAGAGAACGAAAGTAATTAGAACAATTCTGGTGTTTGCGATTATGAGGATTTCTATGTTAAAAATGGCGTTTTGTTTAAGGATCCTGCAAAGAACTTATTGTGATACCAGTTCAGATGGAAGTTGAAATTATTATCCTTGCGCATTAACAGGTGCACTATGGTATTGGAAGAACTAAAAAACTAGTCGAGAAGCAGTATCATATACCTCGATTAGCCGAAAAGGTGTCGAAGGTGGTTAACAGTTGTGTAGAGATGAGATTGCCAGAGTATCCAAATCTGCGTGAGATGATTGAAGTTTAAGACACCAATGATTTCATGGTTGATCGAGATGAAATGCGGTTTGAGGCCAAGAGCAACATAGTTGAAGTTCAAGAGGAGAACAAAAAGACCTTTAATGGTAGATGAAGAATAGAAGAAGAGTATGACGTGAATGAGTTGTTCGCCATTGCGCGCACTCAGTTCGGAACAAGTCTTAAATTGAGAGGGAAATTTTAGGGTCCCCATAAGATTTTGAAGAAGCTACCTCACGGGAGGTATCAAGTGCAGAAAGTTGGAGATCATGAGGGTCCAGCTGGGACAACCACGGTTGCTGAGTTTATAAAGAGATGGCAATCCGAGCCTTATTAACGTCAGGAGCGCCGAGTTGTAAGGTAGCATCCGCGGTCGACCTATACTGACAGGAGGTAGTGGGAGATGGGTAGAACACTGAATTAACATCATAAGGAACAAGTTAAAATAAAACGAACAAAGGACAGAGACAAAACAGTCAATAAACAAAAAAAAGAGTATTGAGTGGACAGTTGAAGTAGTAAGTGAAAGATCAGTCGAGTTGTGGTCGATAAGTGTTGACCAAAGTTAAAATCGAACATTATGACTTTATTTTAATTAGCGTTAAGAATAGTTATAAGTGTTTTTCTTTCTTTTAAAAACATGGATTGCATTGTTTTAATAATGAAGTATGGTGTTTTTATTAAGCAAAAAGTGAAGTAGAAAATAAAAGTGTAAACGATAGTTTAATCTCGTATATATATATATATATATATATATATATATATATATTCGAATATGCAATGAAGCATATTTGGTTTCTTATGGCTATGTGTCTCAATTTACGTATGACATATTTTCCTGTTGTAAATTTGCATTTCCGTTTGAAATGAATTTAAATTAAAAATATATACATACACATTACTATTATTTGTTCAACAAGCCAAAAAAGAAAAAGTATTTTGAAGCACTTTTCGTCTACAGTGGAGCCAAATGTAAAATTTTTGTAACAAATCTTTATCTTCTAAACTACTGGTCGGATCGAATTTAAATGTATGGCGTAGTTGTAGAGGAGGACCCAAGCTTTAAGAAAAATCATCAAAAATCGTAACTTCTACAATTGTAAAATTTTAAGACTTTATATTTATGTAAAGAGCTTGGCAAGATAATGAAAAAATTAGTTTACTCACTTAAGTTAAAAATATATTTATGCTTGAGTTCTGAATTTTTGATTTTTTGCCTCGACTTTACTTTTTTTTCGGGAATAAGTCCTGTGGTGTATGAGAGAAATATTTTTTTTTTTTTTATTCTTTACAAGTTATAATATATTTCGAAATAATCTACTGAAAAAGTATGAAATATGGCTATTTAAAAAAAAAAAAAAACATTTCTCTCAAAGCTTTTTTTTAATAAAAAATTTTTTTCTTTACATTTTTGAAAAGACAAAGCTTCATAAATGTTTAATGTTTAATGTGTAAAGGGTATATATAAGTTTTTCATTCTTTAAGAGAAAATTTTTAAAAATGGTTATGAATTTTTGCAGCACATAAATGAAAAATCGGCCAACAAATATTTGAGAAATCGGCTAAAATGAACTTTTGTTCATTTTGGAGCCTTTATATAAGCTATGGATTTTGTTCTTTGTTCATTACAAACATTTTATAAACAATAGAGTTATTGGTAAAAAATATTTATATAAACTATAGCATTGCAATGACTATCAATATATATATATATATATATATATATATATATAATGATATATAAAATATAATGACTCTACCCACATTTATTTATGTATGCTTGAACGCTTATATCTCAATAAATATCAGGTAGAGGTGAGGGGTTTCTGAGTTGATTTTAAGGAATACATTATTCTTAGGGGGTCAGGGTTAGTGGATGACCCTCCGAAGTTGTCATTTAAAAAAGCAAATGTCAAAAATTCATTTATGATATGACAGAAAAGAATATTTGTATATAGATATTCCTTGTAAATTTCTATAAAAAATAAGTTTACATATGCAGGTTATCTCTTTTAGATTAAGAGATATTTAGGTTGAAATAAAATTTTCTCTCATTTTTGGTTTTTTAAACTTTGGGTGGGAGGAGGTAGTGCTTTATATTGACCTTATAATTTTTTAAAAATATCCACCAGATTTTCTATAAAATTCTAAGTAATACTGCAGCAAAAATCATATAACTATCCGATAAAAAGTTATATTAATATGAATTTGGAGCTTTAAAAAAATGTCATTATTTTTTGTGGTTTTTCCAAATAGGTGTCAATATTTATTCACTTATAAAATTTGTTTTTTTCATGGGCTATATCATTTTTTTCATATTTTTAAAAGAAATCTTAACACAAAGCCGTATCCGAACTTTTTGAATTTTGAAAAATTTTAAAATTTCTTCTTCTAAATTCTCAAACCGCAAAGCTGGGATCAACATAAGGTTATTTTAATTAAATACCTCCATGTGGAAAAAAAGTGAAAAAGTCACAATTTCCCCATATAAACGCACCCTACAAATTTTTAATACAGCACGGGTTAACGATATCCCATTTCACTAATATTCAAAAGTCGGTAAATTTTGGTACAGTCTAGTTTAGACACTTTCTGGGCCATGAAGATATAAAAATTGTCATTTCTGCAATTTTTAAATTCAAAATAGTTTATTTTTGGACTTGGGTTAGATACCGAATTCAATTTTGTTCTTTAACTAATTGGTAACAAATTTGACAAAATCGGATAAAAATATTTGGCTATGTATTGGAAAAAACTGTACCAAGATTTTGTAAAATAAGAGGTAAATGGCACATGCAAGCATAATTTTCATTTCCATATTTATCATAGATCTTATCGAGAAGAAGATGTAAAAATATTTGAAATCGGAAAAGAAACAGAAATTGGGCAAGCTGTTACAAATGACAGAGGTACAATATTTTGAGCCCCAATTGCTCGGCTCATCATACTTTAAGTTGTACACTACTCTGATATGCCTATGAGAAATTTGTGTAAATCCAACCAGTCGATTGGAAGTAATTTCAATTGTTTTCTAATTTTCATAATCTATGATCATAGGCATGCATATTTATTTTAGCGTATTTTACTCTTAAAAGCACATATTTCTTATAAAAAATAATTATAATATGTATATATAATATTATATATATAATATATAAAATATGTACATCAGCACGCCATGTAAAATTTAATTCAGATGTATTTTAAGTTTTGAATGCACTGTGCGTAACAATTGTTTTACTCACGAATACCGTATCTAAGATTTCGCATTTCGGAGTACACATGCGTTTAACAATTTAATTTTTTTGCATCTAAGAGCACAAATAATTTGTTGAATTTTACTATTTGCTCTTTCTGTGTGTAATTTCAAAATTTGAAATTTAATTAGTGCAATTTTATGCAATTATTAAAATTTCAAATGAAATTATTAGATGTTAATTGTTATGCTTTATGAGGTAAATAGTAGGGCACTTAGCATAATGCATTACATAAAAATATATAAAAGAATTAATCTAAAATGTGCACTAATTTACAGAAAGTCTCAACAAAGTGAAATCTTTAAGCTAATTTACCTGCTGTAATTCATTTTTGGATTTTGTATGAAATTAAGTTGCCATTTAAAATGCATGAACATAAACATATAATATCATTAAAATTCTCTAAAAGCAAAAACATTAGGATGTCCTTATAAAATGTATTTGAAAATAGAATACAACTGATTAAAGTATTTTTAGAAATGTGTGTTGTGTAAAATTAGAAAAATTAAAATTATATACTATAATGAGAAAATCGGAGAGTGTCAATTTTAACAAGTAAAGCTTTTTTTTATAATAAAGAAATCTAATTTTGTTGAGAAAGCAATAAACTCCTTAAAACGGGACCATTCTAATATATTTACATGATTTAATTGCAACATCCTGCATCCATTTCTATGTATTCTATTTAATGCATGGACTATGGCATTGTTAAAAAAAAAAAAGAAAAAACTAATAATAATCTTTAGAAATTCTAGAGCTTTTAAAGGATACACATATATAAACAGCAACGGTATAAAAACAAAACTTTACTTTATTCATACATTAAAGAGCCTCACGAAAAAAAGTTGCAAGTACAGCCCTCTAGAAATGAAGAATGGTGTGTTCTTATGTGAATCCCAAAATATTACATCACAATATTTAAATAAGTCATTTTCAAAATACCTCTAAAAATACGTATTTCTTTCAATATCATTATCAAAATTTTCTTTAAAAGAAAATTAACTTAAAGTCGTAATAGAAGCATATTACGGCTTGGAATATTCATTTAAATAATTGCTGTCTCTTTTCAGTCGCGCAATATTAAGAATTTACTAATGCTTTTTTTTGTCATATTTTCTTTATTCAAACATATGAATTTTTATTTAGTTATTCATTTAAAAATTCACCGTAATATAAATAAAGGGCAATTAACATATATTACAAAGATCTATTCCCAAATAAATATATCTAAAATTTAAAGAGAATAAACAAAATACTATAATCATCACTTAATATTTCCAGTCAATGGCTCCCCAGACAAAATAATAAATGAGAGAGTAAGAAGAACAGTTCTCTAAGTAGTAGCTGAACTTTAATAGAGTTAAATTAAAAAAATAAAAAATAAAAATAAATAATGAATAAAATAAAATCTATAAGTTCATTAAATATCGCAAAAATTGCAAACGAAAAGCATTATTAGAGTGATAAAACAAACGAAGTTCTTTAGGTAAAAAGTTCATACTGCGAGCAACTCTAACAATAAATGAACGTTCAAATACAGAGTTCCTATTCTTAGGTATTATTATCTGCAGGTTTCTACTAGAATGAGAGAAGGTAAACTCAGACCGAAGACATATCGACAGTCCCGTTTTAGCAATTTTGAAAAACATCACTATATTACGAAGCATAATGAAGCTGTTAAAAGAGCAACCTAAAAGGTTCTTTACAAACTCCGAAATGTGCATACGAGCACAAATGTTATATACATAATATACAATCATATTAGTTATTTGGCGGAGTTTACTAATATTATATGCCACAGTACCAGATACCACCTCTAGGCCATAAATCACATGAGTCATCAAGCTCGCGTCTAGTATGACATGTTAGATAAACTCCCGAAATGTGCATACGATCACAAATGTTATACACATAATGTACAATCATATTAGTTATTCGGCGAAGTCTACTAATATTATATGCCACAGTACCAGATACCACCTCTAGGCCATAAATCACATGAGTCATCAAGCTCGCGTCTAGTATGGCATGTTAGATAAACGCGTATAGTATAGCCATAATCTTGAAACTAATTCGATCAATATGATAGTCCAAAGAAAGACGGCTGTCAATATAAACTCCCAAACATATCAATCTATCCACAAAATTAACTCGTACTACCGACAACAACTTCAAAATAGGTAACATAAGTATTTTCAAAAAAAAAAAAAAAAAAAACTTTCAAATTGTTATCAGAAGAACATTGTAAAAACCGATTTGTGGAATAGTTAATAGACTACAGTACATCAACATAATCAAAAGCCTGACATCATCAGCAAATATGAATGGTTTACAAACACTAGTACCAATGAAATTAGATAGGCCATTAATCTACAAAATGAAAAGATGTGGACCAAGTACAGACCCTTGTGGAACACTAGATGACAAACAGAGAATACTAGAGTATGAACCATCCATATCTACGAACTGAGATCTATTGCATAAGTAGAAGAAAATAAAAAATATCTAAACAAAAATTTATTAAATTAAAAGCCTTCGCCAAATCCAATGATAACATTGCAGCGAAAAGAAGTAGTGCTGTGGGCCCGACGAAAAGTATACTGGCGAGGGGAATTCATGTTCCGAATATGAGTAAACATTTAATATATCATTATATGCTCAACTACTTTGAATAATAATGGAAGAATAGAAATAGGCCCCAAGTCATTGCAATCACTTACCATTCTTAGGAATCGGTACAACACGTGCAAGCCTCCATGTCAAATGAAAAGTAGACAAAGTTAAAATCGAATTAATATAATTTAAAAGAATACCAGCACACTTCGACCTAAGCCGACATATAACATTAAATATATCCAAATTACTAACATACGAAAACGAAAATGATTCATTTGTTTCAAAGAAGGAATTAAAGTCAATAACATCATTATCAAAAGAATCAGTAACATTCATAAAATATCTATTGATATCATTTACGCCACAATCTAAAGTACATTCCACATCCCAGTCGCATCATACCCCTTCAAAATCGATCATATATCTGACATATTATTGAAACTAGAAAATAATTCTGTATAAAACTTTCTCCTGGTCTTATGTATAACATTCTTAGCTTTATTCCTGTATTCGCAATATGAAATGAAAAACAGAATAAGCTAAATCCCTAAGAGATACCGACAACAAAACCTCTTTAGTTTACATCCAAGAATTATCATCAGTACGGATTATTCACTTAACCTTCGGAACAAAGTCATACAAATCCTTAATAAAATAATTAATGAGAGAGTTTTGAATTTCCACATCTCCTGTGCTAAAAAAGAATTAAAGTTAAGGGTCGCCTAACAACAATCTGAAAAAAAGCTAAGTGCATTACAAGATATTGAAAGACATTGGACCTGGTCAGAATATATCATAAAAAGGAATCACTCACCAACCAAATGTACCATGAGCAGCATCAATAAGTGGGTGGGAAACAAACAAGTTGGCCTTCAAACACATAGATCGCAATCTACTAGCTTTTAAAATGTAATACATATTACAACTAAAATCGCCCACTACAAAAATAACCGCATATTTAAAAAGTAATTCATAATGAGAAGATTCAATCCAAGTCATAATAAGGTAAGTAAACCGCACCAAATAAAATGTACTACCACCAAATGAAAGCTCAATAAAAATTGGCTCACAACTTCATGGTCGTGAGTCAATTTTAGATATAACTTTAAACATAATTAGGTCCAATATAAAGAGTAGCAACTTCTTCACCTCTGGCATGCAAACGATCATTTTTAATCAGCCTATAACCAGAAATTCCAATAGATTTCGAACTAATATGCGGCGTAAGCCAAGTCAACTAAATCAAAGTTATTACCAACAATACTCTTGAACTCATCAAATTTACAATTAGCCAAAGATGGACGAATACTCTGGCAATTAATATATGATATTTTAAGTAGATCAGAAAAGTTCAGCAAAATATTATTATTCCTACTTATTTAGATCATAGATAAATGGAAAATAAGTAGAAATATATATATATATATATATATATATATATATATATATATATATATATATATATATATATATACAAAAAATAAAAAATAATATTCTATCTTATATAAAACAGCTGTCATTATAATAGAGAATAAAAATTAATAAAAAAAAATTAAATAATAATAAATGTAGGGAGGGAGACTTTGATTCATTAATTACATGAATTAGCATTTAATCCAGAATCAAGCCAAAAAAATATTTAAAAAAGTTCAGACAGCGAAAAGAGATTGCCATCACACTTCTGGCAATCAATGACATTCAAAGTTTCCAATATTTTATACAATATAGGTATAAAATATAATATATAAAAGAGAACTACAAACAAATTTGATTCAATAAAACAAAAAATAATAAAATACAAATATGTCATTAAATCAAATTGATTAAAAAAAACTAAGTGTAAATAAATTTGCATATAAAAAGGTAAAAATAAAATTTTATATAGCCATCATGCGAAACAATAGTAAAAGTTTCTTATATATTGCAAAATAAAGAAAATCTTCAAACATTTGATTAAGTAACACAACAAGTTCTATATAAAAAACGAGAAAGAAAGATATAGTCGGTCAAAACCGACTATATGATACCCTACATCATTGTGTATGAGCATAAAAATTCGGGAATAGGAGTTATAATACACCTGTGGCCAATTTTAATAAATGTAAAATAATATATACAAATACAGAATAACGCATTGATACTAATATCTAAATGATTTTATGCACTTTAGGGCGACTTCTGGAAGTGGGTTTATATGGGAGCTATGATAAATTATGGACCGATTCTCATAAAATTTGGCAATGTTTTTTTCCACTTACATATTAACTTGATACTAACATTCGTATGGGATTTATGCTCGTTAAAGTGATTTTCGGAAGAGGGGTTTATATAGGAGCTATGGTAAATTGTGGACCGCTCTTCATAAAATTTGGTACAAAGTTTGATACTTGTACAGAACTTCTTCGCAGCGAATTTCATTAAAATATTCTTATTTTTAAGGCATTTTTGAGTGTTTAAAATCTATTCCGGGGGCACATTTGTATGGGAGCTAGGTGAAATAATGGACCGATCACAACCAATTTCAATAGGCCAATTTCATCTTTGTATCATGAAAGTCCCATTTGTCAAATTTCATTGAATTATCTTTAAGATTGCGACTCGTATTTTGCGCACAAGGATTACATGGACATCCAGCCAGCTAGCCAGACGGACCTTCGGATGGATGGACACCGTTAAATTGATTTAAAAAATTGTTCTAAGTCGATTGGTATATTTTAAGGTGGGTGTTGGATAACTTTTTCTACATGTTACAAACATCAACACAAACGCATAATACCCCAACCATCTATAGTGGTGTAGGTTATAAAAAGTAATTACATAGTTTATTAACGGCTAGATTTAGCATTGAACATTCCGCCGTGTTATAATTAACCTCCTTTCTATCAAGAGGAATAAGATTTGCTTTAAAATTATCAGCATTCACAATCCTATATTTGGAAATAATCTTTTGACGAAGCATTTTTCGGCAAAGTTGGTTTAAGTTAGACGCAACAGGTGAATAGTCATCGTTTAGTATATTCGGCTAGCAAAATCACCTCCAATATTATCTTTAACCGGTAGAGAACGCATTTTGAAATATACTTTCATTATTTTATTCCTCATGGCAACATTGTTGAATTTAACCTATTACTCATGTAGCATAAATGATTAATATTATAACTAGATATAAGAACATTAAAAAACGAACGCAGGGACCCAACACCGGAATTTAGATCATCGATGCCAGAATATAATCCACTGATAATGAGGTCATCTCGGTTGAGTTGTCTATGTAGAATATTGTTCTCAGTTTCCAACTCAAAAATCTTGATATTTGTAGAAGAATCCAGATGATTAATATTTTTTCTACTATCGTGAATATCAGATTTGAGTTCCTTAACAACAGTCGGCATCTCACTCTTAAAAAAATTTGTTTCAAATGTTCTTCATTGATAGCATTTCTTTCGAAAAGAACTATCATCAACAGTATTAGTTAAACAGGTTGTGCACTTAAAATAGAAATATGCTGACTTTTCCTTAAGCAAACTTAGGTGCTTCTCAGCAACATCAACACATTTCAATTGAAGCCACAATTTGCAGGATATACCCTGTATGCTGCCCTGAGTCTTGCAAATAGCATCAGAACATTTACCACATTTATTATTTCTAGTGGCATGCATCATAAAAATCGCCGGTAAACAAAATGACAATAAAGTTTATTCAGCAACACAAACTACACCAACAAATCCAACAAAGAAAGAAAACTATCTTTAAACCGTAACAGTTCGCTCAAAAAACATACAAGTTAGTTTAGTCCAACAAATAAAAATTTGCAAAATATTTTTTTTTAGATAAAGTTAAGGGTTTATTTATTAATTTTAATCTATTTAAATGACAGCAGATATCCAGGCACGTCTATTCATAGCATTGCCAATTCAAAATTTTATATATATTTCGGACATCTTTCAACATATATTGGGTTTTAATGTACCATTGGAATGGTCTATCCTAGTACTATTGAAAATTACACGTAATTAATACTTTAGCAGCATTTTGTTTCCAAAAGGTTAAATTAGCAATTTTTGCAGACAGATTACCTGTAAGTATTTATTTATTATACTCCTTTAAAACCACGATAATAATCAAATTAAAGGGATCTTTGAAATCTAGTTATTATTTTACACGAATTTGTAATTTTTATAATAAATGTATGCTTTTGGTGACATTTATTTTCTTAAATAACTATTTATTTGCCTTAAAAATTAACTTAGCCTATTATGGATCGGAAATCCCAAAAAAACTGCTTGTGCAACTAAAGGGTTAAATGAATGCACATATCAATAGTATTGTATTGAATGATGTCCTAAAATATTAATTATGATGGAAAATGTCCAAAACATTAAAACTTTAATAAAATAATAGCTTTGTTCCCGTACTCTAAATTATGAGCATGTGGGATCACAATGTTTCCGAAAAGCGTTCCCGTACTCGAAAATTGGGCAAATGAGAGCTATTTTGAGAGGACAATATTCTTATTCAATTACATTCATATACGAATTTTTAAAACAGTTTGATGTTTTATTTCTGGGTAAACAATTTGGATTTTTGTGTTCCCGTACTTTTGTGCTTTATTGTATTTTTGTTGGAGAAAAATGAGCTTTTTTTTCATTTTACCGCCTTTACTCAAAAAGTACGGAAACAAACCTAATATTTAAAATAAAGTCATAGAAAATTTTATTAAAATTGAAGAATGAAAACTAATTTTAACAATTTTATATATTTTGTATTAAACGTCACTATTCTAACATATGTATTTTAAAAATTAAAACATATCAATCTTTAATTTTAGGGGATACATTTGTAGTATTTTTTGTCTCCATGTAAATCAATGCACTTTAATATACATACATGAACAATTTAATTGCTTTAATGTTTTTACTCAACATCATTGTAGGTATCCTTTGATACTAAAAATGATGCCAAAAACTATTTACAAAATTCCATATTGTCAATTAAATTTAGTTTGATGGACAGCTTGTTAAGGATTTAGTTTATTTATATTTTTTTATATCTTTCACCATGGGTTTGTAATTTCTGCAATATTGGTTCGGTACTGTATGAAAATAAAAGATTCAACGATATCCGACATGTTGACTAACACTTCAATATATTGCTACAAAATTTGATTAAACGATTTAAATTTAATTATTTTTAACTTCTTATAAGGCAAAATTTTAAAATCTAGGGATCTACTGAGGGCCGCAATACATTATTTTGGAAAAGTAAACGTTACAAAAATTATGCAAAGAAAAAATGGTAAAAAAAAATTGATTTGCTCATTTCATGCATACAAATTTCACATACTCATTTTATATAAAAATTATTGAAATGGTGTAATTATTTTAGAGAACAATTTCACTAAAATCTTAAATCGAATAAAATATTAAATAAAATTTAAATGGTATTTTAGATTATTTCCTTAATGCATGAGTTCTGTAGGATTTTGGTTCCTTATTTTCGAAAGATATTTGTTTCTAATAATTTTCGAATTGAAATATACAGACTCACAGCAATACGTTGTTTTAAAAATTTTAATCAGCCAAATGTTAGATTTATTAATTGAGGATTTTGAGATTTTTTTTTACTAATTATTTCTATTGGCTCCAATTGAGCAATATCCAATTTTCAAATATTATATCTAATAATTCGAATTCATCATCTAACAAATCACTTAAAAATATCTTAACTAAAAATATAAATGTAAATTAGTGCAGGGATTCCTTTTAAGAATTTTTGATTTACCAGCGGACACTCAGACATATCTGAATTCTTTAATAACGCAAATGCAAAATGAGCAAAAACAATTTTGCATTAGTTTCTATCGTTTTTAATAAAAAAAACATACCTTTTTCAATTGGTCGCACAACATGAGGCCGATCATGGTCATGATGGAAAGTCATTGACTCGTGTCTGGTTGCATTTTCTCGTTATTTTTCGTTAAAGCCCTTTTCATACTATTCAATTATCTCTCGTGATCGTTTCACCCTGTTTTAGCACTAAATATATAACAGTACACGGATGCCATGGTTAGTTGGCTTTGGTGTCGATTTTTCTGTTTGGACGGAATTTGGATTATTATAATGGCTCCACTTTTCAACGCCCGTAACAATTTGATGCTTTTGGTTATATCCAAGTTCTTTTAAAACTTTTAAATGTTTGCTTGATCTACTCCTAATTATTATGTAACTATTTCTTGCTTTTTTGCATTATCGAGCAAAGCTTCCAATTCTTCATTTTCAAACTTTTTTCTCACAACGAAATCGCTATTTTAAAATCATCTAAACCATATACGATAAGTTGTTTCAACTAAATCACCAAAATACGAATAATTTTAAAGTAAAACTTCTCAATCAGTCTCCTATTCCTCGAGAAACACTCACAAGTACTTGACAATATACACAAGACTTATAGTATGTTCCCACTGGTATGTTTTATGGAAATTATATCGTTTTGGAAAAAAAGGTTATTGCTGACTTTTCTCATGTTCCAAGGTAAACGTTTGATATACCAAATTATCGAGATAATGGTTCTAAATAGTATAAATAATAGTATAATAAAATTTTACAAAACAATTTGTTGTATGGTAACTTTACTCAAAATGCGACAAGATACAAATGTGATTTTTTTGCTTCTTTAGTCTGAATAAACTCGAATGATCATAAAAGGACATTAGTGACACTCGTGATATGCAACAGTGTTTTACAAATTGTCTGTCCAGATTTAGAATATGTTGGTTATTTAAAATAAGCAAAATTTTGGCAATTGCAAAGAAATTGGATATCAGTTAAAAGCGAATTTGAAAGGCCCCGGCAGTGCTCAATTGTAACTATTAATTTTAAATTCTTATAGAGAGAAACGGCGAAAAATTTTGTAAAAGTACTTAAATTTTTTTTCAGAAGTTATACATAAAAAAAAAAAATTAAAAATAATCTAGTTAGCATTTAATTTTTATATAAAATGATATATCAGAAAAATTTGGAGAAATGTTATATGTTGTCGATTTAGTTTTAATCCTAACTTATTCTGTACATCTTTTATTAAAAAAAAAAAAAAAAAAAAATATGTTTTGTTTGAATGCACGCCTTATAAAACTTGAGATAAATTAGACGGATGTGGGTTCGATTCGTTGTGCCCCATAAAAACTTATGTAAAACCAAGTAAGAAAGATGTGGTTGGAAAAGTCCTACTATATGATACCTTACACCATTGTGTATAGGCATCAAAATTTGGGGAGTCTTATATATAACCAGTGGCCTATTGCGGACCGATTATTGTTTTAAGCGTAGTGTTTATTTCTATGAAACATACATATGTATTATATTATGTTATTCATGCACTTTAGGGTGATTCCCGGAAATGAGTCTTATATAGGGGTTTCTCATAGAATTTGGAATTGTGGTTTCTATTTATATAAAACTTATTTGTATCAAATATTAACTTGACACTAACTTTAGTATAGGATTTATACACGATAAAGTGATTTTTGAAAAAAGGTTTTATATGGGAGCTATTGTAAGTTTATATGAAATTTTGCAAACGGGTTTATGCTAATATTTTTTTAATATTTGTTTGTTATATTTAAAGCATTTATGATAGTTTAATCCTTATTCCGGGAGGACATTTGTATGGGGACTACGTAAATTAGTGGACCGCTCATAATCAATTTTAATAGGCTTCGTCCTAGAACCATAAAAGTCACATGCCAAAATTCAACGAATTATCTTTAAAATTGCGACCTGCACTTTATGCACAAGTTTTATATGGACAGACAGCTAGCCGTCAATCCAGACAGACTTCGTTAGACCGATTTAAGAAGTGATCCTGAGACGATTGATATATTTTAAGATGGGTGTTGGATAATTTTTTCTTTATGATTTTTTTATTATTCTACAATTTTTATACACATGCAAGGTCTAAACGAGCTCCGATTTGAATACAATTTGTAAGAAACTCAATGCGAGAAAGGATTTTTCAATTTACTATTGTAATTTTATGCTTTAAAAAATGTACACTTATGGGCACTCAAATATGAACCAAGATGGGATTTTTCATATCACATATCATATCACATTATGTACATATAAGCCATCAAGACCAGTACTATTAGTACTTAAGTAGAAAATCCACTCTTATTTACTTTAACGTTAAAATGAGACTTTAGTGTTCATAAACTAAACAGCCAATCCAGTTATGCTCCAGTTGAAGCTGAATAAAATGAGTTGTCCTGTGTTGATAACTACCGCCTTAAAACGGTCATTATTAATGCAAATTTGTGGTTTTGGTTTTTACATGTGTCAAAATATGTTACAAGTGGTGGGTAGTTGAAATAAAACAAAAAGTTCCACAAAATGTGTAAATATGTATACAGACAAATCTCTAAAAGGTCAGAAATGTTTATAATAATCGCAAATTGTTTGCTAACATTTAATATAAGTAGTTTGAAAATTTACATATTAAACACATTTTTAAATTACTATTTTTTTTTTTAAGATTTTTATAGAGTTATTGTACCGTTTATATTTTAAAAGGGTAGTACTGATGGCAAAACTTTATTTTAATTGCATTTACACAGTAGCATATGGTAGTTCGTACATACATACAAGCATACATAAATACATACATATATTTTTAAATACATGTGAGCAAATTATTTTGAATAGTGTTGTAAAGTTGTAATGAAAATAAAAATGTAAATGTATAAAATGTAGTGATATTGGAAAATTAGAACACATATTTCATTCGACTGGAAAAATTAATTTTTCCCTAAAAAAAAGCATATTTTCTTTGTACAAATATTTTGCTAATTAATGAAATATTATGATATTTTTACTAGGTATTTAAAAATAATAAAAAAATGGAAGCTACAATAGTAGCAGACAATTTACCTTATTTGAATTCTAATTAAAAATTCCTTCATCGATACAATTACCAAGTGGAAGTGTTATATTCGACTGGGTTGAATTTTTTATACCCTTTACAAAACCTATATTTCACAAATATATAAATATATTGGAATTATTTCTTAGCAAAATTTTTGCTTTAATCTGGAAATACACTTAGTATTTGTAAACTGGTATTAATCATAACATCGGAAATTTGTAGCATAAAGAGTCCCCGAAAACTCTTTGAGCATATGACTTAGGAAGATCGCTCAGACCATTGATGTTGAAGAGCTGAATAAAGAAGACATATGCAAAATTGTAAATTTCTTTTTAGTTTACTACCAACAATTTTTTTTTAAACAAGATGCCTTAGAATTAGATATTTTATTTATTTTGAATTAGCTTTTTTTTAAATTTTCAGAATTTTTAATAATTTTCTATTTTTTTCTAAGTATTTTTTGAAAATTTTAATTTCTATATATTGCAATACCCACCTTAAAGTATACCAATAGACTCAGAATCACTTGCTGAGTCGATTAAATGAAGTCCGTATGTCTGGCGGGTTGCCTGTATGTCCGGGTGGCTGGTAGTCGGTCATATATAACTTATGCACAAAAGTACAAGTCGTAATTTTATAGATAATTTGATGAAATTTATAACATATGATTATTTTGGTACAACGACATAGCCTATTGAAATTGGTTATTATCGTTCCACCCTGCAAATGTTCCTCCACAATAGGGTTTTAAGGTTCATAATTATATACAAATTAGTTTTATATAAGAGTGAATCTGAATACCAAATTTCATGGATCCGTAATTAAGCATAGGGAGATATAAGATCCGAGAATATCTTAACCCAGCATAAGTACCACACAAACGATAATATTAAGGTAATATTTGATACAAATTTTATATAAGCAGAAATCTTAGTAGCAAGGATTCATAAGGATTAATTCATAATTTGTGATAGGTCTCATATAAGGGTATCTCTAAAAATCTCGAAAATCATTTTGTGAGTCAAACGCAATTCTGATATAAGGTTTCATACCGTCGGACATTACCAACTATAAATTTTTTACTTTTATTATGGATAAATTGATTTTTTTTTAATTTTTGGTGAAAAATTCGATTTTTAGCGGAAAATTAGATTTTAAGTAAAGAATAAAATTTCTAGTGAAAAATCGAATTTTTAGTGAACTATCGGTTTTTAGTGAAAATTTGGATTTTTGCTGAATAATTGGAGTTTTTAGTCAAAATTTGGATTTTTGGGGAAAATTTTGATTTTTTTTTTTAATAATCGGATTTTTATTGAAAAATCGAATTTCTAGTGAATAAAAAGTTTTTAATGAAAATGCATTTTTTATAATTAGTCGGATTTGTAGTGAAACTTAGGGAGATCGCTAGGACCATCGATGTTGAAGAGCTGAATAAAGAAGACATATGCAAAATTGTAAATTCCTTTTTAGTTTACTACCAACAATTTTTTTAACTAGATACTTTAGAATTAGATATTTCATTTATTTTGAATTAGTTTTTTTTTAAATTTTCAGAATTTTTAAGAATTTTAAACACAATATTAAAAATTTCTAATTTTTTGTTATTTTTTTCTAAGTATTTTTTGAAAATTTTAATTTCTGTATATTGCAACACCCACCTTAAAGTATACCAATAGACTCAGAATTACTTGTTGAGTCGATTAAATGAAGTCCGTATGTTTGGCAGGTTGCCTGTATGTCCGGGTGGCTGGTAGTCGGTCATATATAACTTATGCACAAAAGTACGTCGTAATTTTAAATATAATTTGATGAAATTTATAACATATGATTATTTTGGTACAACGACATGGTCTATTGAAATTGGTTATTATCGGTCCATTATTTCACGTAGCCACCCTGCAAATGTTCCTCTACAATAGGGTTTTATATAAGTGAATGTGAATACCAAATTTCATGGATCCATAACACAGTACAACAGCCAATCTGGGGGGTGAGAAATTCCAAGTCAGGGTGATGGTACTAGGTCAGTATAGTAAAACCCTCAAAGGGTTTGGCGTTCGTATGTGTCAGTTTTTTTTTATGATCTTTTAAATTTTTTCCTTATCTTGATGTTTTTTCGCTTAGTTGTAACATTTTGGCAAAAACGTAGTTTAACATAACTCGAGAACTACTTGTCCGATTTTGCTAAAACAAACTCAAAGAAATTTAGAATTACAATTTCTCTAATCTGTTTCTATACCGTTTTCCTATATGTGCAACACTTTCGAAGTTAAAAATGAATGTATGAAGGGAAAAAAGTATTTTTTGCCTAAAAATTTAAATATTTTTTTTAAATTCATAAAAAATCCAAAATGGAAAAAATTTAAAAGGTCATAAAAAAAACTGACACATACGAACGCCAAACCCTTTGATGGTTTTACTATACTGACCTAGTACCATCACCCTGACTTAGAATTTCCCACCCCCCCAGACAATAATCCCAAAAATCTTCCACAGTGTAATTAAGCATAGCGAGCTATATAAGATCCGAGAATCTCTTAACCTAGCATAAGTACCACATAAACGATAGTATTAAAGTAATATTTGATACAAATTTTATATAAGCAGAAAGCAAGGATTCATAACGAATAATTCATAATTGGTGATAGGTCTCATATAAGGGCATTTCAGAAAATCACGAAAATCATTTTGAGAGTCAAATGCAAATTTAATATAAAATATCATATTGTCGGACATTACCAACTATAAATTTTTTACTTGTTATTATGGATAAATTGATTTTTTTTTTAATTTTTGGTGAAAAATTCGATTTTTGGTGGAAAATCAGATTTTAAGTAAAAAATAAAATTTCTAATGAAAAATCGAATTTTTAGTGAACTATCGGTTTTTAGTGAAAATTTGTATTTTTGCTGAATAATTGGAGTTTTTAGTAAAAATTTGGATTTTTGGTAAAAATTTAGATTTTTGTTGAAAATTTTAATTTTTTTTTTTTTGAATAATCGGATTTTTATTGAAAAATCGAATTTTTAGTGAATAAAAAGTTTTTAATGAATATGCATTTTTGATAATTAATCGGATTTGTAGTGAAACTTGGGAATTTTTATAAAAAATCGAATTTCTAGCAAATAATTGTTTTTTTTTAAACAAATTTGAATTTTTGGTGAAAATTAAATTTTTGCCGAAAATTTGAACTTTGGTGAAATGTTTTGCAAAAAAATGTTGATTAAATAAATTACATTTTTTGTAAGAAATAAACAAAGTAATTTTTAACAGAATTAATAACCGTATGTTTTACAATGTTATAATCTTATTTTAAATTTCTATATAAATTAAAAAAAATAATGTTAAATAATGTGTTATTTTAAATAACATACAATACAATAACTCATCATGTTTTGTGTATTGAATATATTTAAAATTCAACAATGTTTATTATTCTGTTTACATAAATTATAGTTAAAATATATTTTTCAATTCAAAATTTCAAAATGCCATGTGACCTAGGGGGTAAAATTTCAAAGCTAGGAATTTTAAAGTATTCATATGGGTTCGAATAGTGGCGAATATAAATTAGGGTTTCATAAATAGAGCAAAAAGTGAAATTTTCGACCTTTCGATTTTTTTCAATTTTTAAATAATTGATTTTTAGACTTTTCGTGCTTTTTGAATTTTGGAGTAGTCGGCTTTTCGACTGATTTCGACTTTTTTGACTATTTTCGACTTTTTCCCTCCTTTTTGACTATTTTCGACTATTTCCAACTTTTTTCGATTTTATATAATATTTTCGAATTTTTCGCGTCTTTTGACTATTTTTGTTATTTATCTTAAAAAAAAACTTAAAAAAATATAAAATATATGCAACGCAATCAAATATATCAGACTATCAGACTATCTCTATGCAGGGAAAGTTTTTGTAGTACTATTTCCAACAGTTAAATAATGTAGTTTAAATAAAACTGTTAATAAACTATTTCATTTTAAATAAAGTACATATTTTCGGCTCTTTCCGACTATTTTCGACTTTTTCCGACTTTACGATTTTTTCCGATAATTTTCTACTTTTTCCGACTATTTTCGAAATTTCGGCTATCTGGAATCAAAATAGTCGATTTATCGACAATGTTCTAACCAAAAAGTAGATTTCGAATTTTCGACTTTTTTCAAAAAAAGGCGATTGATCGATTATTCGAAAGTCGATTTGATGAACCCTATTCTGTACCAGTCTCCTAAATATAGAAGCCTCATCCGACTCTGGCTCTTTTTATAGAGAAGTCAGTGTACAATCACAGACTGCTTTACTGTGAGGATACGTCCTCTACAGAACCCATGATTTGGAAGCTATATTTTCTATCAAAGAACTTTGAAATTTAATAATAAATAATTTTTTAAACTAAACTAGAAATAACGCTAACCGGTCTCATTCTTATTTGATCAGAGGAATATTATATTTGATTTAACTAAATCGTCCTATATTATTATTATTTCTTCTTAAAGAAATCGCTTTTTTGTGAAAACGAAAGGTCTAGGAGTTAAGCAATCAATATTCTACAGTAAATCACGGAGTGTTAATAGGCTTTCTACTTACAGCTTCCAATAACGTTTAGTCTTATCGCTCTTTTAAACGAAATTTGTTAGATTATCAAGTAGACTGGCAGCCAGTTGAGCATCACAAATTACGAATATCTTGAGGTTATCCTTATTGCGCCTGTCATTAGGATTACCGTTGTTCCCAGAATATTTTCAAAATGATACTTAATTTGTTACCTTATCCATTATTTGTCACCAAGCATATATCCCGTACATACATCATTGTGGATTTGATAAAAGCTTCTAGTAAGCAGTTTATATTTGTGGTAATACATATAAACTGATATTAGTACTTTTGAGGCACTTAATTGAATATTTAAAATTCAAGATAACTTCTTATCCAGAATAGTACCAAGATATATCGCATTATTCGTTAGTGTTAGTATCACGCCAAATAAGAATATATCGCACTTTATACCACCACGTGAACATAACAAGCTTACTTTTTCATACTTAATACTCCATTTGCTCTGCAGTTAAAGGTTTATTGCAAACTGTTGAGATAACGTAACCTAATTTTATCCGATACCAGATACGCTGTCATATTATCTGCGTATAAGTCTGTTTTATAGACTAATAGAAGTAGCTTAATTATGGTTAGATTCCATAACGATAGGACCCCTCTTATGATTCCTAAGGTCTTATGATTTCATAACTTGTTAAAAAAAAACATTAATGTTTAACAGCTCTTTGACTAACTAAACTTAAAATTTTATTTAGTACAAAAAAATTGACAGAATCATAATAAAAAAATTCATTTAGTAGACAACATTTAAGGTCTAGTGCCAAATGGTAACACCCTGTTCCATTGACATTTACTAATGGTTGGTTACTTAATGCAAATAGTTAGTTGACTTTGTATTTTATATGATTTTTTTTTCTCTTGATATACAAATATACATACGTAGTATATATTTAGGAGATTCACATATCACAAAATCATATCTTATAATAATAGAATGAAAAAACAGGACTATTTTGAACAACCCCTTATAATTAAGTATACTATTTTGAATTTAAGTCGGCCACAAAAATAAGTGAAAAAACCAAAATAATAGCCAGTCTGTGCAAAAAGAACATTTTAGATATTGTGATGACAGACTCAAGTAAATAAACAACATTTCTTTATTTGTTTTTCTACGAAATCATCTCTGCTGATTAAATACAACAGCACAATAAACATAACATACAAAGTTCTATTATTTTAAGGCACTTTTTGTTTGAAAAGAAACAACAATATTTTTAAGCTATTATAAAATTTTAGAACATTATGGCAATATGACATGAATCTCCCAATTGTTCTTAATTTTTTGCTCAACATCTTGATTTTTCTTTTTTTCTTTAATGTCTGGCGTAATACATTTAATATTTATTAAGCAAACTACAAACATATTTATATAATATGATCAAAATGACCTTGACAGGCAAGTTTTATATTCAAGGAATTAAAAGAAAGAATTGCAGCCAAAATAAAAAATTAATAAACAAAAAAAATTTGCTCGTAAAAGCAAGAAAATTATTTACAAATAAAACCCCAGCAAAAAAGCGAGCACGTTCCACCACAATAGTAAAACTAAGTTTTTAGAAAAAAAGGCGAATAATTTCTAAGAAAATAAAAATTTTGCAAATTGAAAAATATTAAACCATCTGCCTAAAACCATATTTTTGTTAAAAAATTTATAAATATAATTTTAAGATTACTTCAAAAGCAAGGAACAAGAAACATAAAATGACAATGACAACCATGGGTCAAAAAATGAACGTGTGGAGCTCTTTGGCTCTATCTCTGCTGGTCTGGCCTTAAAAACGATTTTTATGTTTTTCATATAAAAAATCGATTTTTGGAAGGAGATATGAGTGATCACAGATTTTTATCTTTTGCCTCTATCTCTACCCGTTTAGCTATAAAATCGATTATTATGTTTTTCATATAAAAAATTGAATTTTAGCTATAAAATCGATTTTTATGTTTTTCATATAAAAAATCGATTTTTGGAAGGAAATATGAGTGATCACAGATTTTTATCCTTTTACAATTATCTCTACCCGTTTAGCTATAAAATCGATTATTATGTTTTTCATATAAAAAATTGAATTTTAGCTATAAAATCGATTTTTATGTTTTTCATATAAAAAATCGATTTTTGGAAGGAAATATGAGTGATCACAGATTTTTATCCTTTTGTCTCTATCTCTACCCGCTTAGCTATGAAATCGATTTTTATGTTTTTCATATAAAAAATCGATTTTTGGAAGGAAATATGAGTGATCACAGACTTTTATCCTTTTGCCTCTATCTCTACACGTTTAGCTATAAAATCGATTTTTATGTTTTTCATATAAAAAATCGATTTTTAAAAGGAAATATAAGTGATCACAGATTTTTATCCTTTTACCACTATCTCTACCCGTTTAGCTATAAAATCGATTTTTATGTTTTTCATATAAAAAGTCGACTTTTAGCTAGAAAATCGATTTTTATGTTTTTCACATAAAAAATCAATTTTTATGTTTTTCATATAAAAAATCGATTTTTGGAAGGAATTATGAGTGATCACAGATTTTTATCCTTTTGCCTCTATCTCTACCCGTTTAGCTATAAAATCGATTATTATGTTTTTCATATAAAAAATTGAATTTTAGCTATAAAATCGATTTTTATGTTTTTCATATAAAAAATCGATTTTTGGAAGGAGATATGAGTGATCACAGATTTTTATCTTTTGCCTCTATCTCTACCCGTTTAGCTATAAAATCGATTATTATGTTTTTCATATAAAAAATTGAATTTTAGCTATAAAATCGATTTTTATGTTTTTCATATAAAAAATCGATTTTTGGAAGGAAATATGAGTGATCACAGATTTTTATCCTTTTGTCTCTATCTCTACCCGTTTAGCTATGAAATCGATTTTTATGTTTTTCATATAAAAAATCGATTTTTGGAAGGAAATATGAGTGATCACAGACTTTTATCCTTTTGCCTCTATCTCTACACGTTTAGCTATAAAATCGATTTTTATGTTTTTCATATAAAAAATCGATTTTTAAAAGGAAATATAAGTGATCACAGATTTTTATCCTTTTACCACTATCTCTACCCGTTTAGCTATAAAATCGATTTTTATGTTTTTCATATAAAAAATCGATTTTTGGAAGGAAATAGGAGTGATCACAGATTTTAATCCTTTTGCCACTATCTCTACCCGTTTAGCTATAAAATCGATTTTTATGTTTTTCATATAAAAAGTCGACTTTTATCTAGAAAATCGATTTTTATGTTTTTCACATAAAAAATCGACTTTTAGCTATAAAATCAATTTTTATGTTTTTCATATAAAAAATCGATTTTTGGAAGGAAATATGAGTGATCACAGATTTTTATCCTTTTGCCACTATCTCTACCCGTTTAGCTATAAAATCGATACTTATGTTTTTCATATAAAAAATCGATTTTTGGAAGGAATTATGAGTGATCACAGATTTTTATCCTTTTACCACTATCTCTACCCGTTTAGCTATAAAATCGATTATTATGTTTTTCATATAAAAAATTGATTTTTGGAAGGAACTATGAGTGATCACCGATTTTTATCCTTTTGACTCTATCTCTACCCGTTTAGCTATAAAATCGATTATTATGTTTTTCATATAAAAAATTGATTTTTAGCTATAAAATCGATTTTTATGTTTTTCATATAAAAAATCGATTTTAGGAAGGAAATATGAGTGATCACAGATTTTTATCCTTTTGCCTCTATCTCTACCCGTTTAGCTACAAAATCGATTTTTATGTTTTTCATGTAAAAAGTAGATTTTTGGAAGGAATTATGGGTGATCATAGATTTTTATCCTTTTGCCTCTATCTCTACCCGTTTAGCTATAAAATCGATTTTTATGTTTTTCATATAAAAATCGATTTTTGGAAGGAAATAGGAGTGATCACAGATTTTTATCCTTTTACAATTATCTCTACCCGTTTAGCTATAAAATCGATTTTTATGTTTTTCATATAAAAAGTCGACTTTTAGCTAGAAAATCGATTTTTATGTTTTTCACATAAAAAATCGACTTTTAGCCATAAAATCGATTTTTGTGTTTTTCATATAAAAAATCGATTTTTGGAAGGAAATATGAGTGATCACAGATTTTTATTCTTTTGCCTCTATCTCTACCCGTTTAGCTATAAAATCGATTATTATGTTTTTCATATAAAAAATTGAATTTTAGCAATAAAATCGATTTTTGTGTTTTTCATATAAAAAATCGATTTTTGGAAGGAAATATGAGTGATCACAGATTTTTATTCTTTTGCCTCTATCTCTACCCGTTTAGCTATAAAATCGATTATTATGTTTTTCATATAAAAAATTGAATTTTAGCTATAAAATCGATTTTTATGTTTTTCATATAAAAAATCGACTTTTAGCCATAAAATCGATTTTTGTGTTTTTCATATAAAAAATCGATTTTTGGAAGGAAATATGAGTGATCACAGATTTTTATCCTTTTACCACTATCTCTACCCGTTTAGCTATAAAATCGATTTTTATGTTTTTCATATAAAAAATCGATTTTTGGAAGTAAATAGGAGTGATCACAGATTTTTATCCTTTTACAATTATCTCTACCCGTTTAGCTATAAAATCGATTTTTATGTTTTTCATATAAAAAGTCGACTTTTAGCTAGAAAATCGATTTTTATGTTTTTCACATAAAAAATCGACTTTTAGCCATAAAATCGATTTTTGTGTTTTTCATATAAAAAATCGATTTTTGGAAGGAAATATGAGTGATCACAGATTTTTATTCTTTTGCCACTATCTCTACCCGTTTAGCTATAAAATCGATTTTAATGTTTTTCATATAAAAAATCGATTTTTGGAAGGAATTATGAGTGATCACAGATTTTTATCCATTTGCCTCTATCTCTACCCGTTTAGCTATAAAATCGATTATTATGTTTTTCATATAAAAAATTGAATTTTAGCTATAAAATCGATTTTTATGTTTTTCATATAAAAAATCGATTTTTGGAAGGAAATATGAGTGATCACAGATTTTTATCCTTTTACCACTATCTCTACCCGTTTAGCTATAAAATCGATTTTAATGTTTTTCATATAAAAAGTCGACTTTTAGCTATAAAATCGATTTTTATGTTTTTCATATAAAAAATCGATTTTTGGAAGGAAATATGAGTGATCACACATTTTTATCTTTTGCCACTATCTCTACCCGTTTAGCTATAAAATCGATTTTTATGTTTTTCATATAAAAAGTCCACTTTTAGCTAGAAAATCGATTTTTATGTTTTTCACATAAAAACTCGACTTTTAGCTATAAAATCGATTTTTATATTTTTCATATGAAAAATCGATTTTTAGGAGGAAATATGAGTGATCACTCATTTTTATCTTTTGCCACTATCTCTACCCGTTTAGCTATAAAACCGATTTTTATGTTTTTCATATAAAAAGTCGACTTTTAGCTAGAAAATCGATTTTTATGTTTTTCACATAAAAAATCGACTTTTAGCTATAAAATCGATTTTTATGTTTTTCATATAAAAAATCGATTTTTGGAAGGAATTGTGAATGATCACAGATTTTTATCCTTTTGCCTCTATCTCTACCCGTTTAGCTATAAAATCGATTATTATGTTTTTCATATAAAAAATTTATTTTTAGCTATAAAATCGATTTTTATGTTTTTCATATAAAAAATCGATTTTTGGAAGGAATTATGAGTGATCACAGATTTTTATCCTTTTGCCTCTATCTCTACCCGTTTAACTATAAAATCGATTTTTATGTTTTTCATATAAAAAGTCGATTTTTAGAAGGAAATATGAGTGATCACACATTTTTATCTTTTGCCTCTATCTCTACCCGTTTAGCTATAAAATCGATTTTTATGTTTTTCATATAAAAATTTGATTTTTAGCTATAAAATCGATTTTTATGTTTTTCATATAAAAAATCGATTTTTGGAAGGAATTATGAGTGATCACAGATTTTTATCCTTTTGCCTCTATCCCTACCCGTTTAGCTATAAAATCGATTATTATGTTTTTCATATAAAAAAATTGAATTTTAGCTATAAAATCGATTTTTATGTTTTTCATATAAAAAGTCGATTTTTGGAAGGAAATATAAGTGATCACAGATTTTTATCCTTTTGCCTCTATCTCTACCCGTTTAGCTATAAAATCGATTTTTATGTTTTTCATATAAAAAATCGATTTTTGGAAGGAAATATGAGTGATCACAGATTTTTATCCTTTTGCCACTATCTCTACCCGTTTAGCTATAAAATCGATATTTATGTTTTTCATATAAAAAATCGATTTTTGGAAGGAATTGTGAATGATCACAGATTTTTATCCTTTTGCCTCTATCTCTACCCGTTTAGCTATAAAATCGATTATTATGTTTTTCATATAAAAAATTTATTTTTAGCTATAAAATCGATTTTTATGTTTTTCATATAAAAAATCGATTTTTGGAAGGAATTATGAGTGATCACAGATTTTTATCCTTTTATCCTTTTGCCTCTATCTCTACCCGTTTAACTATAAAATCGATTTTTATGTTTTTCATATAAAAAGTCGATTTTTAGAAGGAAATATGAGTGATCACACATTTTTATCTTTTGCCTCTATCTCTACCCGTTTAGCTATAAAATCGATTTTTATGTTTTTCATATAAAAATTTGATTTTTAGCTATAAAATCGATTTTTATGTTTTTCATATAAAAAATCGATTTTTGGAAGGAATTATGAGTGATCACAGATTTTTATCCTTTTGCCTCTATCCCTACCCGTTTAGCTATAAAATCGATTATTATGTTTTTCATATAAAAAAATTGAATTTTAGCTATAAAATCGATTTTTATGTTTTTCATATAAAAAGTCGATTTTTGGAAGGAAATATAAGTGATCACAGATTTTTATCCTTTTGCCTCTATCTCTACCCGTTTAGCTATAAAATCGATTTTTATGTTTTTCATATAAAAAGTCGATTTTTGGAAAGAAATATGAGTGATCACAGATTTTTCTCCTTTTGCCTCTATCTCTACCCGTTTAGCTATAAAATCGATTTTTATGTTTTCATATAAAAAATCGATTTTTGGAAAGAAATATGAGTGATCACAGATTTTCCTCCATTTGCCTCTATCTCTACCCGTTCAGCTACAAAATCGATTTTTATGTTTTTCATATAAAAAATCGATTTTTGGAAAGAAATATGAGTGATCACAGATTTTTATCCTTTTGCCCCTATCTCTACCCGTTTAGCTATAAAATCGATTATTATGTTTTTCATATAAAAAATTGAATTTTAGCTATAAAATCGATTTTTATGTTTTTCATATAAAAAATCGATTTTTGGAAGGAAATATGAGTGATCACAGATTTTTATCCTTTTGTCTCTATCTCTACCCGTTTAGCTATGAAATCGATTTTTATGTTTTTCATATAAAATGTCGATTTTTAGAAGGAAATATGAGTGATCACACATTTTTATCTTTTGCCTCTATCTCTACCCGTTTAGCTATAAAATCGATTTTTATGTTTTTCATGTAAAAAGTCGATTTTTAGAAGGAAATGTGTGTGATCACAGATTTTTCTACTTTTGCCTCTATCTCTACCCTTTTAGGTATATAATCGATTTTTATGTTTTTCATATAAAAAGTCGATTTTTAGAAGGAAATGTGAGTGATCACAGATTTTTATCCTTTTGCCTCTATCTCTCCCCGTTTAGCTATAAAATCGATTTTTATGTTTTCATATAAAAAATCGACTTTTAGCTATAAAATCGATTTTTATGTTTTTCATATAAAAAGTCGATTTTTAGAAGGAAATGTGAGTGATCACAGATTTTTATCCTTTTGCCTCTATCTCTCCCCGTTTAGCTATAAAATCGATTTTTATGTTTTCATATAAAAAATCGACTTTTAGCTATAAAATCGATTTTTATGTTTTTCATATAAAAAGTCGATTTTTAGAAGGAAATATGAGTGATCACAGATTTTTCTACTTTTGCCTCTATCTCTACCCTTTTAGGTATATAATCGATTTTTATGTTTTTCATATAAAAAATCGATTTTTAGAAGGAAATATGAGTGATCACACGTTTTTATCTTTTGCCTCTATCTCTACCCGTTTAGCTATAAAATAGATTTTTATGTTTTTCATATAAAACGTCGATTTTTAGGAGGAAATATGAGTGATCACAGATTTTTATCCTTTTGCCACTATCTCTACCCGTTTAGCTATAAAATCGATTTTTATGTTTTTCATATAAAAAATCGATTTTTGGAAGGAAATATGAGTGATCACAGATTTTTATCCTTTTGTCTCTATCTCTACCCGTTTAGTTATGAAATCGATTTTTATGTTTTTCATATAAAAAGTCGATTTTTAGGAGGAAATATGAGTGATCACACAATTTTATCTTTTGCCTCTATCTCTACCCGTTTAGCTATAAAATCGATTTTTATGTTTTTCATATAAAAAGTCGATTTTTAGAAGGAAATGTGAGTGATCACAGATTTTTATCCTTTTGCCTCTATCTCTCCCCGTTTAGCTATAAAATCGATTTTTATGTTTTCATATAAAAAATCGACTTTTAGCTATAAAATCGATTTTTATGTTTTTCATATAAAAAGTCGATTTTTAGAAGGAAATATGAGTGATCACAGATTTTTATCCTTTTGCCTCTATCTCTACCCGTTTAGCTTAAAATCGATTTTTATGTTTTTCATATAAAAAGTCGATTTTTAGAAGGAAATATGAGTGATCACACATTTTTATCTTTTGCCTCTATCTCTACCCGTTTAGCTATAAAATAGATTATTATGTTTTTCATATAAAAAATTTATTTTTAGCTATAAAATCGATTTTTATGTTTTTCATATAAAAAATCGATTTTTGGAAGGAATTATGAGTGATCACAGATTTTTATCCTTTTGCCTCTATCCCTACCCGTTTAGCTATAAAATCGATTATTATGTTTTTCCTATAAAAAATTGAATTTTAGCTATAAAATCGATTTTTATGTTTTTCATATAAAAAGTCGATTTTTGGAAGGAAATATAAGTGATCACAGATTTTTATCCTTTTGCCTCTATCTCTACCCGTTTAGCTATAAAATCGATTTTTATGTTTTTCATATAAAAAGTCGATTTTTGGAAAGAAATATGAGTGATCACAGATTTTTCTCCTTTTGCCTCTATCTCTACCCGTTTAGCTATAAAATCGATTTTTATGTTTTCATATAAAAAATCGATTTTTGGAAAGAAATATGAGTGATCACAGATTTTCCTCCATTTGCCTCTATCTCTACCCGTTCAGCTACAAAATCGATTTTTATGTTTTTCATATAAAAAATCGATTTTTGGAAAGAAATATGAGTGATCACAGATTTTTATCCTTTTGCCCCTATCTCTACCCGTTTAGCTATAAAATCAATTTTTATGTTTTTCATATAAAAAGTAGATTTTTAGCTATAAAATCGATTTTTATGTTTTTCATATAAAAAGTCGATTTTTAGAAGGAAATGTGAGTGATCACAGATTTTTATCCTTTTGCCTCTATCACTCCCCGTTTAGCTATAAAATCGATTTTTATGTTTTCATATAAAAAATCGACTTTTAGCTATAAAATCAATTTTTATGTTTTCATATAAAAAATCGACTTTTAGCTATAAAATCGATTTTTATGTTTTTCATATAAAAAGTCGATTTTTAGAAGGAAATATGAGTGATCACAGATTTTTCTACTTTTGCCTCTATCTCTACCCTTTTAGGTATATAATCGATTTTTATGTTTTTCATATAAAAAATCGACTTTTAGCTATAAAATCGATTTTTAGAAGGAAATGTGTGTGATCACAGATTTTTATCCTTTCGCCTCTATCTCTACCCGTTTAGCTATAAAATCGATTTTTATGTTTTTCATATAAAATGTCGATTTTTAGAAGGAAATATGAGTGATCACACATTTTTATCTTTTGCCTCTATCTCTACCCGTTTAGCTATAAAATCGATTTTTATGTTTTTCATGTAAAAAGTCGATTTTTGGAAGGAAATATGGGTGATCATAGATTTTTATCCTTTCGCCTCTATCTCTACCCGTTTAGCTATAAAATCGATTTTTATGTTTTTCATATAAAAAGTAGATTTTTAGCTATAAAATCGATTTTTATGTTTTTCATATAAAAAGTCGATTTTTAGAAGGAAATGTGAGTGATCACAGATTTTTATCCTTTTGCCTCTATCTCTCCCCGTTTAGCTATAAAATCGATTTTTATGTTTTCATATAAAAAATCGACTTTTAGCTATAAAATCGATTTTTATGTTTTTCATATAAAAAGTCGATTTTTAGAAGGAAATATGAGTGATCACAGATTTTTTTACTTTTGCCTCTATCTCTACCCTTTTAGGTATATAATCGATTTTTATGTTTTTCATATAAAAATTCGACTTTTAGCTATAAAATCGATTTTTAGAAGGAAATGTGTGTGATCACAGATTTTTATCCTTTCGCCTCTATCTCTACCCGTTTAGCTATAAAATCGATTTTTATGTTTTTCATATAAAATGTCGATTTTTAGAAGGAAATATGAGTGATCACACATTTTTATCTTTTGCCTCTATCTCTACCCGTTTAGCTATAAAATCGATTTTTATGTTTTTCATGTAAAAAGTCGATTTTTAGAAGGAAATGTGTGTGATCACAGATTTTTCTACTTTTGCCTCTATCTCTACCCTTTTAGGTATATAATCGATTTTTATGTTTTTCATATAAAAAATCGACTTTTAGCTATAAAATCGATTTTTAGAAGGAAATGTGTGTGATCACAGATTTTTATCCTTTCGCCTCTATCTCTACCCGTTTAGCTATAAAATCGATTTTTATGTTTTTCATGTAAAAAGTCGATTTTTGGAAGGAAATATGGGTGATCATAGATTTTTATCCTTTCGCCTCTATCTCTACCCGTTTAGCTATAAAATCGATCTTTATGTTTTTCATATAAAAAGTAGATTTTTAGCTATAAAATCGATTTTTATGTTTTTCATATAAAAAGTCGATTTTTAGAAGGAAATGTGAGTGATCACAGATTTTTATCCTTTTGCCTCTATCTCTCCCCGTTTAGCTATAAAATCGATTTTTATGTTTTCATATAAAAAATCGACTTTTAGCTATAAAATCGATTTTTATGTTTTTCATATAAAAAGTCGATTTTTAGAAGGAAATATGAGTGATCACAGATTTTTCTACTTTTGCCTCTATCTCTACCCTTTTAGGTATATAATCGATTTTTATGTTTTTCATATAAAAAATCGACTTTTAGCTATAAAATCGATTTTTAGAAGGAAATGTGTGTGATCACAGATTTTTATCCTTTCGCCTCTATCTCTACCCGTTTAGCTATAAAATCGATTTTTATGTTTTTCATATAAAATGTCGATTTTTAGAAGGAAATATGAGTGATCACACATTTTTATCTTTTGCCTCTATCTCTACCCGTTTAGCTATAAAATCGATTTTTATGTTTTTCATGTAAAAAGTCGATTTTTGGAAGGAAATATGGGTGATCATAGATTTTTATCCTTTCGCCTCTATCTCTACCCGTTTAGCTATAAAATCGATTTTTATGTTTTTCATATAAAAAATCGATTTTTAGAAGGAAATATGAGTGATCACAGATTTTTCTCCTTTTGCCACTATCTCTACCCGTTTAGCTATAAAATCGATTTTTATGTTTTCATATAAAAAATCGATTTTTGGAAAGAAATATGAGTGATCACAGATTTTCCTCCATTTGCCTCTATCTCTACCCGTTCAGCTACAAAATCGATTTTTATGTTTTTCATATAAAAAATCGATTTTTGGAAAGAAATATGAGTGATCACAGATTTTTCTCCTTTTGCCTCTATCTCTACCCGTTTAGCTATAAAATCGATTTTTATGTTTTCATATAAAAAATCGATTTTTGGAAAGAAATATGAGTGATCACAGATTTTCCTCCATTTGCCTCTATCTCTACCCGTTCAGCTACAAAATCGATTTTTATGTTTTTCATATAAAAAATCGATTTTTGGAAAGAAATATGAGTGATCACAGATTTTTATCCTTTTGCCCCTATCTCTACCCGTTTAGCTATAAAATCGATTATTATGTTTTTCATATAAAAAATTGAATTTTAGCTATAAAATCGATTTTTATGTTTTTCATATAAAAAATCGATTTTTGGAAGGAAATATGAGTGATCACAGATTTTTATCCTTTTGTCTCTATCTCTACCCGTTTAGCTATGAAATCGATTTTTATGTTTTTCATATAAAATGTCGATTTTTAGAAGGAAATATGAGTGATCACACATTTTTATCTTTTGCCTCTATCTCTACCCGTTTAGCTATAAAATCGATTTTTATGTTTTTCATGTAAAAAGTCGATTTTTAGAAGGAAATGTGTGTGATCACAGATTTTTCTACTTTTGCCTCTATCTCTACCCTTTTAGGTATATAATCGATTTTTATGTTTTTCATATAAAAAGTCGATTTTTAGAAGGAAATGTGAGTGATCACAGATTTTTATCCTTTTGCCTCTATCTCTCCCCGTTTAGCTATAAAATCGATTTTTATGTTTTCATATAAAAAATCGACTTTTAGCTATAAAATCGATTTTTATGTTTTTCATATAAAAAGTCGATTTTTAGAAGGAAATGTGAGTGATCACAGATTTTTATCCTTTTGCCTCTATCTCTCCCCGTTTAGCTATAAAATCGATTTTTATGTTTTCATATAAAAAATCGACTTTTAGCTATAAAATCGATTTTTATGTTTTTCATATAAAAAGTCGATTTTTAGAAGGAAATATGAGTGATCACAGATTTTTCTACTTTTGCCTCTATCTCTACCCTTTTAGGTATATAATCGATTTTTATGTTTTTCATATAAAAAATCGATTTTTAGAAGGAAATATGAGTGATCACACGTTTTTATCTTTTGCCTCTATCTCTACCCGTTTAGCTATAAAATAGATTTTTATGTTTTTCATATAAAACGTCGATTTTTAGGAGGAAATATGAGTGATCACAGATTTTTATCCTTTTGCCACTATCTCTACCCGTTTAGCTATAAAATCGATTTTTATGTTTTTCATATAAAAAATCGATTTTTGGAAGGAAATATGAGTGATCACAGATTTTTATCCTTTTGTCTCTATCTCTACCCGTTTAGTTATGAAATCGATTTTTATGTTTTTCATATAAAAAGTCGATTTTTAGGAGGAAATATGAGTGATCACACAATTTTATCTTTTGCCTCTATCTCTACCCGTTTAGCTATAAAATCGATTTTTATGTTTTTCATATAAAAAGTCGATTTTTAGAAGGAAATGTGAGTGATCACAGATTTTTATCCTTTTGCCTCTATCTCTCCCCGTTTAGCTATAAAATCGATTTTTATGTTTTCATATAAAAAATCGACTTTTAGCTATAAAATCGATTTTTATGTTTTTCATATAAAAAGTCGATTTTTAGAAGGAAATATGAGTGATCACAGATTTTTATCCTTTTGCCTCTATCTCTACCCGTTTAGCTTAAAATCGATTTTTATGTTTTTCATATAAAAAGTCGATTTTTAGAAGGAAATATGAGTGATCACACATTTTTATCTTTTGCCTCTATCTCTACCCGTTTAGCTATAAAATAGATTATTATGTTTTTCATATAAAAAATTTATTTTTAGCTATAAAATCGATTTTTATGTTTTTCATATAAAAAATCGATTTTTGGAAGGAATTATGAGTGATCACAGATTTTTATCCTTTTGCCTCTATCCCTACCCGTTTAGCTATAAAATCGATTATTATGTTTTTCCTATAAAAAATTGAATTTTAGCTATAAAATCGATTTTTATGTTTTTCATATAAAAAGTCGATTTTTGGAAGGAAATATAAGTGATCACAGATTTTTATCCTTTTGCCTCTATCTCTACCCGTTTAGCTATAAAATCGATTTTTATGTTTTTCATATAAAAAGTCGATTTTTGGAAAGAAATATGAGTGATCACAGATTTTTCTCCTTTTGCCTCTATCTCTACCCGTTTAGCTATAAAATCGATTTTTATGTTTTCATATAAAAAATCGATTTTTGGAAAGAAATATGAGTGATCACAGATTTTCCTCCATTTGCCTCTATCTCTACCCGTTCAGCTACAAAATCGATTTTTATGTTTTTCATATAAAAAATCGATTTTTGGAAAGAAATATGAGTGATCACAGATTTTTATCCTTTTGCCCCTATCTCTACCCGTTTAGCTATAAAATCAATTTTTATGTTTTTCATATAAAAAGTAGATTTTTAGCTATAAAATCGATTTTTATGTTTTTCATATAAAAAGTCGATTTTTAGAAGGAAATGTGAGTGATCACAGATTTTTATCCTTTTGCCTCTATCACTCCCCGTTTAGCTATAAAATCGATTTTTATGTTTTCATATAAAAAATCGACTTTTAGCTATAAAATCAATTTTTATGTTTTCATATAAAAAATCGACTTTTAGCTATAAAATCGATTTTTATGTTTTTCATATAAAAAGTCGATTTTTAGAAGGAAATATGAGTGATCACAGATTTTTCTACTTTTGCCTCTATCTCTACCCTTTTAGGTATATAATCGATTTTTATGTTTTTCATATAAAAAATCGACTTTTAGCTATAAAATCGATTTTTAGAAGGAAATGTGTGTGATCACAGATTTTTATCCTTTCGCCTCTATCTCTACCCGTTTAGCTATAAAATCGATTTTTATGTTTTTCATATAAAATGTCGATTTTTAGAAGGAAATATGAGTGATCACACATTTTTATCTTTTGCCTCTATCTCTACCCGTTTAGCTATAAAATCGATTTTTATGTTTTTCATGTAAAAAGTCGATTTTTGGAAGGAAATATGGGTGATCATAGATTTTTATCCTTTCGCCTCTATCTCTACCCGTTTAGCTATAAAATCGATTTTTATGTTTTTCATATAAAAAGTAGATTTTTAGCTATAAAATCGATTTTTATGTTTTTCATATAAAAAGTCGATTTTTAGAAGGAAATGTGAGTGATCACAGATTTTTATCCTTTTGCCTCTATCTCTCCCCGTTTAGCTATAAAATCGATTTTTATGTTTTCATATAAAAAATCGACTTTTAGCTATAAAATCGATTTTTATGTTTTTCATATAAAAAGTCGATTTTTAGAAGGAAATATGAGTGATCACAGATTTTTTTACTTTTGCCTCTATCTCTACCCTTTTAGGTATATAATCGATTTTTATGTTTTTCATATAAAAATTCGACTTTTAGCTATAAAATCGATTTTTAGAAGGAAATGTGTGTGATCACAGATTTTTATCCTTTCGCCTCTATCTCTACCCGTTTAGCTATAAAATCGATTTTTATGTTTTTCATATAAAATGTCGATTTTTAGAAGGAAATATGAGTGATCACACATTTTTATCTTTTGCCTCTATCTCTACCCGTTTAGCTATAAAATCGATTTTTATGTTTTTCATGTAAAAAGTCGATTTTTAGAAGGAAATGTGTGTGATCACAGATTTTTCTACTTTTGCCTCTATCTCTACCCTTTTAGGTATATAATCGATTTTTATGTTTTTCATATAAAAAATCGACTTTTAGCTATAAAATCGATTTTTAGAAGGAAATGTGTGTGATCACAGATTTTTATCCTTTCGCCTCTATCTCTACCCGTTTAGCTATAAAATCGATTTTTATGTTTTTCATGTAAAAAGTCGATTTTTGGAAGGAAATATGGGTGATCATAGATTTTTATCCTTTCGCCTCTATCTCTACCCGTTTAGCTATAAAATCGATCTTTATGTTTTTCATATAAAAAGTAGATTTTTAGCTATAAAATCGATTTTTATGTTTTTCATATAAAAAGTCGATTTTTAGAAGGAAATGTGAGTGATCACAGATTTTTATCCTTTTGCCTCTATCTCTCCCCGTTTAGCTATAAAATCGATTTTTATGTTTTCATATAAAAAATCGACTTTTAGCTATAAAATCGATTTTTATGTTTTTCATATAAAAAGTCGATTTTTAGAAGGAAATATGAGTGATCACAGATTTTTCTACTTTTGCCTCTATCTCTACCCTTTTAGGTATATAATCGATTTTTATGTTTTTCATATAAAAAATCGACTTTTAGCTATAAAATCGATTTTTAGAAGGAAATGTGTGTGATCACAGATTTTTATCCTTTCGCCTCTATCTCTACCCGTTTAGCTATAAAATCGATTTTTATGTTTTTCATATAAAATGTCGATTTTTAGAAGGAAATATGAGTGATCACACATTTTTATCTTTTGCCTCTATCTCTACCCGTTTAGCTATAAAATCGATTTTTATGTTTTTCATGTAAAAAGTCGATTTTTGGAAGGAAATATGGGTGATCATAGATTTTTATCCTTTCGCCTCTATCTCTACCCGTTTAGCTATAAAATCGATTTTTATGTTTTTCATATAAAAAATCGATTTTTAGAAGGAAATATGAGTGATCACAGATTTTTCTCCTTTTGCCACTATCTCTACCCGTTTAGCTATAAAATCGATTTTTATGTTTTCATATAAAAAATCGATTTTTGGAAAGAAATATGAGTGATCACAGATTTTCCTCCATTTGCCTCTATCTCTACCCGTTCAGCTACAAAATCGATTTTTATGTTTTTCATATAAAAAATCGATTTTTGGAAAGAAATATGAGTGATCACAGATTTTTATCCTTTTGCCCCTATCTCTACCCGTTTAGCTATAAAATCAATTTTTATGTTTTTCATATAAAAAGTAGATTTTTAGCTATAAAATCGATTTTTATGTTTTTCATATAAAAAGTCGATTTTTAGAAGGAAATGTGAGTGATCACAGATTTTTATCCTTTTGCCTCTATCTCTCCCCGTTTAGCTATAAAATCGATTTTTATGTTTTCATATAAAAAATCGACTTTTAGCTATAAAATCGATTTTTATGTTTTTCATATAAAAAGTCGATTTTTAGAAGGAAATATGAGTGATCACAGATTTTTCTACTTTTGCCTCTATCTCTACCCTTTTAGGTATATAATCGATTTTTATGTTTTTCATATAAAAAATCGACTTTTAGCTATAAAATCGATTTTTAGAAGGAAATGTGTGTGATCACAGATTTTTATCCTTTCGCCTCTATCTCTACCCGTTTAGCTATAAAATCGATTTTTATGTTTTTCATATAAAATGTCGATTTTTAGAAGGAAATATGAGTGATCACACATTTTTATCTTTTGCCTCTATCTCTACCCGTTTAGCTATAAAATCGATTTTTATGTTTTTCATGTAAAAAGTCGATTTTTGGAAGGAAATATGGGTGATCATAGATTTTTATCCTTTCGCCTCTATCTCTACCCGTTTAGCTATAAAATCGATTTTTATGTTTTTCATATAAAAAATCGATTTTTGGAAGGAATTATGAGTGATCACAGATTTTTATCCTTTTGCCTCTATCTCTACCCGTTTAGCTATAAAATCGATTATTATGTTTTTCATATAAAAAATTGAATTTTAGCTATAAAATCGATTTTTATGTTTTTCATATAAAAAATCGATTTTTGGAAGGAAATATGAGTGATCACAGATTTTTATCCTTTTGTCTCTATCTCTACCCGTTTAGCTATGAAATCGATTTTTATGTTTTTCATATAAAAAATCGATTTTTGGAAGGAAATATGAGTGATCACAGACTTTTATCCTTTTGCCTCTATCTCTACACGTTTAGCTATAAAATCGATTTTTATGTTTTTCATATAAAAAATCGATTTTTTAAAGGAAATATAAGTGATCACAGATTTTTATCCTTTTACCACTATCTCTACCCGTTTAGCTATAAAATCGATTTTTATGTTTTTCATATAAAAAGTCGACTTTTATCTAGAAAATCGATTTTTATGTTTTTCACATAAAAAATCGACTTTTAGCTATAAAAGCAATTTTTATGTTTTTCATATAAAAAATCGATTTTTGGAAGGAAATATGAGTGATCACAGATTTTTATCCTTTTGCCACTATCTCTACCCGTTTAGCTATAAAATCGATATTTATGTGTTTCATATAAAAAATTGATTTTTGGAAGGAATTGTGAGTGATCACAGATTTTTATCCTTTTGCCTCTATCTCTACCCGTTTAGCTATAAAATCGATTATTATGTTTTTCATATAAAAAATCGATTTTTGGAAGGAAATAGGAGTGATCACAGATTTTTATCCTTTTGCCACTATCTCTACCCGTTTAGCTATAAAATCGATTTTTATGTTTTTCATATAAAAAGTCGACTTTTAGCTAGAAAATCGATTTTTATGTTTTTCACATAAAAAATCGACTTTTAGCCATAAAATCGATTTTTGTGTTTTTCATATAAAAAATCGATTTTTGGAAGGAAATATGAGTGATCACAGATTTTTATCCTTTTACCACTATCTCTACCCGTTTAGCTATAAAATCGATTTTTATGTTTTTCATATAAAAAATCGATTTTTGGAAGGAAATAGGAGTGATCACAGATTTTTATCCTTTTACAATTATCTCTACCCGTTTAGCTATAAAATCGATTTTTATGTTTTTCATATAAAAAGTCGACTTTTAGCTAGAAAATCGATTTTTATGTTTTTCACATAAAAAATCGACTTTTGGAAGGAAATATGAGTGATCACAGATTTTTATCCTTTTACCACTATCTCTACGCGTTTAGCTATAAAATCGATTTTTATGTTTTCATATAAAAAATCGACTTTTAGCTATAAAATCGATTTTTATGTTTTTCATATAAAAAATCGATTTTTGGAAGGAATTATGAGTGATCACAGATTTTTCTACTTTTGCCTCTATCTCTAACCGTTTAGCTATAAAATCGATTTTTAGAAGGAAATGTGTGTGATCACAGATTTTTATCCTTTCGCCTCTATCTCTACCCGTTTAGCTATAAAATCGATTTTTATGTTTTTCATATAAAATGTCGATTTTTAGAAGGAAATATGAGTGATCACACATTTTTATCTTTTGCCTCTATCTCTACCCGTTTAGCTATAAAATCGATTTTTATGTTTTTCATGTAAAAAGTCGATTTTTGGAAGGAAATATGGGTGATCATAGATTTTTATCCTTTCGCCTCTATCTCTACCCGTTTAGCTATAAAATCGATTTTTATGTTTTTCATATAAAAAATCGATTTTTAGAAGGAAATATGAGTGATCACAGATTTTTCTCCTTTTGCCACTATCTCTACCCGTTTAGCTATAAAATCGATTTTTATGTTTTTCATATAAAAAGTCGACTTTTAGCTAGAAAATCGATTTTTATGTTTTTCACATAAACAATCAATTTTTATCTTTTTCATATAAAAAATTGATTTTTGGAAGGAATTATGAGTGATCATAGATTTTTATCCTTTCGCCTCTATCTCTACCCGTTTAGCTATAAAATCGATTTTTATGTTTTTCATATAAAAAATCGATTTTTAGAAGGAAATATGAGTGATCACAGATTTTTATTCTTTTGCCACTATCTCTACCCGTTTAGCTATAAAATCGATTTTAATGTTTTTCATATAAAAAATCGATTTTTGGAAGGAATTATGAGTGATCACAGATTTTTATCTTTTGCCTCTATCTCTAGCCGTTTAGCTATAAAATCGATTATTATGTTTTTCATATAAAAAAATGAATTTTAGCTATAAAATCGATTTTTGTGTTTTTCATATAAAAAATCGATTTTTGGAAGGAAATATGAGTGATCACAGATTTTTATCCTTTTGTCTCTATCTCTACCCGTTTAGCTATGAAATCGATTTTTATGTTTTTCATATAAAAAATCGATTTTTGGAAGGAAATATGAGTGATCACAGACTTTTATCCTTTTGCCTCTATCTCTACACGTTTAGCTATAAAATCGATTTTTATGTTTTTCATATAAAAAATCGATTTTTAAAAGGAAATATAAGTGATCACAGATTTTTATCCTTTTACCACTATCTCTACCCGTTTAGCTATAAAATCGATTTTTATGTTTTTCATATAAAAAGTTGACTTTTATCTAGAAAATCGATTTTTATGTTTTTCACGTAAAAAATCGACTTTTAGCTATAAAAGCAATTTTTATGTTTTTCATATAAAAAATCGATTTTTGGAAGGAAATATGAGTGATCACAGATTTTTATCCTTTTGCCACTATCTCTACCCGTTTAGCTATAAAATCGATTATTATGTTTTTCATATAAAAAATCGATTTTTGGAAGGAAACAGGAGTGATCACAGATTTTTATCCTTTTGCCACTATCTCTACCCGTTTAGCTATAAAATCGATATTTATGTGTTTCATATAAAAAATTGATTTTTGGAAGGAATTGTGAGTGATCACAGATTTTTATCCTTTTGCCTCTATCTCTACCCGTTTAGCTATAAAATCGATTATTATGTTTTTCATATAAAAAATCGATTTTTGGAAGGAAATAGGAGTGATCACAGATTTTTATCCTTTTGCCACTATCTCTACCCGTTTAGCTATAAAATCGATTTTTATGTTTTTCATATAAAAAGTCGACTTTTAGCTAGAAAATCGATTTTTATGTTTTTCACATAAAAAATCGACTTTTAGCCATAAAATCGATTTTTGTGTTTTTCATATAAAAAATCGATTTTTGGAAGGAAATATGAGTGATCACAGATTTTTATCCTTTTACCACTATCTCTACCCGTTTAGCTATAAAATCGATTTTTATGTTTTTCATATAAAAAATCGATTTTTGGAAGGAAATAGGAGTGATCACAGATTTTTATCCTTTTACAATTATCTCTACCCGTTTAGCTATAAAATCGATTTTTATGTTTTTCATATAAAAAGTCGACTTTTAGCTAGAAAATCGATTTTTATGTTTTTCACATAAAAAATCGACTTTTGGAAGGAAATATGAGTGATCACAGATTTTTATCCTTTTGCCTCTATCTCTCCCCGTTTAGCTATAAAATCGATTTTTATGTTTTCATATAAAAAATCGACTTTTAGCTATAAAATCGATTTTTATGTTTTTCATATAAAAAATCGACTTTTGGAAGGAAATATGAGTGATCACAGATTTTTCTACTTTTGCCTCTATCTCTAACCGTTTAGCTATAAAATCGATTTTTAGAAGGAAATGTGTGTGATCACAGATTTTTATCCTTTCGCCTCTATCTCTACCCGTTTAGCTATAAAATCGATTTTTATGTTTTTCATATAAAATGTCGATTTTTAGAAGGAAATATGAGTGATCACACATTTTTATCTTTTGCCTCTATCTCTACCCGTTTAGCTATAAAATCGATTTTTATGTTTTTCATGTAAAAAGTCGATTTTTGGAAGGAAATATGGGTGATCATAGATTTTTATCCTTTCGCCTCTATCTCTACCCGTTTAGCTATAAAATCGATTTTTATGTTTTTCATATAAAAAATCGATTTTTAGAAGGAAATATGAGTGATCACAGATTTTTCTCCTTTTGCCACTATCTCTACCCGTTTAGCTATAAAATCGATTTTTATGTTTTTCATATAAAAAGTCGACTTTTAGCTAGAAAATCGATTTTTATGTTTTTCACATAAACAATCAATTTTTATCTTTTTCATATAAAAAATTGATTTTTGGAAGGAATTATGAGTGATCATAGATTTTTATCCTTTCGCCTCTATCTCTACCCGTTTAGCTATAAAATCGATTTTTATGTTTTTCATATAAAAAATCGATTTTTAGAAGGAAATATGAGTGATCACAGATTTTTATTCTTTTGCCACTATCTCTACCCGTTTAGCTATAAAATCGATTTTAATGTTTTTCATATAAAAAATCGATTTTTGGAAGGAATTATGAGTGATCACAGATTTTTATCCTTTTGCCTCTATCTCTACCCGTTTAGCTATAAAATCGATTATTATGTTTTTCATATAAAAAATTGAATTTTAGCTATAAAATCGATTTTTATGTTTTTCATATAAAAAATCGATTTTTGGAAGGAAATATGAGTGATCACAGATTTTTATCCTTTTGTCTCTATCTCTACCCGTTTAGCTATGAAATCGATTTTTATGTTTTTCATATAAAAAATCGATTTTTGGAAGGAAATATGAGTGATCACAGACTTTTATCCTTTTGCCTCTATCTCTACACGTTTAGCTATAAAATCGATTTTTATGTTTTTCATATAAAAAATCGATTTTTAAAAGGAAATATAAGTGATCACAGATTTTTATCCTTTTACCACTATCTCTACCCGTTTAGCTATAAAATCGATTTTTATGTTTTTCATATAAAAAGTCGACTTTTATCTAGAAAATCGATTTTTATGTTTTTCACATAAAAAATCGACTTTTAGCTATAAAAGCAATTTTTATGTTTTTCATATAAAAAATCGATTTTTGGAAGGAAATATGAGTGATCACAGATTTTTATCCTTTTGCCACTATCTCTACCCGTTTAGCTATAAAATCGATATTTATGTGTTTCATATAAAAAATTGATTTTTGGAAGGAATTGTGAGTGATCACAGATTTTTATCCTTTTGCCTCTATCTCTACCCGTTTAGCTATAAAATCGATTATTATGTTTTTCATATAAAAAATCGATTTTTGGAAGGAAATAGGAGTGATCACAGATTTTTATCCTTTTGCCACTATCTCTACCCGTTTAGCTATAAAATCGATTTTTATGTTTTTCATATAAAAAGTCGACTTTTAGCTAGAAAATCGATTTTTATGTTTTTCACATAAAAAATCGACTTTTAGCCATAAAATCGATTTTTGTGTTTTTCATATAAAAAATCGATTTTTGGAAGGAAATATGAGTGATCACAGATTTTTATCCTTTTACCACTATCTCTACCCGTTTAGCTATAAAATCGATTTTTATGTTTTTCATATAAAAAGTCGACTTTTAGCTAGAAAATCGATTTTTATGTTTTTCACATAAAAAATCGACTTTTGGAAGGAAATATGAGTGATCACAGATTTTTATCCTTTTGCCTCTATCTCTCCCCGTTTAGCTATAAAATCGATTTTTATGTTTTCATATAAAAAATCGACTTTTAGCTATAAAATCGATTTTTATGTTTTTCATATAAAAAATCGACTTTTGGAAGGAAATATGAGTGATCACAGATTTTTCTACTTTTGCCTCTATCTCTAACCGTTTAGCTATAAAATCGATTTTTAGAAGGAAATGTGTGTGATCACAGATTTTTATCCTTTCGCCTCTATCTCTACCCGTTTAGCTATAAAATCGATTTTTATGTTTTTCATATAAAATGTCGATTTTTAGAAGGAAATATGAGTGATCACACATTTTTATCTTTTGCCTCTATCTCTACCCGTTTAGCTATAAAATCGATTTTTATGTTTTTCATGTAAAAAGTCGATTTTTGGAAGGAAATATGGGTGATCATAGATTTTTATCCTTTCGCCTCTATCTCTACCCGTTTAGCTATAAAATCGATTTTTATGTTTTTCATATAAAAAATCGATTTTTAGAAGGAAATATGAGTGATCACAGATTTTTCTCCTTTTGCCACTATCTCTACCCGTTTAGCTATAAAATCGATTTTTATGTTTTTCATATAAAAAGTCGACTTTTAGCTAGAAAATCGATTTTTATGTTTTTCACATAAACAATCAATTTTTATCTTTTTCATATAAAAAATTGATTTTTGGAAGGAATTATGAGTGATCATAGATTTTTATCCTTTCGCCTCTATCTCTACCCGTTTAGCTATAAAATCGATTTTTATGTTTTTCATATAAAAAATCGATTTTTAGAAGGAAATATGAGTGATCACAGATTTTTATTCTTTTGCCACTATCTCTACCCGTTTAGCTATAAAATCGATTTTAATGTTTTTCATATAAAAAATCGATTTTTGGAAGGAATTATGAGTGATCACAGATTTTTATCCTTTTGCCTCTATCTCTACCCGTTTAGCTATAAAATCGATTATTATGTTTTTCATATAAAAAATTGAATTTTAGCTATAAAATCGATTTTTATGTTTTTCATATAAAAAATCGATTTTTGGAAGGAGATATGAGTGATCACAGATTTTTATCTTTTGCCTCTATCTCTAGCCGTTTAGCTATAAAATCGATTATTATGTTTTTCATATAAAAAAATGAATTTTAGCTATAAAATCGATTTTTGTGTTTTTCATATAAAAAATCGATTTTTGGAAGGAAATATGAGTGATCACAGATTTTTATCCTTTTGTCTCTATCTCTACCCGTTTAGCTATGAAATCGATTTTTATGTTTTTCATATAAAAAATCGATTTTTGGAAGGAAATATGAGTGATCACAGACTTTTATCCTTTTGCCTCTATCTCTACACGTTTAGCTATAAAATCGATTTTTATGTTTTTCATATAAAAAATCGATTTTTAAAAGGAAATATAAGTGATCACAGATTTTTATCCTTTTACCACTATCTCTACCCGTTTAGCTATAAAATCGATTTTTATGTTTTTCATATAAAAAGTTGACTTTTATCTAGAAAATCGATTTTTATGTTTTTCACGTAAAAAATCGACTTTTAGCTATAAAAGCAATTTTTATGTTTTTCATATAAAAAATCGATTTTTGGAAGGAAATATGAGTGATCACAGATTTTTATCCTTTTGCCACTATCTCTACCCGTTTAGCTATAAAATCGATTATTATGTTTTTCATATAAAAAATCGATTTTTGGAAGGAAACAGGAGTGATCACAGATTTTTATCCTTTTGCCACTATCTCTACCCGTTTAGCTATAAAATCGATTTTTATGTTTTTCATATAAAAAGTCGACTTTTATCTAGAAAATCGATTTTTATGTTTTTCACATAAAAAATCGACTTTTAGCTATAAAAGCAATTTTTATGTTTTTCATATAAAAAATCGATTTTTGGAAGGAAATATGAGTGATCACAGATTTTTATCCTTTTGCCACTATCTCTACCCGTTTAGCTATAAAATCGATATTTATGTGTTTCATATAAAAAATTGATTTTTGGAAGGAATTGTGAGTGATCACAGATTTTTATCCTTTTGTCTCTATCTCTACCCGTTTAGATATGAAATCGATTTTTATGTTTTTCATATAAAAAATCGATTTTTGGAAGGAAATATGAGTGATCACAGACTTTTATCCTTTTGCCTCTATCTCTACACGTTTAGCTATAAAATCGATTTTTATGTTTTTCATATAAAAAATCGATTTTTAAAAGGAAATATAAGTGATCACAGATTTTTATCCTTTTACCACTATCTCTACCCGTTTAGCTATAAAATCGATTTTTATGTTTTTCATATAAAAAGTCGACTTTTATCTAGAAAATCGATTTTTATGTTTTTCACATAAAAAATCGACTTTTAGCTATAAAAGCAATTTTTATGTTTTTCATATAAAAAATCGATTTTTGGAAGGAAATATGAGTGATCACAGATTTTTATCCTTTTGCCACTATCTCTACCCGTTTAGCTATAAAATCGATATTTATGTGTTTCATATAAAAAATTGATTTTTGGAAGGAATTGTGAGTGATCACAGATTTTTATCCTTTTGTCTCTATCTCTACCCGTTTAGCTATGAAATCGATTTTTATGTTTTTCATATAAAAAATCGATTTTTGGAAGGAAATATGAGTGATCACAGACTTTTATCCTTTTGCCTCTATCTCTACACGTTTAGCTATAAAATCGATTTTTATGTTTTTCATATAAAAAATCGATTTTTAAAAGGAAATATAAGTGATCACAGATTTTTATCCTTTTGCCTCTATCTCTCCCGTTTAGCTATAAAATCGATTTTTATGTTTTTCATATAAAAAGTCGACTTTTATCTAGAAAATCGATTTTTATGTTTTTCACATAAAAAATCGACTTTTAGCTATAAAAGCAATTTTTATGTTTTTCATATAAAAAATCGATTTTTGGAAGGAAATATGAGTGATCACAGATTTTTATCCTTTTGCCACTATCTCTACCCGTTTAGCTATAAAATCGATTTTTAGAAGGAAATGTGTGTGATCACAGATTTTTATCCTTTCGCCTCTATCTCTACCCGTTTAGCTATAAAATCGATTTTTATGTTTTTCATATAAAATGTCGATTTTTAGAAGGAAATATGAGTGATCACACATTTTTATCTTTTGCCTCTATCTCTACCCGTTTAGCTATAAAATCGATTTTTATGTTTTTCATGTAAAAAGTCGATTTTTGGAAGGAAATATGGGTGATCATAGATTTTTATCCTTTCGCCTCTATCTCTACCCGTTTAGCTATAAAATCGATTTTTATGTTTTTCATATAAAAAATCGATTTTTAGAAGGAAATATGAGTGATCACAGATTTTTCTCCTTTTGCCACTATCTCTACCCGTTTAGCTATAAAATCGATTTTTATGTTTTTCATATAAAAAGTCGACTTTTAGCTAGAAAATCGATTTTTATGTTTTTCACATAAACAATCAATTTTTATGTTTTTCATATAAAAAATTGATTTTTGGAAGGAAATATGAGTGATCACAGATTTTTATTCTTTTGCCACTATCTCTACCCGTTTAGCTATAAAATCGATTTTAATGTTTTTCATATAAAAAATCGATTTTTGGAAGGAATTATGAGTGATCACAGATTTTTATCCTTTTGCCTCTATCTCTACCCGTTTAGCTATAAAATCGATTATTATGTTTTTCATATAAAAAATTGAATTTTAGCTATAAAATCGATTTTTATGTTTTTCATATAAAAAATCGATTTTTGGAAGGAGATATGAGTGATCACAGATTTTTATCCTTTTGCCTCTATCTCTAGCCGTTTAGCTATAAAATCGATTATTATGTTTTTCATATAAAAAATTGAATTATAGCTATAAAATCGATTTTTATGTTTTTCATATAAAAAATCGATTTTTGGAAGGAAATATGAGTGATCACAGATTTTTATCCTTTTGTCTCTATCTCTACCCGTTTAGCTATGAAATCGATTTTTATGTTTTTCATATAAAAAATCGATTTTTGGAAGGAAATATGAGTGATCACAGACTTTTATCCTTTTGCCTCTATCTCTACACGTTTAGCTATAAAATCGATTTTTATGTTTTTCATATAAAAAATCGATTTTTAAAAGGAAATATAAGTGATCACAGATTTTTATCCTTTTACCACTATCTCTACCCGTTTAGCTATAAAATCGATTTTTATGTTTTTCATATAAAAAGTCGACTTTTATCTAGAAAATCGATTTTTATGTTTTTCACATAAAAAATCGACTTTTAGCTATAAAAGCAATTTTTATGTTTTTCATATAAAAAATCGATTTTTGGAAGGAAATATGAGTGATCACAGATTTTTATCCTTTTGCCACTATCTCTACCCGTTTAGCTATAAAATCGATATTTATGTGTTTCATATAAAAAATTGATTTTTGGAAGGAATTGTGAGTGATCACAGATTTTTATCCTTTTGCCTCTATCTCTACCCGTTTAGCTATAAAATCGATTATTATGTTTTTCATATAAAAAATTGATTTTTGGAAAGAAATAGGAGTGATCACAGATTTTTATCCTTTTGCCACTATCTCTACCCGTTTAGCTATAAAATCGATTTTTATGTTTTTCATATAAAAAGTCGACTTTTATCTAGAAAATCGATTTTTATGTTTTTCACATAAAAAATCGACTTTTAGCTATAAAAGCAATTTTTATGTTTTTCATATAAAAAATCGATTTTTGGAAGGAAATATGAGTGATCACAGATTTTTATCATTTTGCCACTATCTCTACCCGTTTAGCTATAAAATCGATATTTATGTGTTTCATATAAAAAATTGATTTTTGGAAGGAATTGTGAGTGATCACAGATTTTTATCCTTTTGCCTCTATCTCTACCCGTTTAGCTATAAAATCGATTATTATGTTTTTCATATAAAAAATCGATTTTTGGAAGGAAATAGGAGTGATCACAGATTTTTATCCTTTTACAATTATCTCTACCCGTTTAGCTATAAAATCGATTTTTATGTTTTTCATATAAAAAGTCGACTTTTAGCTAGAAAATCGATTTTTATGTTTTTCACATAAAAAATCGACTTTTGGAAGGAATTATGAGTGATCACAGATTTTTATCTTTTTACCACTATCTCTACCCGTTTAGCTATAAAATCGATTTTAATGTTTTTCATATAAAAAATCGATTTTTGGAAGGAATTATGAGTGATCACAGATTTTTATCCTTTTGCCTCTATCCCTACCCGTTTAGCTATAAAATCGATTATTATGTTTTTCATATAAAAAATTGAATTTTAGCTAGAAAATCGATTTTTATGTTTTTCACATAAAAAATCGACTTTTGGAAGGAAATATGAGTGATCACAGATTTTTATTCTTTTGCCTCTATCTCTACCCGTTTAGCTATAAAATCGATTATTATGTTTTTCATATAAAAAATTGAATTTTAGCTATAAAATCGATTTTTATGTTTTTCATATAAAAAATCGATTTTTGGAAGGAAATATGAGTGATCACAGATTTTTATCCTTTTTCCACTATCTCTACCCGTTTAGCTATAAAATCGATTTTAATGTTTTTCATATAAAAAGTCGACTTTTAGCTAGAAAATCGATTTTTATGTTTTTCACATAAAAAATCGACTTTTAGCTATAAAATCGATTTTTATGTTTTTCATATAAAAAATCGATTTTTGGAAGGAATTATGAGTGATCACAGATTTTTATCCTTTTACCACTATCTCTACGCGTTTAGCTATAAAATCGATTTTTATGTTTTTCATATAAAAAGTCGACTTTTAGCTAGAAAACAGATTTTTATGTTTTTCACATAAAAAATCGACTTTTAGCTATAAAATCGATTTTTATGTTTTTCATATAAAAAATCGATTTTTGGAAGGAATTATGAGTGATCACAGATTTTTATCTATTTACCACTATCTCTACCCGTTTAGCTATAAAATCGATTTTAATGTTTTTCATATAAAAAATCGATTTTTGGAAGGAATTATGAGTGATCACAGATTTTTATCCTTTTGCCTCTATCCCTACCCGTTTAGCTATAAAATCGATTATTATGTTTTTCATATAAAAAATTGAATTTTAGCTATAAAATCGATTTTTATGTTTTTCATATAAAAAGTCGACTTTTAGCTAGAAAATCGATTTTTATGTTTTTCACATAAAAAATCGACTTTTAGCTATAAAATCGATTTTTATGTTTTTCATATAAAAAATCGATTTTTGGAAGGAAATATGAGTGATCACACATTTTTATCTTTTGCCACTATCTCTACCCGTTTAGCTATAAAATCGATATTTATGTTTTTCATATAAAAAATCGATTTTTGGAAGGAATTGTGAATGATCACAGATTTTTATCCTTTTGCCTCTATCTCTACCCGTTTAGCTATAAAATCGATTATTATGTTTTTCATATAAAAAATTTATTTTTAGCTATAAAATCGATTTTTATGTTTTTCATATAAAAAATCGATTTTTGGAAGGAATTATGAGTGATCACAGATTTTTATCCTTTTATCCTTTTGCCTCTATCTCTACCCGTTTAACTATAAAATCGATTTTTATGTTTTTCATATAAAAAATCGATTTTTGGAAGGAAATATGAGTGATCACAGATTTTTATCCTTTTGCCACTATCTCTACCCGTTTAGCTATAAAATCGATTTTAATGTTTTTCATATAAAAAATCGATTTTTGGAAGGAATTATGAGTGATCACAGATTTTTATCATTTTGCCTCTATCTCTACCCGTTTAGCTATAAAATCGATTATTATGTTTTTCATATAAAAAATTGAATTTTAGCTATAAAATCGATTTTTATGTTTTTCATATAAAAAATCGATTTTTGGAAAGAAATATGAGTGATGACAGATTTTTATCCTTTTGCCTCTATCTCTACCCGTTTAGCTTAAAATCGATTTTTATGTTTTTCATATAAAAAATCGATTTTTGGAAGAAAATATGAGTGATCACAGATTTTTATCCTTTTGCCTCTATCTCTACCCGTTTAGCTATAAAATCGATTTTTATGTTTTTCATGTAAAAAGTCGATTTTTGGAAGGAATTATGGGTGATCATAGATTTTTATCCTTTTGCCTCTATCTCTACCCGTTTAACTATAAAATCGATTTTTATGTTTTTCATATAAAAAGTCGATTTTTGGAAGGAATTATGGGTGATCATAGATTTTTATCCTTTTGCCTCTATCTCTACCCGTTTAACTATAAAATCGATTTTTATGTTTTTCATATAAAAAGTCGACTTTTATCTAGAAAATCGATTTTTATGTTTTTCACATAAAAAATCGACTTTTAGCTATAAAAGCAATTTTTATGTTTTTCATATAAAAAATCGATTTTTGGAAGGAAATATGAGTGATCACAGATTTTTATCCTTTTGCCACTATCTCTACCCGTTTAGCTATAAAATCGATATTTATGTGTTTCATATAAAAAATTGATTTTTGGAAGGAATTGTGAGTGATCACAGATTTTTATCCTTTTGCCTCTATCTCTACCCGTTTAGCTATAAAATCGATTATTATGTTTTTCATATAAAAAATCGATTTTTGGAAGGAAATAGGAGTGATCACAGATTTTTATCCTTTTACAATTATCTCTACCCGTTTAGCTATAAAATCGATTTTTATGTTTTTCATATAAAAAGTCGACTTTTAGCTAGAAAATCGATTTTTATGTTTTTCACATAAAAAATCGACTTTTGGAAGGAAATATGAGTGATCACAGATTTTTATTCTTTTGCCACTATCTCTACCCGTTTAGCTATAAAATCGATTTTAATGTTTTTCATATAAAAAATCGATTTTTGGAAGGAATTATGAGTGATCACAGATTTTTATCTTTTTACCACTATCTCTACCCGTTTAGCTATAAAATCGATTTTAATGTTTTTCATATAAAAAATCGATTTTTGGAAGGAATTATGAGTGATCACAGATTTTTATCCTTTTGCCTCTATCCCTACCCGTTTAGCTATAAAATCGATTATTATGTTTTTCATATAAAAAATTGAATTTTAGCTAGAAAATCGATTTTTATGTTTTTCACATAAAAAATCGACTTTTGGAAGGAAATATGAGTGATCACAGATTTTTATTCTTTTGCCTCTATCTCTACCCGTTTAGCTATAAAATCGATTATTATGTTTTTCATATAAAAAATTGAATTTTAGCTATAAAATCGATTTTTATGTTTTTCATATAAAAAATCGATTTTTGGAAGGAAATATGAGTGATCACAGATTTTTATCCTTTTTCCACTATCTCTACCCGTTTAGCTATAAAATCGATTTTAATGTTTTTCATATAAAAAGTCGACTTTTAGCTAGAAAATCGATTTTTATGTTTTTCACATAAAAAATCGACTTTTAGCTATAAAATCGATTTTTATGTTTTTCATATAAAAAATCGATTTTTGGAAGGAATTATGAGTGATCACAGATTTTTATCCTTTTACCACTATCTCTACGCGTTTAGCTATAAAATCGATTTTTATGTTTTTCATATAAAAAGTCGACTTTTAGCTAGAAAATCGATTTTTATGTTTTTCACATAAAAAATCGACTTTTAGCTATAAAATCGATTTTTATGTTTTTCATATAAAAAATCGATTTTTGGAAGGAATTATGAGTGATCACAGATTTTTATCTTTTTACCACTATCTCTACCCGTTTAGCTATAAAATCGATTTTAATGTTTTTCATATAAAAAATCGATTTTTGGAAGGAATTATGAGTGATCACAGATTTTTATCCTTTTGCCTCTATCCCTACCCGTTTAGCTATAAAATCGATTATTATGTTTTTCATATAAAAAATTGAATTTTAGCTATAAAATCGATTTTTATGTTTTTCATATAAAAAGTCGACTTTTAGCTAGAAAATCGATTTTTATGTTTTTCACATAAAAAATCGACTTTTAGCTATAAAATCGATTTTTATGTTTTTCATATAAAAAATCGATTTTTGGAAGGAAATATGAGTGATCACACATTTTTATCTTTTGCCACTATCTCTACCCGTTTAGCTATAAAATCGATTTTTATGTTTTTCATATAAAAAGTCCACTTTTAGCTAGAAAATCGATTTTTATGTTTTTCACATAAAAAATCGACTTTTAGCTATAAAATCGATTTTTATGTTTTTCATATAAAAAATCGATTTTTGGAAGGAAATATGAGTGATCACACATTTTTATCTTTTGCCACTATCTCTACCCGTTTAGCTATAAAATCGATATTTATGTTTTTCATATAAAAAATCGATTTTTGGAAGGAATTGTGAATGATCACAGATTTTTATCCATTTGCCTCTATCTCTACCCGTTTAGCTATAAAATCGATTATTATGTTTTTCATATAAAAAATTTATTTTTAGCTATAAAATCGATTTTTATGTTTTTCATATAAAAAATCGATTTTTGGAAGGAATTATGAGTGATCACAGATTTTTATCCTTTTATCCTTTTGCCTCTATCTCTACCCGTTTAACTATAAAATCGATTTTTATGTTTTTCATATAAAAAATCGATTTTTGGAAGGAAATATGAGTGATCACAGATTTTTATCCTTTTGCCACTATCTCTACCCGTTTAGCTATAAAATCGATTTTAATGTTTTTCATATAAAAAATCGATTTTTGGAAGGAATTATGAGTGATCACAGATTTTTATCATTTTGCCTCTATCTCTACCCGTTTAGCTATAAAATCGATTATTATGTTTTTCATATAAAAAATTGAATTTTAGCTATAAAATCGATTTTTATGTTTTTCATATAAAAAATCGATTTTTGGAAAGAAATATGAGTGATGACAGATTTTTATCCTTTTGCCTCTATCTCTACCCGTTTAGCTTAAAATCGATTTTTATGTTTTTCATATAAAAAATCGATTTTTGGAAGAAAATATGAGTGATCACAGATTTTTATCCTTTTGCCTCTATCTCTACCCGTTTAGCTATAAAATCGATTTTTATGTTTTTCATGTAAAAAGTCGATTTTTGGAAGGAATTATGGGTGATCATAGATTTTTATCCTTTTGCCTCTATCTCTACCCGTTTAACTATAAAATCGATTTTTATGTTTTTCATATAAAAAATCGATTTTTGGAAGGAATTATGAGTGATCACAGATTTTTATCCTTTTACCACTATCTCTACGCGTTTAGCTATAAAATCGATTTTTATGTTTTTCATATAAAAAGTCGACTTTTAGCTAGAAAATCGATTTTTATGTTTTTCACATAAAAAATCGACTTTTAGCTATAAAATCGATTTTTATGTTTTTCATATAAAAAATCGATTTTTGGAAGGAATTATGAGTGATCACAGATTTTTATCCTTTTACCACTATCTCTACGCGTTTAGCTATAAAATCGATTTTTATGTTTTTCATATAAAAAATCGATTTTTGGAAGGAAATATGAGTGATCACAGATTTTTATCCTTTTGTCTCTATCTCTACCCGTTTAGCTATGAAATCGATTTTTATGTTTTTCATATAAAAAGTCGATTTTTAGGAGGAAATATGAGTGATCACACATTTTTATCTTTTGCCTCTATCTCTACCCGTTTAGCTATAAAATCGATTTTTATGTTTTTCATATAAAACGTCGATTTTTGGAAGGAATTATGAGTGATAACAGATTTTTATCCTTTTGCCTCTATCTCTACCCGTTTAGCTATAAAATCGATTTTTATGTTTTTCATATAAAAAGTCGATTTTTAGGAGGAAATATGAGTGATCACACAATTTTATCTTTTGCCTCTATCTCTACCCGTTTAGCTATAAAATCGATTTTTATGTTTTTCATATAAAACGTCGATTTTTGGAAGGAATTATGAGTGATAACAGATTTTTATCCTTTTGCCTCTATCTCTACCCGTTTAGCTATAAAATCGATTTTTATGTTTTTCATATAAAAAGTCGATTTTTAGGAGGAAATATGAGTGATCACACAATTTTATCTTTTGCCTCTATCTCTACCCGTTTAGCTATAAAATCGATTTTTATGTTTTTCATATAAAAAATCGATTTTTGGAAGGAAATAGGAGTGATCACAGATTTTTATCCTTTTACTACTATCTCTACCCGTTTAGCTATAAAATCGATTTTTATGTTTTTCATATAAAAAGTCGACTTTTAGCTAGAAAATCGATTTTTATGTTTTTCACATAAAAAATCGACTTTTAGCTATAAAATCGATTTTTATGTTTTTCATATAAAAAATCGATTTTTGGAAGGAATTATGAGTGATCACAGATTTTTATCCTTTTGCCTCTATCTCTACCCGTTTAGCTATAAAATCGATTATTATGTTTTTCATATAAAAAATCGATTTTTAGAAGGAAATATGAGTGATCACAGATTTTTATCCTTTTGCCTCTATCTCCACCCGTTTAGCTATAAAATCGATTTTTATGTTTTTCATATAAAAAATCGATTTTTGGAAGGAAATATGAGAGATCACAGATTTTTATCCTTTTGCCTCTATCTCTACCCGTTTAGCTATAAAATCGATTTTTATGTTTTTCATATAAAAAGTTGATTTTTAGAAGGAAATATGAGTGATCACAGATCTTTCTCCTTTTGCCTCTATCTCTACCCGTTTGGTTGTAAAATCGATTTTTATGTTTTTCATATAAAAAGTCGATTTTTATAAGGAAATATGAGTGATCACAGATTTTAATCTTTTGCCTCTATCTCTACCCGTTTAGTTATCAAATCGATTTTTATGTTTTTCATATAAAAAATCGATTTTTGGAAGGAATTATGAGTGATCACAGATTTTTATCCTTTTGTCTCTATCTCTACCCGTTTAGCTATGAAATCGATTTTTATGTTTTTCATATAAAAAGTCGATTTTTAGGAGGAAATATGAGTGATCACACATTTTTATCTTTTGCCTCTATCTCTACCCGTTTAGCTATAAAATCGATTTTTATGTTTTTCATATAAAACGTCGATTTTTGGAAGGAATTATGAGTGATAACAGATTTTTATCCTTTTGCCTCTATCTCTACCCGTTTAGCTATAAAATCGATTATTATGTTTTTCATATAAAAAATCGATTTTTGGAAGGAAATATGAGTGATCACAGATTTTTATCCTTTTGTCTCTATCTCTACCCGTTTAGCTATGAAATCGATTTTTATGTTTTTCATATAAAAAGTCGATTTTTAGGAGGAAATATGAGTGATCACAGTTTTTTATCCTTTTGCCTCTATCTCTACCCGTTTAGCTTAAAATCGATTTTTATGTGTTTCATATAAAAAATCGATTTTTGGAGGGAAATATGAGTTATCACAGATTTTTATCCTTTTGTCTCTATCTCTACCCGTTTAGTTATGAAATCGATTTTTATGTTTTTCATATAAAAAGTCGATTTTTAGGAGGAAATATGAGTGATCACACAATTTTATCTTTTGCCTCTATCTCTACCCGTTTAGCTATAAAATCGATTTTTATGTTTTTCATATAAAAAGTCGATTTTTAGGAGGAAATATGAGTGATCACAGATTTTTATCCTTTTGCCTCTATCTCTACCCGTTTAGCTATAAAATCGATACTTATGTTTTTCATATAAAAAATCGATTTTTGGAAGGAAATAGGAGTGATCACAGATTTTTATCCTTTTACTACTATCTCTACCCGTTTAGCTATAAAATCGATTTTTATGTTTTTCATATTAAAAGTCGACTTTTAGCTAGAAAATCGATTTTTATGTTTTTCACATAAAAAATCGACTTTTAGCTATAAAATCGATTTTTATGTTTTTCATATAAAAAATCGATTTTTGGAAGGAATTATGAGTGATCACAGATTTTTATCCTTTTGCCTCTATCTCTACCCGTTTAGCTATAAAATCGATTATTATGTTTTTCATATAAAAAATCGATTTTTAGAAGGAAATATGAGTGATCACAGATTTTTATCCTTTTGCCTCTATCTCCACCCGTTTAGCTATAAAATCGATTTTTATGTTTTTCATATAAAAAATCGATTTTTGGAAGGAAATATGAGAGATCACAGATTTTTATCCTTTTGCCTCTATCTCTACCCGTTTAGCTATAAAATCGATTTTTAAGTTTTTCATATAAAAAGTTGATTTTTAGAAGGAAATATGAGTGATCACAGATCTTTCTCCTTTTGCCTCTATCTCTACCCGTTTGGTTGTAAAATCGATTTTTATGTTTTTCATATAAAAAGTCGATTTTTATAAGGAAATATGAGTGATCACAGATTTTAATCTTTTGCCTCTATCTCTACCCGTTTAGTTATCAAATCGATTTTTATGTTTTTCATATAAAAAATCGATTTTTGGAAGGAATTATGAGTGATCACAGATTTTTATCCTTTTGCTCTATCTCTACCCGTTTAGTTATAAAATCGATTTTTATGTTTTTCATATAAAAAGTTGATTTTTATAAGGAAATATGAGTGATCACAGATTTTTATCCTTTTGCCTCTATCTCTACCCGTTTAGCTATAATATCTATTTTTACGTTTTTCATACAAAAAATCGATTTTTAGAAGTTAATTACTTTAAGAGTTAATTAAATGTTCAAAAAACTTTATTCCTTCGAAGCGTCTTTCAAGATACACCAATGTCCAAGTCGGTCTAAAAAAGAGTATCGTTATTAAAATATTACTGTAATGATTGAATATTACTGTAAGGTATATTTTGGCTATGAATACCGCAACTACTCAGCGAATATCATTAGGCATGGTCATTTTGGAGCAATTTTAATGTAATTTGCAATAAGGAGCATTTCATTAAAATATTGCTATATTTAATACATTTAGACTCTATTCACAGTGGATATATTTATGAGTACTAGGTCAACAAATGGACTAGTTTCATGACAAATTTCACTAAGATATCCTTAAAATTGCAGTCCTGCCGATCAGACAGAATGACATAATTGCGGTATACTTTTGGATACAAAATACAAATACCTATGATGGAGTTCCCACAGCATTCACGGACCCTTTAAAAAAAAATTTCTCGGTGAATAAACATGTAAATATAATTAGTCTCCCTTTCAATGGACACTGTAGAAGCTATAAAGAGCTTAGAAAGTAAGAGACATTTCTTCGCCTTCTGTATTCAGTCCTAAAAACAATTAGACATTTTATAGTTTTGATTCAGCCTTTTGATTTCTGGTGAGTTGCTCTATCATCTCCAATTAAATGAAATTTTTTGCGGACACTTTATGATATTGCTACAGGCACTAAGGCGTCCGCGGACCGCCGTTTGGGAATCGTTGTTGTAGGTTATAAACAATTATAAGCGCTGAAGAACTTTTTTTTTTTTTTGTTCTTTTTTTTTTGCAATACAATTGAATCGTGTTAGGTGTACAAAAATAAATACACATACCAAGTTTTATGAAATAATCTAAAAAAAGGTAATTTAAATACATATGCATACGATTTAAGTGGACCTCTAGCTTAACTGCTATGCATATGGACGGACATAGTTAAATGTATTCCGAGATCTTTATGTTGGTGTACAATGTAAAAAAAGCAACATTATATGATAAATTTTTACTCGTTTTCAGATGCATATTTAATGGATTTCGGAGTTGTCTAGAATAAAATACCTAGACATTAATTATTGCATTATTTACCTCTGGGCGTCTGCAAATATTGGATTCATCTACATAAATGAAATTATATTTTTCAGCATTTTCAACATTTTAATAATTTTGTTATTCTTACTGAACTTGTCTAAATACATAAAATTGTTTTTGCCTTTTATATTGAGTTTAAAAATATTTACAACCAATCAAATAAAATATTAAAATAAAATAGAAAATTAATGATATCGATAAATTATCTATAGAAAATTAATGATATCGATAAATTGTGTATAAAAAATTAATGATATCGATAAATTGTCTATAGAAAGTTAATGATATCAAAAATTGTCTATAGAAAATTAATGATATCGATAAATTATCTATAGAAAATTAATGATATCGATAAATTATCTATAGAAAATTAATGATATCAATATCTTATTTATAGAAAATTAATGATATCGATAAATTGTCTATAGAAAATTAATGATATCGATAATTTGTCTATAGAAAGTTAATGATATCGATAAATTGCCCATAGAAAATTAATGTTATTGATAAATTATTCAATTTAATTTAAATCCAAATAATGATTTATTTAGAAAAATTTTAGCTATAATTTTTTCTGTGTACATTTAAACTCCTATATGTATGAGTACACGTAAATAAAATCAAACAGCTCTGTAAGCAATTTCTACCTTATTAGAATCATTAACTAAACACATTCGTTCTTTTTCTTTTTTGACACATAAACATTCAAACTTATACAATAATCCTTATATCCTTATAAACATATATTATAAAAATGAGGTGTTTGTTTGTGTATCAATCACCTCTAAACGGATAAACCGATTTTCAAGAAATTAGACACACAAGTAGTATCTGTACCTGAGGTGTTTATAGGCTATATTGAATGTCGATTGGATGTCACGCCCATATTTTACGCCTACTTAAAAATTGTTTTTCAATTTTGCACGTTATTAATTGAAATTTTACACAAAGAAAGTGTTTGCACTGGAGAATATTATAGGCTATGTTGGATCTTTATCGGATGTTACGCCTACATTTTACGCCCACTTATTTTTAACTCGCAAACGGCTGAATCAATTTGCTTAAAATGACCACTTATTGATGAAATGAAAATAGGATAGGTACAGGAAGTAGCTCCCATACAAAGCAAATATTAATATTTGCATATCTAGAGGATAATTACAGTGAAAATCTTAAAAAGTTATAGAAATAATTATCTTATCAATCTTCGAATATTAAGTAAATATATGTAAATATAAATTATAACATCGTAAAGGGAGGCGAGGCGCACCGGGAAAAGCTAATCTTTAATAAAATACCTTCCAGTCTATGGAATTGTTTGCTTTCAGACACGAGAGTGAATTTCGTTCAAATACTGATGGTAACAAGTACATATGGGTACGTGTTCAGAAGTGAACATTAAGAAAGGCCATCATTTTATAGCCCTTTATTTAAAGTAATAACTTTGGTAAATTTTCTTAAATAAATAAAAAACATTTATATTTCCTCAAAATTCAACAATTAGTGACCTTGTATTGTAACAACAAATTTATGAAAACCTTAAAATATTAATTTGCCGCGAAGTTGAGACATATGTATTTTGTTTTCCTACTACTAGAAGGCTCCTTTACTTCGTAAATTTCTTTAGGGTTTGTTTATATTTCTTGTGTGCTTTTGTGGTTTTAATAAAAACGTTAGAAAAGTGTTTCTTCTATATGAGGTATCACTACAAAAACATGGTTGTGCCAAATAAAGAGGCAAAAACAAGTTGATAGCAACAAGTTTTGTTCATCGAAAAACGAAAAGTGAATGAAATCTACAAAAATCCCTTCTGTTCAAGAAATTATGAAAGCAGGGAAACTGAAAACGGATAGTAAAAGATGACACAAACATAATATAAATTTAACTTTGGCAAAAAATTCTGTAGGACAAATTTTAGTAATTTAAGAAATAGAAAAATCCATAAAATTAATTATAATAAGACAACTAAAATTGCTATTTTGGCAACAACATTTTTTTATGATACATGTTTAAAAATTAACTTAGAATAGATAGGTACTTTAAAAATATCGATAGAGGGGTTGAATTCATAAATTTTAAAAGAATTTTGAAGAAGACACTTCAGAATTCACAAGAAATTCCATTATTACTAGTTTTATTTATATTAAATTTTATATTTTTACAAAATTTAGTTTTATAAATTACCGATTTTGAAATTTTCTAATATGTAATGTATTGCAAGTTTCTAGAATGTAACGTCTGTTAATTAGATTTAAATGATTTCAGTTGTAATCTCAATTATCTCAATTGTCTAAGAGAGTTCTACTCACTATAATCATAAAGACCCTGCCAACATTTTCTATCCAAATTTGCACTAAAGAGTAACCTCAAGTTGTTTTTAACAGTCGAATATGATATCACTTTCTTATCCAAGAAGAGTCACCGTGCGGGAAGAAGTGTGCAGCAGTTATAATACTTTTTTAATGACACTATTAAGTGCTTTTTTAATGTGTCAAATTGGAGTCATTTTGAGGAGCAGAAAAAGTCACTATTTCTGTAGAAATTCTAACTTAATACTATCAACATTACTATCCAAACTTTGACTAAATAGTATCCATATTTATTTTGAAATAGTAAAAGAAAAAGAAGTTATTTTCCTATCGAAGAGGAGTCATCTTTCGGGCAAAACTGTATCGCAGTTTGGATACTTTTTTAATGACACTATTGACTGCTTTTTTTTGTGTGACGAATAAAGTCATTTAGGGTTAGGGTTAGGGAAAATTAAAACAACTTACCTTAGTAAAAAAAAAATTATAGATATATTTTGATAAATTGTAACAGAATATTTTGGATTTCGAAGAGCCTAGCAACTTTAAAAATTTAGTTGAAAGGTTTGATGAACATGCATATATGGGTTCACTTTCACAAAAAAAAAATATACATATTTTTATGAGCGAAGCGCAATTTAGTTCGAAATTTTATATTATTAAAAGCAAGAAATAAATCCAAATTTAGTTGTTGCCTTCAAAATGAATTTTCGCTGAATAATATTTATTTTTTAATTAATTTAATTTAAAATTTCAAAAATTTTTTTCACAATATTGTTTTCATTTTGTCTTCATTATATTATATATATATATTATTTTTATCTCACTTTATCACACTTTTTTTTAATTTTTTCTTAAACTTTTTAAAAAATCGATTGCTTGCCTTTGAAAGTAACACGCCAACTAAGTGCCATCGACTTCTTCACATTTTTTGCTTTTAATTTAATGGTTTTTTATTTTCGGAAGGTCGAAAATCGAAATTAATGTTGTTTGTTTTTGTAAAATTTTTTACTATCAGGAAAATAACATCTTGAGACAGTTTTTGGTAATTTTATATTTATCCAAAAACTAACTTTTAAGTGACTTTCGATATTTTAGTTAGTAAGAAATATAGAATAAGTAGATCAAAAATCGAAATTAATGTTATTTGTTTTTGTAAAATTGTTTACTAACAGTAAAATAACAACTTGAGAATACTAGAAAGAGTCATTTTTCTGATAGTGGATAAAACTATCACCTAATTGCTGGCAGGGGAAGGCTATTTATTAACTTGCTTATGTGTTAGTAAGAAACTTTTATTATCCTGCCAGCATTTGGAAGAGATTTTTTTCATCCATTCACTAAAAATTGTCTTTTTTTGACACTCTTGGATGTTCAAAAGTAGAAAATGCATAAATTTGCAATAACGAAATTTGATCCAAAAAAACGTTACTTACATTACCGTTTACATTCGAGAGCAAAGAAAAAGAACAAGCACAACATAATTTCGCTCAGTAAATGTATAACTTTTAAAGTGATCAATGTTGTTGTTTATAGTGTTGAATAAAAAATGTGTTAATATAAAAAATGGTTAATTTTTAATTACTGACTTTTGTTTTTAAATAGTTTATATTTAATTTACAGTTATAGTGAATTATTACAGTGTGTTTAGATATAAGTTAAGCATTAATCTCAATTATACTCGTAATTAAAAATATTTACTAGAAATATTCCAACTGCATTAGACACATGTTTATTATACAAAAGCGATTATATTTCGATACGTTCTTGATGAATTTTATTACACTTCTAAATGATAGTACTCGGACACTCAAAGAACGCACTAAATCTAAAAAGTATTAGAACTGCAGCACATTTCTTCCCGAACAATGACTCTTCTTAGATGAGAAACTAATATCATATTCGAATATTATTAACTACATGAGGTGTCGTTTAGCTCAAATTTCGATAGAAAATGTTGGCAGGGATATAAGCTGTTATAAATTATTGCCTATGTGTTGGTGAGAAACTAGACTACAACTTGTATAACTTAGATTAATCAGTACCCTACCAGCAATTAGGTGATAGTTTTATTCACTATCAGAAAAATGACTCATTCTAGTATTCTCAAGATGTTATTTTCCTGTTAGTAACATTAATTTCGATTTTTCATCTATATATTCTACATTTCTTACTAACTAAAATGTCGAAAAAGTCACTTGAAGGTTAGTTTATGGATAAATATAAAGTTACTAAAAACTGTCTCCCATTAGAGTTCTCAAGATATATTATATATATATTATCCTGATAGTAAAAAATTTTACAAAAACAAATAACATTAATTTCGATTTTCGTCCTTCTGAAAATAAAAAACCATTACATTATTATTAAATTCAAAACAAAAAATGTGAAAACGATGGTACTTAGTTGGTGTGTTACTTTCAAAGGCAAGCAATCGATTTTTTTAAAAATTTTAAGAAAGCTTCTTAAAATTAAAATAAACAAAAAAAAAAAGTATATATATATACATATATATATATTTTTTTTTTTGTAAAAAAATCTTTAATAGCCTGGATTTACACAAGATTTCATAATGAAGTAGCAGAAGAGCGTATAATTTTTAATTTGGTTGGGGGCTCCATATGCCCTTCAGGAGAATATGGTGCTTATAGGGCTCAAAATAGGTTACCTCTGACATAGAAAATATTTCATCGCTTGACAATTTTTTGTTTCCTATCCGATTTCAAATATTTTACATCTTATTAAACTTTAAACTAATTTCTGTTCTGTGAAAGATATTGACTTAAATTTTTATCTAAATAATGAAGAATTATGTTAGCTAAGTAACGTAATTTATTTGAGAAAAAAACATGGTTTTTGGAGAAGCTATAAATATCATAAAATCTTTGTTAGTTAGGATATCTTAAGGAAATTTTCGTTGATTTTTTAAAATGAGAAATTTTACAAAATTTTAAGATTTTTGTAGAAGGAATCCCACATTTCACAAAAAAAAAAAAAAAAAAAAAAAACTGAAAATCCCAAAAAATGGGATTTTTTACAATTTCGCCTATAAATTTACATTTTTCTGGAGATTATGATTCAAAACCCTTAAAAACATATTATGGATTCTTATATTGCAAGAAGGCCTATAACGTATGCTATGTCATTTCTCGAGTGATTTTTCGTTGTAGCAGAGTGTATTATTTCCTAAATATGAAAATTTTAGTTATAGTTTTTTTGTTTTATGGTCTGTTGTGGTAAATTTCCTATACCACCCCTACCACCGTGGATTCGCGCCTGATTTCAATACTAATTTTTTTTATCAGCAATTTGGTGTAATTTTATATCTAAAAATTTTTCTCTTAAATTGAATATTTAAAGTCAGATTTTTCTAACACAACTAAAACCGATTTTGAATAACCCTAAATGACTCTAATTCGTCACACAAAAAAAAAAAAAAAAAAAACACTTAATACTGTCATTAAATAAGTATCAAAACTGCGATACAGTTTTGCCCGAACTCTTCTTCGATAGGAAAATAACTTCTTTTTCTTTTACTATTTTAAAATAAATATGGATACTATTTAGTAATGCTGATAGTATTAAGTCAGAATTTCGGCAGAAATAGTGACTTTTACTGTTCCTCAAACTGACTCCAATTGGATACATAAAAAAAGCACTTAAAAAAAGTATTAGAACTGCTGCAGACTTCTTCTTGGATAAGAAAATGATATCATGTTCGACTGTTAAAAACAACTTGAAGGTACTCTTTAGTGCAAATTTGGATAGAAAATGTTGGCAGGGTAGATATTTAAGTGAGAGAAAAACCTGATTCAATTTTCTAAAACTAATTGCCTAATTACTTAAAGTATAGGCGATTTCTAGCTGTTCTTCAAATACAATCTGCTGGGACATGGTTTCAAAGCTTTGGCAACACTGGTTATTGTTGAAGAGTTCTAATGGTACCAGCAATTTCTAGAAGGCTATATAGATAGTAGTATAACTAGTAATAAATTTATCACAAAGTTGAAAGTTGGAGAGTAATTGAAACAGTGGAGTTGTAGAATAGTTCACGTATGTACAGTGGTTCTAAAACGCTTTTTTTTAATAATTCTGTAACTTGTGAAATGTTGCAAATATCTCAAAAAATCTCACGAGTTGTTTTAGAGTCGATTTGAAGGAACACAGATTTCTAGCGGGTAAAAATCTGAATTAGTGAAATTTTATCAGACCATGACCTGAAAAATTTAAATTTTAAGTACATTTTTTAGAAATAATGTTAACATTTGGGCCTAAATAACTGGTAGAGATATTGAAATGAAATTTAGGCATGATATAGACAGACTTACCTTAAAATTAGGGAATTAAGAATACACCCACTATTTTGGACCAAAATACCCAAAATCCCAACCGGGAAAAGAAGTGTTTTATTTTGAATTGAATTTTTCTATTCAAATGGTCACACTGTCGTTACATGGGGTGCCCGTCAGAAAATAATTTATGTGTTTATATCCCAAATTTGCGATTTGATACCAAATTTGCTATTTAAAAATTTTGCAAACAAATTTAAAAAAATTGTTAAAAATTGAAGAAGTTTAGATAGGGCTTGTGGGGAGACCGTTGTCCCAAGTGCCTTCAGGTTTATTTTACATACATCTACAGTAAGATTCCTTTTGAAAACATTAAAAATTATATGGGTAATAACAAAAAATATCTCCTAAACTAAAAGGGATAACCTACACATGTAAGCATATAGATCCCTATATGTAAAATTTTTTTCTGTCAAATCATAAATGAATTTTTGGCGATTTAAAAAAAGATTTGGAGGTCTACCCAGTCCCCCCTGTCCCGCTAGGAATCTGTGCTCTTTCAAATCAACTCAGAAACACCTCGCTTCCGGCCAGGTGAAATTTTATTAAGATATTTCCTAAAGTTCACAAGTTACAGAATTATTTCCAAGAAAGCGTTTTGGAACCACTATGCATTGTAGTACGTGTGTTAAGGCGTAAATAAAGATTTGTGTTTAAATTTTAGAGCAAAACAGTAGCGTATTTATTGCAAGTAAAAGAACCCAGGTTTATTTGAAGGAAAAAAACAACATTTTTTTAAAGCAAAAATGTAACAGTTTTATACATATCCATTGAAATGTTATATATATAATGTAATACAGTCATCATTATTTAACACAGTCTTTATTATTTTTTTTTTTTAGGTTAATAGCTGCATAGTCCAGGTTTCTTACGGAAATAAATACCTTAAGTTTATCAATTTGTGAATAAAATTCGACGTAATTAAGTTAAAATTGGACACAAATGTCTATTTAAATTTTCACGAAGTTCGGTCCACAATTAACCACAGCACAGAACGTTTAGATAATATTTAACTTAAAGGAGTCATATACAAGTAGAGAACATGGTACAAAATTATATGAATATCAGTCCATAATTAACAATATTTTCCATATACCAGAATCACTAAAGACTCTAGTTTTTATTATATGGTTTGCGCAGTATTATAATTTTGCCATAAAAATGAGCAAGATTTAGTATTGAATAATAAAAACTCTTGCAGTAAAATTTCATATATTCGACCGATTCTTATCTAAGCATATCCAACGATTTATTTCTGAATTTAAAAAAAGAATATGTCACACAAATATGAAAATTCTATGAAAACTATTGAGACATGTTAAATGTTAATTAGATTACATTTTTATAATAAAGCAATTAGCTTTTTTCCATGATTTTCCATATTTTCAAATGATGGTGGCTGAACTGGAATTGCTTCTCTATGCTGAAGAGGTTCATAATTTTCAGAAGTAGAATGATCTTGTGAATTGTTAAGAAAATAGTTAGGAAATTCGATATTGATATCAACGCCTTTATCAGTTCATCAGTTTTTAAATAATTTTGATATCTTCTTATAACTCCAAAGTTACATTTTATGGAATATGTTATTTTACCATCAATATGTATAATAATTCCTGTATAATAATTTAATTTTGAATTTTGTTTGATTTTCCACTTTGAGATGTTTTGAAGGAAACAACGCTGACAAAATCGTACGAGGTTGGCGTCCATGAAGCAATTCACCTGGACACATACCCATTTCTGTATTTGGAGTTGATCTATATGTGGAAAAAAATTTTAAAATTGCTCTTTTTTATCCTGTTTATCACTCATATTTTTTTAAATGATTCTTTAAACGTTCGAAGTGTTCTTTCCGCTAATCCATTTGAAGAAGGATGTAATGGTGCACTAGTCATATGCTCAACAAAATTCATCAAACTCTTTGGAAGAAAACTGCCTTCCATTATCACTTACGATTGTAGTAGGGAGCCCTTCAACTGAAAATATTTCTTGCAGAGCGAAAATAGTGGTAGATGAAGTTGCTGTTGGCATTTCAGTTACATATGGAAACCGTGAAAAGAGTCGACTACTATTAACCACATCTTGGAAAAGAATTCTTCCCCATGGTTGAGTGGCTTCAGGCCCAGATGAAAATTCACGACTTGGATTACTACTAAATTCTTGACAAGTAGGACAACTACTTGAAATGTTTTCAATAGTCTCATCCACTTTAGGAAACCAAACATAACGACGTGCTAATTTCTTCATTCGGTTTTTACCCCAATGATCATCGTGAATCATTTCTAAAATTATTTGATGTAAAAATGATTTAATGACTTGTCTTAAGTGATCAGTTTGTAGTAAAATGACTTCATTTACAACAGATAAGTACATTTTTCGTGATCAATATGGCAGTAATTCACTTTGAGATTTTGAAATCTTGTCACACCAACCTTCAGAAATATATTGTTTCAGAACAGTATCATTTTTTGTATGATTTGCTACAATACGGTACTCAATAGGAAAATCTGTTACAGATGATTCGTATACATTTTCAATATCAAGTATATTTTGTTCGTGAATGTCAAGTTCGATATCTTCACCAGCGGAAAGTCTTGATAATGCATCCGCATTTTCATGACTCTTTACAACAATGAAACCGTATCAAACTTATGCAGACTGGATAGCCGATCTAAGAGGTGCTTCAAAACAATGCATATTTTACTACGAAAAAGATGGATGTTCTCATTCATATGTAGATAATGAAATCCGTGATATGTTAGTCATACGTACTCCACATGATAAAGTTCGTTCAACAATTCTTCAAAAGCTTAATAAATAGCCACTATTTATGAATCAACAGTAAACACATACATAGAAATTAAAGGTGAAGAAAAATCCTGCATATACATCGGATTTTTCTATCATTTAAAAATTAAAAGTCAAAACAAAAAATTTAATGATGTAAATTTCAAATCCGATCCTCGTCGCCAAAATGATATAACAATTATTTTATTCCAGAAATAATTGAACACGATTTATTTCTGAATTTAACATTTTCACTCAATTTTAGAAATTCTATGAAAACTATTGAAATATGAAAAATGTTAATTGTATTATATTTTTATAATAAGGCAAGTAGTTTTTTTTATCAGTTGAGTTATAACAAAGCATCATATATATTTCATACGTAATAGAGATATAACTTTTTTCTACAAAAAATTGACAGGGTATCACATTATAAACAATAGTGTTTCAAACATATTTCTGTACCGAAAACAATTTCTAAATTTCTATGATTCTGAAAAAATTTTGGGAGTAATTTCATTCAAATGGAAAAAGTGTCCTTCAGACGGGTCCAGATAGGTACAGAAATATATATGGGTTAAATAGTATTCTTTCACCTTTCTTCTATTAATAAAATTTGTTTAATTCCTTTTGACACTCAAAAGTTCTATTCCACTAAAATTCAAATTTGACTAAAATATAGTACCTATGAAAACGTTTAATAGCACAGCAGGTATAAATGGTATAGTGACACATCATACTATTTCTTAAAGACTATTATCGCCCACAGTTACCACGATTTTGATAAAATTTTTTGTCCAGCTTAGTTTCAATATATTTACTATTGAATTGAATTAAAATTTTGGAAATCGGTGTTAACAAAAAAATTGAACTTTTGGTCAATGAAATTAATTTCTTAGCTTCTGAGTCATATGACAAAGGAGTTTTCGGGGACTGCTTATGTTAAAAGTTTCCGATATCATGGTTAACACCAGTTTGCAAACATTAAGTATATTTCCAGATTAAAGCAAAAATTTTGATAAGAGATAATTTCAATATGTTAATATGTTTAGGAAACACGGATTTTGTGAAGGGTGTAAAAGATTCGGCCCAGCTGAACAAAACACTTCCACTTGTTCGTTTTTAAGTTATTAGAAAATCTCCATTGAGTGACTTTGTATCAAGGAATTTGATTTCAGTTTAATCAAAAAGCTTAACAGAGAATTAGCGGATGAAACGAAGCTTGGTTTAGAAAAAGAAAAAGACACAATAATGAATTCCAAAGCCAAAAATTTTAAAATCTGCTAACAGTATTGTCGAACATGTTCGATCGTTTAATGTTTCGTTGTGTAATTTTTTCAAAATCCAATATGGGTCAACTAAAAACTAAACATGGGCTTTTGTCAAAAGAAGCTAAGAAAGAAAATTTTAAATAATAATGCTAAAATATATCTGAGGTCCAAAATAATCAAAGTTCCTCAATTATGATAACAATATTGCAGCGTTTTGCTTTAGACTACAAAACTTACATTATTGCTAACTTTTTTCATATTCCTAAGTATAATTTTTAATTATAAAATAATCGAGGAAATGGTTCTGAATAGTATCATGTTGAAAACTACTCAAAATTTACAAAAAAAAAAAGAGAAAAAATGTTTTGTGACAAGTTTACTTTAAGATGTGTGATTGCTTTTTTGCTTCAGTCTGAATAAACTCAAATAATTATGTCAAAGAGTGTCATAAAATGACATCAATACTAATCCTGCCATAAAACAGTATATTTAGAATTTTTTGGCCTGATTTGATAATGTTATTTATGTTTTAAAAAGTATTAGTTCTTTAGCAGCCCAAAATTTTGACAATTAGAAAGGAGTTGAAACAAAATTAAAAGTGAGTTTAAGAGGACCCAGCAATAATCAATTCTGGTTATAAATAATAAATTTTTATGGACAGATGGGGCCGAAAGTTTGATGCAATTACTTAAATTTATTTTTACATACCAAAAAAGTATAAAAAATTAATTACTCGTAACATATAAAATAATACATCCGAGTAAACTGCAGAAAAAATGTCACAATAAATTAATTTACTTTTATTCGTATTTTTTTCCGTTTAAAAATATGTTAAATTTTATTTAAACCTTATCATATGTACATCACTTTTATTATTTAGTTTTCGGTGTAATTTCCCCCGTAGCTCTTAAAGTACCAATTAAACTATTTATATCATAATAATCCAAACCAAAAGTAAAATTAACAAAGGGCATAAACGATGGTATAAGATCGTTGTTCATAGAAAAATTTTTTAATTCATATCGGAAATTCTGCAATGTAAATATAAAAAAGATATTTAGAAATATAAAATATAATACATATACATATATATGTCAATGCTAAACAAAATACTTAATCACCTCTTTAATTGGACATTTAAAGAACACATTTGAGCTTCTTCTTACTTCTTGTATAATCTTTTCTAGCAATACATTTCCATCTACGTTACGCAAAATATTACAAATTTTTATTTTAAAATCGATAAAATTTTGGGAATCATTCTTCATTTGCGACTTAATATTCAAAAGTAAATGAAAATTCAAATTATTTGACATTTGCTTGCTAAACATAAAACGTGCCGAAAATAAAAAATTATTTGTAGAAACTTTCTTAAAATCACAATCAAATTCCGACATAGTTTTTGAAAATGGATTACAAGTACAACTGTGTAATTTTAAATTAAAACGCCGAGGTGCGGACTAAAAGGAAATGTTATTTATATTGATTGTTATTTCAGAAAAATATATATTTAAATTTACCCACTTGTATTGAAGTGCAAAATAATAATATGAATAAATATATTTGTAGCGAATTAAATTGCGGCATCATTTTTGCCTAGGTTTACTTTAATTACTAAAAGCTATTTCAATGTTAAACTATTTAATGGTAAAGCAAAAAAAAAAAATAAATTAATTAATTAAAATGAAATAACTAATATAAATACATATAATTAATTATTTATAGCTTTTAGTAAATTATTTAAATGAAAAATTATTTCAATTAATTCGGATTTTTATGCCCTTCACATAAAATGATGGGTATATATAAGTTTGTCATTTTATACAAAAGTCTTAATATATACATCCAAGACCTCAAAGGACAATATTTGTGATTGTTATGATTAAAATTAACTTTTGAGAATATTTGTCTATACGTCTGTGGGTTGAAATGGATTTTTTGAAGCCCATAGTCTAATAAATATATTTAATTTTCAAAACATATATGGCATATAGTCTCGAAAATCTTGGTATTGAAATTCAGCGAAATCCGTTCAGGAATGGCGGAGTTATAAAAGATTTTCCAGAGCAGTCTCTAAAATTTTCCAATTTTCTTTGCTCAAATTGAATAATATTTTCTATTTCACATACGATAATGTATAAATATTTTCTATTGGAGAGCTGTGAGTGCGAATAGTCGAGAGCAAATGTTCTAGATTACAAACCATTAAGCTTGAGTTCGTATCCCCGGGGCTCCTTGTATGTAGGTTTCGGGTTTTTTATTTAATATTAACATTTTCATTAATTAATTTAAAAAGAAGTTTTTGACATGTTAATGTATTCTTTATAAAAAAAAGTATTATTTAGTTTTGAATTGTTTTTTAGGCTTCTTAAATAAGCAATAAAGATATTAAAACTCAACACATCGATATGTTATGCATCGATATGTACTGCTTGGGTTTGTGACTCAAGAAATGTAGGTCCTACATTCGATCACGGCCCAAGGCTTCGAAAACTTATTTTATAATTTAGCTTGAAATTGAAACAAAAATCAAAAATTTTGAAACGTCAGATAATTTACATACTTAAAAAATATCTCTTTGAAAATTACTAAATAAAAATTTCTCTTGTGTTCGCCAGTATGCGTACCCACACAGACACTTTAAAACTTCTAGCTTCGAATTTTTACCCCCTAGGCCACATAGACTAATTCTAAATTGATAAAATATTTTTATTTTATTTTGTATAAAAAGTAATTCTTCGACATTGCTAAATTTGAAATATATTTAACATATATAGTTGAATTTTCACATATATGAGGAGTACATATAATTGTTTTTCAACAAAACTTCTATGGCTGTAGATAGTCTAGAGAAAGTCTTCTAGATCACAAATTTTCAAGCCAAAAAATACATATATTTTTTTTTTTTAATAATAACTTAAGTTGAATTGTGTTTTAGGTTTTTAAATATTGATAATAAGATTATATTGCATGTTTGAAGGATTTGTGTCTTAGAGCCAGCGGCTTCTGGGATCTGTTTACGAAGGAGTTTTGAGAAAGTTTAAAAATACTTGATAGAAGCAAACAAATAATTTTCATTTTTACAATTAGAAAATTTGTCCAATACTTAAACAAAATTATTTAATATTTTTTTAGGGCTCGAACCCATAACCCCAAAATTTAAAATTCTGAAAATTTTAAAATAGGCAACTTAAGTTCAAAATAGAAAATATTATTTAGGTACGAATAAATTTAGCAAAAAATATTACCAATTCCATTTAAAAAACGGATCGCTTACATTTCATTCGAAACAAATGAGTTTGGATTTTATTTTTCAATAATAATTTAATAACTAGCAAAATGTTTCAACTCACAAAAAATTAAGCTAAAAAATTACCTACAAATTCAGTAATAATAACTGAAATCTATTTTATTTCTAAAACGATAATATAACGTAAAAGAATAATATTAAAAACAATTTTTTTTCAATTATTATAAACTAATTTTTTTCATTATATTTTTTTCATTATATATATAAATCTTGTAGCTTAAATAGCGCTATTCTAACTAGCTATTTGTAACTAATTTTAATATACTTATATGTTTATTTAAATATAGTAAATTAACAACAGATAAATGACTATAGATGATAATATATGTATTTTACTCACCCCTGGCTGGACTTTCATGAATTCATTCTCATTTTGTTAATTTTGGGCAAATCTGCAATAGAAGAGGATTTATAATTTCAATTATACATGTAATATATTTTGCAATAAATATTTACAAGTTTTTATAGTTTTTTATCTGTTTAGATTTTTTTTTTTTTTTGGTAATATTAATTTTTTCTGACATAATTGACTTTCATTAAATTTTTTTTCTTATAAAATATGAACAAAGTATAAATAAAATGTTGTAGCAAAATAATAACTGAAAATATTAAGTCCCAAAATGATGTTTCTGGAAATAATTCTGTAACTTGTGAACCGTTGAAGATATTCAAATAAAGTTTCACATTAAAAGAGCCGAGGTGTTTTCGAATTGATTTGGATGAGCATATATCCATAGCGGTTCACAGGGGTAGAGGGTAGACCTCTAAAGTTAGTCACTTGGGGTATTTATTTATTTATTTTTTAATTCGCCAAAAATTCATTTATGACAAATGTAAAAAAAATTACATATAGGTAGTATCTCTCTTTTAGTTTAAGAGATATTTAAGTCGAAGTAAGTTTTAATCTCATTTTTGAACCACATTTTTAAAGTTTTCTAAATTGAGGGCCTTAATTTGAACCTAAATTTTTTAAATATCCACTAGATTTATTACAAAATTTCTATATAATATAGCGGCAAGAATCATGTAAATATATTAATCTGAAGTTGAAACTTAAAAAATTTTCATTATTTTGGGGTTACTTTCCAAAAAGATAGTAATATTATTCAACTTCTAAAATATTTTTTTTTTTCCGGGCTATACAATTTTTGCATTGGCTTCAAAAGAAATCATAACGCAAGTGCTCAAGCTCTATAAAAACTTTATCAATTTTGAAAAAGTGTTTTAATTTTTTTTTTTTTTTTTTTTTTTGTAAAACGTTCAAATTTCCAAACCTAGATGAACAAAATAATACATTGGTAGTATACCCTATATATACATACAAAAAATATTTTTTGAGTCATTCCTTTTACAACAGCTGGATGGTCATTTCAATGAAAAAGTCAAGTTTTTAGACAAGTTTTCCCCGGACTGAGATTTTGGCTACATCGATACGAAAAAGTTTTTTAAACTCTGTAATTTTAAAAAAAGTTTATCTGTGTTGTGCCAAAACTTCCTTGAAAGGCCTTCAATCGTTTAAATTTTACTTAGGTCCAAATATTAACATTATATCTAAAAAATATGCTTAAAATCTAAATTTAAAATTTTTCAGGTCATAGTCTGAAGAAGATTTAAACTATTATTTAAAACTAACAAAAACTTTGTCTTCTTGGATAATTTTTAACACTTTTCCCATGTATTTTATGAAAAATATAAACACTGCACGACCCGCAATGCAATTCTAACTTCTTCTGTCCCCTTTACACTGCGTATACAAAAATATAAAAAGTTACCAAAACTTGTAAGGTTTATTCTTAGTTTTTTGTTCAGATGTATGTAAGCTGTATAATAATAATAATAATAATAATAATAATAATAATAATAATAATATTTAGGGTGTCTGAACTCGTGAGATTGTGGAGAATTATTACTAATAGACAGAAATTAAATGCGGTGAAATTTTATTGACCAATAATAATAATATTTGTACCTGAATAAAATTTAAATGAGTAAAATTGTTCCCATGAAATTTCGGCACAATACAGATAGACTAAAATACCCAAAATTCCAGTCCGGGGAAAACTTGTTTAAAAACATTACTTCCATTAAAATCATTTCTTTTGAAACCATTTCTTTTGAAACCATTACAAAAATTCTATACTCCGAAAAAAAAGATATTTTAGAAGTTGATGAATACCTTCTTGAAAAATAATCCCAAAAATATGATTTTTTTTTTAAGTTTCAACTTCAGGTTAATAAAACTTTTTATCGGATAAATGTATTTATATGGTTTTTACAGCAATATTATTTAAAACTTTGTAGAAAATCTAGCGGATATCTTCAAAAAATTAAGGCCCCTATATTAAAAAAAAACTAGGCCAAAAATGAGGGTAAAATTTATTTCGTCCAAAATATCACTTAAATCATAATGAATTTTTGGCTAATCCTTAAAAAAAAAATTACATACTCGAGATGATCAACTTTGGAGGTCTACCATCTAATCCCATGACCAGCTGGAGACCTGTGCTCCTCTAAATCAAATCGAAAACACCTCAGTTGTGACCGTATGAAAGCTTGTTTAGATATTTTCAATGGTTCATAGTTACAGAATTACTTACAAAAAGAGTGATCCCAGTATGTACATAAAAATATATTTGATAGTTTGTTTTTGGAGCAATATACTCGTACTGTAGAAGTTAAAATATATATTGTCTTTTTTTTAAATAACTAAATTTTCATTAATTCTTAACTTAAAAGAAGACTTTGGGAATACACTACAATCAGTTAATGTAAAAATTGTTTGAGTGTAGATGGTCTGAGCGATCTTCATAAGTCATATGCCCAACAAAACAGTTTTCAGGAAATCTTTATATTACAAGTTTCCGATGACATGGTTAACGCCTACTTACAAATATGAGATATACTTCCAGATTAAAGCAAAAATTTTGATAAGAGTTAATCTGCATCCATTCTTTAAAATTTCTTTAATTGAGTATATTTTTTTTTTAAATGTGTTTTATTAAGTTTTCTTTTATAAATATTATTTAATAATGTAATACAATATAAATAAAGTTTCAAGGAATTTACATTCCGAATTTATATATTTATTTTATAGATTTCTTGAAGGGGATAAAAGATTCGGCTCAGCCGAATATAACACTTCCAATTGTTTTTTTTTTTTTTTCAATAATAATTATAAAGTTAATATAAATGTTTCAAAACATTGGAAATAATTGTTGCTATTTCGATAGAGATACATTTTTCTAAATAAAATAATAAAATAGTTAAGAGTTTTATAAATTTGCTTCGATTTTTACTATTAATTAATTAAGCATGCTACTGGCAACCAATTCTGTGTAAAAATGATGTCAGTATACGTACATTTTCCACAATATGCTCTATTAAGTATTGTACATAAATAAATATAATTTAATCGACAAAAAACACATAAACAAATCATTGATGATGATTCACAAATTAAATTTTTTCCACGTCAATAAACAGCACTTGAAATTTTAAGGAAATTTAAAAATAATTTACATCTTTCCAGCAATTATTTATAAGTATTCCCATTTTAAATCTTTTGATTTCAATAATTACAATCTCAGTGATATTCCGATAACACAAAAATGTACTAGGTTTTGGAATTGAGTAAACAAAAGTGGGTTTGACGGTTATTTATGGTGTTGAATTTAAATCGTCATTTCATTTTTTCAATACTGATTTTAGTTTTCGAAATATCAAGAGAATAATATATTTGAGGTATTAGATCACATTTATTCAATAAAAAGTGATAAGTTGGAATTGAAGTGCTATCAAACTGAACCGTTTGTATTGTTTGGGTTCTGTTTCACGCTTAGAGTAATCTAAGAGTAATATATTAGATTGAATAATATGGTTACTGTAAAAATAACAATGATCACAAATAATAATAAATATGATCATTAAAATCATAAAATTATCCAAATTTATCATATTATGATCCGATTTTTTCATATTATATTTAAAAATTTTATCTTGTTATGATCCGATTTTATCATATTATAATCTGATTTTCTTATATTATGATCCGATTGTATCATATAATGATTTGGTTTTAACGCATTATCATAAAATAATGATCATAATATGGTCAAAATTTCTTATAGCATGCTTCACATTTATCTTATAATGATTAATAATTTTTTTTCATTAATTAATTAGTAGATTCGTAACGTCTGCTTGAACGTGTCAGTGACTCAATCTGTTACATATCCAACACATATGTATATGTACATTAAAGTGTCTCGATTTATGTGGTGGTAAAAATGTTGCAAATGTATCCCCCTAAAATTAATGATTGATATGTTATAAACTAATCCCCAAAATATTGCGGTTCAACTATTTCGCCTTCGTGAGCTGGAACATTTTAGTATAATTAAGATTTTAATAAAATTTGACATGAAATATTTTAAATTATTATTATTAAAGCTTGAATATTTCGGACACCGTTGGAAAGGTCTTATTCAATACTATTATTATATGTTCATTTAACTCTTTAGTAACAAAAGTAATGTATTGGGATCATCGGTCCATAATAGGTTAAATTAATTTTTAATGCAAATAAATAGTTAGTTAAGAAAATAAATTTTACTAGAAGCATAAATTGAAAGAAAAAACTATAAGTTCCCGTCAAATCGCGATGAAATATCAAGGACTAACTTTTATTGGATTATTACGGTATTTTTAAAATAATTTATTATATTTTTTATGAATTCGTTAATATTTAAGTATAATAAACACCTCCATATAACTTATTGGCAAATATTGCTGATTTAATATTTTGGGAACCCAATGTATAAAATTGACACTTTAGCTGTTAACTGTTATATTCAATAGTATCAATAGTATCAGAATAAATCTTTCTAATAGTATCTTAAAACCCAATATATGTGGAAAAAATTCCAAAATATATTAAATTGCATACTTAAATAAAGAAAATATCACAAAAATTTTAATAAAACTTTAATATTCCGCAAATAAAAGGATATGTAACAATTATTTGAATGGATAGTTCAGGCATTAGCACGCAGTTATTGTATTTTGAAGTTAATTATATTATAACAAAAATTTTGTAATTCTATTGAAAGTAATTCGTATTTTTAGAGGTGTTTTAAAAATCGTTTAGCTCACGGAAATGAAAAGAATTTAGATATAATATTTTGAGAAACATATAAGAACATACTAATCTTCATTTCTAGAGAGGAACATTTTTAACTTTCTTTCGTGAGGCTCTTTAATGTATAAGTTTATTTGATACGTATTTACGTAAAAATCTATTTAAATTAGATTTTTATGTCTCTCAAATATACTGACTAAGGAAATAGTTACTTTAAAATACTAATATAATTGAAAAAAAAACATTTTTTATTTAAAAATCAAACACATTATGATTTTTTCCACCATCATATGACTTTACATATTGTGTTTATTTTATATCATTTTATAGTTATAGAAATAGTAATATTTTTTTGTGTGTTTATCATAATTTGATTTTTGATAAAAATATAATATGTTTAAGTCATCCATATTAAAAAATGGGAAAAGATAATATAGTAAAACTTAAATGTAAATATTATTATCATGAAAAAACTATTATTGTAGTAACTATAATTTGTCTTTGACTCCTTCGGTAAATAAAATAAAGTTGCCTTAACGATACCGTAAGAACTCATCGTGCTCTCGTCGCAAAAACTTTTGTATTATTTTTCGATTTTCGCAGGTCTTGGTGTATTTGCTCTCCTTTATAAGTGAAAAATTTGAAACGAAAATAAAGAATACTAAGTTTTAAAGATATTAGAACTTCAGTCTTGTGGAAGTTTTGCAACAAATTCTCCATTATTTACTTTAAATCAAGAGATTTGCGATTACCGAGAATTTTGCAAACAAAGTTTTCAAATTATCTCCCTGCTGCAGCACTTTGGCGGTTTATTGGACATTAAATATTTTTTTAAAGATTCCGTCGGTCATTAGTGCTGAAAAATAATAAAAATGCTTGAATTCGTATTTGTAATGATTTTTTTATATTTTTCTATATTTGTATGATACGAAATAAAATTACAGCGCATTGCTGTAACACGCGAGAACTCAAAGACGAGTGCCATATTTGAATTCATCACCGAAATTCCTTTAAAATTTGTTCTCATCTGCTTGTGTCCAGAAGTTGACCCGAATTTGTAAACTTCTGTAATTACAACACATGTGTATTCTTTTTTATTTAACCAAAAACAAATTTCTATATTACGATGAAAATAATAAAAACTTCTTTTATTTATTGATATTCTCTTTTGAAAAATGTTTAGCTATTTTCCACAAGTGAAATTATTTAATAACATTCATTCTTTATTTCTTGCACGCAGAGAAAAAAATTATTATGCTGATCAAAATCTAAGAGCATAATGTTATGATTGGATGACATGCCTACGGGAAAAATTTGTATGGTCATACATAATCATAACAACCACAATGTAACCAAAATTTCTCATATTATAATTCAATTTTATCATACTCTATTTGAAAGTTATCGCAATTTGTTCAAAATTTATTATTTTATTATTCTGTATATCACATAATGATCCGGAAAAAATATATGTATAATAACATTACTAAACCTTATCATATAATTAAAATTTATTATATTACGATCAAAAATTATCATAGTAAGATTAAAGGTTATCTTATTATGATAGTAATATCTTTCCTGTTCTAATTTTAATACGAAAACAAATAAGAATGATCTGCAATTTTTGTGCCACCCTAATTTAAAATTTCACATTATATGAGAGGTGGACTGTAAAGTGAACGGACATTCCTGTTAAAATATGTTATGGATTTCGTAATGATATGCTCCTCCAAGAAAATTTTTTTTGTAAATGTTTGGTAAAAGCTTGAGCAAATACATCAATAAAAGGTAATAGGGAAGAATTTGCATATGCATATGATCGCATGGAGAGGTGAAATTGAAAAAAATTGTGATAATATTTTGAAAAATTAATTGATTCTAGGTAAAAATACATAAAATGGAGTATCATCATTTGTTAAAGAAATTCTTTAATTTTTTTCACTCTCCGTGTAGTACATCGTCAAAGTCATAAACTTTGTTTTCTTAATTTTTAATCACAGCAGTAAAGACTAAAAATCGAAATTTTTCAAGTTTATATTTTTGTATTTTATTTTATAATTTCTCAACTTTTTCCATTCTCCGTGTAGTGCGCCGTTAAAGTCATAGATCACAATGGTAAAAACTGAAAATTTTGGTTTTTCAATAAGTAGTTTTCTACCATAAAGACATAAATATGTTTCTAAGCATAGGTATTTAGAAATAACTAAAAAATACGTTTCTGTTTCTCCAGGAAAATTCAAACCTCTATCTATGTTTGGTTAAAAAATGTTGATTTTATAAAACTGTCTCAATACCCCAATTTCAAACTTAAAAATTTTTGTTAAAAAAATTTTGAAAAACTTCGATTAAAGCTATGCAGGTTTATAGGCAACACTACTATGAAATAAAAGTAAAAAAGGAATTAGGTCGATACCTCGTATCACCAAGCCGTACCTACGATTTGAATTGTGCGGATTTCGGCAAAAAGGCATATTTTGCAGTTTTTAAGTTATTAAGTCAACATTTGTGAACTGATATTCAGACTAAACAAAATTATTACACAATAAGTTAAACCATATCTCAGAAAATATATTCTGAAGTTTTTAAGAAAACTGGATAAGAAAGCCACTGTAATAATTCTGTTTAGTCTGAATATTAGTTCTAAAAAAATGTATTTTATAACTAAAAAACCTTTTTGCTGAAATCCGCATTTTTCAGTAATTTGGTTCAAATTTAATTAAAAATATAATTTTATTAAAACATTTTTAAAAAATTAAAATTTTGTTTGTACACTTCTTACACAAGTGGTCTAAAATACATTATTAATCTGGAGAATTCGTAATAATTTCAAAATTTTTAACCGATTTTTTCCTATTATATGTTGTTTGATAGATTATTATATATTGGTTACGATTTTTTAACATTTTGTTACGAAATATAGTTAAATTTTTCTAAAAACTGTAAAAAAAAATATATTTCTCCATATAAACGCTCCGTACAAACTTCAGTTACAATGCGGCACGGGTTAAAGATATCCGATTTCACTAATATTTGACACAATATCTTTCTTCAACCCAGTGAACGATTGTGTGAGGAGTTACGGTCAAAATCCAAAAGTCGGTAAATGTTGGTGCAGTCTAATATGACATTCATGGTGCATTTTGAAAAAACTACGTATATGTATATATATTTACATGTATATATATTTACAAATACTTTGTAATTTTTTTATGTTAAAATGGTGTTAAAAGAAGGGATAAGGGTAAAGCAAATTTAATTCTGCTCTCTTTGAGATTTTTTTTTTCGCATTGCAGGTTTTGTCATGTATTTGTATATATTTATATGTACATACATGTATAAATATGTAAGTAGCAATTGTACTTAAATCAAGAAATAATTTCTTAGTCAATGAATTAGTTCTCTTAAAAAACACAAACAAAGCCATTTATTTCTAAGGAAGAGTTTTTCTGTTTTTGTATTTTTGAAAAGTGGAAAATACATCTAAAGCTGCATACATAATAAATAATAAATTTAAACCAAAACTACATACATTTATATTTAGGTTTATATGTAAAGTAAGTATGAAATTTCTAGCTTTTCATAGCTTTTCCGTATTTTAATCACAAAAATAAAATAAATATTATTTTTTTTACTTTTTACAAAATATATCGAAACGTTACCCAGATATAAAAAAGTCCTCTTTTGGATTTATAAGTGAATTTTAAAATATGTTTTTTTCGCATTCTGCTCATAAATAGACATTGTTTCTAAAAAGAGTTTTTCTGGACACTAGTGTGTGTTTTTTTTTTTTTTTTTTTTTTATATAAAAAAACGAAATGTAAGAAATATAACGTCTAAGAGATGAATTTGTGTACTTTTAATCTTAAAAATAAAGAAAATATAAAAAAGACTTAAATATTGAGAATAACATTCACAGTATATTTTATATTTTTTAATAAAGTGTACGCTCGAATAAAACATTACATAAAATTTTAATAACAACTCTTAATGACGTTGATTTGATTTTAAATATTTTTCTTGATAACAATATTTTCTAGAGACATGTCATTGAGTCATTGAGATGTTGAGTAAATTTTGATAAAAATATTATAGTTCAGTAGAAAAAAAAAAAAACCTAATAAGGATATAAAGAATGAGATAAAACTTGGTTCAGAAAAAGAAAAAGTCACAAGAATCAATTTCAAGTCCAAAAATTAGAGAAGCCCCTAAGACCTATTCCAAAAATATTCCTAATGATACGATCGATTAATTTCTTCAAAATCAGCTATGAGCCAAGTTAAAGCTATGTCTAAGCTTTAGTCAATCAAAGCAAACAAAATTTTAAATAACCAAGCTGAGAAGAACTCTGTGGCAAAGTATAATCAAAGTTCCCCAATAATAATAAAAGAAAAAAATAGAAATAGAAATAACTATTTTCAATATTTTGTATTTGCCTGGAAAACATACGTTATTATTGAATTTTCTCATGCTCCAAGCTACAAGTTTTGTATACAGAATAATCGAGAAAATGATCCTGAATAGTATTGAACTAAAAACAATAAAAATTTACAAAATAGTTTGTCGTATGAAAAGTTTACACAAAATGTGACAAGATATGTGATTGTTTTGCTTCTTTAAACTGAATAAACTCGAATAATCATAACCAGGGAAACCACAAATATGCAATTGCATGTTTTTTCCTGTATGTTGAATGAAACTATCGACAAAAAAAATATTTATCCATTTCAAAACAAATCAAGCTATTTGGCATAGATTTGTATGTGCATATTTCACCCTTAACTGCATATTTTTGCATATTTTTTACTTTTGGAGCATATTTAACCCTCTTAGAGTATACTTGGCGAATACTGAAGATACCTCATGTTTTTCAAATAAGATTCTTAATATGTACAAAATTACAGATCTAAAAATATTTAGTACTTAAAACTAATTTTGATGAATAATACCAAAGTTCATAAAAATGATTGTAGCAAAAATTCGTTAAGTCTTATAAACAGATTATTTTGTATTTTTTGTTAAGTCATCTTTGAAACATAATGTAGATGACATGTGAGCTTTTAAAGTTGCGCAAATTTAAATTAGCTATATTTTTAAATTCAGATATGAATCTTTTTGGTCATTTCTGATCTAATAGTAATGTTCAGAATTAGATGGGTAAACAAATGTGGAATTAGAAATAATTCTATTCGATTCAGTTTATAAATTATTTCAGCTTTACCTTGTATTATTACATTTAAATATTAATAATAAAACACTTTGTTTTGAAGAAAAAATAAAAATAATTTTTAAAAATGAAAAATTCTTTTAGTTTTTAAGAACATATCTTCCCATTTTTAGAACATATTTACGCATAAAAGGATTTTATTAGGGCAAATTTGTGGTTTCCCTGATTATAACAAACAGTGTCTTAAAGAGACATCGATGGCACTCGTAACATGCAAATGTTTTTTACATTTACTGAAAAGATTTAGAATTTTATCGTTACATAAGAGCAGTGTTGTCAGTTTAGCCTTTTTAAGGCTAAATCTAGCCTTTTTATTTTGCTTTTAGCCTTAAAATATTCGTTCTAGCCTCTAGTTTTTTTTCTAGCTTTTTTTATTCTTAAAATTGCCTTAAAAGGCTAAAATGTTAGTATTTCAAAATCGAAGAAAATAGTTTCATATTTGCTATTACTAATTTTATTATTACAGAAACATTCATTTAAGCATTTTTGGCTATTTATTCGCACAAAAAAACAAGATTATTTTATATTTAACAAAAATTTTCATCTGCGGTGCTTCATTCTCCCCATCAGTAATAACTTAACTTATTTTGTGGACCTACTAATTCAATTATTATAATTATTTTTAATATACTTTATTAACTATAAAACTATTTATGAATATAATTAAAAAAAATTCTCATAAAGGTAAAAAACCACCTCAAAATTTTAACATGCTTAATCCATAAGGAACTATAGTTCCAAACTGACGGCAAATCACTTTAAAAAATTTAATAATTTTTTATATGAAACATAACTCAAATTTTTATGGGAATTTTTTAGACGATTTTCATTGGATCATTTTGCGTTCAGTTTTATTTACAAATAACAATTTCTTTAAAATAATATCAAAAACTAATGAGAACGACACAAGATAAATTTTAAAATTAATTATTAAAATTCTGGATTTATTTTTTAAGGTATTTAGCCTTTTTTGACTTTTTTAAAGTTCAATTTGGCCTCTTTTTTTCTCATGAAAAAAGCTAGAGGCTAGAACGAATATTTTGAGGCTAAAAACAAAATAAAAAGGCTAGATTTAGCCTTAAAAAGTTAAACTGACAACACTGTTCTTCTGTAACAATAAAACTGCAATTAAATAACTATATATTACTCATTCGTACTCTATATAACTACTACTGAAAACAGCAGCAAAAGATCTTTTAATTACTTTAAATGTTAAACTTTTAATTGATTTCCATTTTTTCAATTAAATAATTTATTTTAATCTGTCTAAAATCCACTTCATTTAAATTAATTAATTTGCGGGATACAATTGTCAAAATGTTTTCGAATGACAAGACATGCTTGCATTCAGCCGCAAAAATATATTTAAATACATTTTATTAAAATATTTTTGTGGTTTATAACAAAAATAAGTGTAAGTATTTTACTTTTATTTTTGCATTTTTCAATTTATATACAAATAATTATAAAAAAAAAATAATAAATACAAAAATTAAGACAACAAGATATAATGCACATTGTCATAAAACATTCAGAGCACTTCATACACAATTGTAAATTGTAGAAAAAAAATAAAAACAAAATTTTCTTTAAATGTAAATAAATAAATATAAATCTTAATTTTTTTTTTTTTGTTTTGCTTTATAATTATTTATGGATTTTTGCCAATCTAAATATTATATATATGTATGATAAATATTTTTTTTTAGTTATTTCTATAAATAAAAATTACACTATTTACGTGTCGGCATGTTTGTGTAAAAATTAGAACAAATTTTGTTTCATTCGCAATTATTACGACTGCAACAATTGTTTATGACTGTTTGTGTTGCTTTGATTACACCGTGTTACAAATTTGGATTTTTCTCTTCCACTTAAACAAAACCGTATGTATACATCTGAAACAAGGGTTGAAATACTTCATACTCAATTTTTAATTTTTCAATCTTTTTACATTTTTAAAGGATTTTAAAATTTTAAGGATATAAAATTTTTAAAAAAATTAATTTAATTATTTATTTATTTTCTACATATCATACCTTTTTTGTAATATGAATATCGAATGAAAGGAGAAACAATACAATACAGAAGGCAAAATAAATTTTTGCTTTTATTTGTAAGGACGAAAATTTTGAAGAAAAAAAATTTTTTTTAACTTTTATCCTTTTATATTCTTCATAAATTTTAATAAATTTATGCCAAAAAAAAATGGTTGAAGACTGACATTTACAACATTTTTAATCAACTTACCAAAAAATGGGCCAAAAAAATAATTATGTTACTAAAAATTAATTTTTTAAATTATTTATTGACTTCACTTAAAAAATTACTAACAAATAAACTTAAAATGAACATTAAATTTTTTTCACTGTGATTTTAGTAGTTTAGTGCCTTTTTTTATGGCAGCATTATTAACAGCCCGTCTAGACATAACATAATATGTAAGATTTTTGTGTCAGAGAGTGTCAAATTCGCTCTCTGAGAGAATTATCTCATGTGTAGATTCAAATATTAGTATTATAAGAAATATCATGAGACTGTTGTGATGAGATTTCTCTAAACAACCATCTTATAAGATGAACTGTCAAAAAAAAATACACATATACGGAAGTTTGTTTGTGTGTATGCATGTATATTTTGGAAATTATTGAAAAACAATGTTTTTCTTGTAAAATTGTTTCCTTTTAGTGTTTGTTTTACATGTTAAAAATATATTTTTATAAAAATTTTGCTAGAAAAGTGCGAATTGCTTAAATAAAAAGGACATGTTTACTCTGTGACTGATTGAAAATAATGATATCTTATAGGATTTATTAGAATACGTGTAACCCTTATTTAAGATTTAACATAATGTAAACAAAATGGTTACTATTCTATGCCGGCGTTATCTCACATATTATATTAGCGTTAATCTCAGTTTTAGAGCTGGGGTAATAATGTGTTAATGAACCTTTATTTCGGATAATTTCAAAAATTCAGTCTGGCATTGATTCGTCTAATTTTTTAAGAAAATTACTGTCAATTTCTTCCCAGGTTTACTTAATTTTTAATTTTAACTTCATTATTTTCATTATAGTTTCATTCTATGCATTTCTTCCGTAAACTTTACGGGCCATGTACCCCCACAAATTCTCCATTGGATTTAAATCTGGACTGCAACAGTGTCCAGATTCATGTTCATTAAACCACGGTTTAGATTGATTTGAGACATGGTTATACTGCAATCTTCATCCATTTTTTCATCCATAAATGAGAGAAGAGAATCTTTGAACAGTTAATTATAAATTGTAATGTTCACTTTAGTTGGAACAAAACATATTTTTGATTTTTCTGCAGCAGAAAATGCTGCTCAAACCATAACACTGCCTCCATCGAAACTTCGTTTCAACATACGAATTTTGTTCGAACTCAAATCATGCCAATAGCAATAATATGAATCGGGACCGTCCAAATTGAATTTCTTTTCATCAGAAAAGATTACTTTATTCCACTCATCTGTCTATTTCATGTATTTGCGCGGAAATTTTAAGCGATTTTCCATATGATGCTATTTTAACATTGGCTTACATTTTGGTTTCTTCCATTTTATGTTACCATCTATTCGCAAAATGTGTTCAACATGTTTGGAAGTGACAGGAAGTTCAAGTTTATTTTTTCTTTGTATAGCATTTAATTTATTGCGGGTATACATTTGTATACATTTTTTGTCAAAAATATAAAATTAGCCTTTTGATCTAGTAAAATTTTATTCACCTCAGACCAATCAAAAATTTACTAACAAACATACTTTTCTATCGTTTCACACAGGATCTTTATGACAAAAAATCATTCTCATACAGAAAAAATTTAAAAAGGCTGATTTATAAATTAAATACTAGATAAAAAAGTAAAATCTTTTTATAAAAATGGACAAAAGAACTGACCCTTTATGAAAGAGTTTGGCCCACATTATTTTTCTACATAATTTTTTTCCAAATATTAAATACTAAATTTAGTGTTATTTTTATGTTTTATATGTATTACTAAGACTATTCGTTTAATCGAATAATTTGCCATTAAACGGTTATTAATCGCCAAAAAATGATATCGCGAATAATTCTGTAAAATTCTTATTGCTTAGACTTGATATAGCGTAGAAAGTTAAATGAAACTTTTCTAACATGTTTTAACCCATTGACTATAAAAAAAATATGCTGCTCTGAGGAGTTTTTAGAGTATATAATTTTCTGTGTAATAGGTAGGGCAAATTGTTCTTATAGAAAAGATATGATGCTACAAAAATATAACAGAATTCAAGTCTCCAACTTGCCATATATAGTCCCCACACGCAGAGAAAAATATATATGACCACAATTTAAGAGCAATATATTATTATTGATCACATATGAACACAACGAAAAATTTACATGATTATAAGTAATAATTATTATAATTCCATTTTGTCATACTGTGTTGGATTTTATGGTTTGTATTTTCATGTTATGATTCTGGTTTTACACATAATTGAACAATCTTACTACATCATTATCCCATTTTATCAGATTATGATCTGATGTTATTATATTATTATTCTATCTTATTATATTATTATATCACGTTGTTATATTATGATTCCATTTTAGAATATTACAAAATTATTATGCCATTCTTCATATTATTATTCTATTTTTTTATATTTTTATCACATGTTATCAAATAGTTATTTAATCCTATCATATTAAAATTTTTCATTTCATTTTGTTATATTATTATTCCATACTATAATATATATTAAAATAAAACGTATTAATAAAATATTATTTTTATAAATTTTTTATTGAAAATAATAGAGAAAAGTGTTCATTAGCCATAATGATAGTAGTAGTAATAATAATAATAATAATAATAATAATAATAATAATAATAATAATAATAATAATAATAATAATAATAATATTAATAATAAAATATTTACATATTTACATATTATTCGTTTTAACTAAGCCCTTTAATGGTACATTGCTTGAGTCACACCGAGTATAACCAATATTTAATATATATTAATATTTATTCGTATATAAACTAAATGAGAATTACAATTCAGTTGGAAAACAAACATTAAAAACAAAATATATTTAAAAACAAACAAGTTATGAATTTTTTCACATTGTGAAAAGGATAAGTATTATATTTATTTGAAATATCTTATTGTCTTGGGAGTAATAGTATTAATATTGTTTTAGAAAGAGAATCTGATTTAAGAACAAGGAAAAAGACTGCAAAAATTTAATGATTGTAGATGTAATGATACTTTTCATATTAATAAAATTTTGTTTCTGGTAAAAATAGTTTAAAATATATAATTTTTGCAGGCAACCATATTAAAATTTTTATTGAGTGTGAATATCAAAATGACAAAACATTGTTATCATGAAGACAGAGTTATTAAAAGTGATAATGCTATAACCATGTTTTTTTCTGCGTATAGAGTTATATGAAACTTCTCCTCTACACCTTATTTTTCAAATGATTCTTGATATTTTTAATTTTAAAGACTTCTTGGGGCTATGTATGGCAAATTGGAGACTTGACTTGTACTACATTTTAGTAGCACAATTTCTTGTCTATAAAATATGAATAACTAATTTGCCCTAACTATTACCTAAAAAAATATATAACCTAAAAACTACTCAGGGAAAGTTATATTTTTTGGTCGTCAATGTGTTAAAAATGTGACGTAAAAAACAATAAATGATTGGAATGACTATACCTACAATATCTGCAACATATTTTTCACGATATTTTTTAATGTTGACCTGTGTTGTTCTATATTTTTGTTTTTAGAAAAATTTGTTGGTTAAAATTTTTAATTCTTTTTTTGTTAATAATAAAGTAGTGCAGCAATAGAAACGAAATTTAAGCATATTATAGAGCTAATGTTATTATTTGACATATTTTTTTTCAGAACGATTTGTTAAATTTTCATAAGGTTTAAAAAGGATTAATTGTTTTAGGGGACATTTTTCAAACTCTTTTGTCCCGACGAATAAAAATTGAAAATTCTTTTAGTTTTCACATGTTGCTAAAGAATATTTCGTAGAAATATTAAAAAAAAATTTGAAATGTGCACATCCTTAAAACTTTGAAGTCATTTAAAAAGGAGAAAAGATCAAAAAATTGAAAAATAAATACTGTATTGGATCCAGAGTTTCATATGTATAAAGTCTTGTTCAAGTGCAAAAAATTCTGTCGCACTGTGTTATTGTTTAAAAATATTTTTGTGAATTATTTTTGATTTTTATTTTCTTCGTTTCATTGAGTAAATCTAAATAGTTTTTAATTTATTACTTGTTTTAATTAACCATTTATTATTAACGCAAAAAGTGTAGCAAGTTCAGAGGAACATAAGTTGAATAGTTGAATATTTAAGGTTACAATGAAGGAAAATAAAAAAGTTTAACTTATGGATAGCCAAATAAAGCCAATAGATTTATACTTTTTTTAATAATTTTTTTTTTTTTTTATTTTTTGCAGAAATTTTAATGATTAGTAAATGCTAAATATGGTCGTTAGAATATTCCGTTGAAAAGACTTTGAGTAGTCTGCGTTGAACACAGGAAAAAAATAATAAAAAAATAAAAAAGTCATCTTCAGTACCCTAGCAGCGATTAAAATCAGGTGACTAGTCATGTACATGTTGCTTAGATGGTACCAGTCTCTACTGTATTTGAACTTATGTATAGATAAGCAAGCATTTTAATTATTGTTGTGTCATAAAACGTTGTTTACGTTCATCTTTTGGTTTTAAGAGATCTAAATTTGTTGGAACATTTGGCCAAAATGAGTGCTTTCTAAGATGACCAAAACTGCGATATTTTATTATACATTTACACATACGTATTCAAAAAATATACTTTTAAATAAAAATATATTATTAAGACAATTAAAAATTTTATTGTTACATTGTAAGAAAGCATATATAATAGTCCTAGATTCAGTTAATATTTTCACTGTATCGATCAATATATTAATTGATATTTAGCAAGGTTTTAATTATAAACCTCATTTATTTAATTAAAATTTTAATTGAAATTTTAAAAAGGAAAAAACTAATACTTTCATTTAATTAATATTATCGTTTTGATGATTGGAGCAAAATCAAGAAAAATTTTAATTAATATAAATAATTACGTAATTGAAATTTATTTTTTTCTGTGTAGTAAAATATACAGTGAAATGTAAATGAAGTGTAATGTTAAAATAGTACGGAAGTAGTTGAAAATTAATGATGCATTTATACATATTGCTGATTTATTTCAAGACCGCAAAATATGTACGCGGGCGAATCAATAAGTCCGTGACTTATCGAACTTCCCTCGTAGGTTTGAAAATAGGAAGTAGTCACTAGGGGCTAAATCCGGAGAATATGGCGGATGAAGTACCAATTCGTAGCCCAATTCATAGAGTTTTACCATTGAGACTGCACCCGTGCATTATCTTGATGAAAAAGAACTTTTTTCTTAGCCATATGGGGTCGTTTTCTTTTTAAATTCTCATTAAATCAGTCTAATAATTTGGCATAATATTCGCCGTTTATTGTTTTTGCTTTTGTGTAGACTGCTGCGGAGTACAGTAATGGATCCATGTTTCATCCACAGTTACAAAACGCTTCAAAAACTCATTCGGATTACGGTTAAACTCCAAACAATCCTTTGAAGTTGTCACACGTTTACGTTTACGCCTTTACACGAGAGCAAACGCGGTACCCATCTTGCAGACACCTTTCTTAAACCCAGCTGATCATTTAAAATTGAAACCACACTGCCATATGAAATGCCTATGGCATCAACAATCTCACGCACTTTTACTCTTCGGCCGGCCAAGACCATATCGTGGATTTTTTTAGACATTTTCGGGTGTACTGACCCCAATTGGCCGTACAGAACGTTCTTTTATTTTACAAGAACTATCTACGCATAAAAAAAACCGTGCACACTTTGAGGCTTATAACTTTTATTATACGTAAAAGAAAAATGGTACCATTAACTTCTTTATATTTACTATTATCCTCAGTAACTTTGTGCTAAATTTTGCTGTTATATAATAATTAGTTTTTTTTAATATTAAAATTTAAAAATAATTCATTGCAAACACATAATTCAAATTTATAACACCGTGCGACAGTAATTTTCATCCATGAAAAAAACGATATGTGCATGAAACAAGAGATTACTCAGTTTTTCTCCAGGACGCCAAATTTTCTCTTAAAAGGACTTAAAAGTTTCGAAAGTTACACATTAAAAAAAAGTTATAAAATATTTACGAATATTACATCAATCCAATATGGATGTCAAAAGAAAGCAAAGAATCCCTACAATATAATAATATTTTTTATTTAAATGTTGTAGCATAAAAGCTTAAGAAAATATCCTTTTAAAAACGTTACTTTTTACCATTTATTTTAAAATTCATATCAACCTGCAGCAATCACTATCATACGTTAAAAAATCGTTATGTGAATAAAACTAGAGATCGCCCATGGTAAAACTGTGTACCCAGTTTTTCGCCAGGATATACAAATTTGCACTCCAAAGGACTTCAAAGTTTCAAAAGATATGCAATTTTAAGAATATTATAAAATATTTACGAAAGTTATATCCACTCAATATGGATTTCAAATAAAAGCTACGAACATCTTTTTGAAAATTTAGCCATTTAATATTATATTTATTATTTAATTATATACTTTATATAAAGGATATTTTCATTTAAACAACATTTAAATAAAAAATTTTGCTATATTGGAGGGGTTCTTAGCTTTCATTTGACATCCATATTAAGTTGATGTAATTTTAGTAAATATTTTATTATTTCTTTAAAAATTGCATATTTTTCGAAACTGAAGTCCTTTTTAGAGAAAATATGACGTCCTGGAGAAAAAATGTGTATGTAGTTTTACTATGCGTGAGCTTTTGTTTGATACATATATCGATTTTTCATGTGTGAAAAAATTTTAATTCAAGTATATGTCGATAATAAATTTTTGAGTCATAAAAAATACAAAGAGTTCATGATCACCGAAATGAAGCCTTATAACCGAAGAAAGAGTTTATTTGCAGAATATAGGATCACAGACAAAGAAATACGAATCTCAAGAGAAAATCTCTACATCTCTGGATGTAATGTGATTCATTCTTTAAATTCTTCTGCATTTTTTATTAGAAATATTAAAAAAAGCTAGTCTTGAGATCCACGAAGTAAAAAGAGTTCCTAATGGGAACGCTAGAAAAAATATGAAGCCAAAAATGAGTACATAAATTACTGAGACAAATTTTTTTCAAAAATATGAATGCCGCTTAAAAGATGATAAAATGTACATACTGGTGGACTTTTTAAAATATCCTGGTCATGAACTTCACATCAGAGATTTTATGGGAAATGTAACTTGGTATGTAACTACATTTTTGTATCACTATTTCTTGTCTATAAAACATGTGTGAATAATTTGCCCTACCTATTACCTAGAAAATTATTTTTTTGTGTGTAACTTACTTAAACTTTCAATAAATTTTAAATTTTTTCCGCAAAAATTATGTGACAAATAAAACATAAAATAAATTACTTTCCCTTATGTTTAATCTATACAAAACAAGTTTTTAACAGGACAAACATCAGTATGACTTTGTCAGTATTATTGCAGCGTTAAAACAAAATTTTCAGAGTTTGAGTGCTAACAACCTTGTATTGATGAAGCATGATAAAAGACACCATTTTGAATGTTGTTGGTAGTTTTAGCATGGTTTATTATAACATACGTTTTCCCCTATAGTTGATAAAGATAAAAAAAAAATATCTGTAATTCAGACAAAATTTTGACATTTGTCTTGAGAAAAAATTTACATATATAGACTCAACGTTAACATACATTAGCAATTTATTGATAAACTTTAGAAAATGGTGAATAACTTTGTTTAGGTTTCAACGAAACCAAAATGGATAAGATACCACGAATGCTGATTAAGTGTGTAGCGGCACAGTAAATACGTATTCCATTCTGCTGATGTCTAATTATAGTCCACAAACTCTGCTTTGGTACTGCCAAACAGAAGCAGAAAGGCAATTTACGATTGCAAAACTTGTTTAAACTTTATGATTTTGTAGGCGATTTTATTGAAAGATATCGTTTTATTCTAAACAAAATGGCATTTAAGACTTCATATAGGAATGTGTCTAGAAAAAAAAAAAAAGAAAAAGAAATCTAAAAGGTTTATATCAAAGTCTAAATTTTGAAAAAGAAAAGAAAAATAAATTTAAAAATGTTGAACAATATACCTGAACAAGTAACCTGGCTGAAATTGACTGGAATCTTTAATAAGTTTTGTGGTGATACTATTTTAAGCAAACGAGTTACAGAACTGAACTCACAAGACTTGAAACTAATATAATTTAAAATTTTTGCACCACAGGTTTCATTTCATAATCATAATTGTTGATAAAAAATCGAAAACTTAGAAAAAGGGGTAAAAATTAACCTGACTTTTTCCCATTCTTCTGCACTTTTTGTTCGCTTGTTTATACCTTTTGATCCCATGCGATCTTATATAAACCAATCAGATTTTGTGGATAAATTATATACTACCTTCTTTGTTGTTGTGCATACTTTCAACAGTTACATACAGGGTAGTCAAATTTTGATGAAAAAATTTTTTATTTATTTATTTTTTTGAAATAGAAATTGATGCTTTGTTACGTTTTTACCTTTTAAAAACGGTGGTTTATTTTCTTTAAATAACCCGCATATTTTGATTGCAAATAAAAGCAGTTTAGTAGTTTGAAAGTTGTAACGACTCTTTATTTTATTTAAAAATTTACAAAAATAACAGTTTAAATAGTTACTATGTTTCCTAATACACACACACACTTAGATTACACACTTTTTACAGCACACTTTAATAATGTACAAGAATATACAGCCAAGGCAATTAATTTGTCTTTACTTAACGATGCTTCTAATTAGACTCACTCAATTGTGTTCTCATGGCCAATTTATGTTTACCATCTAGATGCTTCTCGAAAGCTCTATTTTTTTCTACAACGTTCTTAACGGACAAACTAGTGTATTCGAGTTTTAGAACTTTCGCTGTTAATGTTAGCGGTTTCAACATTTAGCGTTGCCATATTTACAAACAATGGTGAAAGCTTTGTATGCAATGTTGTATGTTTACAGCTATGTTAATAATTTCTACTGATATGTTAACTGCTGTTAACATAAACAGAAAGGTCTAGAAGCATTGAGAAAGGTTGAGAAGTATTATTTAATTTTAAACCAGCCGTAAAAACCGTTACATTTGAATTTAAGTACAACATTCGCCAAAGGGAGTATTATGCATTACTGATAACTTTTTTTCACAATTTACATAAATTTAAATAAGTTTATTAAAACAGGAACGTCCCAATCAGCTAAACTGTATAAATTTCCAACAAAATACTACTTCCAAAATATATATCGAAATTCTAATAAAATTCATACTTGAGAAAAGTTTATTAGTGCCAAATTTCACGTTGCTATTAGAATTTACATATATGGTATTTTTGCAAGTTTTATTGCATTGATTTTAAAGAAATATTGGTCGTGTTATTTCCAATATATCCAGAATTTTGATAAAAAATTAAAAAAAAGCATTTTGGTTCGTTTTAGGTTTTTTACGATTTTTTAAATACAAAACTTCTAAATTTTAGAATAAATAAGGAATTTTTAAACTATTTCCAAAACAATTGAGCAGATTAAAAATGGTATAACATGGAGGTAATTCAAAACAAAATTTTTTGCATTTTATCAAGCCAAATCAAGCAAGTGGTTCTTGAGGTATGTTGCAATAGGTAATGTATCCTCTCTAATTTTGTATATAATTCTTTAGCACGAAAACTGAAATCTATTAAAAAAAAGTAATTTCTAAAGTTAGAACTGTATGATCACATATATCCGATGTCACAGAAAAAATAAAATGATCTTAACCTTGAACCATTATAGAAAGACCTTTATTTTTTTAAATATTTTAGATTTCACAAAATACTATAATTTTAATAATACTTTTCTGCACTTCAGAGCTTCCGATTTCATATTTGAGTGATCGGTATAATTTCTCCCAAAACTCTTGTACGGCCTATTAAATTCATAGTATCGTAAAATCCTAAACCAAAAGTAAAATTAATATATGGCATAAACGCAGGTATATATTCTTTGGTCAAAGTAAAATTTTTCAATTCATACAAGAAATTCTGTAATATAAGCAAAATATTTAAATTATTTTATATGCAAAAATATGATTAAAAATAAAAAAATACTTACCTCTTCATAGGGACATTGAAGGGGAACATTTAAATTCTTTCTTACTGCTTTTACAACCTTTTCTAACAAATGATTTCCATCAGATTTGCGTAAAAAATCACAACCCTTTATTTTAACATCAATAACATTTATAGCATTTTTTTTCATTTGCGACTTGACATTCAAAAGCAAATGAAAACTCAAATTATTAGACATTTTCTTGCTGAACATTAAATGAGCGAGGATTTTAAAATTATTTTGGGCAATTTTTTTGTAGCTGCATTCAAATTTCGATAAAATTTTCGAATATGAAGTACAAGTAAAATTGCGAAATGTTATATCAAAACGTTGAGGTAATGACTAAAATAAAATATTAGAGATTTAAAAAAAATATATATTTTTGAAATTTTAATGTTTCAAGTTACTTGTGATGAATTACAAAAAATTAATATAAATAAATATATTCGAAGCGCGAGGAATATCGACAACATTTTATTTAAATATTAACTTTTAATTGCTTTATTAATTTGTTTGAAGCAGTGAAATGAATTCGTTGCCACGAACTCATTAAACAAAGTGTATTTTATTATTTATTTTTATCTTTTTCAATCTAAAAATTATTTAAATGACATAATACTTTAATTTTTTATGATGAGCGTAATGAATGAATAACTTTTATTGCTTACTTATGTATAGGGGACGGATTTTCATGCATTTTTTTTTTAATATGCACAAAAAAAATGAGTTTTAAAATTCAAAGCTTCGAGCTTCTCCTTGGTTTCATTGACGGTTTTTTTTTTGCAAAAAATAATGTTTAATGAGCACTCGAAATTCACTTTTTTCCATTTTTAAAAAAATACACGAGGTTGCATGTTTTGAACAGCTGTTAAACGCAAAGTAAATGACGACACTTGCTCAAAATTTGGCAGTAGTCTATTAAAAGGTGGTACTTCATGGGAATAGTGTTGCATTTCATATAACTATGAGGGATGTTCGAAAAGTCAAGGACTTATTGATCCGACCTCGTATTTGCATAAAAATATGTTATGTATGATGATTTATATATATTTATACGCTACACCACCACAGGTGGTTGGGGTATTATGCGTTTGTGCTGATGTTTGTAACGTACAAAAAAAAATTATCCAACACCTACCTTAAAGTATAACAACTGACTCAGAATCACTTCTTGAGTCGATATAACGATGTCCGTCTGTCCGTCTGGCTGGCTGTCCATGTAAACCTTGTGCACAAAGTGCAGGTCGCAATTTTGAAAATAATTAAATAAATTTTGGCTCGTAGGACCTTCATGATATAAGGACTATCCTATTGAAATTAGTTATAATCGGTCTATTATATCATCTAGCCCCCATACAAATGTTCTCTCGGAATAGGGGTTTAGTGATCATAAATACTTTAAATATATCTATACTTTAATAAAATTCGGTGTAAGGAAGTTTTGTATAAGTATCAATCTTTGTGCTAAATTTCATGAAGATCGGTCCATAGCTGACTGTAGCTCCCATATAAAACCCTCTTCCGAAAATCACTTTAACGTGCATAAATCACATACACATATTAGTATCAAGTTTATATACGACACAAATAAGTTTTATATAAGTAGAGTGACAAATTTTGTAAAGATCGCTCCATAATTTACCATATCTCCCATGTAAGCCCACTTTAGGTAGACACCCTAAAGTGCATAAATTCATATAACAATGGTGTGGGTGTATCATATGGTCGGGCTTGACCGACAATACTTTTCCTAATTGTTTATATTTATTTAGGATTTTTTTCTTATTTTAGCTGATTATAGTTTTTTATTATTATACATTGGTTCGTATTCCTACAAACGCACATGAATTTTTTTAATTAACTTACTCCGAATGGTGCTAAAAAATAATTAAGGTGCTATAAATTAATTTTTTAAATTATTTATTGACCACTAAAAAATTAACAACAAAAAACTTAAAATGTACATTAAATTTTTTCATTGTAATTTTAGTAATTTTCCTATATATGCATTTAAAGCAGTGAACCAATTTAGCATTATTAACGATGTGTTGATGAACCCTTGTTTAGGATAACTTCAAAAATTCGACCTTACATTGATTCGACTAATTTTTGAAAAAAATCACTCTCCATTTCTTCCCAGGCTTGCTTAATTTTTAGTTTTAACTCCATTATTGTACTTAAGATTTCATTCTGTACATTTCTTGCGTAAATTTTACGGACCCTGTACCCCCACAGATTCCCGGTTGGATTTAAATCCGGACTGCAAGCCGGCCAGTCCAATAGTGGAATACTACAGCGATATCCTGTTGGAATATGCAATCTTCCTTCATTTTTGCATCCATAAATGCGGATGGCTTCTTTTATTTTATTAATTTGCCTTTTTGTTAATTTTTGATTAACTTTTGTTGGTTTCCGCACTCCGTATTTCTGCCCTTTCGCCTCAAATAACTTCTTCCGAACTGTTAATTTTTTGTCCAATTTCTCCCTTAGAATAGCCTTGATCAGGAAAAAAATTTAATTTGAATATTTTTCTGGTCTGTAAGAAAAATTCCTTTGGCAATCCTTTAAGCTAATGAAATTTGCCAATTAAAACAAATATATTTCCGGTGAACAAAGATGTTGTAGAAAATATTTTTCTAGTAAATAAATTTTGAGAAAAAAATTAAAGAATCAAATCACTTTGTTGTAAAAATTTAGATAATTAAATTCAGATAATTAAAAAAAAGTCGGCACATTATTGTGGAATGTAATGAAAATCTTAACATATTAAAAAAAAATTCACTCCTATATGACGGAAATTACTTGAGAAAAAAAAGCAAAAAAACACAAGGCAAAGAACCGAAATTTCCAAATTCAAGGGTAAATATCTTTTTAAGCATAAGACTTATAATAAGTGCGTAAGTATGTTTTTTCATCTCAAGTTTTTACAAAAATTTTTAAAACTTTGAAATCGGACTTGATTTGTAGAAGAAGTAACGATTTTTTGAAATTTTTCATACTAGAGGTGGTCAACTTTGACATCTTCTAGTTTATATCGTTTTACTAGAGGGTGTCTACAAGGTAATTTTTCTGAAAACTTAGGTCCTTCTCTACAACTCTTTCATATATTTCAGTACTTTAAGTACTTTAAGAATAAAACACGTAAAAATGTTTTCTTGTCGGCCTATGCGAGTAACCAAAAGTACTACTAAAAATTAAATTTCAATGGCTATTCCCGTTCGTTAAAAACGAAGAATTTTCGATAGTAAATATTCGGGAATTTAAAAAATATCGATTTTTTTTTTCAATAAGTTATCGAAACTAAAGGTTTCGAAAACTTCTTTAATCTTCTAAATTTCTAGGGGAAATCTTATTTAAATAAAAAACCAACGTATTTTCTTGTTTATGCATTTCAAATAATAAAACAAAGAGAATGTAGCGTCATTCTTGAAACATAGTCAGTGTTGCAGTTTTGGTTATTTTTAACCAAAATTGGTTATTTTCTCGCCCAATGTGGAGACGATTACTTTTTTTTAATTTTGATTATTTTTTTATTTTATTTTTATTAGTTTTAAAAATGCTATCTACTTTGTTAATATTGCCAACAATAAAAGGAGAGTGTGCTAAAAATTCATCACACATTTAAAAACTGAAAGTTCCTATAACTTCTTATTCCAATTTTAAGTGACAAATGAAGAAAATAATTTAAATCAATAGAGAATATAAAGATTTTCTTATATTTAACCAAAAAGTGATATGTATTGGAAAATTTTTGTGAGAAAGTTCTAATGATGTAACAAACATTTAGGTTGCTTGTAATTACATAATAAATTACAATTAAAAGAGAAATATATATTCGGTGAAGACTGAATATATGATATCCTACATTATTGTGCATGTGTCCTAAAGTAATACATACTTCAGAGAAAGAGAGAGAGAGAGAGAGAGACAGAGCATTATATGAGTGCTATGGTTAATCTTATTTGTGTAAAATTTTTTTAACATATGAAAATCTATGTGGGATTTAAATACTTTTAAATAATTTTCGGGAGGGGACACTATATAAAAGTTACAATTAATTTTAAAGGGATCCTTTTGAAACTGAAAGCCACATAATATGTAGCTACATAAAATTTTTTTAAGGAATGATTTAGGATTAAAAATGTTTTATTTGTGCAGAATTCTATAAAAATACACTTATATGTATTTAAGATATTTGAACTTCAAAATACTCATATTACTACAAGAGAACATTTATTTGGGGACCAGGTGAAGTAATAAAACAAATTTAGACCAGTTAAGTATAATCTGAGTCAATTGGTTTATTTTAGAGGGTTCAGCAATATCGTGCAGTAGGGAATAAAAAATGTACCTTGTTTAGTTATTAAAACTGTGCAAGACAACGTAATTAAATAATAAGACAACATAATCATTTAAACGCTTAAGTTTCCCATTTGTGCAATTGTGCAAATTTACACCATATGTTTCAAATGTTTTGCAATATTAAGTAAATAATTGAAAACTTTTGTTGAAAGCAATGAAACATGCAATGATATTATCAAAATTTACGTAACTATAATTTATAAATGCACAATTAAACAAGTTTGCGCAAGTTTGCGAAACTAAATAGTCGCACAAACTTTTAAGTGCAAATGATTTTCCATACAATTTTTGACAGTTCATTTGCGAATGTGTGCAAATTTGCACACAATACACAGGGTCCCAGCAAAAACTTTGCTTTTCTCGTAAGCTAGCAGGTATAATTGGAAACAAAAATAAACTACTTTTTTTTGCCTGAATAACTAGTTATTTTTGTTTGAGTTGTCCACAAATTCATGTAGTTATTTTTCGACTCTAGGGATACTGAAAAATATGTACCTAAATGAAGTGAGATTTGAACTTGGACACAAATTAACCATTCGCTTTTAATGACTAACGCCTTACTCAGTACACTATCTCGCACTTAATTTTCTAAGTGACAAAAACTGTTTTTAGCATAAAATATCTTTTTAGACATTTTGTTTTAAAATACTAACGGCATCAGAATGGGGTTGAACCAACAATCTTCTGGTTGCTAATCCAGCGCTCTAGCCAACTCGTCCACGTTATTGCAATATTACTGTGCTATTATACTATTGAGTACTTATTTATATAATACAGAGTAGGCAAATAATAATGACGCGTTATTACCGAGAAACTACTTTAATAAGTAGTTGCCATTACCGAAAACCAAAAAGTTTTTGCTGGGATTTTACGCGTTTTCATGAGGACCCTTAATAAAAATTTAAAAAGGGCACCACATTATTTTACAAATAACTGCTATAAAAGCTTTCTATCGATCCCGATCTATTTTCAATTGGAACACAATTTTGTACACAATTTTTATATAAACTTATTAAAATTTAATATATGTGAGTGCTTTTGAACATGAAAGATTGATATTGAATCTTTTCGCCAAACCTACCAATTAAATATCTCTTACTTTAAATCTTTAGATTTTGGAATTCATATTGCCAAATCAGATTGGCTAAGTCTACATAAAAAATAACTTTTGTTTGCATTCTTTTTCTGTGAACACATAATTGTAAAAATCAAACTTATTTTCCATTACTGTTCGACTCAACTGTTTTGCAATTCTAAATTTATTACAATCTGGTTTACTTGCGACATCATATTGTAAGGACGTGAAAATAATTAAATTTTTATTATTAAACTTTATATTCCGACCCCCTAAAAAATTGGAAGAGGGATCACATTTTGATAAAAATTGTTCTAAACAATTAAATTTTAAATAATTTTTTCTCATAAAAAATAACTAAAGCTTATGATTAATATACAAAGTATTTAAACACTGAAAACATATATTAAGATTATATTAATTTTTATATAATAAATATGAATTTTTAAAATTTGGTTATTTTTTTTCCTAATTTGGTTATTTTTTCGAAAATTATGGTTAAAAAAAAATTTTTGCCTTGGCAATACTGGTCATAGTTCATAGCGATCGGTTGTAAAATATTGCGCTTTAAAATGAAGATGTTAGTTAAACTTTCAAAAATTGTTTATAAAAAAAAATAATAATATAATAAAATTTTAGAAAAATTGGTAAGTAATATCTCTACTAAAAGATTTACAAAAGAGCATATTTATCTAAATATAGTTTCTTGCAGATTAATTCAGACAATTTTGCACTAAAAGAAAAACGTAGAAAAACATTGATGACTCCTCTAGGCGATGTTTTATTTTGGACAAAATGCTTTAAATGTTACCATTCATTAATTTTATTGTTCATTATATGAATTATTATTTTTGAAATCTAATTTGTTATTACGTATGTTTTCTTAATATTTGATATACTGTATCGTTTGAAATAAAACATATGTAAACATGTATGTATGTGTAAAATTAAATCATCTTTTAATTTTAGATTGGAAACAAAATAGAAAATTATCGTTTTCGAAATATTGCCAATGATAATAATCACAAGTCGTTAAAAAACGATTATCTAAATTATATTTTTAAGATTAGCTATTGCCAGGCAAAACTTTTTGGTTTTCGGTAATGGTAACTACTTATTAAAGTAGTTTCTCGGTAATCAGGTGTCATTATTATCTGCCTACTCCGTATTACATAAGTAAGTACTCAATAGTATAATAGCACAGTAATATTGCAATTACATGGATGAGTTTTCCCCATTCTGATGCTGTTAGTTTTTTATAACAAACTGTCTAAAAAGATATTTTATATATATAATATTTATATATATAAGTAAGGTTTTTGTCACTTAGAAAATTAAGTGCGTGATGGTGTACTGAGTAAGACGTTATTCATTAAAAACTAATGGTTAATTTGTATCCAAGTTCAAATCTCACTGATGGCAATTTTTTTATTTTTATTTAGCTACATATTTTTAAGTACAAATAGAGTAAAAAAATAATTACATGAATTTGTGAACAACTCGAACAAAAATAACTAGTTATTCAGGCAAAAAATAAGTAGTTTATTTTTGTTTCCAATTATACCTGCTAGCTTACCAGGAAAGCAAAGTTTTTGCTGGGTGATATCGCTAAAGGCTCACTCTTAAAACGATAGATGAAACTACGATATTGAAAGATTTGCTGTCACAAAGTGAGCGACGGGATAGTCGACAGTCGTTCTCGAATATGTTGCCATTATCGAAGTTTGTGGTCAGCTGGGTTAGAGCAAGTCCTTATCTTTTAAAAACTAAAAAATGAATAAGTTCACTCAAAAAAAAAAAAAAAAAAAAAGAAATTGTAATAAAAATGCACTTGTTTACTTTGGATATAAAAAATCTATATTATTAAAACAACTAAATATTTTTAAAGAATATAAGAATATGAAGTAATTAGCCATATGGACTATAACATTTCAAAAATGACGTGTTTTTTTTTACAGTCTAGGAACAGTTAACATCACTATAGTCTCATGCTTAATAGCAGGGTTATTTTAAACAACAGAAAAGCAAAACATATTTACAATCAAAATATTTTCATACTCTTACAAAACAAAGACACAACTTTTATTATCCATTTAACGTTTTTCTTTTTTTTTTCTTTTATTCTCTTAAAGCTCAATGACGATGATGATGCTGATGTGAATGGTGACCATGTCAGTCAACAAAAACAATTGCATCTGCTGAAAATCGTAGTCTTGCAGTCGTATTTGTTTCTTTTGTTTTGAACTTATAGAAATCTGAAAATAAAATATAGTCATGAACTCAAAACTTTGACCTTCAGCATTTTGCCATAAAAAATTGTAAGAAAAAAACGAAGGCAGATTTTGTTGGCTTTTTTTCAAAATATTGAGTAATAAAATTTATGGCTACAAACTTTAAATTTTGTGGGCACAACGAAATAATTTTATTGTGCACCCAAAGAGGAAGGTTTAATAATACTTTATAGGATTGTAAAAGTATAATTTATTGATACATTATTGTTTCGTACTTTTATGAATTTCCTATTCCCATGCATTCGATTTCAACTGTAACAAAATTAATCAGACTTTAAAAACATTTGAAAAATGCAAATTGTTGTTAAAAATTAAAACAAAAAATATAATTTGTTTTGTACTTTTAGAATAGGGATCAGTGTTGCCGTTTTGTTTATTTTTAACCAAAACTGGTTATTTTAATTTTCCAATATGAAGATGGTGACATTTTTTCCATTTTGGATATTTTTTTTTTTTTTTTAATTATTCAAAAGTACTATTTAGAATACTCTGTAAGTCTCGTTATATTTGCATAGAATAAAATAAACTTGAAAACAAAATTGTGATAAAATTTCGATAGAAACGAAGAAAACACAATCTTAAAGATATCAAAACTGCTAATGAATTGTGTTGCGGCACAGAAAATACGCATTCCATTGTCTAATTAGACTCCACAAACTCAGTTTATTCCGACGAACAGACAGATTATTAGGTCAGTTTCGGCATATAATTTGTTTAACATGAGTTTGGTTTGATGTATGAACGATATATATTGAAGATATAATATTTTCACAAAAAAAAAAAAAAATCCAATTAAGAAGAAAAAGTGCTTCCAAAAAAGAGCATTTTTACCACTTCAAAAGTGGAACTAAGTACATATTTTGTACTTTACTTTATGAATGTCATAACTCAAGAAACTAAACTATTTGAGTTAATGATGTAGAAAAATGCGTTATATCAAACTTTATCTTCTGTAAAAATATAATGTACATATCTGTTATCATCACCGATTTTTCTATTAAGGTAAATGGCATTTGAAAACTTTGTTTACGATTTCTACAAAACTAGTTTTTTGAGTTATGACGTTCTTGAAGTAAATATATTTTTAACAGGAAAAAAGGTTAACAATTTCACAAAAGTTAATACCATAACAATATTTTTATTAAAAAATTTTATAAACATTGTTTTAAAAGAATAGTTTCAAAAGTAATAAACATGAATTATAAAAGCAGCACATTCTGCAACCATGGTAACCATGGGTTAAAAAAAGAACTTTTGAAGCTCTTTTTCAGCATTAAGTACTTACTTTCAATTACGACACAATGTTAAAATTAGGACTTTTTCATTTCTTTTTTTGCTGGGAACCGTTGTTCTAAGTAGTTGTTAAATTTTAAATATTTTTCTCTTTAGATCATTTTCGACACATTTGAAAGAAAGTTAAGTTTGGTTTGATCTTATAACCGATATTAAAAAAAAAAAAATTTTAACCTGAATAAAAAAAAATTTTACATAAATAACTTCAACATTTTTAATTTTGGTTATTTTATTTCTAATTTGGTTACTTTTTTTCAAAATTTTGTTTATAAAAAATACTTAGCCGTAGCAACACTTATAGGGATGTCAATTTCATAGCATAGTTGTGCTGGTTAAGTTCACACGTATTCTTACGCTCTTTCATTTAGTCGTTGCTGAGAGTGCAAAGAGAAGAACATGCACTGTAAAAATTTTTTGTAGATAAATTGTTTTCTAATTAATAATAACCAATTTCTTTAACATAAATTTTTTAATATAAAGTTGGAGGAATGCGAATAATATTTTTGTATGGCAATATTAATTAATTTAAGTGTAAGGATAGCAAAAATTCATTAGAAAATATGTTTTACATAATAATAAAGCAACATGAGTAACTTACGTTCTTTATTTTCTAAACCCAACTTTTCCTTGAGTGCATTTTTTCACATTTATTAATGCAACTATATTTTTAGTCATTGACATCCCTATTTTAGAATTAATTAAAAAATATTTATAACGCTTAAGTTCTTGGTATTAACATTTTTTTCTTGCATATATAAAATAAATAAAAATCATTTTTACAACCAGACAAACAAATTTATTAACTTTTCGGAATTATTTGTTTTTTTTACACTTTTCTGATTTTATTTATTTGCTTATAATACATTTTATTTATTAGATTTTATTGGTTCATTAATTCAACACATTTGTACTGACATTCGAACTCATTAGATTGTTTTTAACGCTGTAGGGAAATAAATATTTTCAAATAATTTTCATTTTATTTATTTTTTTTTATATATTTGAATGTATACTTTTAGCTTATGTTTTTGTAAAAATTTAACAAATTTTCAAGAAAGTGCAATAAACTAAAAACATCAATTTATAAAACAATTTTTTAATTATACTATAATAAAGAATATGTATATTTAGTTTACAAATTTCATTATATATAATATATCGGAGGATAACAAATAAATATAAGTAAAAGCGCAATAGAGAGACGACTGCTATAACAAATCTAAATTTTGAAATAATTTAATATTAGTAATCAAAAATACTTTGTTGTTAACATATTTTAATTATAAATGATATATTTTAACTCAATTAATTCTACCCAGTAGATATTTTGATGACAATTGACCCGTTGTGGCAATAATTTTCAATAATATCCTTTGGTAAACGAAAAGAAGTAAAGAAAGAAGACAGCAAAGGCCTTTTTACTGACTCTTTGAAAGCAGAGAAAGTGGTGATTAGCTACGTTATAGAACAGAGGTTCTCATAAGCAACAGCTTTACGACCCCGTTGAAACATTACAAATCGAGAAAAACCCACCAACATTTTTTTGTAATAAATAAACACCAAAATCAAAGGTTTGTAATTTGCTTTTAATGTTTGATATCAAACAAGATTGTAAGTTTAATTGAGATTGAAATCTTCTCTCCATACATTTTTATGCAAGGGTGAATATATAAAAAAGAGTTTTCTCAATTTGGTATCAAAAATTTTACAGTCACTCTTAAACCTAAAAATTAATAAATTTTGAAAAAAAATATTTGGTTCTTAATATCTCATATTATTCTTAAGTCCTATATATATTTATATATATATATATATATATATATATATATGAGTTGATCATTTCGATGAAATTTTTACTAAATTGCAAGATATTTTATGAAGTAAATTTGAATTAGTATCCCTTAACTAAAGATGCTTTAAATTTTGCGTTTAAGTAAATGGTCTTCGCGACCGCCTTAAAATGTTTGTTAAAGTAAAGTTATAGAATCATTCAGACCGACGCGAAATTATACATACATTTTGACCCTTGCGAAATTACATAATTTTGTGTAATTTCGGCGAAATTACATTGAAATTACGATGCCCATTTCCGTGCAACTCTGTACATGGTTGCAAAAAATACTTTTTTTCAACTATGTACTGCATGTTTCAATCGTGAGAAAAAAAAAACAATTGACAGCTGATCTTAAATTTAAACACAAATCTTAAAATTAATTAAAATGATTTTGCAAAATGAAACGTGTCCTTTTTACCTTTGCATGTCTAAAAATTTTTAATTGTTGAAATAACAATTTCTTATTAGCAAGTTTTTCATTAATAATTTACAATTTAGTAAGTAATTGTTTCTTATTTGTTTATATTTCAAAATATATTATTTATCCATATAACAATTTAAAATGTAAACAATAATTATCAGCTATTCACGAAATTACATCAAATGTCATCTAGCCAGTATGAACACTCTAGATTTCATTCGTAATTTCGCCAAGAAATTTTGTAACTTCTCGTCGGTCTGAACGAGGCTTTACTTAGCTTGTAAAATGACTTTTGGGTATAAAAACAATAATTGAAATTAGTAGCTATGGACTGCCAAGAAAAACTAAGTATTTTTAGTACACATGATATAAATATATAATCTTTAATTTTCTTTCGAAATTTTGTAAGTTATTTCCTTACCTTGGCGATACCAAATCATGAATTCTATAATTGAATTGTTAGTTCTTAAATTGTATTAATTTCTTAATTTTTTGGCTTAATATTCATGTACGGTGCTGGAGAGGGCTCATGAATACATCCAGTGCCTCCCGCCCAGTCCCATCTATCCGCCCCCTGCGGATGCGTCCGATGGGAGTAAACAAATAAAGACTCCGCACGGAGAGGCCCTAGATATATTTTTAAACACTTTCGTATAAAATGACAAGCTTATATGTATACCCTTCGTTTTATGTGAAGAGTACAATATAAAGGATATCAGTATACCACAACTTAAAGAAATTTTATGCTAAACGTCCACAATTTTTGATTTCTTGGCATTTATTCTTTTATTGTTTAGTGTTACTTCCAAGTATTACACTCTTTTTGTAAATTGAAAATTTGTATAAAAAATATGTGTTGAATTCGTCTTTACATTGGAATTAGATAATGCATCCCGGGATATTTTCAATTTTCATTTCAGCATTTACATTGATGAAAATAGTGTGAATTTAAATACAGTATTAATTATTTCAGTATTTTTTTTTAAAGAAAATTTAATTAAAACGCAGCTTGAAACTATATCCTAATGAGAATTTTATTGGTAAGTTTTTATTTATAAATCATTAGATGATTTATGTGGTATGAATCTTTGGTATGAATTTAATTAAACACCTTAACAAAATTTCAGCACTAGAAACAAGCAAGTGAAAGAGCATAACGGTTTAAAAGTATCTTCTAGACATTTTAAATATAAAAGAGTTAAGAGAAAAAGTAGTGAGTCCGAAACTATTCACTATTATATCTGATTGGATCCATAATATTAAAGCGAGTGTTTTATAATGGATATTGTAAACAGATTTAATAGACAACAGACTGAAATTTAGGTTAGCACAAAAATCTTTTTTGCGAGCTTCTTTTAAACCAGCGATAGGCACAAAGAGAGAGTGTATTTAGCACCTAGCCGGAAAAATGCTTTATTTAGGATCCACAAGGCATGCTACTCGCATTCCAACATTATTTCTTTTTTTATAAGGCATGTCATTGGAGGCAACGCCTTCCCTTCTCCCTTCCAAAAAGAAAGAAGAGGGACTCTTAAATAAATAAATTTTGTACATGCACTCATAAACCAAAAATGGGCTTGATCCGCCCACTTTACCGCCTACCTCAAATATAAATTTAAATTTTAATTTACGGTGGCACAAAAAGTAGCATATTCGGCCAAGCTGAATATAACATTCTTATTTGTTTCTTATAAGAAAAATTTGAAAAATATCCTTTGTTATAGGGCATTTCTCTATTTATTGTTTATTTTCGATATATATTTTTTTAGAGAAAATGTTCAATATATTTTCTTCTTAAAGAAATTTTGAACAAAATCATATTTTGGTAATATTTAATTAGGCTGAAAAATATTAGGAACAATATCAAAGAAATATTTGAGCAGGCGCTTTGTAGAGAAAATACATTCATTATTGGCCTGTGTCAACAATATAAGCAGCAAACACATTAGACAAATGTCAGTTTATGGCTTCAAAAAAAAAAAAAAAAAAAAAAAAAAAAAAAAAAAAAAAAAATTAAAAAGATTTTATTTATAAAAAAATAAATAAATAAATGCTATAGGTCAGGGAAATAAAATAAGTACAAAATAAGGTTTAAATTATTTTTGAGAGAATTTTAGATGACATTTGTAGATTTTAAAGTAATTCATATTACAATATAATTTCCAAATAAATATTTTGAAGATTAAAAACTACTTCAAATAAAAATATTTCAAGATTTCAATTTTTCTGTTGCATGCTACAGAGTGTGGTAGAATAAAAATATTTTGAAATCAAATCTGTTGATAACACAAATCGGAATTTGCATTTCTGATATTTTTTAAGACCACATATCTCCACTCTTGAGAGATCTGAAAGAGACGCCTTTAAAATTTAAAATTTTAATATTCACAGTCTACAGTTTTATGTGAAACACTGTAGTTAATTTAAAAATTTAACATTTATTAAAAAAAAAAACGTTGATTCTGTTACACTAGTTGATGCTTTCAATATATTTCATTAATTATAAAATCATATACCCGAGGTTAATAAATTATAATCCTTCCTTAATGGGTTTATCGATTCGTCATACATATAAAACCATTCATATTTCCCTTTCAATATGGTAAACATTTTGCATTTTTCTTGCTGATCATAAACTGTTTTTATTTAATTTTTTGAAAAATATTTTTCTTACATTTAATTTTCATTTGACCAGCTTACAGAGGCTCCAAACCTTTTTTTTATAAATTGTGTAACTTGTGAAATGTTAAAAATATGTCAATAAAATTTCACCCAGTCAGAGACGAGGTGTTGATTTAAAGAAGAACAGATTCCTAGGTGAAGTAGGTAGACCCCAAAAGTAGGTCATCTCAGGTATGCAGTTTTTTTTAATCCCCAAAAACTCCGTTATGATTTGACTGAAAAAATTTACATATAAATAGTCCTTTAAAATCACCACAAAATATATGTTTACATGTGGAGGTTATCTCTTTTAGTTTAAGAGACATTTAGATCGACATAAACTTTTCACTAATTTTTAGCCTCGTTTTTTTCAGGTTTTTTTAATTGGTGGGCTCAATATTGGCATGATTTTTTTTAATTTCCGCTGAACTCCTTACAAAATTCTAAATAATATTGCTGCATAAATTTCATAAATATATAGATAGACAAAGGACTATAATAACCTGAATTTGGAACTTCAAAAGAAAAATTCATATTTTTGTTTTTTTTCCAAAAAGGTGGTAATATTTATATGTTGCGCTATATACTTTTTTTAACGTTTTTTAAAGGTAATCTTAATGTAGATGCGCTTATAGTAAACCAATTGGCGCTTGTCGTAACGGTCTCTCCAGAAGCCCTATCCAAATATGTCAATTTTACAACTTTTTTTTAAAGTTCGCAAATCGCAAAGCTGGAATCAAACAAAAATTATGTTAGTTAAATATCTCCATGTATAAACACACAAAAATTATTTTCTGACTAACGACATTGTTACCATTTGAATTAAAAAGCCAATTTTTAAAACTTGTTCTTTCCGGGTTGGGATTTTGTATATTTTGTTAAAAAAACAGTGGATATTTTTTTAATTCTCTGATTTTAAGGCTTCAAAGTTTAATTTGAATATCTCTACTCGTTTGAATCTTATTTAGTTCCAAATATTAACATTATTTCTAAAAAATATACTTAAAATTTAAAATTTCAAGCCATGGTCTGAAGAAATTTGACCGTATTTAATTTATTTCTACTAGATGTCATTCTTCACAATTTTACAAGTTCAGAGATCAAATACCGATATATACTGCCTACATCTGATTAAAAAGTAACAATAAACCTTGCAAGTTTTGCAATTTTTCATATTTTTGTATGAAAAATGCAAACATGTTACAAATACAACCCCAATATAAAGGTAACATTGCTACTCCTGCTTTGTGATAAAAATTACCTAAAGTTTCTGTTAGTTTTCAAGCAAAAATATAAACATTTTATGAAAGAATTTGGAACTACAAGAAACGTCAGAACGTGGAAAATCGGAATTAAAAACACATTCACGATTTTGTAACAAAATACCCAAAACTCCAACCCGGAAAAAAACGTGTTTTAAAAATTTACTTTTCCCATTCAAAGATTCACACTCTCGTTATGAGAGGCGTTCATTGGAAGATAATTTTTAGGAGTTTATCCAACATATAGAGGTATTTAATTAACGTAATCTTTTGTTGATCCCGGTTTTGCGCTTTGAGAATTTTACAAAAAAAATTGTAAAATTTTAAAAGTTTGGATAGGACATTGTCCCAAGAAACTTCGGGTTTACTTTACATGCATCTATATTAAGATACCTTTTGAAAACATTATTTTAAGTTACCGGCTTCAGATTAATATAACTTTTTACTGAATCTATATATTTATATGATTCTTGCAGCAGTATTATTTAGAATCCAGTGAATATTTAGAAAAAATTTAGGGTCAATACTGAGCCCGCCAAATTAAATATATAAAGGTATTTTTGTAGAGATTTGCAAGGACTGTCTATGTGTAACTTTTTTCTGTGAAATCATGAATGAATTTTTTGCCGTAAAAAAAAAAAATTATATCCGAGATGATCAAATTCGGAGATCAACTCATTCCCTGTGATCCTTCAAATAAACTCAAAAGCACCTCGTCTCTGGCTGGATGAAAATTTATTGAGATATTTCCAACGATACACAAGTTACATAATTATCAAAAAAAAAGCGTTTTGGAATCACTGTGCGACTGGCTGCATGTCATTATTTATCAATTTTTTCCTTTTTTGTTTGCAATTCAATTTATTTATTTGGTACACATGGCAATGTAATTTTATTAAAACAATTTAAAGTAATGCACATAATTCAGTTTTTCTGTTAAGGAAGCACGTACTTTAAATATACATATGTATGAATGTTGCTGTCATAGGTATATTTTATTATTTTGTCGTGGAAATAAAATCAAATGTACTTTAAAATGTATAGGCTAAAGATTAAAACAAAAATATGCTCGTAGGGTGAAATTGTATTTAGATATTTTTAACGGTTCACAAGTTACACAATTTATAAAAAAAAAGGTTTGGAGCCTCTGTAAGCTGGTCAAATGAAAATTAAATGTAAGAAAAATATTTTTCAAAAAATTAAATAAAAACAGTTTATGATCAGCAAGAAAAATGCAAAATGTTTACCATATTGAAAGGGAAATATGAATGGTTTTATATGTATGACGAATCGATAAACCCATTAAGGAAGGATTATAATTTATTAACCTCGGGTATATAATTTTATAATTAATGCAATATATTGAAAGCATCAACTAGTGTAACAGAATCAACGTTTTTTTTTTTTTTTTTTTAAAATAAATGTTAAATTTTTAAATTAACTACAGTGTTTCACATAAAACTGTAGACTGTGAATATTAAAATTTTAAATTTTAAAGGCGTATCTTTCAGACCTCTCAAGAGTGGAGATAATGTGTTCTTAAAAAAGATCAGAAATGCAAATTCCGATTTGTGTTTTCAACAGATTTGATTTCAAGATATTTTTATTCTACCACACTCTATAGTATGCAAGAGAAAAAGTGAAATATTGAAATATTTTTATTTGAAGTAGTTTTTAATCTTCAAAATATTTATTTGGAAATTATATTGTAATATAAATTACTTTAAAATCTACAAATCTCATGTATAATTCTCTCAACACCCTAGAATAATTAAAACCTTATTTTGCATTTATTTTATTTCCCTGAAGTATATTTATTTATTTTTTTATAAAGAAAATCTTTTTAATTTTTTTATGTTTTTTTTTCTTGTGTTTTATTTAAGCCATACAGACATTTTTCTAATGTATTTGCTGCTTATATTTTTGCCGCATTCCAATAAAGAATTTATTTTCTCTACAAAACGCCTGACTAAATATTTCTTTGATGGTATTGCTAATATTAATTAAATGTTGCCAAAATATTATTTTGTTCAAAATTCCAGAACTAATCCAAATTTTTTTAAGTAGATTAAAACTGAAAATGGATGATCAATATGTAAATATATTTATTTTCAAGTTTGAAAACAATGTTTGAATATTTTTAGTTTTAATGCTTTTTAGCCACATAATAGGGAAATTGAATTGAAATTCAACTAGATCCGCACAAGTCCAAATTATTTTATAGCAGGTCAAATGAACATTTTATAAAATCTGTAATTTCTAATCGACAAGTTTGATTTACATACTAATTTATGCAATCATAGTAAATAATTTTCTCCTTTTTTTTTTGGGTAGGATCTTGAGTGTGCAATTTTTTAAAAATGTTGCCAAAATTCATTTATGATATGATAGAAAAAAATTTTACATATGCATAGTCCCTGTAAATCCCTACAAAAAATATTTTTACATATGTAGGTTATATATTTTACTGTAAGAGGTATTTAGGTCAAAATAAATTTTTTACTCATTTTTAGTCTCTTTTTTTTAGTTTTTTTAAACTTAGCGGGCTTAATATTGCCCCAGAATTTTTCTAAAATATTCGCCGAATTTCTTACAAAATTCTAAATAATACTGCTGCAAGAATAGTGTATTAATTTGAAATTCGAACTTGAAAAAATTTCATATTTTCTTTCCAAAAAGATGATAATATATATTCACTTACAAAATTTGTTTTTTTTTTTTGTCCTGGGATATATAATTTTTAATACTTTTTTAAAAGGAATCTTATTGTGGATGCATATAAAGTAAACTCGAAGGCGCTTGGGGCAGCGGTCTCTCCACAAGCCGTATACAAACTTGGTCAATTTCGCAAAATTTTTTAAATTTATTTGAAAAATTTTAAAATCGCAAAACTCGGATCAAACAAATATTACATTAGTTAAATTCCTTCACATATTGGGTATATACACAAAAAGTATTTTCTGACGGTGTCCGAAAATAACGACACTGTGACCTTTTGAATAGAAGTAGTTAATTTTTAAAACACTTTCTTTCCATATTGGGATTTTAAGTATTTTAATGCAAACGGTGAGTATGTTTTTAATTTTCTGATTTTGGAACAAGTCTTTCTACATTGTGTCAAAATTTCATTTGAATATCTCTACTCATTTAAATTTTATTTAGATCTAAATATTAACATCATTTCAAAAAAATATACTTAAAATTTAAATTTTAAGTTTTTCATGTCATGGTCTGTAAAAATTTTGATCGTATTTAATATATTTTCACTAAATAACATACCTGAGATAACCAACTTTGGTGGGCCACCCACTAACCCCCTGTCCCGCTGGGAATCGGTACTCCAAATCAACTCAGAAACATCTCATTTCTGGTCAAGTGAAATTTTATGGAGTTATCTCCAACGGTTCACAGAAAAACATTTTTTGTCCTCCTTTAAACAAAATAGGTGCACTAGATTCCATTTGACGTGCTGAATCTGCTTTCATTTCTCACAATTTTACTATCAGTTATTGATTTTTTTCCTGACCATGACCATGGCGGTCACACTAGTATAACTCGAGAAGGTTTTGTCCAATGTAGATAAATAAAATTCCATTAGAGAGCACAGTGGGCAGAATCGACATTTTTTGGAAATAAATCTGTAACTTCTGATCGGCTGGTTGGATTTTCATGAAATTTGGTACGGGCGTAGCAGAGGAGTGTACAATGTTATGTTCGGAAGAGGGACACAACAATCTCCCCAGGGCGGAGCTAAGGAGGCTCAAAGTTAGGTACCTCTGACATAAAAAATTTTTAATCGCTTGCAAAATTTTTGTTTCTCGTCCGATTTCAAATATTTCTATATATTGTTGTAGGCTCTGATAAGACCTTACATTTCCTACTTATCTCTTATAGTGATCGAGATATTTGCGTTTGAATTTTTAAGCACCAGTTGTTTTTCATATATATATTCTAGTATTTTCGACAGATTTTATTCGTTCTTTTCTTAACTAGTTAAAGAACAAAGTTATCTATTAAATAAAAAAATTTTAAGTCGATATCTTTACCTAGTCCAAAAATAAACGATTTTAAATTTGAAAACTGCAAAAAAGACGACTTTTTGTGTTTTTTTAGCCGAAAAATTATCTACACTCTTTTTTAACTAAAATAAAATTTTCTTTAGCAATATTTAATAATTTTGCACTTTTCTGAAAGGTAACTTCATAGAGATGCCTTTAAAGTAAAAAACAAGCCCAATAACTCAATTGGTCATGGTACACACCCTCCCGAATTCGACCCATTTTAAATGAAAGTTTTAGACCATATTTTCTCAAATCCTAAAGCACGAATCGACAAGCGGAATATATTTTAAGAATCTTCAATATGTTGTTAAAAATTCTGAATCAAAATCTACAGGACTTCGGAAAAATGTGGATTCTATAGCCAAATATGTAAAAAATCCAATTTTTGGGAATTTTCATTAGTTTTTTTTGGAATTCAGGAAAACCCTACCCTTGATTGAAATTTGGTTAACGATCTTTTATTTACATTAATAAGACCAATATTTCCTGCAAATTTCATTAAGATATCTTTATAAACTAATATGTTATTACAATTAAAAAATTTGTATTTTCTCCAAAAAGGCCAAATTGGGCCTTTTGTTTGGTTTATTTCTAAATAGCGAAAGAAATTTTAAAAATATGTATTCCAAATTAAGCTTATCCTTTAGCATATATAATTTCCGATCTTTTGCAAAAATATTCAAGTCAATATCATGTCTCATTTCAGAAATATGCGCCTTTAAACTTTTATATTTCCAATTTATTGTATATATGACTATATTTTTACAAACTTGCAACTTTTGCCTTTAGTATTGCGTGAATAATTACTCAGATAATTATGAATATTTCTGTATACTTTTACTAATATCTGTACACAAAATATTTTTATAAAAATAATTAATAAATATTTTTTATTTTTAATAGGGTTGCCACATTTCCCAAATTTAAGTAAATCTTTATCCTCTTCTAAGCATTCATATATTTCTATTAATGAATTTAGATAGTGTAGATACTTTTTCGGCTAAAAAAACACAAAAAATCGTCTTTTTTGCAATTTTAAAATTTAAAATCGTTTATTTTTGGACTAGGTAAAGATATCGACTTCATTTTTTTTATTTAATAGATAACTTTGTTCTTTAACTAGTTAAGAAAAAAACGAATAAAATCGGTCGGAAATATTAGGATATATATGAAAAAAAACTGGGCCAAGAACATGCAAAATTATGGTGCTTATAAATTCAAACGCAAATAACTCGAAAACTATAGGAGATAAATAGGACATGTTTTTTATAGGTCTTATCAGGGCCTACAACATTATATAAAAATATTTGAAATCGGACGAGAAAAAAAAATTTTGCAAGGGATTAAAAATTTTTTATGTCAGAGGTACCTAACTTTGAGCCCCCTTAGCTCCGCCCCTGAGTTGTTTGTAGGGCCCCCTTCCAAACTTAACATTATGCACTCCTCTGCTACGCCTGTACCAAATTTCATGAAAATCCAACCAGCCGATTAGAAGTTACAGATTTATTTCCAAAAAATGTCGATTCTGCCCCACTGTGAGTGTCGGTTAAAATTATCATTGTGTTATCTTAATATTACTTTTTTGTCCGCTCAATATTTTTGCAGTTATTCGAAAATTTTGTGTCGAAAAGAAAAAAAAAATAAAATTTTCATGTAAAACTGGAAAAAATTTTCTCTTTAACTTCGAAAATATATTATTTAGATAACTTGAAGAAAGAAACTTTTCAGGAAAAAAATTCCTCTATTTTGCATGAAAAATTTCCTTCTAACACTTATTTCTAAATAACTCCGAAACTATTGAGCAGATAAAAAATGTAAATATGACTTTTCGTGTCTTATTTATCTAAATCGTACAAATGGTTCTTGTGTTATGGTGAAATATACTCGTGTAATTTTAATTGTCTTATTAATGGGGAAGAGGACCTGATAAAAAAACTTAAAGCCAGGTGCGGATTCACGGGGTGGGGAAAAAAGAAATTCTGCCTACACCCCCCCACCTCAAAAAAAAATAATAATAAGAGTTTATCGAAAATAGAAGAAGGAAGAATACATTTTTTGGCAATATAATGGAGTTAAACTCATTTTAAGGAAAATATCATATTTTATTCTTTTGAAATTTTAAAACAAAATTTTATGTCTTTTTATATTTTTCCGATAGAGAAAATTTTTTAATTTCTTATATTTTTCTAGTTTAAAGAAGTTAATTTCAAATTATTGCATAATATTTCTATAATTACACTAAAAAATTTATTATTACTTAAAAAACTTTACCTTCACGAAAAAAAAATAAATATTTTTTATGAAATAAGGAAATTAAATTTTCGAAACGAATTTTTCTTTCAACATTAAGAAACACTCAGTTATTTTTTTTTTTTTTTGGTAATGAGAAATTGTTGGAATATAAGTCAGTAAGTCGCCTAACTTGAAAGGTATCGGTAAAATGAAAAGATAAAAGTTTAAAATTTTTCAGGATCCTGCCAAATTTTTTTTTGGCTGTTGAATCTCATGGCAACTGTATTTAACTTAGAAACTCTGGCAACTGAACACAATATATCATTGATAAACGTAGTTTTTCCGCCAATTTTTGTAAAATGTGGTCGGCTAGCATAATTTAAATAAAAGTTCACACATGCTTGCTAATATTTTTTTTTCTCTTCCGATTTCAAAGATTAGTGTATTTTCTCTACTTAAGGCTTGTGAATGTTATTTAATTTTTATAGTTTTCAAGTTATTCGTATCTGAAAATTCAAACTTCGAATTTTAACAATACCTGGATCCAATTTGAAATCCTTCAAATTATATAGAAAAATTAACTATTGCCAGTGGAAAAATAAACAATTCTGAATTCAAAATTTGAGAAATAATAATTTTTGTAAAGCGTCATCATACATAAAATTATTTGCTACGATTGTACAAATTTGTATGTAAATCGGACTAGTCTATTAGAAATTACAGATTTTCAAAAGTGTTCATTTTATCTGCTCATAAAGTAATTTGGACTTGGATAGGTCTAGCTGTATTTCAATAAATCTGCAGCACATATTTATATCATTTAAAAATCATTTTTCTCTCCCTATTATTCTAAAAGCATTAAAAACTAAAAATATTCCCAAGAAAATTTCGAACATTGCTTTAGGGCTTGAAAAGTAATTTTCCGAATTATTTGAATATTTCATTTTCAGTTTTAATCTATTTTCAAAAATCTGTATGTATGGCTTTCATACAAAATATAAATTGTGTTTTCGGATTTTGAAATACACACAAGACTTTTAGTCTGCTCAGCGGAATATTTAAATAATTTTATTCAAGAGTTCATAATTTAATTTAATTTAATTTGGTAACAAAAAAAATATGAAATATGCATTTCGGAAATTATATTTAGATGTTTTTAACTTAAACAAATGAAAGCAACAAACTTTATAAAAAAGTTTTCTGTGACTTTTAAAAATTTCAGAATTTTTTAAAAAATTTCAAAAAGGTTGTGTTTAGGTTTCAACGAAACCCATTTTGGTTACGTTGATAAGACACCAAGAATGTTGATGAAGTGTGTAGCGGCACGGAAAATACGTATTCCATTCTACTGGTGTCTAATTATAGTCCACAAACTCTGCGTTGTTACTGCCAAACAGAGACAACAAGGCAATTTACGATTAAAAACTTGTTTAGTTTGTATTTTTTCATAATTTTAAATCTACTTTAAAACAAATTTGCTTTATCTAACTAGCTTCAAATTCTAAATCAGCGAATAACAGTAAAATAATAATAAATTTAAACCATTGAAAGATATTCAGTAATACCAGAAATATTTCTTTTAAAAAGAATAATTTTATTTTTTTGTTTGTACCATATAGTTAAGGATGTAGTTACTTTTGAATAGCAATAACATATTATCTGTATTATATAGAAGTAGTCTAGTAACCACTTATTATATATAACCCGGTATGTAATTATATACATTGTCTGCCATTTGAATAAGGAATTACATTTATTTAAATTTAATTAAGTATATCTCCAAAATTAAAGTTCAGAAAAAAATAATTTTTTGCGTAATCAAATTTCAAAGTGTTGGCTTTAGTTTCCTGAAGAAATAAAAAATATACATATTTTATTATACTAAAATTATGCATTTATTTAAAGACATGTATTTTTGTGGTACTATTTCGTGTGTCACTTGAATAAGGAATTCTTTTAATATTAATTAGGAAGGCTATGATTTGATTTTTTTTCAATATAAACGGCTAGAGAATTTTTAATTTGATAGTTTTTAAATAGTTTTTATTCGAAATGGGACGTGGTAAGGCTCTTAATAACTTTGAAAAAGAAAAAATTCTGATTTTGAAATCTCAGGGTCAGAATCCGGTCCAAATAGCCAAAAACATTAATAGAGGAAAGACAGTTGTATACAATTATTTAAATAACGTGGAAAGATATGGAAAAAACAAGAAAGGGCTGAAGTAAATGGTAACAACTCCAAAAGAAAGACGAAAAATTCTTAGAATTGCATCAAATTCTGCCATGTCGGTATCAAAAATACGTCAAAAAAGTGGTGTCAGTGCCAGTCTAATAACAATGCGCCATATTTTAAAGTCGTGCCCATACATATTTCGACGAAAACTGCAAATAAAAACCACCATTTAATGAAAAACGCAAATTACAACGTCCAAAAATGCAATGACATAGTCCGACAAATGGTTGAAATGGATGGAAAAAAGTTTAATATTGATGGTCCCTACGGGTATAACTATTAATTCCATGACCTAAATAAGGAGACATTATTTTTGAGCCGCAGACACAGCCGAGAGGGCGGAATAATAGTATGGGGTGCCATTTCGTATTATGGTACCATAGAATTGGTTTTTGTATCCGACAAAATGACTGCAACTACATACAAAAACATTCTGGAGGAAGCATTTCCAAAATTTAATGATTCCTTTGGTATGTCGTGTTGGTACGTCCAAGGTATGGACGCTCCGATTCATACCGCCAGAGAAGTAAAACAAATGATTAACGAACAAGGTGTTCAACTTTTGGATTGGCCCCCATATTCACCTGACCTGAATCCATTGGAAAATGTCTGGGGTTGGCTTGCAAGAAAAGTTTATGAAGGAAGAAAACAATTTGAGACAATAGAATCCTTAAAGGATGCAATAACGGAAGCATGGAGTTCAATTTCGCAAAATTACTTAGAGTCGATGCTAAATCACAGTTTTGAGGTTATTTCTAAAAATGGTAGCAGTACGCATTACTAATTTACCTAAAATTTAAAAATAAATTACAGTTTGCTTAGTTTTAAAATATTCCTTATTCAAGTGACACACGAAAAAATACCACAGAAATACGTATCTTTAAATAAGTATAAAAAAATATGTATATTTTTTATTTCTTCAGGAAACTAAAGCCAACACTTTGAAATTTGGTTGCGCAAAAAATTATTTTTTTCTGAACTTTAGTTTAGGAGATACACTTAATTAAAATTAAAAAGAAGTGATTCCTTATTCAAGTGGCAGGCAGTGTATTTATGATCGGATTTTTGAAATTGTAACTGTTTTAATAGAGTTTACCAATTCACATATTTAAGGAATGGATTATTCTGAATTGCAACTTAAAAATGTTAATTTTCGAGTCAAAAATCTATTGTTTTTGAAATCTGTAATTAAAATTTATAAAATCTTTTTACATTTGAAAAGAAAAATAAAATTAAATTGAAAAAAAAAATTAAAAAGCATATTTTTATATTTTGACATTTCATTGCATATTTGAAAACTAAAACATAACTAGTTCCTATTGTTTTCATTAGTAATGACTTCTATAATACCTTAAAATCAATGATTTATTGAATAACTTGAAAGTAATTAGTTCTTGTAATGAAATCTAGGTAAGCATTTTCTAAAATACCTACCTGTAATAATATGAGGTAAATAGTTGCCTCTAATGTTATCACCGTGGACTATTTAGCTAATGTGTAAGTAGTGAAGAGCCATTATATAATCTTCTTAGCTCATTACATGGTAACCATAGGTTTTGCTGGATATTTCAAAAACTAAAAAAAATTATGTAAAATATGGAGTTTTTTGGACAATAGAAATATACAGATTTCATAGTCCAACAATTCGATTAAAAATCTATTCATTAAAAGTATTATATTGGCTGAATCAACATAAAGTTTTAGTAATTAAAATTTCGAATTTTTCATAATAAAAAAAAAAAATATAATAAAAAAATCTAGTCCACCTATTCTTCTTTAAGGGAGGACTTGGCTGCCGACTAGTGTTATTGCTACCCTAACGTTCCAGACTAGGTTCAAAAATATGGGTTTCGAAAGTACCCATGCTACAAAAATGCTACTTATATGAACTGCTATTAAAAAGACGTTAAAATTTTAGTCTTTTTCATGTCTCTTTCCAGATTCTTTTTGGTTTTTAGAATATTGATTCATTCATATTCAAATTAGGAAAAATGGCTCCAAAAAGAAAATAAATTACCACCAAAAAAAAAAAAAAAAAACTAAATTATACAAATCTCATATTACAAAAATATCGTTAACTGCAAAAAAGAAAAATTATTAAATTACAAAACTAATTTACTAAAAACTAGTAAATTTTACTATAAATTTTAACCTTTATTGTTAAGTACACAGTTTTTTTTCTTTTTGTGATCTTTTTGTAAGGAAAATTAAAAAAAGGCTTTATTATTTTATTATTATTTATTAATTGATATAAAATAGTTTTTGTAAATTTTTTATATTAACAATATTTTACATTAATTTATCTATATTTGGCATAACTTTACGTTTGTGTTGACGTTTTGGTTATTTTTAACCAAAATTGGTTATTTTATTTTCCAATGTAGAGGTGAGGACTTTTTTCCATTTTTTTTTTTTTTTCGTTAAATCAAAATTTTATTTTTATTACTTTCAAAAATGCTATTTACTCTGTTAAAGCTGCCAACAATAAAAAAAAAACAATAAAATGGGAGTGTGCTAAAAATTCTTTATACATTTAAAAACTAACTGACAAATGACAAAAAAAAATATATAAATCAATAGAAAATATAAAGATTTTCTAATATTTAACCAAAAAGCGAAATGTATTGGGAGATTTTTGTGGGAAAGTTCTAACGATGTAACAAACAACCTAAATACTTGTAATTACAAAATAAGTTACTATTAAAAAAGAAATGTATATTCGGTGAAGACCGATTAAATGGTATTCTACACTATTGCGTATGTGACCTAAAGTAATACATACTTGAGAGAGAGCATTACATGGGTGCTATGGTTCATCATATTTGAGCCAAATTTCTTTAACATACGAAAATTTATGTGGTATTTAAGTACTTTTAACTGATTTTCGGAAGAGGACCCTATATAGAAGCTACAATTACTTTTAAAGCGATCCTTTTGAAACTGAATGACATACATATATATTTTTTATAGAATATTTTAGGATTAAAAATGGCAGAATAGGAATTGAGTTATTAGGTATCGTGAAAATATATGTAAAAATATTATTAAAGACGTGGACAAGTTCAAGGCTTTTCAATTTTTGTACTGAATATTTTCATTTTTCATTAACACTAGATCAGCTCTTGAATTTGGTTGATTGCAATCATTTTTGATTTCATTCATTTGAATTGCAATTCATTGTTCTAATTCATTTGTATGAATGCAAAATCAATTCAATTCAAATGAATTGGAAATGCATTGCAATTCACTTTAACAAATTCATTTGAATTGGAAACGAATTCATTTCTGCCTAATTCGTTTGAATTGATTCAAATTTCATTCAATTCCTTTTTGTTGTGAAATAAATTAATTTAAAATTTAGCTAATTCGTAACGAATTAAAATCAAAAAAGAATGATTCATTTACAGCTCTGATGCATAATTGTCTAGAAATACGCTTATAGGTATTTAAGATATTTGAGTTTCAAAATATTACTCCAAAAGAACATTTATTTGGGGACTAGGTAAAATAATGAACCAATTTGGATTAGCTAAAAAGATTCTAAGTCGATTGATATATTTTAGGGGCTTCCTAATATCGTGCTGTAGCGAATAAAAAATGTACCTTGTTTAGTTATTAAAACTGTGCAAAACAGCATAATTAAATAATAAAAGTTTAAAGAGTGCAACATATTATTTTACAAATAACTGAAATAAAAGTGTTTTATCAATCCCAATGAATTTTCAATTGGACCACAATATTGTACAAAATTTTTAAATTAAGTTATTAAAATTTAATATATGTGAATTTTTTCTCCAAACCTCCCAATTAAATAGTTTTTACTTTAAATTCATATTACCAAATCAGATTGGCTAAGTCCGTATAAAAAATAACTCTTGTTTGCATTATTTTTCTATAAACACATAATTGTAAAAGTCAACTTTATTTTCTATTACACCTCGACCCAGATGTTTTGCAATTCTAAATTTATTATAATCTGGTTTGCTTTCGACATTATATCATAAGACGTGAGAATAATTAAATTCTTATTATTAAAATTTATATCCCGACTAGGGATATAAAGTGGATCAGGGACCACATTTTGATAAAAATTGTTCTAAACAATTAAATTTTGAATACTTTTTTCTCCTAAAGACTAACTAAAGTTTATGGTTAGTATGTAAAGTATTTAAAACCTAAATTTAAATTTGTTTTTTTTTTTTTTGCTAATTTTTCCCGAAATTTTGGTTAGAGAAATTTTTGACCGTGGCAACACTGGTTGTGTGCCAGATTGTCATAAGAATTCATGTACATATTTAATTCATTTTTGCAATATTTAAATTATATAAAGTACAGTTTAATAGAAAATTATCACATTTAATGTTAATTATATTCTTTAATAAGTAGCTTACGATATTTAAAAGACTGCACTATATATTTGTACAGGAAGTAAAAATTGTTACCATTAAGAATACTAAGACCTTTACTAACACAAAGATGGCTCTTGTCAAAAAATCTTTCTCTAATATCATTGTAAATTGGACATACCCCTAAGAAATGATAGGTGATCTCATTTTCTTTAAAGCTGCAGATTGTGAATAAAGTTGATGTATTGTTCGTAAAAGATCTACCATTTAAATCTAGTAAACCTCCTCTAGCTTTGATAGGTAGGCAAGTAATATGTTATGAAAAATTTACAGCCAATACAGGAATGACGTTATAATTAAGTAGAGAATACTTATTGTGATTTTGAGAACTTATTGCATTTAGTGTATGTTCTTCACGTTCTTTTATTATCAATAAATCACTTTTTTTTCCATTCGGTGCAAAGTGGGAAAGAAATTCACTTTTTGACAAATATTCGTCCAGTCCTTTGTCCAGAATACGTTTTTCGATAGTACAGCTTCAGCTAGAAGTTTTAGTATTGATGATAATAAAAAGTTCATACTAGTTTCAGGGTACACCATATAGTTTGGTATTGTAAAAGGCAAATATAACACTTTTTTTTAATAAAAAAAAACCTGAGAAAATTTTCAATTGTATCATATTGTGATGACCAAAAGTCATTAACATTTGTCTTTGGGTCACATAGTCAAATAATTTATATTTTATTGCTAATTTTATATATATTATCACTTTAATTTAAGAACAGCGCCATCTATTATTTAGTAGTAATTAGCGAATGATTATTTATTCATAAAATACCACTCTGTGTGTTAACAAAATAGTAGCAACCATGACTCAACAGCTGTAAGTTTTGCTTATGTTTGTTAGTATGTATGTGTATGCTTACATGAGTGATCGACACTATAAAAGTAGTGTAACAGAAGTAGTGTGGCTCCCGACATGTTAAAGCCCTGTTTTGACCGGCGCGAAATTACGAAATTTCATTCCGAAATTACGAATGAAATCTAGAGTGTTCATACTAGCTAGATTGCATTTGATGTAATTTCGTGAACAGCTGATACTTATTGTTTACATTTTAAACAATTACTTACTAAATGGGAAATTATTAATTTGCAACAATTAAAAATGTAAAAAGAATAGGTTTCATTTTGCAAAATCACTTTAATAATTAATTTTAAGATTTGTGTTTAAATTTAAAATCAGCTGTGAATTGTTTTTTTTTTTCTTCTCACGGTTGAAACATGCAGTACACAGTTGAAAAAAGGTATTTTTTCCAACCATGTACAGAGTTGCATGGAAATGGGCATTGTAATTTCAATATAATTTCGCCGAAATAACACAAAATTATGTAATTTCGCAAGTGTCAAAATGTATGGGAAATTACTTAATTTCAACTTGATTTCGGCCGAAATCACGAAAGTACGTAATTTCACGTCGTTTATTCTGAGAGGGAGTTATGCTTCCGTCAGAAAAATAAAGTTTATTTAGTGATTTGAGGTTCTGTCCAATCTCAAAGTACTTGTCGTATAGCCAATATATTTTGTTATTCTAGGAGGTAGTTATACTTTCGTCAGCTTAATAAAATCATATTTGTCTGGTTTTTGAATAGTGAAGGTTTCAGTGTTTCTACCCTCAATCTAAGTATTCAACGAACTGTGATTGTGTGATTAGATGCAGCTCATTTTTTAAATAAGTGTCAAAAGATAAACTGTAGGTGATATCAATTCCTAAATAATTATAACTGTTACAATTCGATATTTTCTTCTTCATAATGTCAATTAAGTAATCTAGAATATCTTGTGCCTGAACGAAATATCATTATTTTTGATTTGATTAAATTAACTGTTAAGTTCAAAGTTGTGCAGTATGTATGTAGGGAATCAATTAGTTTTTGTAATTCATTTGCAGTTAACTATATAATTAGAATAACTATATCATTAGCGTACAAAAGAATTTTAATGTTCGTACCAGTAGCGTTAACTTCACCTGCTAAGTCGTTCACATATATGAAAATGAGAGCGGACTTAAGATACAACCTTCTTTGACACTGACATCAAATATGAAAGGATCCAATAAAAGTGATACCATCCAAACTACGACTAATGGCATTTCTACACGAATTCCGTAATAATCTTATTATCTTGGAGAATAATTCTATAAAGGAGGGTTTATAAAAACAAAAACGGTTGCTCGAAATCTTATCAAAAGCACTGGAGATGTCAACAAAAAAGACATAAGTACTCGTATTGTTTCCAACCAATTTGTCAAGTTTTGCGATGTTTACCAAATTGAATGTGTTGTCCACAGTTGAATGATTCTTTCTGGAGACAGCTTGGCATTTAGTTAATATATTATTTTGACTAATCCATTTAAATAGTCTATTCAGTAAAAACTCAAATACTCAAATATTTTAGTACACATATGTGCACTTTTGACCAAATGCCTTAAGCCGATATAAGACAATTTGTATTTTTTCATTTTATTTTATTTTTTAATTGCTCTTTAAAATTTTCCTTTTCTTCAGTCCACAAATTTACATTTAATGATTTAAGAAATATTTTAAATGTTAAAGATCAAATACCAATTGAAATACGTCACTAAACTAAATATTTAAAATGGCTCGCTACATGGTTCCAAGCTTTTGTTTAGTTTTTACTGCAAAAATATTATTTTTTTTTTTATTATTTGAAAAGTATGAATAACAAAAATTCCCAAGAAAAAAGAAATTATTTATATTATTATGTCTGATGGATGCTAGATATTTAAAAACGAATTCTCAAAAAGAAAATAAGTAAAAAACAAGTGACATTGCACAGTGTGAGATTTTAATGATTTAGCCTACCAAAAATAAATTTTTTGATCATTGAATTTGATGAAAATCGGCTTACATATTTAAAAAAAAAAAAAAATTGTACGCAGGCAACAAAAATGAAAAAAATAGGACATCTCGAATACAATAACTATACAACGACGCTTCAAAGTGAGTTATTTTTTAGGCATTAAAAAACCCAATAAGATTATTGAAAATTGTTCATATTTGAAACGACATAACATTTTATTGGAATCGAATTTTTTCACAATTACTTTTTTTATTTATTAGGCCTTTTATATGTTTAAACAGGATAGATAGCAGGATAAAAAACTTAAATTTTGTTTAGACATATAACAAAAAATACTACAAAAACTTATTAAATTTAGACTTATTTGCGAAATATTAACTATGTGTTGATTATTTTATTTAAAAAATTATAATTATAATTTGTAAAAAATCAGATGCTTATTCTTCCTTCTTAATATATATATATATATATATATATATATATATATATATATATATGCAATAAAATTACTTCAAAGATTTTTAACTCTCACATGTGAACCGATAGTAATAATATTTTGTAAAATAGTTTTCTGATACCTAAATTTTAATTTTCATAAAGTTTCATTTCGATAAATATTTTAAGAATTTGAGAGCTCTGAAGTAATTCTGAGAAAAATAATTGGCAAAGGCAGTAGGGTAAAGTATGATCCGATCTCATTCCTATTCATAATATTGGCTATTTCGTATAAAATATATTAATATATAACTGTTTCTAAATCAGTTATGCTAAAATTAGAATTTTGGGTAGCTAATTTGGCAAAATCAGCAGTTACGAATTCTAGATGGCCTTTAAGAAGATTTGTATTTAATATATGTAATCTTAGGATATGATAATAGATTCCGAACAAATAATATTTTAAATTATTATCATTATTTTTTTTTAATAATCTATTCAATAATATTTCTGAGTAATTTTCACAAATATTTCTTTTAAATGATTAAAGGCAAATTCTAAGCTGCAATTCTAAATATTATGCTACGTGGAATTAAAAAAAAACTACTTACGTATTTGAAAGAAATGATGAATAGCAGATGGATTTTCATCTGTATCACAGTTACCTTAGGAAAGATTTCGCTGAGAGTCACAATGATGTAATTTAGATGATCGAAAAGTTGATTTAAACTGAAATATCACTTTCCCAATAGGGACAAAAATAAAAGGTAAATATACTTTCCGGGATTTTTTTTTTAATTTTTGCCGTTTTATACGAAAGCCTTTAAATATATATCCAGGACCTAAAATTGCAATCTATTCATGATTTTTATGACTAAAAAATAACTTTTGAGAATATAAGTCTATTTGTACATCTATATGTCTGCCAGTCTGTGTGTTGAAATAGATATCTTGAAGTCCATAGTCCAATAAATACATTTCTCTTTCAACACATATGTGACATATAGTATCGAAAATCTTGGTGTTGAAATTCAGGAAAATCCGTTTAGGAATGGCGAAGTTATAAATGATTTTCTAGAACAAAAAAAAATTTTCCAATTTTCTTTGCCCAAATTTAATAATATATTTTTCACATACTTTCAATATATAAATGTTTTTCTATTGGAAAGTTGTAAGATTAAATAATTTGGAGCATGACATAAAGAAATGAGGTGACAAAGAAAATTTTTCTCAAAGAAAATTTTTTCATGTATAAAAGATTATTTTTTTAAAACAAACGAAAAAATCGCTGCCACAAGGGAATATTATATTTAGAGAATTGTTATCAAGATTGTGTAATTTTTTTTTAACAAAAAATTGTGTATTATATACGTTTCTTTAGCTAACCTATTAAACTACAGCAAATACATTGTAAAATGGTTCTTTAAAGTCTTATTAACAGTATTTTGACCTTTGTATGAACTTAAGCAAAAGTATTTAACATGTCACAGTAGCAGTATTTAATTTGTTATTATTATTTAAATTTGGAAATATAACGCGATGAACGTATCACCAAAATAATGGTAAACATCGTATAGTGGAGGATAAAGTAAGATTATAAAAATGTTAATGTGTGTAAATAATCTTTACTATAAACATAAACACTAAATTGAAACATCTTTTCGTTCTTTTGTTTCGATTAATGTACGAATTGATTGAAAATATAATTGGTTTAAAATTCAGTTAAACCAAAAAAAAAATCGGAATATTTTAAAAAGATATGGTAGCACAATAAAAATAATAAATCGCTCAAACGTTAGAAAGCTAATATGACGTCGAAAAGAGAGAAAGGCTCTACCTCTATTTCTTTGTATCATGATCTAGAGGAAGAGTTCTAGACCACAAACCGTTAAGCCTAAGTTCGTATCCCCAGGATTCCTTATAAATTTCTGTTTTTACTAAAAAAAAAAAAATAAATGAATGCGAACACTTTAAAACTCCTAGCTTTGAATACTTATACACTCGACCATATGTCATTTTTAAATTCTGAATTCAAAAAATAGTTTTACTTTAATTTGTGTAAAAAATTATTTTTCCACATTGTTGAGTTCTTAATATATTTTTAATATATTCAACATGTAGTAGTAAATTGATTTTTATACTGTTCACATATATTTAATTGTTTTCAAACAAATTTTCTACAGGTATAGATAGTCTAGTGGAGGTGTTGTGGATTACTAATCTTGAAGTCATGGTTCGTAGCATAAAATATAATTAGAAGTTTATATGAGAGACAGTTCAAACTAAATTTTCCAAAAATTTACAATCTTTTTTTTTTCAAAACTCAAAAACAAAATATATGTGACTACATGTATTTTGTTATTGCAAGAATTAGGTTTTTTCTCTCTCATAAACTTCTAGTTGTATTCTATGGTTCGTAGCCTTTAAAAATCCATTTAAGTTTAAGTTAAGAAGAAATATATCGACAATTCCATAAAAGAACGCCAGTAAAAGTACATTTTTTTACCTAGTGTCTTTCAATTTCCCTAAATATTTGTAAACGTAAACTCCAACCATTTATCAATTTTATTTCTTTTGATTTCTTTTATCAATTTCAGTTTTCAGTTTCGCGAAATTGTGAAAACTAACGATTTGAATTTTAATGATTTAAACGGAGTTTGAATTTTACTTATGTCTGCTTTAATGCAAACATTTAAAAGATAAAAAAGATTTTTTAAAAATTTTTCATTAAATAAAAAAATGTTTTATTTTTTAATATATTTTGAAAGTATGGAATCTTAACATTAAAATAAAAAAACTTAAATTTTCAGAAGACGTACATCTATGCACTATGTATAAACCAATTAAAAAAAATATTTCAAATATTTCATATAAAAATAATATTTTTTCTTGTTAAAAAAATGATTTCTATTTTTTAAAGTTAAAAAAATATAGGAAGTATGCAAATTTAATAAAAATTCATATCTTCTGAAGTAATTGAGGAATTTGTGTAATTTAAAATCAGTATATCCGAAATATAATTTTCGTTCAAAAATATTTGCAAAATACAAATAAAATTTGTAGATAAATTTTTTATTAACATATTAAATATTTATTTTTCTTTTGTTGTATTTAAAATAATTTTTTTTTACTACAGATTAGTTTGGTACATAAAAGTATAAAATTTTTAATAATTTCTTTAAAAATAACCCAATACATTTTTAAATAAAATATATAAACTTAATCATATTTTAAAAATTATAATAGAAAAAAGGGTTTTTATATGGAAAAATATAAATAGGGTTTTGTTAAATAAGAATTGTACATAGCAGATACAGTGGCGGACAAAAGTAAAGCATGGAATAGCGTTTATTAAATTATAGATGAATAACCATTTGAAATTCGTTTTCATTTCAATTATTTTTGTTAGCTTATTTTCACTAGATACTAAAAACTTTAAAGCAAATAAAAAAGGATTGTGTTTAATTATTTATACTAAAAAATTTCAAAGAAATATGAAATATACACTTTTCATGTGAAACAAAATAAAAGCACATTTTCGATTTGCTAAATAGAAATGTTAAGCACATTAGTGTTTAGTACTATAGACTTAATTTTTTAAATCTTGTACACATCTGCGTGGCATTAAGACCCTACAACTTAAAAACTTTTATAAGAAATTTCAATAAGCGTATTATTTCAAGATCTATAATTTCTCATATGATTCCGAATATATTTTCCGTGAGATTAAGAACAAATAATTGTCTCAATGACTTCAAACTGGAATTTTTTTCAGTCATAAAACACATTTTTAGACAATGGGTTTTAAGCAGTTGTTACTATGTTGAGACGTCCACTTAACGGATATTTCCTAAATATATATATATATACAATTCTCGTATCACGGTGTTTGTAATTGAACACCTCTGAAATGGCTTGTGTATTTGTTAGGTATGAGAATAGGTCGCAAAGTATATTTCATATCGCTAGAGGGCGTAAAATAGAACACAAGGGCAAAAGCTCCCCCTACGACATCTGGGGGACATCTGTTACTAACTATTTTTCATTTTACAATATGTAATTATTTCTTTGAATAAAATTTTGCGTTTACGTAAATTTTTTGTTATATTGTAACCCACATAGACCCGTAAAACGTAAAATTTTTTTCTAACTACACGCATCAGCAGTTCCCTCTAGCAAACGCACTAGAGTAAAGACAAAACACAACTGAAGGGAAATTTTAACAACAGTCAGTTTCATAAATAATATAGCCTATAATTTTTACTACTTAGGGTGTAAACTAGGGCAAAAGCTCCCCCTCCCTATATTTTCTAAACTAATCAACCGAATTTCCTGAAATTTGGCAGGCAAATAGTGCAACATCTGGAGGGAACTATAGCTTATAATTTTTGTTATTTAAGATGGAAAATAGAACAAGAGGGGTAAGAGCTCCCTCTTCCTATAAATTCTTAACTAATCAACCGGTTTTCGTAAAATTTGGCATGCAGACATTGTAACATGTGAAAGGAACTTAAAGATAAACATTTTTTTTAAATTCCAACATTTGGGACTTAAAATAAGGCAAAAAGGGTATAAGCACCCCCTACCCATGTATTCTTAATTAATTATCCGATGATAGTTACAAGTCTTGAAAATGCACGCCCACACACCACCACACACTTACAATACATTCATTACTTTTTTAATTAAAAACAAAAATATTCACTAGAAATATGTTATATGGCAAAACAACGTTTGCCGGTTTAGCTAGTATCATATGTAAAAGGCTCCATGAAAAGGCTGATATGAAAAATTATTTTTCATATCAGCTAATAGAGCACTCTTAGAGAAAACGGTAATATTAAATATTTTACGAATGTGAATAATTATGGATCTTTTTGAAATTTGGCACACTAATTTTTAAAACCAATTTTTACCGAATTTTATTAAAAAATTACTATATTTTCTATATTTAAGCGCGGTAAATCCCTATTCCGGCAGAACAATTGTTTTGGAGCTTGTAGAAGTAATGAACCGATCCTAGTATACCTATATATATATATATATATATATATATATATATATATATATATATATATATATATTTATATTTATATTTATATTTATATTTATATTTATATTTATATTTATATTTATATTTATATTTATATTTATATTTATATTTATATTTATATTTATTTTTATATTTATATTTATATTTATATTTATATTTATATTTATATTTATAGTTATAGTTATAGTTATATTTAATAGAATTATATTTAATAAATGTAGATATAAATAAATTTTATATATAGAATAATTATAATGTTACCAACAAAATCATAAACTTACAATGCCCCATTTCTCTTATATAGAGTGTAAATCACAATAAAATTATATTCTATCTATAAAAAAAAATTTTTTTCAAAATGCATTTTATCTGTGTACTTATTTTTTTTTTTTATTGTTGCTGTCATTATTAAAGTATCTTGTAGACAAAATGTAACATGCATAGACACATACATAGAAATATACATCAACTCTTCTACTTACTACTATGACTAAATAACTCTAAAGAGCTTTTCTGTGACGTCACTTAGGAAAACAACACAGGCATATATACAAAACACACAGAGTCACTTACAGAAATAGCTTTTCTTTGACATAATTATTGGGAGGAAACATGCGCACTTTTCCACTTTTACTCTCTACACATTCAGCCATTTCTTTTCCACATGCTTAAAGAATAAATTTGTGTGTGTTATGCTTTTAATGAAAATTAAAATCAAAAAATTTTTGGCATGAAATTTTTATAAAAATTTTATGGAAAATTCAGTGCAACGCGGACATTGGCCTCTGAAGCAAGTCAATACGGTAAAACGGTAATAAGTTGAAAATTGAAAAAATATACAAAAAAATTCGGCAAAAAAGAATGGAATAAAATAGAAAATATAAAACACAACGAAACAATAACAACATTTCGAATGAAAATTTACAACAACGGCGTGGTAATACAAAAAAAAAAAAAAAAATACATATCTAAAAACATACCTTGTTCACAAACAGGAATTCAAAAAAAAAAAAATATATATATATATAAAATACTTATGTTGCTTAAAATGAAATGTGTAAAACTTTAATTTTTTATTTACTCTTAGCTCATACATGTACATATACACACCTACTTGTACAATTCAATGGAAATTTGAGTTTGACCATAAAAAATTACATTTAAAAGGCGGCATTTGAATGCAGTTTTAAATCAAAAATAAACCGTTAAACAATTGAATACGAATGAGATAAAATATTTGTAAAAAGTGCTTACGATTAAATGAATATAAAATTCATTAAAATAATGAAAATTACAAATATATATTAGATATAAATATATATAAAAAAAATTTACTATCACGTTTTTTTTATTTTAGCAAAGTTTAAAAAAAATTAAATAGTGAAATTTTTGAAATAATAACTCCAAAATAATTTTTATACTGAAAAAAATGTGTAATATTTTTAAAATATTACGTAAATATTTTTCTTACACATACGAGTGGCATAGAAAAATAAAATAAAATTTATTTAATAATAAATAAAACATAAGTGGTTTTTGTTTTTATTACCTATAATTTAAAAGAATTTGAAATGATTTATTAAGAAATACTATTAAGCAAAAAAATATTTAAATTCGAAATACAATAAATAAAAAGAATAATAATTTTAAATATATAAATTAACGAAATATATAAAGAAAAATGGCAAAACATGTTTCTTAAAAATTTTAAAGAAAATCACAGTTGGAATCTTTTACTAAATTTTATAAATATTTGAATATTTTTTATATGTTTTGGTATTTTTAAATAAACAATTTTTTTTAAATTAAACAAATACAGTTCTCAAGACTATACCTTATATAAAATGAAGTTGAAAGGAAATTTTGTCTGTTTGTTAAAAATATTTTGAATTCAACAGTTGGTAAAAAGAAATACTAAAAACATTTTTTTAATTTTTTTGACATTTTCCAATAATATATATTTTTTTTTTTTAATTTACAAAATGTTTTTCTAATTTTGAAAGTATTTTTTCAAGAATTTATTGAGCTTTAAGTACTAAAATCATACATTATTACCAAAGAAAAACAAGTAAGGAAAAGAGAATAGCGGGAATTATAGGCCATTCGAAACATATTAAAACTTCTCGAAATCATCTCAAATTTTTTTGTTGTAGTACTTTATTCATTTTTATGACAAGAAAATCCAGAGTATTTTTTTAATATCGTGTCCTTTAATGTAATAACAACATTGAGCTTTGTGTTAAATCGATCCTTTCCGTTATAAGATTTCGATTAATTTTATAATTCATGTTTTCTCTCGTGGAATTAATGATTAAGAAAGGTAAGCGTTGTGTTTAGCAAGAACAAGTGAAAGTGTTATATTCGGCTGGGAATAATCTTTTATACCCTTCACAAAATCTATATTTGATAAATATATAAAGATATTAGAGTTATCTATTATTAAAACTTTTTGCTTTAATCTAGAAATAAACTGGTGTTAATCATAATATCGGAAATTTGTAACATAAAGAGTCCCCTAAAACTCCTTGGTCATATGACTTAGGGAGATTACTCAGACCATCTGGGTTGAAGAGCTTAATAAAGAAGAGATATGCAAAATTCCTTTTCAGTTTTCTATCAACATTTTTTTTTTTTTTTTTTTTTTTTTTGGAAAAGATACTTCAGAATTAGATATTTTAAATTTGATTAGCAATTAAAATTTTCTGAATTTTTAAGAATTTCCAACCTTGGGGCTCCAAGACACAATTCCACTAAACATGATATACCACTTTATTATCTACATTCAAAAACCTAAAACGCAGTTACAGTTAAGTGATAATATTATAAGAACACTGACTTTTTCATAAAAATATGCCCATATTAAAACAAAGTTCAATTCTATGGGGATACGAACGATGACTTGAAGATTTTTAATCTAGAATACTTCCACTGGACTATCTATATCCATAGAAATTTTGTTGAAAAATAATTATATGTATTCCTCATACATGTGAGAATTATAAAAATAAATTTACAACACTATATATTGAATATATTTAAAATTTAACAATATTGATAAATTATTTTTTACACAAATTTAAGTAAAACTATTTTGTGAATTCAAAATCTCAAAATGCCTTGTTGCCTAGAGGGTAAAGATAAAAACCTAGGAGATTTAAAGTGTTAGTTTGATTTTGAATCCTGGCGAATAGAAATTTAATTTTTATTTATTAAATTTAAAGAATCATTTTTAATTAATAAAAAATATATTGTAAAGGGCCTTAATTCAGAGTCTTTTAGAATTTTAATTTTTGTTGGAAGATAAATTATAAAACAATTTTTCAAATTCTTGGCCAAGAATCGAACTCAGGACCTAAAGTTCTTTAGTCCCAAACTCAAGCGGTATACCACATCGATATGTTTAAATTTACTATCATTCTTGCTTATATAAAAATCTTAAAACGCAACTCAAATCTAAATAAAACTTTTTAATAAAAAACACATAAAACGAGCGTAGAAATTCTTGTCAAATTATTATTATTTCTTAATAATGAAAATGTATGTATATTCTTTTCAGGGCAGAATTTTATAAGGAGTCCTGGTCATACGAACTCAAGCTTACCGTTTTGTAGCCTAGAATAATTCCTCGAGATTATTCAATCTCACAACCGTTCATTAGAAAAATATTTATATATTATTGTATGTAAAATTGGAAATATTAATATTATTATAAGTTTGTCATTTGATACAAAAGTACTTAAATGTATATTCATTGTCTCAAATTGGAAAATACACGTGACAAGTAGTTGAGAACACATGTCTGTCCGTCTGAATGTCTGTCCACCTGCATGTTGAAGTAGATTTTTTGAAGCCCATAATCCAATAAATACATTAATCTTTCGAGACATATGTGACATACAGTCTAGAAAATCTTAGTGTTGAAATTCATCAAAATCCGTTAAGAAACGGCTAAGTTATACACAAACGGCTAAGTTATGCACAAATTTAATAATATTTTCTATTTCACATGCAATGATATATATTGGAAAGTTGTGAGATTGAATAGTCTAGAGGAAGTACTCTAGACTACAGACCGTTAAGCCTGAGTTCGTGTCCCCGGATCTCTTTATAAATGTATGCTTTTGCTAAAAAAATATTAAAATTTTCATTATTAAAAAAATTTTATTTGAAAAGAGTTTCTAGTCACATTTTGATATGTTTTGCTTGGGTTTGTGACTGAAAGACTTTTAGGTCCTGAGTTCGATTCTTTGGTAAAAACTTTTAACAAATATTATTTATCTTCTAATAAAAATTAAAATTTTGTAATGCCAGATTAAAGAACTGTCAAATGTATTTTTAGTTAATTAAAAAATGTTTCTTTGAAATTTATTAAATAAAAATTGCAGTTTCTATTCGCCAGGATTCGAACCCATACTTTAAAGCTCCTAGCTTTAAAATCTTACTCCCTAGACCATATGGCATTTTCAAATTTAGAATTTAAAAAATAGTTTTACTTTATTTTGTGGAAAAAAAATAATTTTTCTACATTGTTGAATTTTAAATGACAAAAGTTCTCCAACTTTTCAAATAAGTTTATAAAGTTAAGTTCTGTTTCCTTGTTTTGGATGCTTCTTGACAAGAAGAAACAATTCTGATCGTTACGTTTGTTCCTATTTATAAACTAAATTTAAAAACAATATATTATTCAAATATTATTTATTTAAAACTTTTCAATAGACCACTTATTACAAACTATATATGCATATAATATGCCAAAAGGTCAACGAATGGTGTGATTGTTTTTAGTTTTTTAATGTAACATCACTTCATGTCGTTGCTTGACATATAACGGCATTATAAACAAGTATTTCTTACTTGTATGGGTGTTGGATGATTTTTCCTGTGCGTTACAAACATCAGAACAAACGCATAATACTCCAACCACCCATAGTGGTGTGGGGTATAAAAAGAATATTAAAAAGACAATCAAGAAAAACAATATATACATAACATGGTAACATCACTAGTTAATGTTGTTGAATGAATGCATGACAAAAGCAACGAATGGTATGAATATGCAATAAAAGTAAGTGTTTTCATTCTGCTCTCCGATGTATGTGCAACATATAGTGTTATAAATTGATTTTTATACTGTTCACATACGTATATGAGGAGTACATATAATTGTTTTTCAACAACATGTCTATGGGTATATACAGTCTAGCGGTAATGTTCCAGAGTACAAATCTTCAAGCCCTGGTTCGTGTCCTGGTAGAATCAATTTGAATTTTATTTTAATATGGACATATTTTTGTGCAAAAAAACGTCTTGCAAGTAAATACTTAGATTTTTTTCTTAAAATATTATCACTTAATTGTAATTGTGTTTTAGGTTTTTAATTGTAGATAATAAAGTGATATATCATGTCTGGTGGAATTGTGTTTTAGAGCCCCAAAGTTAAAAATTCTGAAAATTTTAAAATAGCTAATTCAAGTTTAAAATATCTAATTCTAATTTATCTTTTTCGAAACAAAAAAAAAAAAATTGTTGGCAAAAAACTGAAAAGGAATTTAAAATTTTGCATATCTCTTTTTTATTCGGCACTTCAATATAAATAGTTTGTGCGATCCTCCTAATTCACATGGCCAAGTAGTTTTGGGGGACTCTTAATACTACAAATTTCCGATGTCATGGTTAATACCAATTTATAAGTATTAAGTACATTTCCAGATTAAAGCAAAAATTTTGATAAGAAATAATTACAATATATTTATATATTTATGAAATATAGATTTTGTGAAGGGTATAAAAGATTCGGCCCAACCGAATATAACACTTCCACTTGTTTAAAATAGTATTACCACAAGACTTAATAAAGATTCAAGTTAATTTCAGCCAGGTTAAAAAATTTTGATAATAACCCATATAAATAAATATTAATACTCTAAATTTGTACTAGTCATTATTAAGTTTTTAATGAATATAAATCGAATTAATAACATATATATATATATATATATATATATATATATATATATATATATATATATATAAAAATATTTTTTTTCATAATTAGAGTCTTTTTTTAAACAGAAATATAAGTACAGTGCAAAATCTTTAAAAAAATATTGAAATATAAACATAAAAAAATAAAAAAATTCTGTGCATTCAAATTTTATTACTAAAAAATAAAATAAAACTAACATTATTTAATAAATAAAATTTTGTTAAATTTCATCAAAAAGTTTATAAAAACAAATCTTACTTTTAATTAAAACAAATCAAACAAAAAATCTATTGAATTCAATAACAACAAAAAATTTTAATAAAATAAAAAAAGAAAACATTTGTTAAAATTTTTGAAAAAAATTCAACATTTCCAACAACTGTGTGAGGATTAAAGGAGTTCAACATTTGGAAAAACGTCTAATAAGCAAAGTACACGAATTACAACAATAAAAAACAGGTTAGAGATTGAATTTGATTCATTTATTGTCGCTTAGTTGTGTCATTAATTAAATTGATGTTTTTGTGTCTGTTTCATGTTCTTTTTTTTTGTCTTTTTTTCTGGGGGTTTTTTTTGGGTTTGACATAGAAAATGACTAAAGAAAACTTGCAAATATAACGTAAAAATAATATAAATATCAATTAAGTTAAGAATACATATTTTGATTAAATTTGTTTGGTCTATTTGTTTTTTAAGGATTTTCGACAACAAAAACAAATGGTTTCATTACAAATTGAACAAACATTTTGATTTTAATGGAGGATAATATTTATATTTCAATAATATAGTATCTCTTTAACTTGACCCAGAATTTTGTTAAAGTGTGTGTTGGAATAAAACATAACACACAAACTGTCCACTTATATTTAAAATTTGTCAATGTTTTGATCACAGCATTAGGCTTCCTTAATTCCCTTTTGACAAGGGCCCAATATCTTTCAATTGGCCAAATTTCTGAAACAAAATTAACATTATATTTACTGTACCATTCTAAAGTACTTTTATTATAATAGCACGATGCCAAATCAGGCCAAAAGAATGCTGAGACCCTATGTTTTCTTATAAGTGGAAGCAGTCTTCTTTTCAGACAATACTTGATAAAAATATTCTAGTTTATTTTATCTGATTTTACATACGATTCACTTCTTTCACCACAGCTGCATAAAGCTTGACAAACATGAAACTTTTTGGGAAATTTTGTTTGTTTTTTGGTACGATACTCTTCTGGAACATTTTCGCTAACATCTCCTACATAAAACTTTTGTCCAGGAAGCTGTAAGAAGTCAGAAATAACACACGTTTCATTATACAGACTTTAAGAAAAAATTTTTTTAGGAGCTTTGCTCTCTTTTTAGCTTCAGCATTCTTCTTTTCGTTCCTATCTGGTAATTTTTGTACCCAAATGTTTTAAGTCCGACGTTGGCTTTAATTTTGTAAACGTAGCGTTCAGAACATTTGACACGTCTAGCTATTTTGCGTCCTAAAATATTTGGAATACTTCATAAGAACTGCTCAACCTTTATAGTTTTGTATATTTTGGTGTTATTTTATTTATTCCTGTTGTTGTTCTTCCTGTTGTAAATTCATTGTTTAACTTTCTTACAACTTTAGAAACTAATTGTTGATACATGGCTCTTTTCTAATTTTTTTTTCTAAGTTCAATTTGAATGAGTTTCAATAGTTTAAAACATTTTTTTTATATGTTTCGTCTATTGCGAAGCAAGTATACGAAATATTTTGAATATTCGTATCATTGTTAAACCTGAAGTATTCTTCAAAGATATATTGATTGCAAAAAGAAAAAGATGTTATCAGTAGGCGAAGTTATAAACAAAACAAGTAAGAAAGATATAGTGGGTCAAGCCCGACCTATGATACTCATACCATTGTGAATGTGCACCAAAATTTGGGGATTGGTCTTTTATTAGACTTATGGCCAATTGTGGACCAATACTTGTATTAAGTGTAAAATAAAACATATGAATATAGAATATTAGGGTGATATAAATATTTATATGAATTTATGCCCTTTTGTAGGATACCCGAAAAACGTCCTTATATGGGAGCTATGGTAAATTATAGAGTTATCTTCATAAAATTGGTCACTGTTATTTATACTTATATAAACTTCGTTTGTATCGAATATTAACTTGATAACATTTTTATGGGATTTATGCTCGTTAAAGAGATTATCGGAAGAGGGGTTTTTTGGGAATTATGGTAAATTATGAATCGACCTTCATAATATCTGGCACTAAGATTTATACTGCTATGCGACTTATTTGTACCGGATTTCATTTAAATATTGCTATATTTAAAGAATTCTTGATCGTTGATAACTATTCCGGGAAGAAATTTTTATGGGGGTTAAGCGATATAATGAACTGATGATAACCAATTTCAATAAATTTCGTCCTTGTTTCAAAGTAATTCTTTATGCCAAATTTTATTAAAATATCTTCAAAATTACGATCTGTATTTTGTTCACAAGGCTTACATGAACAATCATTCAGAAAGTCATTCTGAGTCGATTGGTGAGTCAATTGATACAATACTTTTGTGTGTTACGAAGATCAGCAGAAACTCATAATACCTCAACCACATATGTTGATGTAGGGTATAAATGTGTGTTATATTTTATTCGAATGTACACTTTACTATAAAAAACATTTGAAGTTTTCTTTTTAGTTTTTATAAATGTAATGTCAAATAGGTGCCAAACTTTCGTGTTTTTAACATCTATCCTTGTAAAACCTTGTCCTTGTAAAACTTTTTGTATGATTTTCCCCTCTTTCATATATTATACAAATAATAGCATACAAGATTTCATGAAATTTCTTGCTTCACTTAACTGTCACAAAAAACAAAGGAAAAAAAGAAACATAACAACCATGACAATAGCAATAAACAAAAAAAAACATATATCCTGCGACACTTATGCACGTTAAAATAAATGTGAGCAAAAACATAATACTCTGCGGTTTCCTACAATTCACACAACGTAAATTATTTCCTTTTACAGACTGGGAATTCGTAAATGTACTTTTTTGATTTGAAAGTAACAAAGACAAATTGTCATATTATTCTTTTTTCGTTGCCATCTTTTTCATTTATCATTCTGAAATGGAAGCAGTCACATAGTCCGTACAAAATAACCATTAAATATTGGTATTAAATGATGAGTTTTATGGGTGTCCTGTCAACAAATGTTGCAAATTTTATTTCTCCTTTTTTTTTTCTTTGTTGGCCTTAAAGTCTTTGAATATTTGTTTGTCACAAGTTCTATTGCTGGCTATTTATTTTAATAATTTATAATCAATTTTTGTGTTTTACATGCAAAAACCCTGCCGAAGTTTGTGCTGAACATAAAAAAATAAAAATATTTCCTAATGTCTAAATTTAACTGAAAAGGAACTAAAGAAATATATGTATTTTTGTGTCATGAGCCAACAAACAATCGAATCAACAAATCATCGATTCATACAATATTGATCGATAAATACGATGAATACGATGTAATACACAGCGTCACACATTTACGAAAACTATTGTAAAATTAATTGAAAAATATGCCATTAGATCACATTGGCCATTCAATGTTGATTTTTTTTTTTTTTTTTTTTTTTTTTTTTTGAAATCATGAGCACACATTTTTAATAGGTGATAATTTTTGCGTTGCTGTCTCAGACCACTTGTGCTGAAAATGTAATAAATAAATAAAATTCTTACGAAGTTTTTAAGAAAAATATTTTTTCTGTTCCATTTATAATTATTCAAATAAACGTTTTCACCATAGGTTAACATAGATATGAAGTTCCAAAAAAATGTTATATTCAGCTTGGCCAAATCTATATAATCACACTCTGCAACTTTTTAAAATTTCACCTTATATAGCAGATGAACGGAAAACACCAATTTTTGCTTCCGAGTTTACACTGGTACTTGTTCTATTTGTATAAAATTTAGTTGATGTTTCACCTTATATGGAAAGCGGGCGGTAATGTGGTTTTCCAAGTTTACATTGGTTCTTGAACTATTTGCGCAAAATTTCGTTAATGTGCATGCTTTTTTAGTAAAAGAAAGTATTAATTGGAGTTACGATGGACACCATATTTTTCTAGTATTTGGTCCATAACTTTTTTTTTTGTTTATGAACAGAGTTTGCTCATTTTCAATACCCAACAAACCTATAAGACAAATATTTGATCCAAATTAGACCCTCAGGATGTACGCCTTAAGCTCTATCCTGCTTTCAACAGACAGACGGGCAAATGGACAGACAGACAGACGGATATCGTTAGATGGTATCAGATTTTCACGAAGGCCCAAAATATGGGGTCTTAGATGAATATTACGACATTTTATGCATGGATTGACAAACCCAACATAACCCCCATCTTTTTCTGATGGTGGGTATAAAAAATTACTCAAAAAATACGCTACTAGAATTGTGTTTGCATTCAATGATATTTTTTACTAACACATTCTTAGACTTAGGTTTTTGAAAACAGAGTTTCATATCTATAGTTTTCACTTTTTAACTTACATTCGCATAATAAGAAATCTATAAACTTAAAGATGTTCCTTAGGAGTATGTCCTATATAGGTGTTATATAATAAATAAATATAAAAAATATAATAAAGATTGGTCCATTATTGACCCAATCTTTATTATATTCTGCACATAAAAAAAATATGGAACATTTATTTTATCTCAATATTCACGTCTATCCATATGCAAAAGCGCTTAAGGGCATATTTCGGTATGATTTTTGTTTGGAAGGTATATAAAATAATGAACCGATTTGAATTAAATTTACCGCAATGTGTGACTAATTTATATAAATATATGTGCAAAGTTTGATTAAATTATTTTCAAATTGACACCTGTACTTTAACCAGAAAGTGTGATGTACTGTGTGGCGTCTTTAAATAAAAAGCGTCCAAACCGGGAAGGACACGTCGTAGATGAATGAAATTTGCACACATAATTTTTTTGATAAAAGTATATTATGCACAAAATTTGGAAAAAAAATTGGATCAAAAATGTACAAAATGTAATGACTATTTAAAAGTTTGAAAAGGGAAAAATTGTGCAGCTTTAAACACATATATCTCACTAACCTGTTAACGGATTTAGCTGTTTATTGTAAATATTTTCATTCAAAATATTTGTTAGAAATAATTTTTTTTTTTTTTTTATACTCAATTTATATTTTTAGAAACAGAATAGTATAAAATCTTTTTATACTCTTTAAAATACAATTTTTAGTTATTTGAAATTAATTTGGAATAAAATTATTTGAATATTATTCAGTCAGTTTAGAAAAAATTTCAACAGAAGTATTCAAATATACTTTAATAAAATTTAAATCAAATTCCAAAGTCGTCAACTAATTTGAAGATAACTTTTATTTCTTTAGATTGAATACAATTACCTTTTATTTTATTTCCTATTTTATAAATGAAATAAAATCTGTTTTGAAACATTTAATTTTTTTTTTTTTTATTCATAGAAAATTTTTGAATATTTTTATTCAACATTGTTTGAATAATTTTAAATTTATTTGGAAAAAGAAAAATAAGTAATATATTTTTTTAATACTGCAATAATTTAATATTTTTAAATAAGTTTAAGTGATTTACTCGACTCTGGTCATTAGATTCTCCTGTACAAATTTTTTTAAACAGTCGGAACAGTCGGAGTAAGGAACATTATTTGCTGAAAAAATTTCTAAAACAATCTCTACGCTAGTCTTTATAACTTAAATAATTGAGAAAATTATATGAATTTTTTTATTCAAACCTTTTGTGGCTGAATAATTTTATTTCTTTAGATTTTTTTTTTAATAAAAATAACAAAATATTTATTTGAAATTTTTCTATTTGAAAATATTGTTTTCAAACAAAAATCCTAAAAACTTGTTGAACATTTTTGCATTTAAATAAAATATATAAGAATATTATTCAAGGTGGGTATATTCAAATATAAAAAAATTTGGCCATCTTCTTGTAAAAAATATATGTTTTACCTTTGATTAAATAAAATATTATCTTCTTTAATTTATTTTGTTCAATTAGATACAAAATTAGACAAAATTCATTTGGTTTTGTATAAATGAAGTTCCTTAATGTTTTTACTTAAAAGTTAATAAATTGATTAACAAATACTTTAAATGAGAAATAAAAAATAGAAATAAATTAAAAAGTATTTTATTTCTTATTTTATTTACAAGTAAAAGCTATGATATAGAAGATGAATAATCTTATATTCAGGTAAAAATGAAAATACATTTTTCAAATGCATTTTTTTCTAATTTCTACCCTTTAAATTTTTGTGCTCTTTTTATATAACAAAAATTATGTTTGCTAAATATTTAAAAAACTTTTTTTCTTTTTTTTGGAAAATATTCCAGCAGATTTTCTTTTATACAAAAATAAAATATTTTTATTGTATAATACCGTGTAACAGTAATTTTCACACATGAAAAGTTTGATATGAACGTAAAACTAGAAGCTATACGTAGTAAAATTGCGTACTCAGTTTTTCTCCACTATCAAAATGTAATGAAGTTTTTGTTTCTAGCTGGGATATACTGAGTTTGTCCAGTTTCTTCAAAGGTATGTTTCTTAGTTAGGTACCTAGCTACGTCAGAAAAGACAAAGATAATTCTCAGTTATTATGTAATAGCTAAAAAAAAAAAAAGAAATCCAACGAGACAAATTCTTTGGCTCTCGGTCTCCAAAATACAATCCGACGAGATAAATTCTTCAATCGGCAAGCTAAGATCGTATAAGCTATGCTAAATTATGAATACAATCCGAAGAGATACATTCTGCGGCTTTCGGACGGCTAACTACAGTTTTCGTCCTCAAAATACAATCCGATAAGATAAATTCTTCGGCTCTAAATCGGTAGCTTGAATCGTATGAGTTATTTTATAAATTAAATACAATCCGGCTGTCTGTAGGCTAACTACAAGGTTCAGCTTCCAATTACAATCCGATGAGATAAATTCTTCTGCCTTCAATCGGCTAGCTACGATGATGCTACTACGATACGACGAGATAAATTCTTCGGCTCTCGGTCAGCTAACTACGGCTATAGTTCGGCTATAGTTCGGAAGAAATAATTTCGGTCGTGTCTGAAAATACTTTAATCCCTAAGAGTAAAGTATAACAAGATCGATGGATGGATATACAGGTTCGTTTTATCGTTATAAGAAGTAGCAGTAATCAGGTTGTTTTATAGTCCTCATGCTGGGAGCATTTAAAAGCGAGAATGATGAACAATGTAGCAAAAAATGAAAGATCACTGCATATAAAATAGTGATCTATTGCATCTAAATCTTTCAACTATATTGGTGCTTTATTTAAAAAAAAAAATAATTAAAAATTTCGGTTCTTGCTCAAATGTATTGTCCCAATTTCGATTATTCGCTCACAAAAAATATCCATTTTGTTGCTAAAAGACAAACAAATTTCTTCAATATTTTTTTTATTTTTGAACAATTTTTCGACAACTGAAAAAATTGTGAGTGAGAAATAAAAGTATTGCATTAATTTCTTCCAAATGATCTCAATAGGATAACATTAATTTATTGCAGAGGTAATGAAAAAAGGGCGATATTTTGAGGATAAAAATAATATTGAAAATATTAGATCAGCTTTTCTCAAAGTAATTAATATAAGAATTTGTAGTAGATTTTGTTTTTTAGTATATTAAAAGAAACCTGAAATCGATGGAGTAGAAATCTTTGATCCAATAAAATATTACCAACAAAGTAAATAGATATTCAAATTTATATACTTTTTTGGTTTTTATTTTAATTTTATAAAAAATTAAATTGTAAATATAGTCGTGTATTTTTTTATTTTGGAAAATTTATTTAGTCGTTGTTAATTAAACAGTTTCGGCAAAACACATAAAATGTATTTTCAACATTCAATTAGTTTTTATAATCCAATAGGAATTTAAGTGCGGCTTACTGTTATCAGAACTATATCATTTTCACTTGTATTTTAGAATTTTCTAAATGTATTTAAAAAACTTGCAATTGTATTCCAGAAACTTATAATTTTATTTCCAAAATTTTTTCATTTGTATTTCCAAATATTTACATAATATTTTAGAAGCCACTAATGAAGTATATTTCAAAAATTTTTAATTTTATTTCCGTATTTTTTCAGTTATTTTTCATTTAAGAATTTTTAATTTTTTTAATTTTTAGAATTTGTTTAAAGTTATCAACTTTATTTTCAGCATTACTTTGAATCACATCTTTGTTATACTTTGTAAATATTTTATTAGGTTATTAAAGAAATTAAATTAATATTATTATTATTTTTATTTTTGGTGCAATTTCTGTTTTATCATCTTTATATTTATATATAAATGTTACTCGTATGTCTACATATTTACTTTAGGCCTTTTTTTCCTCCCAATTTTATTTTGTTATTTTTATTTTTAATCAAAATCTAAAAAGGCAAATTGATAGAAAAGCACAAGTTTAGAGTTTTTCATGGGAAATCGCTGGACGAAAATTCCGCAAAATTTTCATTCCCGTAATCCCGGGAAATCATACGAAAATTTTCAGAATTTCTTGTGTATGCAAATGTTTATATTTTCTAACTCATATATGGTTATTTTAGCATATAATGTGTTTTTAAATTTGTTTTTATTTATTTTATTTAATTTTTTTACGAGTTTAAATATATTTAAGGAAATATCTATATATATATTTGATAGTTTCTGAGTCCTTCATGTATTTTTCTATAACAGATGGAAAGTAAAATAATTCTATATATGGTATTATTTTAAATATAAAAAATTAGTTTCTGAAAATTTTTTCTATTGTGGTTAAAATAATATATCACGAAAGGACTAGTAAGAAGTAAAGTATATTTATTAAACGATTGGAAGCTATAATTTGTAAGAGGAATCTCCATAAAATATCTGGAATCCTCAAACAACAACTTACATTTTTAAAGTACCAGTGAAAACGTGAGCCTAAAAGTATCCAAAACTTTAACTATTAACACTTATAAGATCATACAATTTAAAGGGTCTAATTATCACAGAACTTAATATGATGTAATTTAATTTTCGATTTCAGATTTTCCTTAGCTATAGATTAATAGTGTAGCATAAAAATAGAACCAACTTAATTATATTTTTGTATGAGAAAAACCATTATTCATAGAAATGGTTATAAACCTGGAGAGAATGGGGCTTCAAAAAATTGTAAAATATTTGGGGGCTTTCTTAACAACAAGTTTACTTTTTAACATTTTTTTTATCCTTAATTGAACTGAATATTTTAAAATTTTTAATTATATATTTTTGGTGTAAATTCTTGGGATTCCTGGAAATTTTTAATTCAATTCCGATTTCCCGGTATCAGAAAAAAAAAACAGGAAAAGAAAACCTCTACACAAGTTAGACATAAGTAAATCCACAAACAAATAAGATTATAATTTATTAGTTTTTCATTAGCACATATCTTCACAATATGATTTTCATAAAACGTATATATAGAAAAATTAAAAAATTAACAAAATGGCAAATTGATTTTGTTGTATAAACTTGCCTGGCCAATTTGGTTAAAAAATACAAAAAACAAATAAAGTTAAAAAAATTTTTGTTGAAAATTAATTTCGAAAATACAAAAAAAAAGTTTTCAAAACGTTTAAACGGCAGACCGACAAACGCACAAACAAATATTTCATTATGAAACTATACATATGGCCCCTTTTCATTTAAGCAAATTTTTGATTTAGCTAAATAAATAACAAAATCTGAAATATGTGTTACAAATACAAATGAGTTAAATAATAAAATTTGTTTTGTTTAAATATTAAAATTTTTATTTAATTAAAACAAGAAATAAAAACGAATAATTTCAACAAAAATATTCATAACAAACAGTGTTGCCAGTTTAGCCTTTTTAAGGCTAAATCTAGACTTTTTATTTTAGCCTCAAAATTTTCTTCTAGCTTTTTCTCTAGCCTTTGTTGATTATTAAAAAAGCCTGAAAAAGCTAAAATAATTTCTTACTTGCTATTACATACTAATTTTATTCTGACAGAATCAACCATTTAAGCTTTTTTGCATATTTAATTGCAAAAAAAAAAATCTAGATTATTTATATTTAACAAAAATTTTCGCCTGCAGCGCTTCATTCTACAAATTTACGAACTTACTAAATCGATTTCTATAATTATTTTTTTATTAAACTACGGTAGCCATAGAAACTATTTATGAACATTAATTAAAAAAAATAAATAATAAAATAAAACCTTATAAAACGAAAAATACTCAACAAGTTTGCAAAGTTTCATCAAAAAGTAATTATTGTTCGAAAACTACTTCAAAACATTGGATAATTTTTCACATAAAATACGTATGACCCAAATTTGTATGAGAATTTTTCACTGGCTCATTTTACTGGCAGCCGTTCTTATTTTATTAATAAACTTATTACAATATCTCTACAAAAGTTAAAAACTATTAATAGGAAAAAATACGTTTTTAAATAAAAAAATAACTTTTTTCTGGCCTTTGAATTTTAAATTTTTTAAGTTAAATTTAGCCACTTTTTTCCACCTCTTTGCTCACTGATAACAAAAAGAAATTTTTAATAAAAAACGTGTATTTTTTTTGCATAAAAATTTCCATAAGAAAATTTCGACACTCATTGTCTTATCTTTTATATTGGAAATCTCAAAAAATATTTAAACAAATTGTTGGGCTAGAATCTTCTCTATTTTATTTTAATATAAAAACATGTTTTTTTTTAATTCTTCTGGAGTGTTGAAAAATTACTTTAATGTAAAACTAATCGTTTTTAAGTGTATTTCTGATTTTCTACATAAATATCTCCTCTTCACACAATTTGTTTATCCCCAGCAAAAACTACTTATTAAAGTAGTTTCATAAATAAATACTCAATAGCACAGTAGTATTGCAATCACATGGATCAGTTGGCTAGTGCGGTGGTGTAATGAGAAAGACGTTAGTCATTAAAAACGAACGGTTAACTTCAGTCCAAGTTTAAATCTCATTGAGGTCTAAATCTTTTTGTTTTTTTATTTTTATTTTCGTTTAAGTTCATATTTTTGAGTACCCCTAGAGTCTAAAAATAACTACAAAAAATAAGTAGTTTATTTTTGTTTCCAATTATACGTGCTAGCTTATCAGGAAAGCAAAATTTTTACTGGGTCACTACAGTTTGAACACATTAATATGTTAAATGTCGTAAGTATTTTTTTCACACTGTTACGTGACGGAAACATTTAATTGTGTTGAAATTTCTTTCCAAGTTTAATAGTTGCCTAATAAATATTTGATTTTTTTTTTGTATATATGGCTAAAAACACAAAAATCAATGGAACCAAGATTTTGGCTATTTTAATATTTTTATAATTTTTGGTATGTGCGCCCCTACATGAAGATACAATTTGATCTCATATATTTTTAAACGACGTAGTTCTGGATTGTTTGTGGCTAGGGTTTGGGGAAATCCCGGGATTTCCCGGAAAAATACTGTTAGGAATTCCCGGGAATTTTCTTAAATTTTCCCGGGAAAATGGAAAATTAAATATTTACGTACGTTATCTGAGTGGAACGTAATTTTGCATGAATTAACATAGTGTCTACATTAGAAAATATTTTATCAAGACAAACGTCAAGCCCAACGCGAATTTATGGAAGGTGGCAACAGTTGCACAAAAACAACAATATGGCGTATTCCTTATTGTTTTTTATATATGCAGTTTGACAACTGTAACAACCAAAATAATAATCTGCTGTTTAACTAAGGTTACCTTGTATATATTCGCACTGATTTTGACGTTTGTTTTGATAAAAATATGCCTAATGTAGACACTATGTAAGTTTCTTTCTGTCAAATATCTATTTACTTCTTAATCTCAGGTTTAACGAAGTTATTTCACATGAAATTTTAAATTAACTTCATTTTTGTTATCTTTAAATTTTAGATTTTTAAGTTGTATTAAAGTTTTGTGTGCTGTATTATTCTGCTCACTTAGTGTCAATATCGTTCTCAAGTTCTTAAAATTGTTTTATGATTGAAAATTTAAGTATTCTTTTTTCATCCCTTAAGCTTTTCCTAAGTATGAAAATTGCTTGATATCTTAAGAAAATATTTATTGAAAATAAACTAAGTTAAATAAAAATACAAAATCTAATAAAATTATTTTAAATTTCGAAAAGATTTCAAAATATGCTCTAGATTTATATTTTCTTTGTGTTGGCATATTTTAAACTAATACCTTTTCAATTTTAGATTTCTTTACAGTTTCCAAGTTATTAATTTTTTTTTTAATTTTTTAAAATTTCTGGTTTTTTGTTTATCACCTTAGGGTGGCATCAAAAGAATTTTTGCTCAAAAAAGTATGTTTGATATTTATAATGATTTTTGGGATTACCATAAGCAAATAGCAATCTGAATTAAAATATATTCAATAAAAAATTAACATAACTAAGATAAAATATTTTAGGATAAATAACATATATTTAAGATTTTTAGTTAAATAATTGAAAAGTTGGGACCACCCTATTGTAAATACATAAAAGCTTAAAGCTCTTTGTTTATTTTCTTGTCAACTTAAGCCTTAAGCCGTAAAACGAAACATTACTTAAGTAAGAGTTTTAACTTAAATGCTTCTTAACTAACCCAATAAACAATTCGAAGATATCTTCCTGGAAGAAATTTACACAATAATTCTTTTCATTATTAGGACGAAAATCATCAAAGCAATATTTTATCAGTTTAAAGCAAATTAACTTAAAATTTTGTTATTATTTTTGTCCTCAAAATATCGCTCTTTTTCAATAAGGTGTTTATCACCTCCGCAATAAATTGGTGATATCTTATTGAAATCATCTGGAAGAAATTAATGCATTACTTATATTTATTTTTTGTGTATAGTGTCGCCATTTTAAGTTCGACTATAAAATGTGATATATCGTTGTTAATGGTTTAACAATTGCATAAAATTTCTTTTTGGTGAATTTTGAATCTGACATCAAATTCTAGATGTCGGATACATTCTCCTAATATCATATGTTATGAAAGCATTTTGTAAACCTACTATTTTTAGATTTTAAATTACTTCATATTATGCATAAAAAAATTGCAAAGGTTAGAAAAACTGTATAAACTTAAGTCTATTTCACTTAGCAAAATTTTTGAAATAACAAAGTAATATTAAAAATTATTTTAATATAATTTTGAAACTTATGGAATAAAGTAAAAAGTAATCATTTCACCAAATATACTTTTTGAACTATTTTAACTTCAGTATATTTTATTATTATTTTTTTTTTTTAATGAAATTGCTTTAAACTTAAACAATTTTTTTGCAATTTTATTATTTATACATAAAATTAAATACTTTAAAAACCAACCTATTATATATGTTAACAAAGGGCTTTCATTAGATATAAAAATAATTGTTTATTAGGGGGGGGCGATGTATCTGGGATATCAGAAGTGACATCGAGAATTTGATGCCGGACTCAAAAATCATCAAAGAGAAAATTTAAGCGGTTGTCAAACCATTAACAACGACATAGCACTTTCTACAATCAAATTTTAAATGGCGTAAAAAAAAATTTGGACATTTGGAAACCTCATTAACTATTCCTTCATTCTAGGGGATGACTGGCACAACTTTTTTTTCACCCTAGTGTATACTTTAGCGCAAACTTACTCTACAAGCAAAATAATAGGAAAGTATGTACTCATATTGGTATTGAGAAAGTTTCCCCCAACGGGAAAGATTGTGCGTCACAGGCGATACATCTTAGCAATAAGAAATCAATACGTCTGGAAGAAAAATAGGCAATATTGGTAGATAATCATCTAGATGAAAAAAAAAGAAGATACCGTCAGATAATCTACTGGAAGATGTAATAAATATATAGAAAAATTATTACTAAAGAAATCTTGAAATAATATGTAAAATAAAAAATCTTTTACATCTTGTAAAGCTAAAACACAAACAAAATTCTTTAATATTTTTTCATTTTTTAAAAATTTTTCGACAACTGAAAAAATTGTTACTGAAAATAATTTTTGCGCTTTTTTGAAGCCTCATGAATTATTCTTTCATTCTAAGGGGTGACTGGCATAACTTATTTTTTATATGTAGACCGACTCACTATATTTACAAAAGGTACATATTTTACTTGTGTAAAATATTTAAAAATTTTTAAATCTTAGAAATAGATTTATTACATTTTTCTTTAATTCAATATGATTTATAATATTTCGTTCTATTTTATTTAATAAAACATATAATTTTCTTTGTAGGAGTTAATAGCCTTTTTTATAATTAAATTTAAAAAAAATCTCGTGAATACCGGGAATTCTTGGGAAATTGATTTCTTCTTTCTCATTTCCCAAGAAAAGAGATATTATGGGAAACCCCGTTGTGCCCCCGGTAACAATAACATAGTTTGATCTCTCCAAATATTGAAAAAATAAGCCTGAATTTTGAAAGAAATACAGTTTTTGCCAGGCACACTCTCAGTAATAATTTCAGAAAATCTGTAACATCATATGGTTGAAGGAGACCATCAAAATATTTATTTGCAAACAATTTAGAGAGTATTTGAAGATATCGAAAATTTTTAGATTTTGCTTTCAGCCTTTTTGAATGCCAAAAAATGTCTTAGAATTATATAAAACACACTAGAGGACTTGCTGTAATTTATTCCAATGAATTTCTTTTAATCTTTTAATTCTTTGGCGGAAAGCAAGATGCTTTTATCTAAACACAATTTGCTTGGGCACATCCAATGCTTGGCGTAAAAACTATCGAAAATGTAACTCAATAGCAAGGTTTCGTCAAGATTTCTCCTAAATTTAAGGGTGCCCTACATTTTCCATAGTTTTTCGGGTTGGACTGCATTTTATAATAAATTTGTCTAGAAAAGCCTAAACAGCAATACAATCATTTTTAAAGAAATTATTGTTACAAACATAACGAGATTTAGTTTTTTCTAATTTTACATATAATGTTGAACTATTTATATTTTATCTGGAATAATTTACTTAAACTTCCCGTATATTTTTCATTTGCCCTTGAAAGTATGCTACAAATAAAATATAAAAATTTTTAAAATACATTATTTTAAATTTATATGAATAAAGTCTTCATAAACTTTAGAAAATGTTTATTGAACTTTTGAGCTTTTAAATATTAATATTTTGTTTTATTCGAAACAAATTAGCATTTAAAAAAAATTAAAAACATTTTTGAAAAAAAAAGAAAATAAATTTAAAATTGTTGAATCAATCATTACTTAATTGCAATATATTCATATATATGTATATTAAAATGCATCGACTTGTATGAAGACAAAAAGTGCTTCAAATATTTACATTGAAGTTTGGTATGTTATAAACTTTTAAAAGAATTTATTATATTTTTCATAAATTCATAAAAAGACTTATTGGCAAAATTTTTTGATTTAAGCTTTTGGGAACCTAATGTATAAAATTTACCCAATTGCTTTGAAAGGGTTATTTATCAGTAACTTAAAATAGTATCAGAATAGGCCTTTACAATTCGAAATAAATATAATATATGTTGAAAATTTTCTGAAATATATACAATTACATGTTTATATTATGTAAATATGACAAACGTTTTAATAAAATCTTAATATTTCGCGAATGAAAAAAGATGTAAGAATTATTTAATTGCATATTCCAAGCATTAATATGTCTCTATTAAATTCTTAAGTTAGTTTTCTTATAATGATAATTTTTATAATGCTATTGAAAAATCTGTACTTTTAAAAAAGTTTTAGAAATGGTTCAGCTAAGGTAAATTGAAACATTCAAACGTAATAGTTTGGGAATCATATAAGAACATACTAATCTTCTTTTCTAGACGGGTACATTTTCAACTTTATTCGTAAGGCCATTAACAAACATTTTTAACCTGGCTGAAACTGACTTTAATCCCTAATAAGTGTTGTGGTGATACTATTTTACTTGAAGCTTTCATTTTATAGCCGTGATTAGAAAAAGGGCTTACAATTAATTTACTTTTACTCATATTCACATTCATCACATTTTTTGTTCGCGCATTTATACTTTTTGATTTCATTCCCTCTTATATAAACTGATAAGACTTTGTGCATAAATTCTACACCTATACCTTCTTATCTTATCTTATTATTGTGCAGATTTTCAACAGTTAAAACAGGGTAGTCGAACTTTGATGACAAAATTTTTTAATTTTTAAATTTTTTTGATTTTTGGGCGCTGTCTATGAGTTTCTCAACGAAATAGAAATTTTGTAGATTACGAAAAAATTGCACTTTTTATTTCTGTATTTGTATATAGCAAATTACAATTTGTATAAACATTGGATATATGGATATAAGAACGGCGATAAATATAAGTGATCGGGACCATAACCTGATAGTTGATAGCTGATAGTTGAAAACGGGATAATTTTGTCAAAACAAATTTTAATAAAATACATCGCATGAATAAGACGAAATTTACTATAATTGGTGTTTGGAATGCCTAACGGAAATGTAGAGGAGCATCAACAAATTTTGAAAAATAAAGTTTTAGGGACAAAAAAAAAATAAATAAATAAATAAATAAAAAGTAAAAATTGGGTTAAAAAAAGGAACACAATGTTAAATAGCATTTCTTTGTAATAAACTCCAATAAAATATATTTTCGTATAATATATGTAAAAATAACTTGGATTAGAACCCCATTTTTCGCAAGATTTTTAAAAATCACCATTTTTAGTATAAAGACATTTTTTACTAGGAAACACTTCAATATCATACATTTTGTATAAATAACTCAGTAAGTTTTGATATTAAGTATAATTTTTACCAGAATTGTACATAAACTTCTAGTTTGTAAAAATCAGGGACCGTAACGATTATGAGCAATTTAATAAAAATCACAATTTAAATATTATTTTTTGGTTAAGAAATAACGATTATTTTTGAATTTTATTTTTGGCCCATATTATAATTATTATATTTTGATTTTTATTTTTCGATTAGAAAATAACGGTCAACTTTTTTCCCTAAATTTATTTTGTTTTATGTGCGGTTTATACCAAAACAAAAACTAATTGGTTTTTGAAAAATACAATTTCAAAAACTACATCATTTACATACCTTATTTCTTCCCAATGTTGTTTTTGTTGACATTCACATTTCTTGTATATTTTCTTGCTATTTTTTCGTTCAGAAAATACATAGTTTCAATATTAGAACAAATTTTTTTTTTTTTATTTTTAATAAATTATTTATTGCAATAATTTCATAAACAAAAGAAATAATTTCTATAAATTTGAAATTTTATTTTTCTCTTTACTATAAATAGTTATTTTAGTGGCTTTTATTTGGTTACTAGTTAAAAATGATTTTTGATTTGTATGGAAAAACCTAACAAATTTTTGTAGTTTTTTATTCAAAAACCAAATAAAGTCAAAAGTTACTAGTTTTTGTTTGGTTTAAATGGCATATTAGTTTGCCCTAAAACAATCATAATTTTTTAAGCTAAATTATTTTATATTCGAAAAAGAAAATTCAAAAAATAATCATTATAATCTTAGCAAAAAACTAAAACTCAAAAGTAATTGTTATTTATTTAGTTTTTTTTTATCAAAAAATCAAAATCTTATTGATTTTCTTGGTCAAAATATTTGTCATAATCATTATTTACATTATCTGGTAAAAATTTTTATATGATAAACTTAAAACCGCTACAACTTAGAAAAGTGACGTTGATTGAAAATTGAAAATAAATATTTTGAAAAAGTAATTAATACTTCCTTCGTGCAATTCACCGCCAATCTCACATTTTTTTTCAATTTTTAATCACAGTGTTAAAAGTTTTTTTTACAATAGAGTTGTTAAGCCGAAGTATTCGAAAACATATTAACGTATTTCTTGTTAAAGTTAATGATGTAGAAATATTTTTAATATTTTATTTCATATCAGTCTAAAAAAGACTTTTTAGATGAACTTGGATGAAAATGAAAACTTTGTATTTTTTGCTTAATATATATAGTATGAAGATCCAAAAAAATTTTTTTGCTGAAATTTTGCGATTTGGTAGAAAAAAGTAAAATAAAAAAAATTCAAAATAACAAAAACAAAATAAAATTTATTTAATAAAAATTTAAAATAAAAATCTTATTTACTTGCTTAGATATTTACATTATTTAAGAAGATAACTATATAGAATCCTCTGAAAATACTTAAAACAAGATGAAAAGCAAATTAGGGCAAGCTATGCTATATTAAGTCACATTTTTTGACGTGACAGAGTTTTATATGGAAGCTATGATCATTTATGAATCGAACCTTTTTGAAATTTAGCTGTAAAATTAATACCTAAAAAGATTTATTTTTACTAAATTTTATATGCAATTATGCGATCATTTATATAGGAATTATGAACGAAAAAATAATTCCGGGAGAGGTTCCTGTATTGGAAGTATGGTCAAATATGGGCCGATCCTCATTAAAATTGATAGTAAAATTTTTACTTATATAAAGCTCATATGTGATGTATTTTATTTAAATACGTATATATTTCAAATATTTATCAACACTTGATCTAATTTTCGGAAAATTTCATAAAGTTACAATTAAAATTATAGGTTTTTATACGGGCAAAAGTTTATATATATATATATATATATATATATATATAAATTCTATGTACTAATGGGTTAGTTATTGCAATAAATTTATTAAATAAGCGCTATGCACCTTACCTGAATTAAACACCATTTTTGGCGATTCTACCCCAATGTGCGTTATAACATTCCCGCCCCCTACACGAAATGAGAAGTGATTCCACATGCATTCGAATCACTTTTTATTTATAGAAATGGATTTTTTTTTTTTTGAAGGCCTTAAATCTAAAATGTTTGATAATGGCCCATATAACAATCTTTTATTTGAAAAAAAAAAAACATAGATAAAAATATTTTTTTTTTTAAATACGTACATTAAAAGTTGGTTTTAATTACATTTTTAACATTATCTCAGAAATTAATTTGGTCATCATCATTAAATGTGTGTGGTATATTGCATGATATAACATAACAAAATATTATTTATTATGGACCATTATAAAAAATAAAATGAAAAACAGTCTGCAAATGAATTTAGCTCATATTGAACAATATTAAAGAAAATTTTCTCAAGATTGTCGGTGTAAAATTTTGTCGATTTATTATCAAATGTTAAAAAGTTATAATATTATGAACAGAAAATTGTGAAATTTTCCCACTGTGCACAGTTTAAAAAAAAACTTGTAAGCATACAGAAGTGATTATGTATCTTAATAAACTAGTATACTTATTCCATACATACTTTCCTATATGTTTTTCCTTATTAAAATTAAACAATATGTTTTATGTTGTGAAACATTATATTCCTATGTGGTACAACTTTTATTTTTTTTTTCAGGAATTTTTATTATAAAAGAAAAATTTAGTTTTTAATATTTTAACAAAAACGAAAAGAAAAAAAGTTTAACAAATAATTTATATTGGTGAATATGTTGGTGGTGTTTCAACAAATAAATGTAAATTTTAATATTTTCATTATATTTAAAAGAATGTTGTAGCATTTAAATTTATTTTTATGTTTTTAAATTTTTCTAAAAAAAAATTCACAAAATACTAAGGGCATACACAAAAAACTTATGAACATTTGAATGTGTTAGTAGGCATGTTTATGCCAGTGTTTGTATGTATTTGCAGATTAATGTTAGCATCATTTTTCTGCCACAAATTTATTGAACCAAAACTACACTAAAAATAACAATTATATGTTAAAAAAAAAACAAGAAAGTATCAACAGGTGTTATGTTTCTATGGTTAACACAATAAACAAAAGCAAAAAAATTAAAATAAATATAATAATAAAATATGCCGGCTTTTATTAAAAGAAATACACAAACATTTTTACATTTACACGCATTGACATAATGAAAAAAATATCTACATAGTTTGCGAATGTAAATGAAGGTATGTCTAAGGAAAGAGGCTGAGTACAATAAGATACATTTAAATCTTATTAAAGGTATTTCTATGTAGAAAAAATTGATACGTACATTCGAAGATTAAATGTTTTTGAATAATTTAAAAAAAAAATTAAAAATACAATTTGTATTTTGTAAAAAGCCATAAGAATTTTTTTCATAATCAAACAGTATGTATGATATTCGAATTTTCTCCTCATCTTAATATAAAATATTACCATGTAGAAATAACTTAAACATCTTAAGTTTTACTTTGACACATATTTTTGCGTTTTTTCCCTTCAACAAACCGGGTTCTTTTTACTTGCAATTAATACTGAGTCTATTCTAATTCTAATAACAAATCAGACGGTATGTTGTTGTCAATGAAAGGTAAATACAAACGCAAATACATGTCATTACCAATTATTATTCAAAAACAAGTTTTAGTTAAGTTTCTCACTAATACATAAACAAGTTAAGAAAAACCTTACCACAATTCCTTTCTTTACAATTGTGGTGAGCTGAAACAAAATGTTAAATTTAAATTATTTATACACTAAGACCCTGATCTGCGTAGTTAATGGGAACGGAGAATTGCGACGCAATAATTACTTCTAAAAAAGTAAAAGCTAAAGATTTTATTTCTAAGAAGATAACAATTCCACCCATTCAGAGGTAATTTTGTTATCTTTTTTTTAACAATTTGTAGAGGAATCTCTTGAACATATAATAAGATAATCCAATTTTAAAAGTTCGCATATCGCATTCAATTGCTAACAATATGCTGGCCTTAGACCCAATTTTTTTTTTGTATTCTATTTGTGCGCATCAAAAGATGCTTGGTGCTGTTTTCTCTTACAAAACATTTTCAAGATCAAAAAACAACAAAAAAAATTTTTTTTTTTTTTTAAACTAGTGGTCACCCAATTTTGGTCAAATATTTGCCAAATGTGAACATATCTTAACATTGTATAACAACATTTGTTCTTTTATACTATGTTTCCACTGGGTTGAAAGCAACTGGTTTTGAGCAAAACACCTAAAAGCATTTTCACTGTCTTGACTTGATTTTGCGTTGCTGAATTTTGGACCGAAATCCTCAATCAATTCTAAATCTTAGTTGAAGTTGAATTTATGAATTAAAGCCCTTCGTTTTATTAGATGTGCAAATATTGAAAAAAAGTCGATTGCTAGTAAGAATACGAGATCATATTTCTCCACAAATACTAATTTTATAAAATTTTTAAATTAGCCAAATAATTCGCCAAAAAACTCGCAATGACGAAAAATTTTGTCACCAATGCAATTAAAAAGGCGCCAAGTTTGGCAATAAATCGCCACAACTGCAGCCCAGCTAACACATTTAAATTACGTCCTCTCTTTGTGTTATCGCTGGTTTATAGTTAAGCAACACTAACAAATTTGTTTTTACTTCATATCTCTCGCGAATCAAAGAGAATATATTTTTACTTTCTCACAATAATTCTTCACTTAAAGAGCCATAGAAGATTATAAAAAATAAAAAAAAAACAAAATTGTTTTTACTTCATATCTCTCGCGAATCAAAGAGAATAGATTTGTACTTTCTCACAATAATTTTTCACTTAAAGAGCCATAGGAAATTATAAAAAATAAAAAAAACAAAATTGGTATCTAAGCAAAATTAAAAAAAAAAAAAAATGATGTGCGTTTATAGTTCTGACACGCACTGTATTTGGTTTGTTAGATATTGGATTTGAATTATCAGATATAAAATTTGAGAATTAATGTAAATGGAAGTGATTCGTAAAGAATCGTCGTTTACCTTTAATTTTTGTTATCAATATGACTCCACATAATCCAATATGAAGAAAGAACCAAAAATCCTTTTCCGATTTTAAAAACGACGCAGAAAAGACTAAAATGTCAGCATTTCAACAACGAAGAAAGTATGTTTTCTTATTTGCACGATTTTCACCTAAGAGTCATTTTTAAGGTTATTTGTGGCGTATATAACAAATACTTATTCCATATTAATCTAATCTAAGTCTTAGATTTCGAAATATTATATTAAAGTATTTTTAAAAAATTATAGTCATTTTTTCTCTGGTATTGTTTGGAAACGGTTTTTGATTTTCACTAAATATAGTATAGCCAAGAGAGGGAAAATTTAGATGAGAACTAATGAAAAATATTTTCAGAGATTCAAGTTCCAATCTTGTAATGAGTAATAAATAAATTCAAATATTTTGGATTATCAGAAAAGTTGTGAACAATTTGAAAATGATACTAAGGCTGAAAATTTTTTAATATTAAGGCAAAAAAAAAAAAATATTTTTGCGCATGATAATTTAGAAAACAACTAGAACCTAGAAATTTGTGACGCACTTAGAATACTTTTAATATATTGTATTTTTTTTAACAAAATTTTTTTAAGTATCTGCCATCATAAATTTCGCATAAATTTTATTAGTTTTATTATTTTTATTTTTTTATTACTATATCTTTATAAAACATTAAGATACTAATGGGACAAAATAAATTTAAATACAAAGCTATTTTCTGCTCTTATTTTTTGTGAGAGAGTAGCCTCTTTAACCTTTAATTTAGCCTCTTTTTGTATAAAGCTCTTGGCAATACTGTCACCCATCCCTGTTCTAAAATTTTTTGCTGGGGATTCATCTCTCATAATAGCCATTAAAAACTCAATATCATATAATACTAATATCGACTTGTTTTTCTTATCAATCTGATATCAACTTTATGCTTGTATTCTTATTTTGCCATGAATATTATAGAAAATCGAAAATCGAGAAATTAATATTTATTTAGAAAAAAAAAATAAAAATAATAATAATAAATAAATAAACATTCTCAACAAAACATTTCATAGCAACCACTAGAATTGAATAAGGAATTGTTTATTATAAAGATAAAACTATCAAACTAGATTAAACTATTCATTACAGAATTTAATGGTTTAACAAAGAGGGAATAAAAATGTGTCTTGTCCTTCAAACTATAGAAAAAACTAGTTTCTTTCATATCCATTTAAATTTTTTTTATTTAGGGCAAGTTTTTCAAGCTTTCCGTTTGAAAAATACAAGTATTTTATAACAAATATATGCTTTTAAAGTCTTTTACACAAATTTGCTTATAATGAATACCAAAATTAGTTTTCTTAACAAAAACTCAATTTTTTTAGTGATTTTTTTGAATTTGATTAACTTATCTGTACAAATTATTTTTATAAATTTTTTTAATACTTTGCACATATTTGTAAAGAAATAATTTATACCGGTCAAATATGACTATCAAATTGTATTTATATATAATTTTAATATATTTGTATTTTTTTATAAAAAGTCAAAAACTATTAAAATATTAAATTTAAAAAAATTCATATGTATTTATATACGAAAGCACATAGATTTAACTGTTTTTCTATGCATTTTCATGCTAGTGTTGCATCTTTTTTTTCATATTATCCCATTCTTTCTTTTTTTCGTGTATGTTTAAACTTGCCCTGTATTAAATTTATTTTTATACCCTTCACATAAAATGAAGAGTATATGTATATGAGTTTGTCATTTTATACGAAAGTCTTAAAATATACATACAGAACCTCAAAATTAATATTATTCGTGATTGTTATGATTAAAAGTAACTTTTGGGAATATCTGTCTGTCTGTATAAGTGTTGAAACGGATTTTTTCAAGTCCATAGTCCAACAAATACATTTTCCTTTCAACAAATATATGGCATATAGTCTCGAGAATCTTGGTATTGAAATTCAACGAAATACGTTCAGTAATGGCGGAGTTATAAACAATTTTCTAGAGCACTCTATAATTATTGAATAATATTTTCTATCATGCAACAATATATAAATATTTTTCTATTGAAAATGTGTATAATTGAATAGTCTAGAGGAAGTGTTCTAGCATACAAACTCTCAAGACTGACTTTGTATTCCCAGGGAAACCTTGAAAATTTATGTTTGTCCTAAAAACGAATATGAAAATTTTCATTATTAAAAAAACAAAATTTGCTAGAAATTTCAAGGCATGTTAATGTGTTCTTTATAAAAAAGTATTATTTAGCTTTGAGATGCGTTTTTAGAATTCTTATATATGCAATAAAGATAATAAAAATTCAACCCCTCGATGTTGCATACCACTTGGGCTTGTGATGAAGGACTGTAGATCCTGAGTTCAATACTTGGCCAAGCTTCGAAAAATTGTTTTATAATTCAGCTTAAAGAAAAATAAACAATTTTGAAACGTTAGATAAGGAAAAGTCAAATATATTTTTATATGTACTTAAAATGTTTCTCTTTGAAATTTATTAAACACAAATTCCTTTTGTATTCGCCAGGATTCGAAACCATGTGTGGTACACATAAGAATCATCCCTTTTTATGAAAAATATGCTTGACAAGTGAATCTAAGTATATAGGACAATTTCTCTTAAAAAAATTATCACAGAACTTAAATTTTGTTTTAGGTTTTAAAATATGGAAATAAGGTAAATTACGTTGTAGGGTATTCATTCGAATAAAGTTCGTTCAAAGAATTCGAACAATGTCGTATATTGGAACAAAACGAATAAATTTCATTTTTAATAATTTACTTCTTTTTTTATTTTTAGCTATTTCTGTAAATATAGAATATTTTATAACTATTTGTTTTTGTAATATATATTTATTGGCCTAGAAAGGCTTTTTATATTACTTGAATTATAAATAAATAAATAAATTTTTATTCTGAAAAAAAAGTAAAACTTATTATTTCGGAAATCCGCCAAATTATTCAAAATAAAGCTCGCCATTCAGTAACAGAAGATGAGTAGTCAGATAACACTTTCCATAAATACATAAATGTTACAACAAGAATTTATAATTCTAAAAACAAATCATTTAAATATTTTCATTACGGGCTTGAACAATATAAAAATAAAAGAACTGCTTCTAACACTTATTATTTAGTCAAAACAAAAAAAAAAAAAAAAAACAAGACTCAATGATTTTAAAATCAACATATAAACTTTCAATTCAGTTCTATAAATGATGTTATCGATCACGTAAGTATATGTTGCAAAATTTTCAATAAATCTAATGATAACAGAAAATATTGCAGTTTTATTATTTGTATCAAAAAAGACTAACACAAGATGTTAAACATCAATGAACATTTTATCTAACATGGTGTCAAAATTTCTTCAAATTTTTTAATGTATTATCAAACATGTATTAACTGCTCACAAATTTACTGAGAGTGATATACAACTTTTAAGCGACTTAACAACTTGAAGCCACTTGATGTGGGCATTGAATAAAGAATTCAATAAAGATAATAATTGAATTTTAAGCTGTTATACTATTTTTAATAAAAAAAAGAAAAGAAAGAGTAATAAAACCCATCAAAAACTTGGGTAATGTCATATAGTTACGAATGTAGTTACTTTTCAATCATAACAACATATCATCTGCATTACATAGAAGTAATCTAGTAATTGCTTATTTATGATCAGATTTTTTTTCAGTTTGCTAATTCCTATATTTAAAAAAGAGATATATGTGTGAAAAGGAAAAATTTGCATATGAATTAGTTAACTTTCAATTTAAAATAGTTTCTAAAATATAAAATTTTTTGTCATTGTTTTTGAAATAAAAATATATAAAATCTTATTACGTTTAAAATAAAAAGCAAAAAAAATACAAAAAATATTTGTATACCCTGACATTTCATTTATTATTTGTTACCTAAAATGCAACAGCTTGGAGGTAATTAGTAATGTAACAACTTGAAAGTAATGTAATGACATCTAAGAAATGACATTCCAAAATGTCCACTTGTAATAAAATAAGGTTAAGTAGTTGATTCGAATGTCATCGCCTTGTTAAAATAATGGGTTATTCAGCTAATGTGTAGGTAGTGAAGAGACATTATATTAACTTCTTAACTCATTACCTGACAATCAAAGTTTTTGCTAGGAAAACAATAAAAATAAAGAATTAGTCACACATTTAAAACATCGTGTTCATGAGAGACGTTTGAAAGTTTTAAATACTTTATTAAATATTATTTTTAAATTATGGAGCATGACCAACCAACAGCAACTATTTAAGGTATAGGTCCAAAACAGAAATTTGGAAATGAGATATTTTGTAAGTTTATTCGGATGAGAAACTGTGAGAAATGAATCCCATGATCCTATGTAGATGAAGAAATCTTTTGAAGCATTTAAAGGTGATTTGCTATAGGGGCTAAATGCAACAATTAAAAATGTATAAAATTTAAAAATTTCAGAAAAAAGCTATGATACCATTATGTCGATTTTTTATATATAGACAGAACGAAGAAGAGAAGGGATAAGCTGAAAATACTTTTCAGTGCACTTTTAACTTCAACAACCAGTGGAAGAGTCTTTTCAAAATCAAATTTCATAAAAAATAAAGAATTCAATCGGCATAAATCAAGCAATTTAAATAAAAGTGCATTGAAAAGTATTTTCAGCTTATATTTTAGTAATACAAGTCGATCTCTTTTTTTTATATTAAAAAATTGTTAATTTAATTGTTTTTTTTTTTTTTTTGTATTTTTGTATTTAGCACACACAAAATATATTTACAAAGTATTCATTTTTAAGTTCTTTTTGTTTTCCTTTTGCGATAAAATTTTTGAAACTTAGCAAAATTTTATTTTTTGAATTATTCGAACAATTCCAATAATATTTAATGTGTAAAGGAATAATTCAAATAAACCAAAATATTCGAATTATTCGTTTTATTCAAGCAATGAAAAAATCAAACAATTTGTATACCCTACGGATCCCCAAAGGTTCTCCAATGGGGATCCGTAAGAACATTCGTGGGGGGTCGTAAAAAAATCCTGAAAAATATTCTTGAACACAAAATTTTTTATGTAAATATTATTCATCATTTTAAATAAAAATTCCAATGATAGCATGAAACTGTAAAGACATCTTTGTATAAATTAAAGACAAAAATTAAGATGTATATATTTTTTCTTAAATGAGTTCTTTTAAGAATGAAGAAGCACTAGCTACAAGAAAAACCAATAAAGGAACTCGTGCTTTGCTTGATAAAGGCAACAACGATCAAGTAGGGAAACTTATTCTGTCCCATGATATAATATAAATAAAGCTTTCCGAATTTTAGCCCTAGAAAAGCATTCTGTGGAATAAGGTTATTAAAATTTACTCGAATGATGCGACCTCTCAATGCTGAGTACTCAAAACCTTTATTTTACAGGGAAGTTTTTGGGCTATAAAAAGACAATTTGCTTAAACGATTTTGTAATTAACTTAAAGACGAAAAATCATTTAAATTTGAATACCAAAAAGAGTTAAAATATAACTAACGTGTTAAATTTAATTTTATATCAAAAAATTTCAAAACATTTTTATAGAAATAGAATAAAGTTTATCCGTTTGTTGGCTCCGAAGCCCTAAAACTATTAGAACAATATTTATCAACATACATTTTTATATGAAACCATATATTTTGCTAGTTTTTCCACTAAAGGAAAGAAGCGATCTTTTGTGGACGCACAGAATAATATTAGATATGTATTATCCGAAAAAGTTTCTTAATATTAAAGATCTCATGAAGCAAAAACAATGTTGCAATTATTAATAATATTTTTAAATTATTTTATCTTTATATATATTTTATCAAATATTTAAACTAGTCAAAGTTATAGTGGGTTGCTTTTCCATTACAATGTCTAACGGGGTCGCAAAACAAGATCTTGTGAGAACCCCTGCCCTATTATGTAGGTATAGTATTTTTGGAGGTTTTGTGTCTTAGAGCCTGGCGCTTCTGGAGTCTTCTGTTTTCGAAGTTCGGAAGAAGCTTATAAGAAATATAAATTTTTTAAATATTAGGCAGAAGCTCTTAAATAATTTTCATTTTTACAACAAAACATTTTTCTAAACCTTAAACGAAATTATTTAATAGTTTTTAATACTGCTCGAATCCATAATCCCAAAGTATATTTCAACATTAAACCAAACATTTTGATAGGAGATAATATGCATATGAATCCATTTTTTAAGATTTCTTTAGAAAAAAGTTTTATTTTATAAGAACGTGTAATTTAGTAAATTCAATGTAATGTAATTTAATCAAATTAAAGTTTTAATCAATATTTCTACATATTTCTATATTTATGCAATATAAATTTAGTGAAGGGTATAAAAGATTCGGCCCAACCGAATATAGCACTTGTTTACTTTAAATCCTTCTGAGAAAAAAAAAATCCAGTTAAATCAATCAGTTTACATTATTTTTCTTGTATAAAATATCAACTGAACTCAACTTTACGCTTGAATTAATTTTGTGTACGGAGGTTTTTACATTCTAATTTACATAAAGTTATACTTCCCATATTGTGTTTTTATTTGAGTTTTTTTTTTTTTTTTTTTTTTTTTTGTTAGCAAACTTAATATTTTTGCTGCAGAGAATTTTTGCCCGAAAGTAAACAAAAAACCAACATATTCATGTTTATGTTAACATCAGCTAACAATTCCAAAGCACATACATGCATACATTTTTAGGAACAGTTGTTTGTAGATACATATATGAATTACCGGTATTTATATAAAGACCTTTACCGCCAGCCATAATTTAGGCCATTGGCAATGGTGACATAAAACTAACACAATTTGGGTTTTTATGTTCGAAGAACCTAAAGATTTTAATTTAAATATTTTATGTAAAAAAAAAAAATGAAAACTCTTGAAAAAATAAATATGAGGACTTTCAAAAACTTTGTAAATTTTTAATAAAAATATTTTCAAAATTTTTTTCTTCTGATACAAACGTCAATTTGTAGTTTTATTAAACAATATTTATTCATACCAAGAGTTATGGAGGTTTAAAGTTGAAACTTTCAAAAACATTTTAAAAATAACTTGATTTCATAGAACTTCTAAAGTACATATCAAACAGATATTGCATCTTTAATATTTATCTAAATACACTGAAAAACAAAAATATTTTATTTTTTGCAGGATTTCGTAAATAGAAAAAAAAATGTTATTCATTTAAAATTTAACAAAATTATGGATAACAAAAGACTTATTTTGGTATATTTTTCAGAATTTTACAAATGTATCTTATTAAGTGATATGTTTTACATCAAAAATAGTTTTTATTATTTTTAAATTCGAACTTAATTGTGAAATATTTAAGGACGTTTTTTGAGGGTAAGAAATTATATTTTGGTTCATAAAATTATGAGTTTTTAAAATATTTTCACTGAACCACTGAATTTTACAATATTAAGCAAATAAAAGGCGTTGTCAGCAAGCGAAAGTTTTTGGGAGATCAATGCCGCTGTAATCACTACAAATAATGCTTATTTAATTTTTAGCTATCGTTTTTAAAACTTGAGCCATCAAGACAATTCTCTACAGATATATCTCAAAGATTTAAAGTCATATCCTTTATTAAAAAAATGCGAAATAAAGTTTGGAAATTTGCTAATAATATTAAAAATTGCTTTAAAATTTTTCAACTCAAAATTTTTTAACACTCATCTGAATCGGAACTGTTATTTAGTTATTTATTAAGAAATGCTGTTTGTCTAATATTTTTGACAATTTCAACACCGAAAAATACACAATTTACTAATATTTACGCTTTTTATACCCTTCATATAAAATGAAAGATATATATAACTTTTTCATTTTATACGAAAGTCTTTAAATATGTTTAGGGCCTCAAATTGAAAAATATTCGTGCTTGTTTCGATTGAAAGTAACTTTTGAGAATATATATAATATATACCTGTGTGTTTGAAGCCCATATCCTAATAAATACATTTCTCTTACAAAACATCGTGGCATATAGTCCCTAAAATCATGGTATTGAAATTGCGGAGTGATAAACGATTTTTTTAGAACAAACTCAAATGTACAAATTTAATAATATTTTATATTTCATATATAATAATATATAAATGGCCGAACACACACACACATATATATATATATATATATATATATATATATATAAATTTCATTATTAAAAAAAGGGTAAAAATAACTAAAATACTAATTTATCTTCAAAAAAAAAATAAATAAAATTTTGAAAATTCAGATTAAGGAACTGTCAAATATATTTTTTAGTTAATTAAAAATATTTCTTTGGCACTTATTAAACATAAATTACATTTCTATTCGTCAAGAATCGAAGCCCTACGAACACTTTAAAACTCCTAGCTTTGAATTCTTACCCCTAGGCCACAAGGCATTGTGAAATTCTGAATTCAAAATATATTTTTACTTTAATTTGTGTAAAAATATAATTTTTCAACATTGTTGAATCTTAAACATATTCAACAAATAATGTTGTAAATTGACTTTTATACTGTTCACATGTATGAGGAGTACATATAATTATTTTTCAACAAATTTTCTCTGGGTACGAGGTCGTATCAATAATCCCGTGACTTTTCGAACTTCCCTCGTAGTTATATGAAATGCAACACTATTTCCATCAAGTACCACCTGTTAATAGACTACTGTCAAATTTTGAACAAGTGTCGTTATTTACTTCGCGTTTAACAGCTGTTCAAAACATACAACCTCGTGTATTTTTCTAAAAATGGAAAAAAGTGAATTTCGAGAGCTCACTAAACATTATTTTTTGCGAAAAAAAACCGTCAATCAAACCAAGGAAAAGATCGATAAATACTATGGGAACTCTGCACCATCGATTTCAATGGTAAAAAAGTGGTTTCGCTGTGGTCGCACAAGTACAAATGACGCTGAACATTCTGGACGATTTTAAATGATCAGCTGGGTTTAAGAAAGTTGTCTGCAAGATGGGTGCCGCGTTTGCTCTCAAATGACCATAAACGTAAACGTGTAACAACTCCAAAGGATGAGTTGTTACACGAATGAGTTTTTGCGGCGTTTTGTAACTGTGGATGAAACATGGATCCATTACTGTACTTCGGAGGCAAAGCAGCAGTCTAAATAATGGGTTTCTCCGGGTGAACCTGCTCCGAAAAAGCCAAGGTAAGTTTGTCGGCCAATAAGGTGATGGTAAAAGTTTTTTGGGGTGCACGCGGGATAATCCACATCGATTACCTTCAAAAGGAAAAAACAATAAACGGCGAATATTATGCCAACTTATTAGACCGATTTAATACTGATTTAAAAAGAAAACGACCCCATATGTCCAAGAAAAAATTTATTTTTCATCAATATAATGCACGGGTGCACACGTGTGTAGTTTCAATGGCAAAACTCTATGAATTGGGCTACGAATTGGTACTTCATCCGCCATATTCTCCCGATATAGCCCCTAGTGACTACTTCCTATTTCCAAACCTAAAGAACTACAACGTGAAATTATTGACCAAACAAATGCCTATTTTAAGGACCTCGAAAAATCATATTTTTTGGAAGGGATACAAAAACTGGAGAAACTAAGGACTAAGTGTATTGAGTTAAAAGGAGATTATGTTGAAAAAAAATTTTTGTTTTGCAAAAAAAACTATGTTTCATTCAAAAAGTGGCGGACTTATTGATCCGCCCTCGTATATACCCAATTTACACTTACACTTGAAATCTCGTTTAAACCAAATTTCGAAAAATAGAATAGAATAGATATTTAAGTCGAAGCAAATTTTATTTTAATTTTTGGCATCGTTTTTTTAAGCCTTTTAGCTTAAGGCCTTAATTTGAGCCCTAAAATTTTTTGGAAATAATCCTCAGATTTTCTACATAATTCTAAATAAAATTGCTGCAATAGAAAATCATATTAACTTGAATTTGAAACTTTTAAAAAATTTACATTTTGTTAATATTATTTTACTTCTGAAATATTTTTTTGTTCTGGACTGTAGAATTTTTTTTAATGGTTTCAAAAGAAATCTTAATCTAAATCCAATTTATCCAATTAATCCAAATTTTGATTAAACTTTGAAAAATTTGTTTGAATTTTGTTTGTAGAATTCTCAAAAGTCAAAGCCGAGATCAATAAAAACATATATTGGCTACATACCCATACATGAGATATGTAGAGACATTTCAATGAAATTTTAGCACATTTTGTCACATAGATAAACTTGTTTTAGAATCAGGGAATTAAAAAAAACTTCCACTTTTTCGTACCACATTACTTGAAATCCCAGTCCAGTAAAAACTTGTTTTTTCATTCATTGTAAAAGGCGTGGCGCAGAAAATATTTTTTGAGTGTTTAACCAACATATGGGGGTGTATAGTAAATATATTTTTTATTGATTTCGGCTTGAGAATTTTAGAATTTTACAAAAAAACCTTTAAAAACTTTTTCAAAATTCAGAAAGTTTGGATAGAGCTGGGGGGGAAACCGTTGCCCAAAGACCTTCCGATTTTGCTTTACACGCATTTACGTTAAGATTTCTTTTGAAACCATTACAAAAATTCTGTAGTCCAGAACAAAAAAAAATACAAAAAAGTAAGATATAGTCGGTCAAGCCCGACCATCAAAATTCGTGGAAGAATCTTATATTAGACATGTGGACAATTGTGGACCGATACTTTTACTAAGTGTGAAATGCAGTATATTATGCTAATACTAACATTTATATAAATTTATGCACTCCCGAAAGTGGGCTTATATGGGAGCTATGATAAATTATGGAGCGATCCTAATAAAATTTGTCACTGTGACTTCTACTTATATCAAACTTAATTGTGACGAATACAAACATGATACTAACATCTGTATGTGATTTATGCACATCAAAGTGATTTTCAGAAGAGGGCTTTATATGGGAGCTATGGTCAATTATGGACCGATCTTTATGAAATTTAGCACAAAGATGGAAAATTATGCAAAACACCGAATTATTAAATATTGATATATTTAAGGCATTTATGATCGCTAAATGGATAGGCTTCGTCATTGTGTCATGAAAGTCCTACGGGCCAAATTTGATTGAATTATCTTCATAATTGCGACCTGTACTTTGTGAACAACATTTACATGAACAGCCAGCCGTCCAGCCAGCCATCCAGCCAGTCAGACGGACGGACATCGTTAGATCGACTCAAAAGTAGTGATTCTGAGTCGATTGGTATACTTTATGATGGGTGTTGCATGTTTTTTTCCTGTGCATTACAAACATCAGCACAAACGCATAATACCCCAACCACCTATGGTGGTGTAGGATATAAATATTAATTGGTACGCCAAAAATCTGTTTTTTATCTCTCTATTTAAAATTTATAAAATCATTTTAGGTTTAAAATAAAAATAAAATAATAAAATACACCAATAAAAAACAGCTTTTTTATAATTTGACATTTCATTAGTTATTTATAGCTTAAAATGGAACTAGTTCCTATTGTTTTCACTAATAATAATTTCTTTTATACTTATTTTAAAATTAATGAGTTATTGAATAGCTTCTAAATAATAATCAGCTCTTGTAATGATTATAAGTAATGACTTTCTAAAATGCTTACCTGTAATAACATGAGGTAAGTAGTTGCCTCTAATGTCGTCACTATGTTAAATTAATGGTCTAATATGTAAGCTAATGTGTAAGTAGTGAAGAGCCATGATATGAACTTTTGAACTCATTACAAGGCAACCAAAGTTTTTGCTGGTTATATTAAAATATTTCATATACTTATACTCCAATTACGTAATGATTTATTCAACATTTTTAAATTAAATTTCCTTTTCTTTTTAATGAAATTATTTATTCAATATTTTTAAATTATTTTCCGCTTTTCTTGCGTGAATGTTCTATTTTTGAAATTGCTAAATAAATATTCTAAATACAAAAATAAAATAAAAATAAATATAAAAAAATACTTTAAAAGAAGAAAAATTGTAAAACTTTAAGTCCCGGTTTTATACTCTGTTACCTTAGTGTATACTTAAGTGATAGCTTAGTTAAGAAACATTTAAGTAAAAGCTCACACTTAAGTAATGTTTCGTTTTACAGTTTAAAACTTATGTTAATAACAAAATAAACAAATAGCTTTAAGTTTTTATGTATTTACAATAGGGTGATGCCAACATTTCAAATATTTTTATTTAATTAAAAATCATAGATATATTTATTTAAAAATGTTTTATCCCAGCTATGTTAATTTTTTATTGAATATCTTTTAATTTAGATTACTATTTGCTTATGGTAATGCCAAAAATCGTTATAAATATAAGTTACTTTTTTGGGCAAAACATTTTTTGATGTCACGCTAATGTGGCACCTAAAATAAATAAAAACCAACAATTTCAAAAAAATTAAATAACTTGAAAGATGTGAAGAAATCTTAAACTTATACATAGAATATATAAATATACAAAGAAAATATGAATTTAAAACATAGTTCGAAATCTTTTTAAAAAATAAATATTTTTTATAGCCTTTGTATTTTCATTTATTTTCGTTTATTTGCAGAAAAAACTTAAGGGATGGAAAAATAATACTTAAGTTTTCAATCATAAAACAATTTTAAGAACTTAAGTGCGATTTTTGCACTAAGTTAGTAGTATAATACCGAGATTACTAGTGTTGCCAAGATTTGGTCAAAAAGAGGCTAAATTTAAGGGCAAAAAAGGCTAAATGTCTTAAAAAAATAAAGCCAGAAAAAAGCTAAAATATTTTTTTTGTTTTAGTTTTAAAACTTATTTTTTCACGTTCTCATTAGTTTTTGGCATTTTTTTTTAAGATATTGTAATAAATTTATAAACAAAACATAGAATGGCTGCCAGCAAAATGACCCAATGAAAAATTGTTCAAAAAATACACATACAAATTTGGGTTATATTTCATATGAAAAATTACTCAATTTTTTAAGTGATTTGTCGTCATTTGGAACTATAATTACTTCTTGATTAAGTATTTCCAAATTTTTAGGATATTTTTCGTTTATGAGAATTTGTTTAACCTATATTATATTAAAACTTATATTAAAAAAAAAAAATAATTATAATAAACATAAAATTAGTTAAGTTATTATTTATGTGGAGAAAGAAGCGTTAGATATAAATAATCTCAGTGGCAACACTGCTGCTTAGTTAGGCATACACATACAGTCAATCGCATAAATATGTATATGACACGTATGTATTTCTAAAACTAGATTTTTGTACTTATTTCTAAAAATATTTATAAAAGTGTATGTCTTGTAGTTAAGGGCATATCTCTAGATACTAAGAAAACCAAGAAAATCCTGAGGTATTCATAGGAATACCTTATATAAAAGAACCACGCAAATTTACAACGAAAAAGTATACATTGTTTTAATCGGATATAACTGTGTGAAAAAAAAACATGTCAGATTTTTAAGTTATTATTAAACATCTAAAAAGTTTCAAATGTTGGATTTATTTTTATTCCTAGAAAATGAAGTTACATCAATTTCATTCTTGTCTGGCAGTCTTGCAAAGGAAAAATTTAATAATTCTGGGAGAAATATTGGTAATCTAAAGAATCCAAATTGTTTCAATATTTTATGAAAAAATCAAACATATGGTATTTTCCATGCACAATTTCTCATGCCTAAATATGGAATATCTGTAGTGTTTTGAAATTATGGATAAAATATTTTACTATTTACGGATAAATTTGGGATTCCTGCCAAACTTCTTTTTAAAATCTGAAAATATACCAGAAAAATACCATAAAAGCTGTCAGGGTATTTAGTAGTATCCTTTGTACTTCTGGCTCTGTTTCTTTCCATCAATTTTCCATGGTAGATTTACTTTTATGGATGATATATCTAATCTATTTTTTGGAGCAGTTCTCAAGTGTTGAGCCATTAAAATAAAAAATTTGATAAATATTTAAGATTTTCTATCGATATATTTTCTTATATATTTTCAAAATTTTAAAAGGAGTTTGTAGGGATTTGGAAGATATGTCAAACATTTATAGAGAAGTGTAGAAAAAAGAAATCAAAGTCTATTTATTAATCGTAAAATATCCATAATTTGAATACACTACAGATATTCCATATTTAGCCATGATAAATTGTGAATGGATAATACCATTTTCTCAACTTTTTCAACATTTTATTAGATAAGGAGTTCATAAAATGTAGAAACAATTTCGATGCTTTAAATTACCAACATTTGCCAAAGCATTATTCGGTTTTTATCTCCACCAGACTGCTAATTTCTACGAATAAAAATAAATCCAAATTTTGAAAATCTCTGGATATTTAATAATATTATGTTTCAATTAAATTGAAAACAAACAGTTTTGAGTAAAACACCTAAAAGCGATTCTACTGAGCCGACTCGTTTTATATGGTGGAATTTTCGAACAAGGTTTGACATTTCCTTTTTATCGGACAGTTTTATCTGTTGTTGGCTCAAGAATTCTACTTTTTTCAAAAAATTTTAATTCTATTCACATTTTTTTTTAACTTTTCCTTGGTCTTTTATGATCCCAGCGAAACTTTGCTTTCCTGGTAAGCTAGCAGGTATATTGTAATTGGAAACAAACATTGTAATTGGAAACAAAAATAAACTACTTATTTTTTGCCTGAATAACTAGTTATTTTTGTTCGAGTTATCCACAAATTCATGTAGTTGCTTTTAGACTCTAGGTATACTCAAAAATATGTACCTAAAGGAAAATAAAAATAAAAAAAATAAAAAAAAAATGGCCGTCAATGAGATTTGAACTTAAGCACAAATTAACCATTCGTTTTTAATGATTAAAGTCTTACTCAGTACACCATTTCGCACTTAATTTTCCGAGTGACAAAAATTATTTTTAGTATAAAATATCTTTTTAGACATTTTGTTATAAAAAACTAACAGCATCAGAATGGGGTTGAATCAAAACCTACGTGATTGCAATATTACTGTGCTATATATTAAGTACTTATTTATGGAATACCGAGTAGGCAAAAAATAATGACGCCTCATTACCAAGAAACTACTTTAATAAGTAGTTGCCACTACCGAAAACCAAAAAGTTTTTGCTGGGATACTATAAAATAAATAAAAATATAAAAAACTATTAGTATTTTTTTCAATAAGAATATTCAATAAAAATACTGCAAAAAAAGTGAAAATAAATGTAATTTTAGCAGGAAAAAAGGACAATAATTTCTAAGAAAATTAAAATTTCATAAATTTTAAAGCACTTTTGTTATCTATTAATAAGACTAAAACAGAATTTTTGTTAGAAAATTTTATAAACATAGTTTTTAGAGAAGTACTTCGAAATCAATGAAAATGAAGAATAAAAGAAGAACAGCCTTACAAAGAAAAACATGCCTTAAAAAAAGAACTTCTGCAGCTCTTTTTCAGCTCTAATTACCTCCTTTCAATGACAACATAATGTTAAAATCATGACTTTTTCAGCTCTTTTTCAGTTTTTTTGCTGGTTTAATAATCTGATATGTTTTCTTTTAATTAATTTTAATTTGGATAATTATATTCGTATGCACAACAGTTATATCGGATTAAGGCAATGTCTCTCATGCCTCGTATACATACTTTTGCGATGTAAATTTCAGATTATAAAAACTGACATATTAGGAATATCTAAGGATTCTTTTGATTTTGTTTTTGTGTAGAGACACGCCATTAACTATAAGACCAACATTTTTACAAGTATTTTTAAAAATAAGTTCAAAAATTGAAAGATTTTGAAATACATAAGGATCGTATAAATATTTATGCGATTAACTGTATGTTGATGTTAAAAGAGTAAATGTTTATTAAAGAGAATGTAAACAAATATACGCAAAACATTAAAAGGGTGGCTTTAAGCTTATGCACACCAATAATACAAATCCACACTTCAAGCGAAAATAAAGTATGTAAACAATAAAAATAACGGTAATATACTGAAACAGTAAGAAAACCTCAGATAGATGGAAAAAAGAAGGAAAAAAATATATGAGGGAGGAAACACAAAAATAATATTCAGCATACTGGAAGCAAAATTTTTATATCTACAAGGATATAGTCTGATTACAACTGTTACCACATACAGTGGCGGAGAAATATTCATAGACATTTTATAGGTAAGGAAAAATGTCGCCTTGTGGTAAACCGCAATGAAACTAGTTACTGTTACGTTATCTCATTTCCTGCAACAACTGTTGCGTTTTTTCCATTCAAAAACGTTGGTTCATTTTCTTTAAATAAACCGAATATTAGTTTACTTGCAATAATAAGACGTCAGTACAATTTGCTTTTTAATCCAAATACAGTTCTTTATTTACGCTCTAAAAACACACACGTTATATTACACAAGTGAACTGCAACGACTGTCAAACTTTATTTAACGACTTATCAACATCTAACTACTCAAATAACTAAGTGAATTGCTAAACTGCATCTGCTTTTATACTAGTGAGTTAAAGCCTCAGTTAGTATATTTGTAATGCAGTCACTAACGTGACCAAATTAGGCCGCTCTACGTTTTTACATATTTAAATTTACGGTAGAGTAACGGAGCTTTTAGCCAGTAATTATTCTCTAAAATAATTACCATTATAACATCAAGAGCCATATAACAGCTTACTTATAAAAAACCTAGGTACTAATAACTTATAACAGCCCTGTAGGAAATATTGCTAGTGAATCAGTACTGATTCACTATTGACACTATCACCAGTACTAGTGACTTATTATACCCCCGACAATGCTATTTTACTATAGACATTTAATTTGTGCGTGTCATTGGAAATCTACTACTGACACTGGTACTATTGAGTAGGTAGTTCTTTTGGGACCATATGTAAACATTGTCTACATATTTATTTTAGCAATTCTAGTCTATACTTTTGATGCTTTTCTGAAATGGACGTTTTTAGTAAAACTTTTGTTAACATTTGATGTTTTATTAAAAAATCAAGGAATTCATAACATAATGTATTTTAAAAAAATATTAATTTTCTTTGCACGAAGAATCGTCTTTAAATTCAATATTTTTAATTATTTTTGATTTGATTCGACCCATTTGCTTAATATATATGTATATATATATATATATATATATATATATATGCAATACTCTTCCTAGCGTTTTATCGGCTGCTTCATCAAAACTTGATATAACATCTGGATATGGAAACAAAAAATCATTTGCAAAAATATTACAAATTTTGAGAACTCAGATATAAAAGTTTTTACCTATTAAAGCTTTAAAAACGTTGGCGAAATTGCTGCCGCCAATCTCGTCAGCTCCTAATTTTTAATAAACAAAAGAAATACAAAATATGAAAAATTTTATTTTTATGTACTTTTTAAATTTATAATTAATTTATAATTAAATAATTATTTTAGCACAATTGAAAAAATACTAGAGAAATAATAGTAACGCTTTGGCTCCGAATTAGAACTATTATTTGTTGTGTATACATTTTTTCTCATCAAAGCAAATAAAAAATGTAGACACTTTGTTGACAATATCGCCAAGAAGTCACCAAAATAATCGACGAAGCTGGTGACTTGGAGACACTTGCCTCCAGATTTCCTTCAGGGAGCTTATATACCCATCAAACACAGAGTCACCATATTTCAAAAAAAATGAAAAATGATGTGTTTTTCCCTTGATATCAAAGGTTAATTCAAATCTTAATTCAAATCTGCATCAAATTTGGAGAAAAAAAATCTCCTTTTTATTGAGAATGCTATTATTCTCAAATCATTCTCAAACTCTTACATTTGAGAACAAAACTGATTTCAAATCATTCTCAAATTTTAAATCAATCCTTTGGTTTACTGGTATAATACAAGTTTCTCACTAATACATAAGCAAGTTAAAAAAAGCATTCTTTATTATTTCTTTATCATAAGATAGAACTCTCTCAGATAATTAAGACAAGTGAGATTTAATTGACGTTACAAACTAGAAAATTCGATTACTTTGCAAACTTCAAAATTCTGAAATCGTTATTTTAAACTTATAAAACTAATTTTTGTAACAATATATTATAATAAATATTTTCTGTCTCAAACATTGTTGCCAGCCATTTTAAAGCAAAATGCTTCAAGTAAATAGTTAAAAAATGCTAATTTAAAAACCGGCATATTTTCCATTTATTAGTGTTCATTTTTATATCCTTCGCATAAAATAAAGGGTATATATAAGTATTCATTTTATACTAAAGTTTTAAAATAAACATTCAGGACCTCATAATGAAAAATATTCTTTAATATTATGATTAAAAATAACTTTTGAGAACATTTGTTTGTCCGTCTGAGTGTTGAAATGGATTTTTTCCAAGCCTATAGTCCAATAAACATATTTCTCTTTCAACACATATATGTCATATAGTCTCGACCATCTGGGTATTGAAATTCAGCGAGATTCGTGCAGGAATGTGAGTTTGAATAATATTTTCAATCTCACATGCAATATATACATATTTTTCTGTTGAAAAGTTTTGAGATTGAATAGTTTATAGGAAGGAGTCTCCGGGACTCCTTATAAATTTCTGTTTTTCCGAACTTCACATCTTAATGAAGACATTTTTATTTCTTAACATTAGAAATAACGTTGCCAGAATAACGAGAAAACAATTTTATTTCCAACTTTATGTTAGGGAGTGGAGAAAACGTACATGAAATATTTACATGTTAAATTGTCTTTTCTTTTTATCGAAAGTTTTATTTTATTTCGCATTTTTATTCTTATTTATTCTTTATTTGTCTTTACAAAATAAAATTAATTATTCTACACTTTTCTTTTTGTTAAAAAGGGCAAAATTTTAAATAAGAACAATAAATTTGACAGCCTATGTTAAATATTACTGCTCAGCTTTGTGTTTAAACATTTATTGCGAAATAGATTGAGCAATAGATTTCATAATGGTCCTCATGTAAAATTTTAAAGAGAGAAATAGAATTTGACAATTGCCAATATAAAAATGTCCACGTGTAGACTAGGGGTAAAAAAATATAAAAATTTTCATTATTAGAAAAAAAATAAATAAAAAATAAAAAAAATATTAATTTGACAAGAATTTCGAGGCACGTTTCGATGTGTTTTTATAAAAAAGTATTATTTAGATTTGAGTAGCGTTTTAAGCTTCTTATATAAGCTTTAACGATAATAATTTCCAACACATCGATGTGGTATATTGCATGGTTTTGTGACCGAAAGACTTTAGGTCCTGAGTTCGATCCTTAGCCAAGGTTTCGAAAAATTGTTTTATAATTTATCTTCAAACAAAAATAAAAATGTTGAAATATCAAATATATTTTTAATTAATTGGGAAAATAAAACTAAAAAAATTAGGTCAATACCTTAAATGGCTAATTCCTAACTGCGCTTTGAATTTTGCGGATTTTAGCAAAATGCATTTTTTGCGATTGTTTAGTTAAAAATTCTAATTTTTTAGAACTAATATTCAGACTAAACAGAATTATAACATAATAAGCAGTGTTGCCAGTTTAGCCTTTTTAAGGCTAAATCTAGCCTTTTTATTTGGCTTTTAATCTCAAAATGTTTCTTTTAGCTTCTAGCCAATTTTCTAGCCTTATTTGATTTTTAAAATTGCTTTAAAAATACTAAAGTGTTAGTATTTCAACAACGAAGAAAATAATTTCTAATTAGCTGTTGCTAATTTTATTTTTAAAGAATCAGCAATTTAAGCATTTTTGTTTATTTATTCGCATAAAAAATTTATATCATTTATATTTAACAAAAAATTTCTCCTACGGCGCTTCATTTATGAAATAAAAAATAAACATTTTTTAACATAATTCATTAAGCCTAAAAACTACTTATAAACATAATTTAAAAAAATCCTATAAAAGCGCAAAATTACCCAAAAATTTAGAAATGCTTAATCAAAAAGGAATTATAGTTTAAAAGTAACGAAAAATCACTTGCAAAAGGTAGGTGATTTTCAAGTGAAATATTACAAAAATTTGTATCTTAAAAAAAATGTCAAATACTAACGAGAACGAGAAAAAAAGTTTTTAAATTGAAGAGATAATTTTATTTTTTTTCTGGTTACGGTCAAAATTCAAAAGCCGGTAAATTTTGGTGCAGTCTAATGTATATACATTTATGAAATATAGATTTTTTGAAGATTCGGTCCAGGCTAATATAACAATTCCACTTGTTTTTTTTAACATTTCACTGCAAGGAGGGAGGAAATATTTACAAAAAAGAAACGAATATAAGGAAATATGTCAAAATATTAAGCCATGTTAATAGGTTTTGACACATTTATCCTTAATAATTGTTGTTTATATTTTGAGAACAGATAAATTCTTTGTATACTTTTTTTCCAAATCATGTAATACCTTAATTTTCTTATGTTTAACTTTATTCATTATAACCATCATTGCCATCATGAACAGCATCATTTTTTGTTATTAAGTACATTTATACGGTTATAAATATGGTATGTAAATTTTTTGTTTTGATCCTTCTTCATCTCCTGTTATTTATTTCCTTTTTGCAACATTTGTAGCTGTAAGTGTGTCAGCCATTCAGCCACATCATTATGAAAATGATTTTCACTCATATTTATGTTAAATAAATGTTTATTTGTAAATATGCTACTTTCGTGGCTCCCTCTTTCTTTGAACATTTTTCTTTTGTTTGTTTATCTTTTCTATATTTAAACAAAAGGGCATAAACAAATGCTTGAATGAAAATTAAATTTTTGAAAAAAGGGGTTAATGAATTAAAGAATAATCGATAAGAATAACAGGATTTTTAAAGACTTTTTAAATAGAATAGAACAAAATATAAAAAAAGGATATTCATCACAGAAAATTTTAAATTGGGCCAATGTCGTAAAACCAGATTTTAAGCAGCTAATTCACAAATATTAAATTAATTTTTCTATTTACATTTCATTACATTTACACCAACGAACGAAATTTTCATATTAATGTTTTTGATAACTTCGGAATACATATATAAAAATATGTAATCTTATCTAAATAAATTAATTTGTAAATTTTATAAATATTTGTATTTAAACCAAATAGAATTTTTACTTTACATTAAAGAAAAGCATTAAAAACATTAAATTCATATCCACATATTCCGAAATTCTCTCAGAAAATTATTCTAAATTGATTAAAAAAAAATAAAAATAAGATTTTACCATAAATTCATTTAATAATTTATGTCCAATATGTTAATGGTAATTAAATGTTTAATCAAATAATTTTGAGTCAATAATTTGTATCTAATCTGAAGAGTCTTAAAATATTTTTTCCCTTCTCGTATTTTACGATATTTAATAGCTGTTTCATCAAAGAAACAACGTCACATAAATACGCGTAATATGAACAAAAATCAACTCTGTATTTAGTAGCAAAACACGTTGAAATATTTCGTGTCAAATATTTGCGTAATCTGAACTTTAGTTACGATAATACCAGTTTGCCAGTTGATCTTCTTAAGACTAAATCTAGCCTTTTAATTTTGCTTTTAGCTTCAAAACTGTCGCCTTATTTTCTAGCTTTTTTTCTAGCATTTTTTGAATCTTTAAATTGTCTTAAAAAGGCTAAAATGTTAGTATTTCAAAAGTGAAGAATATGATTTATTATTTGCCCTTATTAATTTATTTTTTTTTTTTTTGCGAAATCATCCATTAAAACATTTTTGTGTATTTATTTGCATAAAAAATAGAGATTATATATTTTTAAGAAAAAATTTTCGCCTGTCACGCTTTGTTCTCCAAATTAAAAGTGTCTTAACATATTTTGTGGAGTTACCAAGTCAATTATTATAATTTCTTTTTAATATACTTCATCAATTAAAGAAAGTATTTAAGAATGTAATTAAAAAAATCTTATTAATGCAAAAAATCATCCAAAAATTAATAAATGATTAATCAGTGAGGAATTGTAGTTCAAAAATGATGCAAAATCATTTTAAAACATTGGGTAATTTTAGATAGGAAATATAACCCAAATTTGTATGGGGATTTTTTGGCTCTTCTTCACTGAGTCATTTTGCTGGGTGTTAATTATAAATTTATTATAATTTCTTTAGAAAAATATTAAAAACTAATGAGAACGAAAAAGAAAATAAGTTTCAAAATTAAAAAAAGAGTTTTTTTCTAACCTTATTTTTATTATTTTTTGTCCTTCTTCAAGTTCAATTTTTTATATGTATTGGTCATTTTAGCATATGCATAATATATTTTTAATGGAACAAGTATACTCTATTTTTTAAAAAAAAGGACATTTCTAAACTTAGTGGACCAACTTTTGTAAAATTTGATACGAATAATCTCTTTACAAAAACACTCACGTCTATTTTTTCTTTAACTTATTTGATTTTAGAAGTTTAATAGCATTTTTAATAAAAAGGATATATGATAGCTATAAGATGCTTACAGACCGATTGAAAAATATAAAATATAACAATATGTACAATCATATAAATATAAACGTGTCTGAGTTTCAGAATTTTCATAATAGACTTATGGAAAATACCAGTATTTTAAGTTTCAGGATATATGAGAGGTATGTGAATCCTTGCGCCAATTTTTTCATAAGTTCATATGTTTCTTAACTATGATCCATATAACTGTGTACAAAATTTCCTTACTCTGAGACGACTCCTTGTGGTAAGCTTGAGTTGAAAAGATGTTGTTTTAGTGTAAACAAAATTTAAATTAATAAAAAATAAATATATTCATTTTATATATATATACATATACATATTTATATATATTTATTTATTAACCGCTTTTTATTTTTTATACAGCTGAAAGTGACGTGCAAAGAAAACAGCGTTGTTTTGTGAAGACGTAAATTACTTATAAAGAAAATGTACAAATATATATTTTTAAGGTAATTTTCACTTTGCTATTATCTATTATCGATTGGCTTGAAATATGTTCCCCCGATAAGATATTTCGTGTCAAATATTTGCTTAGTCTGAACTTACATTTGGGCTTTACTCATTCTCATTTCTTCTTTTTTTTGAAAATGTCTAATCTTTTACGAGATTTTAAATATCAATATCTCATTTTATTCTATACATAGAAAAAAAAACATATATTTGAGAATTTTTTTCATAAATATTATGAATCGAACATGATTTTGTTTCCCAAACCTTTTTCATAAAAAATTAAATTTTTTTTCATGGATATTATTAAATTGCTCATAATGAAAATTTTAGTAATTTTGCAAAAATTTTGTTAAATCTTTGGTTTAGTTTTATTAAATTTGATTGCAAATGGTAAATGAAAATAGTTATACATAAAAATAATAACAACAAACGCCTTAAAATGGCAAAATTCCAAGGAAAATCTGTAAAAAATTAATTCTATATAATTATATAATTACGCTCGCATTCTACAGCACATCATTTTGATAAAAAACGCTTCTCTACTGTTCCTATAATGTAGCTAAAAATCATTAAAAACCTAAAATTTTCCGAAGAAAATTTCAAACATATTTTAACAAATTGAAAATGTAAATGATATAAATAAATGTATAACAATTTATTTTAAATTTTCTTGACTTTTGATTCATTTCAAAATATGTAAAAAAGTGTTCATATTTAAGAAAATATTCTTAAATATTATGAACCAAAATCAATATTTATTTTTTCTGTATACAAACAAGCATTTAGAATTCGATATATAAATATGTTTAGTCTCAAAGGAATAATGTAGAAATTATTTATATCAAAGTGCTTGTGTGAAATTATATAAAAGTATATTTATTAGAAAATTTTTTACTATAATGAGGTGAATAAAATTTCACTAGTTCATAGGGCTAGTAGAACTTTTGACAAACATTTTTCAAAAATATAAATTCTTTAGAAAATTTAATTTAAGCTTACAAACATATTCATTCATTACTAAATATCCATTTGAACATAAAATATTACCAATGAAGAGTTTCGCTTTCTGAAAGGATTTCAAAAGCAAACGAATCAATTTGTATTTTTTCCATGGTATTTTTAATTTTTTGTTTTTCTGTTTACTGCTTTTTATTTTTGATTTTTTAATAATAAATATTTAATTTGTCAATATTTTACACAGCACATATAAAAATGTTATGTTTATCAACATAGTAAAAATATTTTTTACCATAGAACTTTTCTACCGTTTCACACACGCCCAAAGTCGAAATTTTGAAAAAAGGAAAATAAATTTAAATACGCTGAATAAATCATTAATAATTTGGAAAATATATAAAAGATTTTAATAGAGTTAGAAAGGTATGTTCTTCTGTTTTCTAAATCTATAAGAAAATACACAAGATTTTTAGTGCAGCAACTACCCTCAAAACAGATTTTTTTTAAATGTCTCAAAAATTAGAGGGTTTATTGAAATTTTTGAAAATTGGTTCTTGATATTTGCAAGAAGATTCACTAATCACATGATGTCGTTTTTCGAGTGAAAAACGTGTCATTTTTTAGCAGAATGTAATTTATTTTTCTTTGATTATAATTTTTTTTTTTAACAAAAAAGATTTAATTTTTTTTTTTTTTTTTGGTATTTTATTTAAGAGAGCTAGTAATAAATGGTTCAGTATAAAATATTTATACTCATTTACAAATTCTTATTCCCAAACTGTTCGTTTGTCCAAAAATCTCTTTTACCCATCTATGTTTATTAAAAATGAGATTTAGAAAAGTAATAATCAATTATCCTCTTTTGACAGGCTTTTAGCAAAATTAGACATCAAATTTTCATAAGAAGAATATAAATTTCTAAAGTGCTGTTAATTTCATAAAGTGTTACATAATATTTATGTATAATTAAAAGTATTCTATAATAGATGACATGATTAAACAAATGTCGAATTAGGTTAAGTCAGTTAAAAATTGATCCTTAGTAAACCCTCTTCCAAAAGAAAAGTATTCACAGCAAAACTTTTTTGACAAACATCCATCAATTGTGATTTTATCTTATTTATATTTTACATACACATACATTTTTCCTTTTTATATGGTTCTTCTTTTATTGTTTCCATATTGTCATTTTATCACCAACATTGTAATTTTTATCGACTTTCCTGTAAAAGTTGCAGAGAAAAGAAAGTAAATGTTTATTATGCCCTTCACTTAAAATGAAGGGTATATATAAGTTTTCATTTTATATGAAAGTCTTATAAATATATCCTCAAGGTCTCAAGTTTAAAAATATTCGTGATTTTTATGATTAAAAATAAAAATGTCTGTCCGTCTGGATATCTGTCGGTATGTATATTGGAAAGGAATTTCTTGAAGTCCATAGTCCAATAAATACATTGTTCTTTTAACACAAATGTGACATATAGTGTCGAAAATCTTGGTATTGAAATTCAGCGAAATCTAGTTAGAAATGGTAGCTTTATAAACGATTTTCTAGAACAGCTTCAAAAAAGTTTCCAATTTTTCTTTGCCCAAATTTAATAATGTATTCTGTTTCACATACAATGATATATAAATGTTTTTCTATTGAAAAGTTGTGAGACTGAATAGTCTGGAAGAAGAGTACTAGACTACAAAACGTTAAACCTGAGTTCGTATACCTAGGACTCGTAATAAATTTCTGTTTTTCCTAAAAAAAAAATATAAAAATTTTCATTATTAAAAAATTAATTTGACAGGAATTTCTAGGAACATTTTGATGTATTTTTTTATAAAAAAGTATTATTTAGTTTTGAGCTGCGTTTTAGGCTTTTATATAATCAATAGTAAATTCAATATATCGATGTGGTATACCGATATGTGGGTTTGTAACTGAAATGCTTTAGGTCCTGAGTTCTAACTTTGTCCAAGATTTCGAAACATTGTTTTATAATTTATCTTTATATCAAACAAAAATTAAAATTTTGAAATGTCACATTAAGAAACTGTCAAATATATTTTTGATTAATTAAAAATGTTTCGTTGAAATTTATTACATATAAAAATTACTACATTTCTATTCGCCAGAAATGAAATCCATATGAACATTTTAAAACTCTTAGCTTTGAATTCTTACCCCCTAGGCCTAAGTATATACAAGTAGTGCTACTCTCTAAGAGTGTGTTAATGAAAACGTACCTAACTCTAAGTATGTGTTAGTAACAAAAATTTAATTGTGTTGGTGCTTTCGCACAGAGTTCTATAAAAATATTTTAAAATTCAATTTGTTTAAATTTTAAATACTGAAAATTTAAACAAATTGTCAACAATGAATAAAAATAAAAATATCTTGTGTTTTTTGCGAATTGGACTCATTTTCAAAATAAAAATGAGCTAATGGTGTTCCAAAAAAAATATAAATTAGTGTGTGATTGTGTAAAAAAGTGTAAAAAAATCTTAATAATTTAAATATTTGTAGGTAAAATTTCTGTGTTTTTTCTTTGTATTAGTTCGCTCACAATTCACATGACAACCGTATATGAGAGGGAGAGAGTAATATTACAAAAAAGTGAGTTGGACTACTTGTATATACTTTGGCCTAGGACATATGGCATTTTGAAATTCTGAATTCAAAAAATAGTTTTACTTTAATTTGTGTAAAAGAAATAATTTTTCAACATTATTAAATTTTAAATATATTCAACATATAGTATTGTAAATTGATTTTTATACTATTCAAATATATGAGGAGATTTTCAACGAAATTTCTATGAGTATGAGATAGCCTATGAATGTGTTGTTCTAGATTTCAAGCCATGTTTCGTAGCCTCGTAGAATCCATTTGAATTTTGTTTTAGTATGGGCTTATTTTTTGAAAAAATAAATTTTATAACTAAATCTAAGTATGTGAGATGTTTTTTCTTAAAATATTATCACTAAATTGTAACTGCGTTTTAGGTTTTTAAATGTAGATAATAATATGGCATATCTTGTTTGGTGGAATGTATCTTGTTAGAGCTCCAAAGTTAAAGATTCTTAAAGAGTCTGAAAATTTTAATTTAAGTAATTAAAGTTTAAAATAACTAATTTTAAGGTAACTTTTTCAAAAAAAAAATTGTTGGTAAAATACTGGAAAAGAATTTACAATTTTGCATATCTCTTCTTTATTCAGCTCATCAACACAAATGATCTAAGCGATCTTCCTAAGTCATATGCCTAAGGAGTTTTAAGGGAATCTTTATGTTACAAAATTTCCGATGTCATGGATATCACCAGTTTATAAATATTAAGTATATTTCCAGATTAAAACAAAAATTTTGATAAGAGATAATTGCAATATGTTTATATATTTGTAAAATATAGATTTTGTAAAGGGTATAAAAAATTCGGCCAAGCGGACATGACACTTCCACTTGCTTTTTATCACTTTGATGGGGTTATAAATGGATTTTATTTTTACTTATACAGTTCTACTTTGTTCTTTTTTTTTCTTTTATTGTCTTAACAGATGTTAAACAGATGTAAATGAATCATAAAATGTATTGTGAGTAAATGCTGGTAAACAAAACTTGATACAGCATAATTTATTCAAGATAAATTAGCAATCAGGCAACAAAAAAAAAAAAAAAAAGCTAAAGAAAATAATACTTTATGAAATAGTAAATAAAATATTTATTTTAGCAAAATTATTTATACAGATCAATAAAAATATTTTTTTGTTTTTGGTTTGTTTTTTTGTCAAAGAAAATTATAATAATGGTAAATGAAAGTAGAGGTACATAATTATTTATATATGATAAAATAACTAGCTTAAATATGATATGTTTCACTACACCCATCGCATTGAAATAAAATAAAAATTGTTTAACGCCTATAACTTATAAAATATTGAACCGATTTTAATAATATATATACTGTGCACATCTGTAAATAGATATCTTTCGAAGGTATATATTTTGTTAAAATCTGTTGTTTACTTATAGCGTTAAAGAGGTCACAAAAAATCGTTTTACCTATTAATATTATAGATATTATTTAATATTATAGATATTCAACTTTTATTGGCATTTTTTTATATTTTTATATATTTTTACGATAAATAACATAAATATAAAACGTGTATATCAAACACTACATATTTTACTTTCCCCTTCAAATTCCATTTATTTTAATTTCCTCGCACTATCGTGTTATTATTTCAATCAGTATTATGTGTTTGTTTTAAAACAATACTCCCCAATGATTACTCGTATTATTTAAAATTTTCAATTAAAAAAATATATCGTCACCTAAAATGCAAAAGGCCACAACCACCGTAAAATCAGATATTGGTTTTCTACTGAATTATAATAAATTCTGACCCAAACTACATCTGTACAAAAAGTTTCATATTCATATCTTCAAAAATGACATAAATACTTACAAAATTCAAAAGCATCAATTTCCTAAATGACACAGTCGTAAAATTTGTTTTATTTAAGAAAAATATGATTTAAAAAGTGTTTTATGATTTATCCATTCTTGCTTTAAGTGGACGATTAAACTTGTTTTCTTAATTCCTTAATTTTAAAGCAAATAATTAAAAATTGTTTTTACGGCCTTTTCCATTTTCATAATGTTGTTAGCTTCTGCTGTAAAAAAAATCAAAAAGTGTTGTTACGGCATTTAGCATTTTAGATGATGATAAAAATTTAATTACTATTCAAATGACTGGGTGAAAAATATCGTATATTTATCAAATGTTTCTTTGTGGATTTGGTTTGTGTTTTAATAACCTAATAAAATTATAATGAATTTTAATGATTTGTTATTGTTAGCGAAAAGTATTAAACATATGGTAAAATTTTATTACCTAATTAATTATCTACATATTTTCTATAAACTAAACAATCAAAAACTAAAACGTATTGATGGAAAGCTTAAATAAATAGGCGTAATAAAAAAAGGTAAAAATAATGTTAATATTATATATATTAACATTATTTCTTTTTTAATAATATTTTCTTTGACTACCTTAAATATTTTTTTCAAATCCTACCATAAATATTTTGTTCAAACTTTTACTAAAAGTTTTCATATAAAATTTTGTCATTTAACAAAATTGTTGCAATTAGTTAAATTTGCTTAAATACCAGTAATAGTTAATCTTTGCAAAAAAAGATGAGATTTTTTTTCTATTTTTCTACAAAATTCTTTTTGTGTTTAGAAATGAAGAAAGAAATTCTGCAAATGACTTGTGAGCCAACCATAATGTTTGCAGAGTGGGTGAAAAAAATTTAGCAATTGAATAATCTTCTTCTTTAACTAATTAAACTTAAACAAATGTTTTCACTTCATTAAAAAAGTTTGTACAGCTGAGAAAAGTAGCTGTTAAAATGTGACATAAACTATTTTGTTGATGCTCTAATGAAATATCTAATGCGTTGTTTAATAACATTTCAGGAGAGCACAAGGTTTTCACACCCTCATTAACAGAAAAATATAAGAAATGAATTAATTCATAAGATCTTTATTTCATAAATACATAAAGATATTGGAATTATTTCTTATCAAAATTTTTGCTTTAATCTGGAAATAAACTTTATATTTGTAAACTGGTGTTAACCATGACATCAGAAATTTGTAACATAAATAGACCCCGAAAACTCCTTGAGGCATATGACTTAGGAAAAACGCTCAGGCCATTTGCGTTGAATAGCTGAATAAAGAAGATATATGGAAAATTGTAAATTACTTTTCAGTTTTTTACCAAAAATGTTTTTCGAAAAAATACCTTATTTTAAACTTGAATTAGCTATTTTAAAATTTTCAAAATTTTTAACTTTGGGACCCTAAGACACAATTCCACCAAACATGATATTCTTAATATCTACATTTAAAAACCTGAAACAGAATTACAGTTTAGTGATAATATTTTAAGGAAAAACATCTCACATACACAGATTTACTTGTCAAACTTATTTTTTTCCAAAAAAAATATGTCCATATTAAAACAAAATTCAAATGTATTCCACGATGTTACGAAACATGGCTTGAAGATTTTTAATCTAGAACAATTCCACTGGACTATCCATAACCATAGAAATCTTGATGAAAAACAATTATATGTACTCCTCATATATGTGAACAATATAAAAATAAATTTACAACACTATATAATGAATATATTTAAAATTCAACAACGTTGAAATGTTATTATTTATTTATTTATTTTTTTTTTTTTTTTTTTTGAAAAGCTATTTTTTGAATTCAGAATTGCAAAAAGCCATGTGGCTTTGGGGGTAAGAATTCAAAACTAGGAATTTTAAAGTGTTCATATTGGTTCGAATCCTGACGAATAGAAATGTAATCTTTATTTAATAAAATTTAATAAATTTCAAAGAAATATTTTTATTTAATTAAAAATATTTTTTACAGTTCCTTAATCTCACATTTCAAAATTTTCAATTTTGTTTGATTTGAAGATAAATTATAAAATAATTTGTTGAAGTCTAGGCCATGGATCGAACTCAGGACCTAAAGTTTTTCAGTCACAAACCCAATCAGTGTATCATATCGATATGCTACCTTTATTACTTATATAAAAGGCTTAAAAAGCAACACAAATCTAAATTATACTTTTTTATAAAAAGAAAAAAAAAACACATCAAAACATGTCTCCCCAACAAACCATAGAACGATATAATAACGAAAATGATATCATATAAGCAGCTTATTATAACCAGTGTTGCCAATTTAGCCTTATTAAGGATAAATTTAGCCTTTTATTTTGCTTTAAGCCTCAATATTTTCATTTTAGCTTTTAGCTATTTTCTAGCCTTTTTTGATTTTTAAAATTGTCTCAAAAAGGCTAAAATGTTAAAATTTCAACCACGAAGAAATTTATTTCTTATTTGATAGTACTAATTGTATTTTTAAAGAATCATACATTTTGAGCACTTCTGTATATTTCACACAAAAATCGAGATTTTTTATACTTAACTAAAAGTTTGGCCTGCAGCTCTTCATTAACCACATCGAAAATACCAACTAATTTTATGAACTTACTTTACCGATTATTATATAATACTTCACTGAGCGTAGAATCTATTTAAAAAAATCTTATAAAAACGAAAAGTCAGCCAAAAATTTGAAAATGCTTAATAAAAAAAATCATAGTTCAAAAGTTAAAAAAAAAATATTTAAAACCATTGGGTAGTTTTGCATATCAAATATAATCCCAAATTGTATGGGAATTTCTGGTTGCCCTTATATTTTCAATTTAAAAATTAATTACAAGATCTCTAAAAATATCAAAAACTAATAAGAATGATAAAAATAAGGTTTTTAAATTTAAAAAAACACAACTTTTTTCTGGCCTTATTTTTTGGTATATTTAGACTTTTTTGACCTTTTTTAGCCTCCTTTTTTCCTTAAGTCCTGGCAACACTGATTATATTATCATATTGTATTGCAGAAGACGATAATATTATGATGTTGAAATTTCAAAATATTTTTTTTCCAATAAAATAAAAAACATAACATTTGAAAAAAACTTCAAAATAAAAATATAAAAATTAAAAATTTTTAACAAACAAAAATAAGCTGAGAATAAAATAAAAAAATCATTTGTTAACAGCTTTTTGATACTAAAACCAAATTTTTATGTACGTAATTGCGAAATATATCGGTAAAGAAAAATCATGAGTTCTTTATTATATATTTAGTATATTTAAATGCAAAAAACATAATTTTTGTACTAAATAGCATTCAGAACAAAATGTGGAATATGGCGATTTTACTATCGTTTTTTCTGAAGATTAGGATACCGAAAACGTATCATAACTTTATAGAAAAAGGATGTCATAAGGAAAGATACACCTAAGTCCATAGAAACTATAATTTTTATTCGAAAACGATTATCACTAGTGATAAATTTTATCACCCAGGAGATATAGCTACGATTTCGTTATAATATCGTTCGGTACAAATTCTTAACAAATGAATTATTTTTGTTTTTTTTTTTTTTTTTTTAATAAGAAAAATTTTTATATTTTTTTAGATGCTAATTCAGGCTTAAAGGTTTGTAGTCTAGAACACTTCCTCTAAACTGTTCAACCGCACAACTTTCATAGAGAAAATCTTTATATAATACTTCATGTGAAATAGAAAATATTATTAAACTTCGGCAAAGCAAAATTGGAAAAATTTTTGAGGCTGTTCTAGAAAATCGTTTATAATTCCGCCATTCTTAAATGGATTTTTCTGAATTTCAATACCAAGATTTTCGAGACTATATGTCATATATGTGCTGAAAAAGAAATGTATTTGTTGGACTATGGCCTACAGAAAATCCATTTCAACACACAAAGCGGGCAGACATCCAAATGGACAGATAGACATATATTCGCAAATGATATTTTTAGTCATAACAATCAGGAATGTTTTTCAATTTGAGGCCCTGTATATATATTTAAAGATTTTCGTATAAAATGACAAAGTTATTTACACTAGTGCATATTCCTGCAAACGCACATCAATTTTTTTAATTAACTTACCAAAAATGGTGCTAAAAAATAATTAACGTGCTACAAATTAATTTTTCGAATTTTGTATTGATTTCACCTAAAAAATAATAAAAGAAAATTTAAAATGTACATTAATTTCTTTTACTGTAATTTTAGTATTTCAATGCCATTTTTTATGGTATTTTCCTATAAACGCATTTAAACTAATGAACCAATTTAGCATTGTTAATAATTCAAAAATTCAGTCTGAAATTAATTCGACCTCTGTCTGTCTGTCAGTCTGACTTAATTTCGAAGAAAACCACTATAAATATCTTCCCAGACTTGTTTAATTTCTAGTTTTAACTACGTTATTGTTATCATGGTTTAATTCTGTGCATTTCTTGAGTAAACTTTACGGGCCATGTATCCCCATTGATTCATCATTGGATTTAAATACGGATGGCAAGTCGACCACTCCAAGAGTGGAATAATATGTTCATTAATTGACGATTTAGATTGGTTCGAGACATGGATTGCAGCATTATACTATTGGAACATGCAATCTTTATAAATTTTTTCATCCATAAATGAGAGTAGAGAATCTTCCAACAGTTTATTCTAAATAGCAGTGTTCATTTTTATTGGAACAAAACATATTTTTGATATTCCTGAGGCAGAAAAGGCTGCCCAAACCATAACACTGCCTCCACCGAAATTACGTTTCGACATACGAATTTTGTTCGTTCTCAAATCATAATAATACCAAGAATAAAAAAAGAAAGAATAAATCGAGACCAACCAAGTTGAATTTCTTCTCATCAGAAAAGATTACTTTATTTCACTCATCTGTCTATTTCATGTATTTGCGCACAAATTGTAAACGATTTTCCTTATGATGCTGTTTTAACTTTGGTTTACATTTTGGTTTCTTCCATTTTATGTTACCATCTCTTCGGAAAATGTGTACAACATGTTTGGAAGTGACAAGAAGGTCAAGTTTATTTTTTTATTTGTGTAGCTTTAAATTTAATGCGGGTGGTTTCTTCTTTTATTTTAATAATTTGCCTCTTTGTTAATTTTTGATTACCTTTTGTTGGTTTCCGCACTGCGTATTTCTACCATTTCTTAAGAAAGCATCGAATAACTCCTTCCTAACAATTAATTTTTTATCAATTTCTCTGTTAGGACAGCTCTGATCATGAAAAAATTGAATTTGAATTGTTCCTTGTCTGTAAGAAAGGCATTCTTTAAGCTGATGAAATTTCCCAATTAAAACAAAAATATTTCCTTTAAACAGAGATATTGTCATCAGAAACTTACCTCTTAACATTTTTATACTTTTAAAAAAATTTTTTCTCGTAAAATTTCCACTGAAATTATCACCAATATGTTTTATTGCTAAATTAAAGAAAACAACAAAAGCAAGAAACAAATATTTCTTACATAAAATAGTACCGTTATATGACATTGGTTAAGAGAAATGAAAATACCTCAATAAAAACAGACATTTTAAATGCGTTTATAGGAATATGCACCGCTATATGTATACACTTCATTTTATGTGAAGGGATTAAAAATAATTGTAAAATGCGTTAACTTTAAATAACATCTTTAATTGAATAAATGAAATAGTTAATTGGAAAAAAATGTGATTTTTTAGCTATTCCATAGATCCAATTATGCTAACCGTAATGTGTTTAATAAAATATGTTCAGGAGTTAATTCATTATACAATTTTGTTGACTTCTCATATTGACCTAATAATATAAAAACAAAGTTTCTTCTTTGTTAAATTCCAAAAATTTTTAGTATAAATATCTTTATTATAAGTATTTTAAAACTATTGCATTAACTATCTTTGTTTAATAAATAACATTAATCGAATTAATGATTGAAAAAAAAACAACATTATTTTTTCTTTATTAACACTTTTGATTTCTTACGTTAAATATAAAAATCCTATTTTTTATTTTTGTCGATTTTTCTGAAAATCTCTTTTTTGCTTTTTATCTTTTTTGTTTTCTTCGAATTCTACGCTGATATTTAGGTGTGTCACAGAAATTTTTCGGAAGTGAAAATTTTCGTATAGTCGAATTCGTAACGTTTTTGTTTTGCTTCTTCAGTTTTAATACGTTTTTGCAGATCCGAAAGAAATTAAAAACACATTTTCTTAAGAAAATGTGGCATCATTACATAACAGCTGATTAATAAACAAAGAAAATGAGAACAAAATAAGAGAATCAACAAATAAAATTAAAAGTGATATTTGTATTTACTATTAAAAAGTTAATTTCAAAAGTGTAAACAAAATAGTTTTATAGGATTTTAAATATGCCTGGTGTTTCATTTGTGGCTGGATTAGAAAAAATAAGAAATGAACATTTCCTTGAAAAATTGAGGCGAAAATCATTAAGGGGCGCATCAGATCTTTTGTCTTTGACTTTTTATTAATTTTCTTTTGTTTGTATTCTTAAATGATGTTACCAAATCGTATTTGTTTACATTTTTCTTAAATACATATGGTAACTATACAAAAAAAAAAAAAAACTTTATTTATAGCACGAAATTATTTATTTTCACATTTTTTTGGCCACTTAAAATTAAATTTAAGAAAATTATTAATTTTTGCATAAAATTTGATTTTTTTTAAGTCAAATTAATAAATGAATAATTCATTGTTCATTTTCATTAACTTTTTATGTTTTTTTTTTATCTGTAAAGCGGTGAAAATATCAATTTCACTTTAACATTTTAAAATGGATTGAAAACGAAAATTTTTTTCGTTTTTCGTTTTCTGAAGATGCTAAATACGATTTCATTTTCACTTTCGTACGAATTTATGTTCTGTGACATACCTGATTATCAGCCTTTACGAATCCATTCATCAACAAACTTACCTAGTGCCTACATTAGGCAAATTTTTATCAAAACAAACGTCAAAATCAGTGCAAATATACACAAGGTAACCTTAGTTAAACAGCTGATTATTCTTTTAGTTGTTAGAGTTGTCAAACTGCATATATAAAAAACAACAATGAATACGCCATATTGTTGTTTTTGTGAAACTGTTGCCACCTTGCACAAATTCGTGTTAAGTTTGACGTTTGTCTTGATAAAAAATTGTCTAATGTAGACACTATGTTACCAGTTTTAAGAGTTTCCCGCTGATGTTAGACTTGAAATTAAGTGATTTAAATGTTAATTTTGTGTTATAGAAAGCATATTCAAATGTGAAGTTTCCTCATGGCCATGAGAGTCACAAGACTTCATCTCATTATTAACATACACTTTTTGTTGAGTAGCTCTGTCCTTCAAATGTGAGAAATATATTTGATAATTTATATCTTTTAATAGCATATATTAATAGTTTATTCTTACCGCATAGAATTATATAAACTTCAAGACCCCTTTTTCAATTTAACCAATTGGACGGGAAACATAATTATCATTGCATTCATATATTGTTCGTTTCTTTTTTGTACCAGCCGCCAAAAGTTCTTTGAGATACTTTCGGTCAATATAAATAGTAATAAATACAAAGATATCTATACCATCACGAAAACATCTCACAATAAATGTTACCTAAAATTATGCATATCTTTGTTTCCAAAGTTCTATAAAATTCTACCCATGAATAACAAGCTTTCAGTCTGCGAACGAAACTATAAATCAAGTAAGTTTTAAAAATACATAGATACAATTTTTTCTACATAAATATTTACATATTATTATTTTCAAATATTAAAAAATATCTCACATTTTTGCTTTATGCTTGAAAATATTTATAACCAATTAAGAACTTAATTGAGTCAGTTAATCATTTAATTAAATTTAAATATAAAATCTCATAACAGAGTCAATTGAAAAATTTTAGGTAATAGTTTCTTCCGTGCTTGATTCAAAGGTTTTACTTATTAAAAAAATCCTTTTCCAAAATATTTTGGACAATTTTAATAAAAGATCTAGTTGTCGGTGGCGATAAACATACATTTTCAAAATATTTACGCTAATTCTATAGAATTTTGTAATGATACTATCCCATGTCTGATTCGCTGACATTAACATGATATACCTCAAACTGTATAAAATCGCTTCACTTTTGAACTATGTTCTCAAAATTTAATTTCATATGTACTTTATCAAAAATCCGAAAAATTAAAACAAAAACAAAAAAAACGTCAATATTTGGTTTTATTTTTTATAACCTCATAATTCTTTACCAGAAATTAATATGGTAATTAATGGTAATGACATGAGACTTATCATTTGATGTTAATGGTTTGAATCAAAAAAATTCAAATTCTGAATGAAAAAATGGAATGAATGCCAAAATCCTTAAAAGTTTCAAACAATTTTTAAATCATTTATTGGCCATAGTTTCTAGATTTTAAACCTAAAGTTTTAAATTTGTTTAATAAGATTGACTAAAATTTATCAACAGTTTCCTTTAGCTATAAAACATACTTAGGCCCGGTTTTATACTGTTGACTTAGTGTATACTTAAGTCCAAACTAAGTTAAGAAACATTTAAGTAAAAGCTTACACTTAAGTAATATTTCTTTTTACAATTAACTTAAGTTGACAAAAGAAAGCTTTGTTCAGCTTTTATGTATTTACAATACGGTGATCGCAACTTTTCGAAAAAAAAGTTCTTCAATTCAATGATACTTATATTTTATATATCCTAAAACATTTCTTAATTATCTTAATATTTTTATTAAATATCTTTTAATTTAGAATACCATTGTGTAGCATAAAAAATGAATATAGAAAAATAGGTTTTAAAATTTGAATTAATTGCGAATTTTGCAGCTTATGGGCTGTTGGTGGAAAATATGTAACTACACAGAAAAGATATATTTAAATCATTGTTTGAAATCTTTTTAAAATTTTAATTAATTTTATTATATTCTGTATTTTTATTTATTTTTGTTTATCTTCCATAAACATTTTTGAGGACATCAGACAATTTTCATATTTAAGAACAATTTTATGTTTTCAAATAAAAACCCATTTTTTGAACTTAAGTACGATTTCACCATTAACTAAGCAGTGTAAGACTATGCCTTAAAGTCGATTTCAAAAAGCTTCCAAATATTTGAATTTCATCCTATGTTTCACTGTTAAAGTAGAAAATCATTCGAAGTATTAAATAGTGTATAATAGACCTCCTTAAAGATATCATAAATCAGCCTTAAAAATTCCCAATACATCCTCAAGATTTGGAGTTATGCTCTAAAAATAGGTTTCGTGTAGATTCATGTATTGGTGCATCCCTAATATTGTTATCATATTGATAATTTTTTATCTTGGAACTGTTATGGTAAGTTGAGTTACTAGGTTTTCTTACTGTATAAATTTAATTATGTTTTAATCAAATATTGAAAAACTTAAACTTTTTTCAAACTTGTTTTTCGAGTTAAACGCAATTTTTAATTTTTGATTTTGAATGTTTTGATGTTTTTATTACAGAAATATATAATATAGATATAATAATTCGTCCTTAAACAAAATAAATTGTATACAAACAGGATTACAAGATGCAAGAAAAAAGGTAAAATTTAAATTTTTTTATAATAAACAAACACTATGGCAACACTGAATAATAAAAAATATAAATAATTTATGCAAAAAAACAATACCATAATTAGTATTTGTTTGTGTATTGCAATAGATATATGTACCCATATAAAACTTAATATTAAAAGAGGGCATTTTGGGTGCTTTGTTGATCCAATATAGGCAAAATATTATGAATCTTTAAAATTTTGAAAAATATATAAAATTTCTATTTTTTCCAATTTTGATATGGACTCAGCTCAATATGCAGGGATTAAAATTTTGTTATATCAGAGGTATCCTATTTCGGGTCCATAATAGCTCCGCAACTGAGAGAATCCTAACAAAACTCGTAGAGTCCTCAGTGGTCCCAAAACGATTTTTTATGATTTTTTTTTTTTTTTAATATGAACCATTCGAGATATCTAAAAAAAAATTTCACATGGTCAGAGCTGAAGTATTTTCGAGTTGATTTAAAGGAGCACAATTCACTAGTGGCTCACGGGGGTAGAAGGTAGACCTCCGCATTTGGTCACCTTGAGTATGTATTTTTTAAAAATTCGACAAAATTTTATTTATGATTAAAATATAAAAACAATTACACATACGTAGCCCTAGCAAATCTTTAGAAAAAACATGCTTACAGGTTAGGTTATTTAGTTTAAGTGATATTTAGGTCGAAGCAAACTTTATCCTCATTTTTGGCTTAATTTTTTTTTTTTTTTTAAAGTACTTTAAAGTTAGGGGCCTCAACTTGGTCCCCAAAAATTTTTTGAAAATATTCAGTAGATTTCTTACAAAATTCTAAATAGTATTTCGGCAGGAATTATATAAATATAACCATCCCATAAAAAGATTTATTAAACTGAATTTAAAGTTTTGGAAAATAGCTTTTTTGGGGCTATTTTCCAAAAAGGTGGTGATATTCATTCACTTCTAAAATATATTTATATATATATATATTTATATATATATTTATATATATATATATATATATATATATATATATTTTGTTCCGGATTGCGGAATTTTTGTTTTAAAAGAATTTTTAACGTAAATGAGTGTAAAGCAAAACTGAATAGTACTCCATAAGCATTACCCAATTTTGAAAAGGACTTTTAATTTTTTTTTCTATAAAATTCCCAAATGTCAAAACCAATATCACCGTGGAATCTTTTGTCACGACTATGTGAAATTTAAAATTTTAAATCAAGACGATTAGAAGTTATAGATTTATTATATAAAAGTATCCAGTACACAAAGACTAATTGTTAATTAATGTCACTCATCAAATCAAAAAATTAAGCAAAAACATATATGTAACTCTAATTGGCTAATCCGATTTTCATAAGACTTTATTTACCGTAGCCGAGGAACAATCGAGTTTAAGTTTTAAAAGTCCAGAACGCTTAAAAGGGAAATTACAAGTTCTCAAAATAAGATATCTCTAGCCTGTATATTTTCAATGCTTAAGCAAGTTATTCACATTCAAAAATTCATATTTCATAATTCCGCAAATTGCGTATGATTTTTATTAAAACAAAAATTTTATAATTTTGTAAGAAATTTTATTATATTGTATTGTTATTATTATACCCTACACCACCATAGCCTATTATTAGATTGTGCTGATGTTTGTAACGCATAGAAAAAGTTATCCAACATCCACCTTAAAGTATACCAATCGACGCAGAATTATTTTTAAAGTCGATCTAACGATGTCCGTCCGTCCGTCTGGCTGGATGACTGGCTCGCTTTCCACGTAGAGCTTGCGCATAAAGTACGGGTCGCAATTTTAAAGATAATTGAATTAAATTTTGCACGTGAAACTTCTATGATACAAGCCAATTAAAATTGGTTGTAATCGGTCCATTATTTCACCTAGCCCGCATAAAAATGTCCCCCATGGAATAGAGTTTTAACACTCAAAAATGCTTCAAAAATAAAAATATTTTAATGAAATTCGGTGCAAAGAAGTACAAGTATCAAGCTTTGTATCAAATTTTATAAAGATCGGTCCACAATTGACCATAGCTCCCATATAAACCCTTCTTCCGAAACCACATTTAAAGTTAGTATCAATTTAATTTTCTACAAAAATAAGCTTTATTTAAGTAGAAACAACATTGCCAAATTTTATGAGAATGGATCCATAATTTACCATAGCTACCATATAAATCCACTTCCAGGAATCGACCTAAAGTGCATAAAATCATCAAGATGTTGGTATCAATGCATTATTCTGTATTTGCATATTATATATTTGTAATATAAGTCCTCTTCCCGAATTTTTATGTTCGTACACAATGGTGTAGGGTATCATCTAGTCAGTCTTGACCTTGAGGCATAAAAACTGCATTTTGTTGTTCACTTAAGTATGCACCTTCGACAAATAACTACAAAATAGAATTATTTATTAATTGCAAAAATGGATGCTAAAAATATCCTTAATATTAATCTTTTAATTTTATTTGTTTTTTCGTATTTTGCATTAATTCAAAATACAGAGCACCAAAATCTTTTTCTAAATGTTTAAATAACTTTATATACAAAGATTTAAAGGTACTAATGTAGCTTTTTCTAACATTCTCATTTAATATTTTAATTGTGCTTTCTTCAAGAATTGCCCCTCGAGCATTTAAGTGTTTTTTTTTTTATTATTTTAAATTTCTCAAAAAATTAATATATAAATAAAAAAATAAAACAAAATACCTAAAGGTGATGGTGCACCATAGAAAATTTTAAATTAATATAAAAATATATACTGGTTTAGCAGCCAATAATATATATATATATATATATATATATATATATATATATATATATATTAGTTTCAGTCTATGGATACAATATTATCCTTACAGACATCAATGATAATTTAATATACATAATTAAATTAATTATTTAAACAAATTGTTTAACAAATTTTTAAATCCAAGATTTGATATACTTAAGTCTAATTTATTAGAATATTTATTGAATAATCTCATAGCTTTTATTAAATATTCATTCAAAGCATATGTTGTTCTATGAATATCTATATAAAAGATATAATTATTTTGCCTTAGAGGTACATATAATTTTATGGTATGAAGCAAATCATGACAATCAATACACTAATTATAGCATATAGAGAATATACAGAAGAAATTTTACGTCTTGTTTCTAAAGTTTTCATAGAAATCAAGGAACACTTATCAGGGTATATAGGAATCGAAATTTGAGGGTTTTTAAATGAAAAATTTAAAAATGAAAGAGCAAACTTTATAAAGTTTACTTGAATTTTTTCAATTCTATTTATATGTAATTGAGTACAAGAGCTTCAGATAAATGAAGCATATTCTAATCTAGATCTCAAAAAAGATATATATAGAACTTTTTTTGTGTAATGATCAAAATTATTAGAATTGCGACATAAAAAGCTTAACAATGAATAAGCTTTAGGTATAATATAATTTAAGTAATTATTAAATGATATTTTTTTTATCAAATAATACCCCTAAATCTAAAATTTCATCCACGGATGATAGTAAATGTTGATGTATTCTATATCGGAATATAACAATGTTACAACATTTATGATAAGTCATAGAAAAACATTTGTTTTAATTAAAAGGTAAACCATTGCGGATTGACCAAGAACTCACCCTATCTAAATCCTCTTGGAGATTAAAAACGTCATTGGCGTTAGAAATTGACTTTCTGAAACCAAGGTCAATGTCATTAATAAATATATTAAATAACAGAGGGACCAAAACACTACCTTGTGGAATATCAGAAGTAAGAATAAATGATTTAGAATAAATACGATCAAGAGAAACTACGGATTGTCTATCCGACAAGTAATAACGAAACCAATATAACATTCGAGAATGAACGCCCAATTTATATAATTTTAATAATAAAAGTTCATGTTGTACTCGGTGAAATGCCTTAGCAAAGTCCGTGTAAATCGCATCAATCTGCAATCGATCTTCAAAACTAACAACACAATATTTGGTAAAAACAGCCAAATTAGTACAGGTTGATCTTCCAGTTATAAATCCGTGTTGAGATAGAGAAATATGTTTCTATACGTTGAAGAAAAACTTATGATAAACAATATGTTCAAGAATTTTTGAAATATTGGTTAAATTGGAAATTGGTCTATAATTAATGACATTATTTTTATCACCAGATTTATAAATAGGAAAATTGTAGTAAATTTCCACTTTTTAATAAAACAGCCATTGCTTGAAGACTTATTAAAAATAATTTTCAATGGTAGATATAATGAAAAAGAACATTTCTTTATTTAAAAAGCAGGTAAACCATCACTATCACCCTTAAATGAATTAGAAAGCCTAACAGTACCTTCTGCAATATCTTTTTCAGATATACATATTAAATATATACATACATACATATATTTATATAGATACATTTTTTATAACATTTATTTTTTATTTATTTTTTTTTTTTTTTTTTTTTTTTTTTTGAGAAATATGTTTTCCTTCTTTTATTCTATTCCGGGGTATCCTTCCCTTAATCAAACTTTCTTTCTTTATTTAATTTTTGTTATTTCAGTGCTTAAAATGAATTCCTTAACTGCTGACACACCCTTTTGTGTTTCAAGTGTTGTTGCGCTTGTCTTAAACGGATATTGTTAGTGTTTGTTGCTGTCTTCAACACTTAAATTTTTAGTTTCCTTTTTTATGTATTTTAGTTCCACATTCCCACTAGTTGTATTAGTTGACACTAATTGAATTTAAACTAGAAAATTTTTTCTTTCAATGCAAAACCATAAAAAAAATTCTACTACAGTGGACTGCAAAAGAAAATCTTTGAGATTTAATTATAATAGGTTTTATTATATAGTTATATATTAGAGTGTCCCCAGGAAAACATTTTTTTTTAGAAAGACGCCCTCAAACGATTACAAATATATTAAATCCTATTTCACGAAAAAATAAAATCTAAACTTATTTTCAAAATGCACCAGTCTTGAGATTTTGAAGATGAATTTAAAATTTGTTTAAATATTTTTCCTTATTCATTTCATCAAAAAAAAAAATAAATAAATAAATTTCAAGAGACACCCTATTGTATTTAGAGTATGATGTATAGTTCTACTTGTTTTTAACTAGATTTATACTTGAAATGTTAGTTGTGAACAAATACAAATTGAAAACTTCTTTAGTAAACTTAATTTTTATTAAATTTGGTTTTCTTTTAAGAATTAAAAGAAAGAAAGTGACCTTATTTTTCTTTAAAAATTAAATAAGGTAACCTTTATTTAAAAAAGAGTAAGATTTTTAAGAAAATCTAAAAATTTGTTTTGAGTTTTTTTACGAGAGATGGAAATATTTGAAATTTTATTCCACAAATACTTTATTTCCAAAAATTCTTTAAACAAAAATAGATGACCTAGATGAAATTTAGCGTTCTAAAGAAGAATCTTATTTCAGTTTATGTTCTATAATATACTAATTCTTTTTTATTTTATTTTTATTTATTTATTTTTCTATTTTTTTTTTTTTTTTTTTTTTTTTTTTTGATTGGCGTAACTACTAATATGACCCCCTTATTGGGCGGTCTCACTAATGCAACTAGAGAACGGTTTGTCCAATTTAAATAAATAAATTTCCAATAGATACGGACTAAAATTATCTTCAAGTTCTTTTTACATTATTTTTTCATCCACTCGGAAAATGTTCATTCAAAATTGGAAAAAAATTTGCTCCTTAAAAGTTATCGAAAAGTTAAAAAATTACAGTTTTTAATCATTTATCATAAAGCTAGGTTACACTGCGATTAAAATAAGCCATATAACATGAAAATTGATGAACAAATAATAATTTCATTGACAATCAACTGAAGACACCTTAAATAAATAGTATTATTAATATAAATAATATTAATCATACGTCACATGGCCATTAAAATGGAAAAATACACTTTCTTATTTAGACTAACTAAAGGGAAATTTATAATAGTATCTAATGATTTTTTGATTGAAAAAAAAACTGTCAAACCTTTTTCATGTCCTATAGCAGGTGTTCTCACAGTCAACAGCTTCGAGAACGACCAACCGCAAGTTTTGTGTAACACCAAATCAAAAGTTTAAAATACGAATTTAGTGTTTAATATCAAACATATTTTGCAAGAAATGTTGGAACAGATCAAAGTTGTTAAATTTAAGTTTAAATTTTAATTGATGCTATTTTAAGAAAATGCGATAAAAAAAGTTTTTAAATTCTTATTTTGATATTAATCTTAAATTCTTCTGAAATCTAAAAGTAAAAGGAAACATTTCTATGTAAAGAAGAATATATGAAAAATGGGGTTTTCTCAATTTAATATCAAAAGTTATTTTCAAATAATTTTTAAACCTTAGAATAAATTAATTTTCAAAAGAAAATAAATAAAAAGTGGTGCTTGATATCTCATATTTTTCTCAAATCTATCTTAAATCTCTTAAATTATAAACTATATATATCTGTACCAGTTTTAGTCAGATTTAACCTTTTTAGTCAGAAAGTGTTCTAAAAATTGCTTTATATTTTTAGTTCTTTTAATGAAAATTTCTAGTCTAACTAATACTGGAACGAAGCTTATATAACATAATTCTAAGTTCATACAATTAGAACCACATTTAATATATGTATTTAAGAACTAGGTTTGGAAAATTTTTGCTAATGAATATATTTCTCAATTTGTTAACAAATTTCTCTTTTTAATTTTATTAATTCTCAAACCTCAGACCTTTGAGACGAAGTTTAGTTTTGTGTTATCCTCATTTAAAATCAAGCTTTCGTATTAAAAAAAAACCTAAAATATAAAAATTACGATTAAAGTTCTTTCGATATTTTCTGTTTAGAAGAAGAATAAATTACACTTTTTAAGAAACTTATCAAAAACTAGAGTCAATGGTAAAAATTTAGATTTTTATCACATTTAACATCAAAAGTTATTTTTAAATAATTCTTAAACCTTAAAATAAATCAATAAAATCAATTTAAATAAAAAATGGTGCTTGATATTTCATATTTTTCTCAAATCTATCTTAAATCTCTAAATGTATAAACTTAGAACTATATATATCTGTACCAGTTTTAGTCAGATTTAACCTTTTTAGTCAGAAAATGCTCTAAAAATTGTTTTGTATTTTTAGTTTTTAATGAAAATTTCTAGTCTAACTAATACTGGAACAGAGCTTATATACCATAATTCTAAGTTCATATATACCAATATTTAATGTGTGTATTTAAGAACTAGGTTTGAAAAGTTTTTAATAATGAATATATTTCTGAATTTTTTAATAAATTTCTCTTTTTGTTTTTATTAATTCTGAAATTTCAAATATTTGAGACGAAGTTTAGTTTTGTGTTATCCTCATTTAAAATCAAGCTTTCGTATTAAAAAAAATTAAAATATAAAAATTGCGATTAAAGTTCTTTCGATATTTTCTGTTTAGAAGAAGAATAAATTACACTTTTTAAGTAACTTATCAAAAACAAGAGTCAATGGTAAACATTTAGATTTTTATCACATTTTTAGATATTTTATGACATTAAAAAAAGAAGTGAATGAGTAGTATCATTGACTTTTAAATGAAAAAAAAATGCTATACATTTTTTATTGAAGTGAATGATCTACGTGACCCCCTAGAATATTTGTGGGTCACGCACCACTATTTGAGAACCATTGCCCTACATATTACAAAAATTTCAAATTTAAGTTGTAAGAATTATAAATTCTTAAGGCATTTCTCAAAATTTGTCATCTATTCAAATTTACTTCTTAAAACTTATCTAAAATAAATGAAGATAAACATATGGGCCATAATAATTGATTTTAGGCTTTATAAAATAAACATTTTTTTTTCGATGGTACACTGAAATGCATTTATATGAATATAAAGTAACTCGAATGCATGTAGAATCAGTTCGCGTAAATAATGCAGGGGGAGCGAAACTTATAGCGGTTTTAAATTGAACATATAAAAATTTTTACAAACTAGGAGGTATCCATACTGCGCGTAATTTTATTCAAATAAAATTTATGATATTTTCATTCTTTGATGGTATTAGTGAGGCATATTTTAGGGTTTCTCAGTAAAATTTAAACAATTTTCTTTATAACAAAAAACGCGATGCTTAAAAATTTTTCAATTTTCAATTTTCAATTTTTTTTTTTTTTTGATGCTTCTCTGCAGTTCCGTTAAACATTACAAACATTATCTAATTATGCCAATTATAGTTAATTTCGTGTTTTGACAAAAGTGTGATATTTGACTTAAGTTTATGGTCTCGATCAATTATATTTATCGCCGTTCTTATATCTATATATGCCACATTTTTACAAATTGCAATTTGCTATATAAAAATACAAAAACAAAAAGTACAATTTTTGTGTAATTTTTAAAAAGTTCATAAATTTTTTTATTAAATTTATTTGTAATGTTTCTCTGTTTCTATTGTGTAAAATAACAGAAACAACTAAGTTCACGTAGTAATCCGTACTATTTAATATATTGTGTTTAATTTTTTAAGTCATGGAAATATAACCATATACGGATACCACTACGTGATAAAAGACCAAAAAAATAGACCGGTGTCTCCTCCCAATTTTGCCCAAAGTCATGCACTTTTTTTAAGGGCCTCCAAAGATTTGGGGCCTCGTGTCATTTTTGCCAAAAAAGTGATCATTTTCTCAGACTCATATCATGCAAACCGTTCGGAATTTTGATTTACTCTCTGAGGCAAAGTTGTAGCTCTTATCATAAAGAACAATAATTGTAAACATATCAAATCAAAACGACTTAATCTTCAAGATCAAAATCGCAAATACTTTAAAAAATTAGATTTTTTTTATTTTTTTCCCTCATTCAGGTCCATAGTTAGCAAGCCGTTCAAAATTTAAGAAAACAATCAACTACAAAAATGTGCCTAAGATCTCAGTAAACAACTTTCTAGAACATATGAACTTCCTAGGAATGATTCTTAACACCGTTTAAGCAGCGCTAATGTAGCCACAAAAGTAGCCGCAAAAGTGAAAAATTTCCCGAAAATCACTGTGTGTGAGCTTGTGAAAATGATAATTTTTTTCAAAAATGACACCGAGGCCCCAAATCTTTGGTTATATTTTTTTGTGTTGCACTGTGATATCAAACTCTGAATGTGCCTCGCGAAAAACTGACTTTTTCAAAAATTTTCGATCTTGTTTGCCAAACTTTGAGACTATCTGCTGCGTTGACTATTTCGGGCATAATATAATCGAGATATATCGCAAAATACGCACAATTGCAGGAAGTATCAATCCATGTTTCAAAATTTGTATTCCGTTGAGGGGCGTACAAACCCCACTCAAAAAGTCTTTAAAAATTTTGTCATCAAAACTCGACTACCTTGTACTTAACTGTTGATAGACACAATAATAACAAAGATGGTGCAGAATTTATCCACAAAGTCCGATTACTTTATATAAGATTGAATGAGATCAAAAAGTATAAGGTGAAGAAGAATGATAAAAAGTTAAATAATTGTTAGCCTTTTTACTAAGTTTTTAAACTGTTAACAACAATCATGATCACAAAATTTTGCATTCTATTAGTTTCAAGTCTTCTGAAGTCAGATCTGTAACCTATTTGTTTAAGATAGTATTAGCACAAAACTTATTAAGGATTAAAGTCAGTTTCAGCCAGGTTAAAAATGTTTGTTAATGACCCATATATATTTAATATGTAAATTCTTTATGACAAACATTCGTGCATACATTTGTTAAGAACTATATAAATGACTCACCATTGTAATTTTTATTTATTTACATAGTCATTATAATAAAATCAAATTGTCGTACTTAAATCAAAATAAAAATGTCAATTTTTCTTATAAAATTGAATAAAACGTAAAAGGCAGAAACTATAATATATGTATAGTTACATGTGTTTTCAAATTGTTTATTTAAATAATCTACATTTTATGGCAGAGACGTTAAATCAACCGCAACAAAAAGAAAATAAAAAGAAGATAAAAAAAGTCACAAGAAGAATAAAGAGCATGTTAGTAGACTTAACACAAGTATTGTAATAAAAAAGTAAGAAAATCTAAGTTATAAAACAAATTACAGTTTTATATAAGTATATTCAGCTATGAAGAACTTTGTGGACCCTTCAATCTAGTATAAACTTATCTCAAAAATTATATCGTTCATTCCACGAAAGATTTTAAAAAATTTCTATTTTTTCAAAAAGGTTCATCATAATTTTTTTCATATTTGATACGCATACTACCTGTGGAGCCATTTAGTACTTTTCATTATTATTTTTCCCAATTTCAAACAAAATGCGAATTTATTCACGAACTAAATTTTTAAAAAAGTTAAAAAATTCGATAAAGTACGTAATTTTAAATGTTAATATCTCTTAACAATGTAGATGAATTTTAATGATTCAAGGCTCTAATAAAGGCCAACTGAAATCTCTCTAATTACAATAATTCAAAAGTATATTGCTTATTTAAAAATGCACTCGTAATGCAATTGCATTTTTGACAAGTTTCAATTTTTTTTTTTTTTTTGATATATTTAAAAGCAATATCTTTACTATAAAATGTAATAATAATGGTTCTGGGACAAGATGATCCACTATTTAAAACACATATTTAACATAAAAAAATTTAATTTTTTCACAATTTCTTATTTCATATTCTTTTGGTTCTTCTCTTTCAGTAAAATGTATCCTTAAGTGTTCGTAACTCTTAAACTGTACGTTGACTTTTATTGATTTAAAAACCTCTATAAAGTTTATTACAATAAAAATATTGTATAATTCAAAAATAACGTTTTTGCTAAAGATTTACTCAAAACAAAAATAAAATTTTGAGATGAATTTTTAAGAAATTTCCTCTCTTTTTATTTTAAATAGTTTTGATTATTATTGAAGACAAATAAGTTTATTACACAGTGCATTACCAATTATTCTGCGACAAAAAGGTATTGTACCACAAATAAAAAATGAAGGAATGTATGACTAAAATTAATTTTAAAATGAGCTTACAAAAGATAAAACGAGAAAGAAAGATATAGTCGGTCAAGCCCGACCATATGATACCCCACACCATTGTGCATGTCCATCATAATTCATGGAAGGGTCTTATATTAGACATGGAATCAATTGTGCACCGATACTTTTTTACTAAGTGCAAAATAAAATATACGAATACGGAATATTATGTTAATGCTAACATATGGATGAATTTATGCACTTTGGGATGATTCCCGAAAGTGGGCTTATATGAGAGCTATGGTAAATTATGGAGCGTTCCTCATAAAATTTTTCATTATGATTTCTACTTATATAAAACTTATTTGTATCGAATATAAACCTTACACTAACTTGTGTATGAAATTTATGCACATTAAAGTGATTTTCGGAAGAGGGTTTTATATGGGAGCTATGAATTATGAAGCGATCTACATGAAATTTGGTGCAAAGATAACTTCCTTGCACTGAATTTCATTATAATATTGCTATATTTAAGGCATTTATGATCGTTACATCCCTATTCCGGGAGGACATTTGTATGGGGGCTAGGTGAAATGATGTACCGATCATAACCAATTTCAATAGGCTTCGTACTTGTGTCATGAAAGTCCTGCGTGGCAAATTTTTTTAAATTATCTTCTAAATTGCCTTCCAGCCAGCCAGACGGATGGACGGACATCGTTAGATCGACTCAAAAAGTGATTCTGAGTCGACTGGTATACTTTAAGGTGGGCGCTGGATGATATTTTCTGTGCGTTAAAAACATCAGCACAAACGCATAATACCCCAACCACCTATGGTGGTGTGGGGTATAAAAATAACATAAAATATAAAAAAATTTATTTTTGTATGAAAAATTCTGAAGGAATATTTTTTACTTATTTATTTATTTTTTTTAAAAAGGCATTATAATTTTCATTATTTCAGAAGTAACAAACGTATCTTAAAATTGCATTTGTATTATGACTGAATTTTTCTATTTTTGACTTTACAAAAAATTGAAATCGTGAATAAAATCGCGAGTTTAAATTCAAAAATGGAGGTAATTAAATGCCTCCATAGGGTAAGTGTATGCCGAATATTAACAAAATCCGCAGACCTAATGAAAATTTTTGGGTATGTTTTCATGGATTGAATATATATATATATATATATATATATATATTTAATAAATGAAAGTGAATACAGTATTCTTCATATTTGCTTAAAAATATAAAAAAAATAAAGTAAGAGTGCTACTTTCGCCTGTGCCGTATCTTGTATACCTTACACCCGTGTTGAGATGTGTTATATGAAAATGATATTATATTGCATATCCTATATCCTTATATATTATAAAAATGAGGTGTGATTTTGTTCGTTTATTATTTGATTGTTTGCGTATCAGTCACGTCTAAACGAATAAACCGATTTTCACAAAAGTGGACACACAGATATTACCAAAAGTGGTTGTAGGCTTTGTTAGATCTCGATTGGACATCACTCCCATATTTTACGCCTAATTTTAAAGGAATATATTTTATCAAATTTACACGTTGTTAAGGAAGCTATTTATATGCAATTTAACACACAACGTTATATTTTATGTTAAATATTGATGGTATGCCACGCCCATATTTATGCCCACTTTTTTAAAACTCTCAAAATTAAAAACTGTTTAACTTAAAATAGATGGGAGCAAGGGGTGTGGTACCCTCCTTATAAAGCAAATATTCATTATGGCATATCTAAGGAACTATTACAGTGAGAGCCCTCAAATTTCGCAGGAACTTTTAATCTATCATATCGTCTTGATGAAATGAAAATAGGATGGTTAGGTCCAGGCAGAGAGGTAGCCTCCATACAAAGAAAATATAAATTTTCCCATTTAAAGGACTATTACAGTGAAAATCTTAAGAAAATTAAAAAGTAATTTTCATATCAAATTTCGAATAGGAAGAATAGGACCAGTGGGGGAGTATTAGCTGGCATACAAAGTAAATATTAGTTATCGCATCAAATTGGGTAGCGAAGCCTACCGGTAAAAGCTAGTATATAACAAATTTAATACTTTGGATTTTACAAAAATTCGCACATAATTAAGGAAGATATAATCATGTAAGTGCAGAACAAATGTTTTATAAATGTAAGGCAAGATTAAGTTAAAAAAGGATATGGAGGAAAATTTATGTATCGATTTGACTGATTCAAAAAAATTGAAATTCGAAAAAAATATATATGATAGAAGAGATCCCATAGCTTTTATAGGATCTTCGGAAAATCTAATAAAGCGTTTTGGCCTATAGCTCGGTTAGTACTGGATCTACTTAGTTCATTAGTTCATTTCAACACAAAAGTTCTTTAAAGAATTTCACATTTTTTCGTGAAAGAACGAAGTTTCTAGATTACATAGGTGCTACAAAAAGTTGAAAACCCCAAATATAACTTAATTTACTGCTGTTTTTGTTGTTCTTGTATTTCAAAATCCATGAAAACAAAAAGTATAAAGGAAGCAGGCATTAAAAAAATAAGACAAAACAGATTTACCAATAACTCGGTTGTTTTTAAACCGATTTGGTTTATTCAAAGTTCATTTGTTCAGCGAAAAAAGTCAAAAAAAATTTTCCTATTTTGTTTTGCAAAGTCCCTGGCTTAGGTATAAGGTTTTTTAACAGTTTCAATAGAAAAGTTTAGAAAAAAATTTTAAAGCTTTTAAATATATACTTATAATATATATATATGTTATCGAGAGGCTTCACAAACGCCATTTAAACCATTTTTTTGAACTTCAAAAAAACCGGCTTTTTACATATCTCCGCCATTTATGAACCGATCTTGCTGAATTTTAATAGCAAAATTCTCGAAAGGTTTTCTCAACGTATGATATATATATACTATATATGACAGTTATCGGTGGGTTTCATAAACAACATTTCAACCGCAGAACGGATGCAGGGACGGGCAATCGGACAACATCCTATCGACATCATTTCTTCTAAGGCTCCAGAAAAGATAAACTTTTTTTGTTCTCCGATGAAAGTTGTAGAAATCAAACTTATATATACCCCTTACACTTGTGGTGAAGGTTATAATAATTTTTTTTATTTATTTAATAAATATTGAAGAAATGCTCTTTTCTTGAAAATGTCAAGTAAATTTGATTGTATTTAACGTATGAGTTATATTAAGTAATTATTATTATTTATTACTCATACGTTTACCACTTAATTATGAGAAAAAAATTGTAATTACGCAAATATGGACAAAAAACCTGTTTTGTGGAAAAACTACAAAATAATTTTTCAAGATTTGAAGTAAATTTTGTAATTTCCTAATACAATGTATTAACTTTGAATGCTCTTGAACTTCAAAACATTCAAAGCTAATATATTGTATCAGGAAATTACAAAATTTCTACCAATTTATGGGATGAATAAAATTTTATTAGGTACAAAATATACAAAATTATACCCTTAAGTATCAAATATGCAAAAAGATGTCATTTAAAGTGCTAAATTATGCTCTATAACATGGATTTTGTATGAAACTAAGACCAAATATGCTGCTAAGACCAACGTATGAAAAAATATGCTTTAACAAATTTTTGTCAAAATTCTTTAATTTGTCTGAAACCAATAAAAAACTAACAATTTGGTTCATTTGAAGCCCGGAAAAAAATATGATTTTGCATATTTTTGGTTGACCTGAAATATGGATTGTGAAATTCTTAAATATCATTAGAGATAATTTAATTAATTTGAAGAATGTTTATAGATCACTCAACGGGGCCAAAGGCTAATTTTACAAAAAGATATCCGTACGAACACAATACGATCATCATATAGTTTTAAAATGACTTATAATGAAACAGATATGTTGATCCAATTCCTCATAATTTTTTCTTTGCAATGCACAGTGGGGCAGAATCAATATTTTTTGCAAATAAATCTGTAAATCCTAATCTGCTGGTGGATTTAAGTAAAATTTCACACAGGCGTAGCAGAATAGTGTGCAGCTCTAAGTTGGAAAGGAGGGCTCTACATACTTTTTAGGAGCGGAGCTATTCAGGTTCAAAATAGGGTATCTCTGACATAGAAAATTTTCAAATATTTTTAAAGACCTTGATGAGGCTTGCAAATGCTTTTTTGCATTTTAAATTTTAACTATCTCAATTCTATCAAAATTTGCCAAATGCAAACCGAATACAGCTTCGAAAACTCTGTTGTGTTTCAAAGAGTTATTTAACGACTTTTTCCAAACCTGCAACAAATATATATTTTATGGGTAAAAATTCAAAAACGTACAAAAATTTGAAATTTTTTCTCAACTTTATTAAAGATAAAATATTTATAGTTTCTCCAAAAACAATTTTTTACTAACAATTTTCTTTAATTCCAAAAATAAAAAAGTATGGATATTTTTTTTTTTTTTTTTTTTTTCAAGTAAACTTTCTTGTTTAGCTGACATAATCTTTAATTATATTTAATTATGTAAATGTAAAAATATTTGTAATCGGAGAAGAAACAAAAATTTGATAGGCGGTTAAAAATTTGCAACGCCAGACGTACCATATTTTAACCCCAATAGCTAAGCTTCTGAGGATTATATAGGGCCCCTTACAAACTTAATATTGTAGACTCCTCTACTATGACTATGTGAAATTTTATGTAAACCCAACCAGCAGATTAGAAGTTACAGATTTGTTTCCAAAAAATTTTGATTCTGCCCCAGTGTGCAATGGCTCAAGTGATTTTTGAAGTACTTCTAAAAACGTTTTGATATTTGATATATTTTAATTTATTTAAAATATTTATTGTGCTATTTTTTTCAAATAAAAATTTTAAATATTTATGAAGTATGAAGAAATATTATATACCAATATACTTTTGTTAATAACTCCAAAACCGATAAAAATAATCGCGATGGCCATTTACCGGGATATAGTATTTATAATGGTGAATCCTATGCTGTTTTTTGTTATGTCATTGTGAACCTCTATGGTGATATAATTACGTCCGTCCATATGTTCGGTACAGAGACAAATATATATCAATGTATTCTTATCCCATTAGCATATCCTCAAATACAATTGTGTAAATCGTAATCTTTCATTTAACGTTAATTTAAGCTCGTAAATAAAGGGAGCAAAAAATTAATATTCCATTAAAAATTATTTTTTAGTCCAAAATATCTTTAATGTATAATATGCAAAATTTTAAATTCCAGTTATATAATTTCCGAAACTTATGAAAGAAAAAAAATCTTGAAAACAATTATTTATCCAAAATGGTATGAATCATCATATTTTTCTTTTTTCATATTAAATATTAAAAAAAAATTGATTTCAAATATCTTAGATTTGATCAACATTTTAAGATAGATATACCGGTTAAAATTTAGTAAACTGTAAAATCAATATTCCATAATATTAAAGCTTTAGCACTAAATAAAAATTTCATCAAATTTCAAAACTTAAAAAAATCTTTATGATGAGGTCGTATTTTAGCATTTCCACGGTAGTTCTATAGAAAAATGATATGGATGTACCACATATTGCAACATATCTCTAGAACGAATAATATGATTTGGTTTAATAAGGTGTCCGTTCAAATAAAATATAACACATAAATTTCGTAATAACTCTTACTGTCGTTAGTTTTAAAGATTTTTCTTGATCGCAATATCTTCGAAAGATATATCAGATTTAAGAATAGATCAAATTTTTTAAATTCGTTTGTTTATCCGTTTGCAGAGATCAGTCGAAGAATAATTTACAGAAGCATTTTTGATATCATTATAAAATCTTAATTGAGTGACTTTATATCAAGAAATTGGATTTCAATGTAATCAAAAGCTTAACAGAGACAAAACTGAAAAAAAGAAAAAGTCATAATAATGAATTCCAAGCCCAAGAATTGGAGAATCTGCTAATTGCTATGTCCAGTGTTGTCAGTTTAGCCTCTTTAAGGCCAAATCTAGCCTCTTTATTTTTCTTTTAGCCTCAAAATTTTCGTTTTAGCTTCTAACCTTTTTCGATTCTTAAAATTGCCTTAAGAAGGTTAAAAATGTTACTATTTCAACAAAGAAGAAAATAATTTCTTATTATCTACTACCAATTTTATTTTTACAGAATCATTTATTTATGCATTTTTGTAGTTTTATTCGCACAAAAAAAATCTGTATTATTTATATTTAACAAAAATTTTCTCCTGCGGCGTTTCATTATTCAAATCCAGAAAAATCATTAAACATAGAAATTATTTATAAACATAATTTTAACAAATTATTATAAAAACGAAAAATCGCCCAAAAATTTAAAAATACTTATTCTAAAAAAAATGAATTTAAAAATGTCGAAAAGTCACCTCAAAACATTAGGTAATTTGCATGTGAAATATAACCCAAATTTGTTTGAGAATTTTTTGGGCGATTTCTCATTTGGGTCACTTTACTCTTTTATTTACAAATTTGTTACAATATCTTTAAAAATTATAAAAATCTAATTAGAATGAGATAAAATAAATAAGTTTTTAAACTAAAGAAAAAAATTGTATCTTTTTGCCTACCTTATTTCTTGGGACATTTAGCCTTTTTTGACCTTTCTTAAAGTTGAATTTAGTCTCTTTTTTCTCAGCCCCTGGCAACACTGGCTACGTCAAACACGTTTGGTTGTGTAATAGCTCGTTTTGTTTTTTGTTTTTTATTCAATATAGGTTAACTAAATGGTAAACATGGGCTTTTATCAAAAGAAGCTAAGAAAGTTTTAAATAATAATTCTAAGAAGAACTTTGAGGTCCAGAATAATCAAAATTCTTTAGTAATTTTTCAGTATTTTGCATTAGACTATAGAACATACGATATTGTTGACTTTCCTCATCTTACTAGATATAATTTTTAATACTAAAATAATGGAGAAAATGGTCTTAAATAGCATTGTACTAAATAGTAATCAAAATTTACAAAATAAATTGTCATATAGCAAGTTTACTCTAAATGCAACAAGATGTATGATTGTTTTAAAGCAGTATAAATAAATTCAAATAATTATGTCAAAGAGTATAATAAAAAGTCAATAATACTAATCCTAAAATTAAGCCGTATACTTAGAATTTTGTCTTTACAGTAGAATCATACGGAAATGGGACAGTTGGATAATGTTATTTTTATCTTGCAAAATAGGGCAATTAATAAGGAATTATAATGAAATTAAAGTGAATTTAAGAAGATCGGTGAAATAATCAATTCACATTTTAATAGACAGGTGGCGCCAAAAATTTAATTAAATTTTAAATTTTTTTAGAAGGCATACCAAAAAAGTTAAAAAAAAATCTAGTTGCAACGAGTATTTAATTAATATATAAAATAATAGATAAGAAGAATTCGCAGAAAAAATGCTATAATAAGTTTACTTACTTTTATTTCTAGCTTATTCCGTTTATCTTTTATTTAAAAAAAAGATATATTAAATTAAATATAAATACACAACTTAAAATATTTAAAATTATAATTCAAATAATTCCCAATTTATACCTACATAATTTTTCAGTTTGTTTAACAATTAATAATTTAACAGATATTAAAGAAAAACTCCAAAACTATGGTCCATTTTATGCCCATCATCCAAAAATAATGGAGATATTGGGTTTGTCATTCCGAGTATAAAATGTCGAAGTATTTTTATAAGACCCCATAGAGTATATATATATATATATATATATATTCTGGGTCTTCACAAGATTCTGAGTCGCTATAACTATGTCCGTCCGTCCATCTGTCTTTCTGTCTGTTAAAGGCAGAATAGTGCTCGGTGCTGATCACTCAAATATTTCTATCATATAAGGTGTGTTTGGTATTGAAAATCGGTTCATTAACAAAAAAGTTATGGGCCAAATACTAGAAAAACTTAATTTCCGCTGTAATTCCAGATCACACTTTTACAACTAAATTTTTTAGAAATACATAGTTCAAAAGTCTATGTTAACTTGGAAACAAAAGATAGCATAATCCGCTCACTTAAACGCCTACCGCCCATATAAGTTGACATTTTAAATTTAGGTAGCAGATGGTCAATATAATAGATTCCAAATATAATATTCCTACTTTATTATAAAACTAAATAAAATAAAAAAAATATGATTTCCTTAAATAAATAATATTGTTTATAAGGATAATAAATAAATTTCATTTTGTCAAAACTGAAAAAATATATTTCTCATATACAAGTATCAAACAATTTGTTTACTTCCACCAAATATTTTATTCATTTTAATCAGGGTTTTATAGTTGGAACAGTTTTTAAATAATCGATTTTTCGCCTTTTCGATTTTTTTCAACTCTTAAATAGTCGATTTTTGGATTTTTCGACTTTTAAATTTTTTTCAATTTTGGAATAGTCATCTTTTTGACTATTTTCGACTTTTTCCAACTTTTTGACTATTTTCGATTTATTTCGATTTTATACTTTTGACTATTTTTTGTTATTTATCTTAACAAGAAAACAAATATAAAACAAATATAAATATATACAACGCAATCAAATATATTGATTAATTAACAGACAATCTATGCAAGTTAAGTGTTGGTTACACACAAAAGTATCTCTTTGCCGTACTATTTCCAACAGTTGGATAATATAATTTAAATAAAAACTGCTAAGAATCTATTGCTTTTAAATAAAATGCACTTTTTCAACTATTTTCGACTTTTTCCGACTATTTTCGACTTTTTCCGACTTTTTGACTATTTTCGAATTTTTGGACTATAATAAGTTTACTTACTATAGTCTACTTTCTACTTTTTCTGAATATTTTTGACTTTTTCCTACTTTTTGACTATTTTCGAATATTTTAATTATTTTCTACTTTTTCCGACCTTTCCAACCTTTCTGACTATTTTCGAGTTTTTCTGATTTTTCGACTATTTTCGACATTTTTCGACTTTTTCCGAATATCTTTGGCTTTCTCCAACTTTTCGAATATTTTCGACTTGTCGATTTCTCGACAATTTTCTAACCAAAAAGTCGGGTTCGACTTTTCGACTTTCGATTTGATGAACACTAATTTTAATGTATTTTATTTTTTATTTGCAAAATTTAGAAAGAACATTAAAAAGGAAATAGTTTTTCTAAAACTTGGTCGAGAACCAAATCAACAGATTCGAGTCACCAATTAAATATTTTACAACAATACTTATATCGAAAAAAAACTATATCTTAGAATAATGTATAGTCATTTAAATACTCGCCAAATGCGAAGTTTTAATGGCAATATTCTCATATTTTATATAAACTGGCATATTTTCTAGACATAGAAAATTGCTTTAAAAAATATCAAATCTGAGTCAATTTAGCATGGATCGTATCTATAAGTATCCATAATACACAACTAAACTCAAGTAATAGAGTGGCGAAAAAAGAAATATTATCGAAAGGATATAAAAAATCTCTCGACATCATGTTCTTCTTTTAATTTTACTAATATCTCTAGTGCACAAGTATCTCATCTTATAAAATCTAACAGTATTCATATGTACTACGTACGTATATAATATATATATATATATATATATATATATATATTATATATAGTATATAGTATATAGTATATAGTATATAGTATATAGTATATAGTATATAGTATATAGTATATAGTATGTCTATTAAAATACAGTGGCATCAACAAATAACTACATACATAAATACTTGAACTAAAACAAAGGAAACAGGAAGATGAAAAAATACATTTTATTTATTATTATTTTTATAATATTGCGGTAGTCTGCTGACGATGAAGAAGAGTTAAGTAAAAACTAAAACTATTCCCTAATATTCCTTGTACTGCTATTATCCGCCAGAGCATGTGTCAGGAAAAAAAGTAAGCGTACAAATTATGTTTTTTTTTTTTTTTTTTTTTTTTTTTTTCTTTAATAATACATTCTAAAAATTTCATTTAAAATTTCTACTACAAAATAAGTTTTTAGGTAAAATTGCAGAAAATGTGTAAATTTAGGAACAATATGTTTACTAAATTTAATGACATATTTTAATCTGTAAAATTACATACAAAATGCAGTGTTTTGAGTCTTAGTAAATAATACAATAAATATTTTATTCTTTTAATTACATAAATTTTATGTTTCAGTAATTAATATAGAAACTCTCAAAAAATTTTGTTTCTACAAAAACAAAAAATAAAATTTTAAAAAAATATTTGGTCAAAATAAAAAACTAAGAAATTTTACTCAATACCAGGCAGAATTTGTATAAAATCCCATTTGTTCCAAAATGGTTATAGAAATAAAAATTATATTGGAAAATGAATGACTATCCCCTACTAAATAAAATCGTTTGGAGTATAATTTGAAAGTTTTGCTTCTTTGAAAATATGAAGATAAAATAATGTCATATTTCAAATAATTTTGAAATTGTTATGTAAAACAATGTTCTATTGGATCCCAAAAAAATTTTATTTTTTGTTTTACTATATAGATTCCTGTAATAGGGGATCATTTCTAGAGAAGAATTTTATATCACTGAAAATGGTTCCCAATGTATTTAAAGAGTATTTAAAGAGTTCTTTCCCTTACTTCAGTGTAAGTTTAGGGGCTCCTGTAAGTGAATAGTATTAGTTAAATACTTAAAAATTGTTACTGAGAACCCAACCTTTGTAAGAGGAAACAAAATTTGATACTTAGATCTGTTTAAAATTTGCTTAATAACCGATGAAATTTAGTGCTAATGACACAGACAAAAAAAATCATATATTTGAAAATTTTTTTCATAAATATTATGAATCGAGCATGACTTTTTTTCCCAGACTTTTTTCATAAAAAATAAAATTTTATTCATAGATATTATTAAATTGTTCATAATAAAAATTTTAGGAATTTTGCAAAAATTTTGTTAAATCTTTGATTCAGTTTTATTAAATTTGTTTGCAAATGATAAAATAATAACAACAAATAACAACAAATGGCTTAAAAAGGCAAAATTCCAATGAAAATCTGTAAAAAAAAATAATGTTTAGAAATTTGCATAATTTTGCTCGCATTCCGTAGCACATTCTTTTAATAAAAAGCGCTTCTGTCTTGTTCCCAAGATGTAGCTAAAATCATTGAAAACTTAAACGTTAAGCATTTTTTTACAATTTAAAAACATAAATGAAAATTTAAACAATTTTTTTCAATTTTCTTGACTTTTGATTCATTTGAAAAAATATAAAAAAAAGTTTTAATGCTTAAGAAATTATGCTTAAATATTATGAACTGAAATCAATGAAAGTAAATTTTTATATTTAGGTACAAACTTTTTTCTGTGTAAGAACCGTAAATGGTAAAATTATAATGTTAATTGATTACCCGCATTTAAAGTAAATGATAATGGCTTAATTATGATAATATTTTAGTAAATTTTTTTCATCACTTTTATACCCTTCACAAAAAATGAAGGGAATATATGTATAAGTTTGTTATTTTATACAAAAGTCTTTAAATATATATCCAGAGCACAAATTGAAAAATGTTTATGATTGTTATGATTAAAAATAACTTTTTAGAATATATGTATGTCTGTTGGTCTGGATGTCTGTCCGCCTGTATGTTGAAATGGATTTTTTGAAGTTCATAGTCTAATAAATACATTTCTCTATGAACACATATTTGGCATATAGTCTCGAACATCTTGGTATTGAAAGTCAGTGAAATCAGTTTAGAAATGGCTAAGTTATAAACGATTTTCTTGAACAGTCTCAAAAAATGTTGCAATTTTTCTTGCTCAAATTTAATATTTTCTATTTCACATATAATAATATATAAATGTTTTTCATACGAACACTTTAGAACTCCTAGCTTTGAATACTTACCCCGCAGGCAAAATGACATTTTTGAATTCTGAATTCAAGAAATAGTTTTACTTTAATTTGTGTAAAAAAAAAAGTAATTTTTCAACATTGTCTACTTTTGAATATATTCAACATATATGTGGTGTTGTAAATTGATTTTTATACTGTTCGTATATACACAGAAAAAAGTTTGTGCATAAATATAACAATTCACTTTCATTGATTTTAGTGCATAATATTTAATAATAAAGTCTTAAATATTAACACTTTTTTACATTTTTTGAAATGAATCAAAAGTCAAGAAAACTTAAAATAAATTGTTATAAATTTTAATTTATATTTTCAATTTGTAAAAAAATTTTTGAAATTTTATTTGGAAAATTTTAAGTTTTTAATGATTATTAGCTACATTATAGGAACATAAGAAAAGCGCTTTTTGTTAAAATGATGTACTACAGAATGCGAGTGTAATTATGCAAATTTCAAAACATTATTTTTTACAGATTATTCTTGGAATTTTGCCATTTTAAGGCGTTTGTTGTTATTATTTTCATGTATAACTATTTACATTTACCATTTGCAATCAATTCTAATTAAACTAAACCAAAGATTTAACAAAATTTTTGCAAAATTACTAAAATTTTCATTATGGACAATTTAATAATATCAATGAACCAAATTTTATTTTTTATGAAAAAAGTTTGGGAAAAAAAGTCATGTTCGATTCATAATATTTAAGAAAAAAAATTTTGAAATATATGATTTTTTTTTTCAGTGTATAAAGAGTACATATAATTGTTTTGCAACAAAATTTTTATGGGTATATATAGTGTAGTAAAAGTATTTTAATCTTCAAGATGAAGGAGTTTTCGGGGACTGTTTATGTTACAAATTTCCGATGTTATGGTTAAAACCAGTTTACAAATATTTAGAATATTTGCAGATTAAAGTAGTAATTTTGGTAAGAGATAGTTCCAATATGTTTATGTATTTAAGAAATATAGATTTTGTAAAGGGTATAAAAGATTCGACCCAGCTGAACACTTTCAATTGTCTTTTTTTCTTGTTATGCATTTTTGAATGGAAAATTAAGAGTTCAGTCAATAATATTTTAATGTGTGTATGTATGTATGTATATATATATATATATATAATATAAAATATTTTTATTCACATATATATATATATATATATATATGGGAAATTTAAAAAATGTTGAAAATTTTGAATAAAACTATTTTCAAAAAATTTTTAAACTAACGTCGACTTGTGGTTTTATTAACGAACATTAATGCATGCAAAGTCTGTTCGACTTTTATCAATGCGCCAAAAAGTTGAAGAGGTTTAAATTTAAAGCTCTCAAAAATTTTCAAAATAGGGGTTTCGTTTTATCAAAACCCAAACAACACTATTTTATAGAACTTCTATGTTACTATCAGCACATGCCAGAACTATTGCAGCACTTTCAATATTTATTGAAATACACTGAAAAGATTTTTTTATTTTTCTTATTTTTTATTTTATTTTTTATTTATTTATTTTTTTTTTTAATAATTTCGTGAAATGCAAAAAATATTTACTGGTTAAAAATCTCTAAAAATATTGGATAATAACAAACATATTTCAGGATATTTTGATGAAAAAATCAAATGAATATCAGTATTGGTTTGATAAATATAGTCATGATAATATTCCTTTTTTTTGGTTTTTTGTCTTTTAAAATGAATTTTTGCAAAATTTTAAAAATGTATCTTATTTAGTAATAATTTTTACATCAAAAATAGTTTTTATTATTTTAAAACTCGAACCATAATATATTGGTGTTAAGTAAATAAAATGCTTTCATTTAACATCAATATTAACATCATTTTTACTTCGTGAAAGTTGTCAGCATGCGAAATGTGTTTGGAGATAAATGCGTCTTTAGCCGGTATAAATGATTTCTTAAATCTTTTTTTTGTCTCTCTCTTTTTTCTTATTATCAATTTTAAACATCTGTAGATAACTTTCGATGGACTAAATTATTATCTTATATTAAAACAAAAACAAAAAATACGGAACTAAATTTTGAAAATTGGTGAAAATTTGAAAAGTGGAATAAATTGTTGCTTTTAAGTTTTTTAACGCCACTTTGACTCGATAGTGTCATTTATTAGAAAATTCTATTTACGCGATATTTTAGAAAATTTGCATAAAATCTGTAATTGTTAGTTACGAAAAATATACATTTTGCTAATATTTACGCTATTCATGTGGAAGTTTGTGATGAGGCTAATCCATGTCTGGCTACCTGATATCAACGAGATATACCTCAAACTGTAGAGAATCACTTCATCTTTAAAATACTTTTATCTAAAAATTAAATTTACTTATATTTTTTTTTAATCAAAAAAACTGCAGAGTTTAAAAAATTGTTAATTTGTTGTTTCATTTTTAGTCGGCGCATTACTTTTCAGATAGTAATATATAATATTATACAGTATACGAATTTCCTATGCGTTGTCCCTCGACTTATTAATAGTTTCAATATAAAAGATATAAATTGTCTGTGCAAAACTAAAATAAATCAAAAAATACTCGAAAGTTTCAATTAAGTTCTTTTTTATATTTTTCTAGCTTCAAACGGCTCTAATTCCATGAGATCTTTTATATTCTAAGGTCTACCAAAATGCATCACCAAGTTTTCTATTTTTAAAACAAACTTTAGAAATACATGATACATAAATTCGGTTTCAAATAGTGTCGAAATTTTTTAAAATTCCTCATATACATATTTATATTATAGTAATACATTATTTTTTTTAACACAAAATATGCAAATTATAAAATACGTAACATAACACACTTAGCGTCTATTTTTTCCTACAACAAATTTTGTTTAAAAATTCGAAAGTGCATTTCTACTCCAATTATGGTAGGAATCAAATTACCCTTTAGCGTTTACAAATTCTTTAGTACTTATGTGGTTTTTTTCTATAGTACACAAAGAAAAATGTTATGTTAATATGATTTCGGATATGAGAGCAAGACATTTTTACCGCATAAACTCTTTTAAGTAATTAATTTAAAAAATATACAACAGATTATAAAAAAAATCATAACTTTTATAACAAGTTAAAAAAAAGCTTTATTTGAGAACTTAATTCTTTTTTTTAGAAATTTTACCAAACTAAAGTATTTTTTCATACCTATACAGTAGTTAGTTTTTAACTTGGTATATATATTTTTAAATTTTTTAATGAAAATAATGTTATAGTCAAATTTAATCACTTTTCTATAAAACAACATTACGACGATAACTACACAGTAGCCGACGCACAAATAAAATGATACGTTACAGCAGGGAATACACAATGGATTATGAAATTTTTACAAAATACTTTTATCGCGATCCTGCATGAAAAATAAAAGATTTTGTCAGTTTATAAAACACATTATTTACTATGCTAAATCGAAAATTGCATTTTTTAGTTATGACGTTGTTGCAGCAAATGAGCAGTATGTTTTTTTTTCATTATATTCATATTTAAGTTTCTACAAAAATTATAAAAAAAAATCAAAGCAAAAAAATAAAAAAGTTAAAAAGGCAACAGACCGGAAGAATTAAAATTTGAAACAAGTAACACTTGATCACGATTCTATGCAAATGAAAAAGTATGTGTACAGAACAAGTATTCGTGTACTATAACAATTATGTGCTGTACTACTAAACTAACAACAAAAGCAAAAAAAAAAAAAAAAACAGCAACAAGAAGATGATTAAAATATAACATAGAAAAGTCAGTCAGTATATCACTAAAATTAAAATTACAAAAAAAAAAATAAGAATCAATATGATGAATAACAGTGAGTGACAAAACGGGACCTAGCATACATTAAACTAAATAAATACTAATTTAAGGAATATAAATATAATATTTAAATAACAGTTTTACTCCACCTACAAACTTCTAACAATAAACATTTAGATGCCTAACGCCTTTCTTCATTCTCTTATCGTGTTTCTAAGGCAGGTGAAGGAAAAGTAAATTGAATTTTAACATAACTAATATTATTTTTTACTACCCACTGTATGCGTTGTCTCTTTCGAGGTTAAGTGAGTATGAATTTTTTAAAATAAAAGAAGATTATTCACTTGCTACAAATGTATACTCTAAGTTGTTTTTGTGTCATGGAGGCAAAAACTAAAAAGGACCAAAGATATGTGATGCTTGATTGGAGACTAAAAAATAAAACATAGCTTTCTTATTTAACTTTGATTGCATCATCTTAGAATGTTAATTTTTTTTAAGTGAAAATTTCTTTATTCAGCAAAAAATTTTCTTTATACAAAAAGCTAAAACAAAAGTTTTTATAAAAAAGTTAAACAGCGAAAGAACTAATTTGTTATCGAATTTTTAAAAATATGTCTCGAAATATTGTTAAGTGTACAAATCTTGTGATTGAAAATTTAAGCTATTAAAAGATTTATATATGAGAAATTAAAAAAAAAACGAAAATCTTTGAAACCTACTTTGTGTGTCTTGTATTTAAAAAGTTTGTTTTAAGGATAAGAAAACTGTTGACGGATTTAGGCTGTTGATGGTAGATATTAAAAAATTAAAACTTCAAATGTAAGGTTTTTCTCTTCAGCGTTTAAAAGCCGCTGGCGTAATTCACTTTCGCGTGAAATTAAAAAAAATCCATATAGTTTCTTTATATAATACCGAAATTAATTTGATATATTTAATGTTCTAAAATTTGAAGGGATTTTAATCACAAAAACCGTTAAATTTTACTAAAATATATTAATTTTTTTATAAAAAATACAATTGTTTTTATATTCCATAAAATGGAGGGTATATATAAATTTGTAATTTTATAGAAAGTCTTTAAACATATATTTGTGATTGTTATAACTAAAAATTACTTTTAAGAATATATGTCTATCAGTCTGTATGTTGAAATGCATTTTTTTTAAAGCCCATAGTCCATATAGTCATATAGTCTCAAAAATCTTAGTATTAAAATTCAGAGAAATCTGTTTGATAATGGTAGTCATAAACGATTTTATAGAACAACCTTAAAAATTTTATAGAAAGTCTTTAAATATACATCCAGGTCCTCAAATTGGAAAATATTTGTGATTGTTATTTGAGAATATATATCTGTCCGTCTGTATGTTGAAATGCATTTTTTTAAAGTTCATAGTTCAATAAATACATTTCTCTCTCAACACATATGTGGCATATAGTCTCGAAAATTTTGGTATTGAAATTCAGCGAAATCTGTTTGGGAATGTCGGAGTCATAAACGATTTTCTAGAACAGCTTTAATAATTTTTCATATTTTCTTTGTCCAAATTTAATAATATTTTCTATTTAATATAAAATAATATATAAATGTTTTTCTATTGGAAAGTTATGAGATTGAATAATCTAGAGAAAGTGCTCTAGACTACAAACCGTTAATCCTAAGTAAATTTATATTTTTACTAAAAGATATATGAACATTTTCATTGTTAAAAACAAAATGAATTTGGCCAGAATTTCTAGGCGAGTTTTTATCTGTTTCAGTAAAAAAGATTTGATTTGCGTTTTAATCATTATTTACAAGTAATATAGATAGTAGTTCTCAACATGTAGATGTGCTATACCGTTTGGGTTTGTGACTAAAACATTTAAGGTCCTGAATTCGGTCCTTGGCCAAGACTTCGAAAAATTGTTTTATAATTTATTTTCAAACAAAAGTTAAAATTTTGAAATATCAGATTAAAGAATTGTTAAATATATTTTTAAATAATTAAAAATATTTCTTTGATTTTTATTAAATTAATAAACATTTCTATTCGCCAGAATTCGAATCCATACGAACGCTTCAAAACAACTAGCTTTGAATATTTACCCACCAGGCCACATGATATTTTAAATTCTGAATTCAAGAAATAGTTTTACGTTTAATTTGCGTAAATAAAAATCAACATTGTTGAATTTTAAATATATTCAACTTATAGTATTGTAAATTGATTTTTATACTGTTCACATATATGACGAGTACATATAATTGTTTTTCAACAAAAAGGAAGTGTTTTAGCTTACAAATCTTCAAGCCATGGTTTGTATCCTTTTAGAATCTATTTGAATTTTGTTTTAATATGGGCATATTTTTTGTTACAAAAAAAGTTTGACAAGTGAATGTGAGATATTTTTTTGTAAAATATTATCACTTAACTGTAATTGTGTTTTAGATTTTTAAGTTTTAAGTGAACTTGTGTCTTAGAGCCCCAATGTTAGAAATTCTTAAAAGTTCTGAAAACTTTAAAATGAAGTAGTTTAAAATATCTAATTCAGAGTTATCTATTTCGAAAAAAATTTGCTGGCAGAAAACTGAAAAGAAGTTTACATATCTCTTCATTATTTAGCTCTTCAACATAGATGGTCTGAGCGACCTTCCTAAGAGTTTTCGGGCACTCTTTATATTACAAATTTCCGATATCATGGTTAACATCAGTTTACGAATATTAAGCATATTTCCAGATTAGAGCAAAAATGTTTATGAGTGATAATTCAAATATGTTGATATATTTATGAAATACAGATTTTGTTAAGGGTACAAAAGATTTCTCCTAGCCGAATATAACACTTTCACTTGTTTTTTATTATTATTTTTTTTTTTCTTCGAAAAATGGGCTTTTGCACAACAATTTATATATAATTTTATAAATTTTCATTATTCTAATTTCTTTAGAAATTATCATACATAAAAATAACACCTTACTCCTTTATGTGTAAAAAAAATATATTCCCTTTTTAAACAACAAAAATTTTAAATAAAACAAATTAAAACCACCATCTATTAATAGAATTTGATGTAAACATTCATCAGAAACACACAGGTTTTTTTTTTTTTGATTTTTCTAATTATAAACCTGGGCGATTCTCACATACATACATTTAAGAGACATATGCATATGTATGATTGACCTAGTTTTTTTTTTTTTTTATTTAAAATTTTTAAGAATTATTTTTAATATTGTTCTTGTTTTATATATATATTTTTCTCACATAGAGTAAAGCTATTTTTAAAACAAATAACATAAAAATAAGAATAACTGAAAACTAAAAAAAAAAAAATTAAAACAAGAAATAGCTTTTTAAATTGTAATGCAAAAAATGTACATATTTTTTATGTTTTGCAGAAATTTTCATTTTACTAAAATAATGTTTTTGTATATAATTTTTCTTTTTATTGCAGTTATATTTCGGCTCAAAGATATTATACAAAGTAGAAAAAACTCTTAAAGCAAAAGAAAATAAATTGCTTTATCTCAATGTTGTACATATACTAAAAGTTTTGAAAAATAAAGTAAACTTAAATTTTAAAGTGTAAAATCGTAAAGTAATTATTGCAAGTAAATACAAAAGCAAACATGGCTGACGATATATCATCACCTTTGCATATGCAAAAGAAAACCAGAAGTGCTTCCATATGTGCTACCGGCGGAAGTATAGAGACTGTTATTCATAACCTGCCCTCGGGTAACAATACACCAGACTCACAGGGTACACCGAACTATAGAAGACGTCGACCTGCCACCAGATCACAAAGTGCACGTATAACAGCTACAGCGGGTAGATCGGTAAGTCATTTAAATTATATTAAATAATTTAATTGTTTTTTATAACCGCTTGACCATAAACTCGTTAGTGATAACGCTTTCGAATAATTCTTAAACATTTCTCTAACAAAACCTTCGAGAACAACTATCGAAGGTGTTTCGTTAATGAACTCGTAGAGCTCACCTGGCGTTCAGTTTGTGACAGCAAATCAATCGATATAGAAAGTTCGTTTATGGTATCTATATCGAATTATTATATATATCGATACCGAGAAAGATCGAGAAATGTTCGATATCGATATTGCTAACGAATTGTTGGCAATAGGTCGAAAACGATAGTATTCTACTTTATTTAATTTTCATTTTGTTCTCAATTTAAAATTTATGTGTTTTAAATTATGTGTTATCTTGAACTTAATATTCATATACCAAATATTAAAAAAATAAAATTAAATTATATTTTAAAATTAATTAACAATATATACAATTAAAATTTTCAACTTTCTACGACTATTAGAACATGTAGAGAAAAAATATAATTGTAGTGATAATAATCTAAGAGCAACATATTATGATTGGAACTTATGATCACAGTGAAAATTAAAAATGATTATAAGCAATAATTATTATGATTCCATTCTGTCATATTGTGTCCGAGTTTATGATTTTTTTTTTTTAAGTTATGATTTTAGTTTTCAGTTCAGATTATGATTTAATATTATTATATTATTATACTACATTGTTATATTATGATTCCAATTTATAATATTATTATGCCATTCTTCCATATGTGGTTCAAATACAAAATAGGTTTTTTAACTAAACCCTTTAATGGTAGCTAATCAATATCTTATATTGCTTGAATCATACCGAATGTAATCAAATCTTGTCTGTTTATATTTATTCATATATGAACCAAATGAGAATTACAACAAAGTTGTAAAACAAACATTATAAATAAAATATATTTAAAAACAATAAAGTTATGAATCTTTCCATTAAGTTTACGAAAAGGATAAGTATTATATTTATTTGAAATATATTATTGTCATGCGAATAATATTATTAATATGGCTTAAAAACAGAATATGGTTTAAAAACAAGGAAAAAGACTGCATATATTTAATGGTTGTAGAAGCAATGACATTTTTCATATTAATAAAATTTTGTTTCTGGTAAAAATATTTAAAAACATATAATTTTTGCAGTCAACGATATTAAAATTGTAAACATTAAATGACAAAATTTAAACAAAAACATTGTTATCATGAACACAGAGTTATTAAAATTCAAGAAAGTTAACAATGAGAACATAATATTGCGGTAGTGATATTGCTGTAACCATGTTTTTTCTCTGCGTGGACATAGCGCTATATTTTGATGGTCCCAGATTAAATTATCAAAAATAATTTTTCTCAATAATATTAGTTTGTCTGTTGTTCAAATCCACAATTTTAAGTCAAAATTTACTAAATTATAATAATTGATCATTTAGATATATATACTATTTTGAAAATATCTTTATAAAAATAGAAAAATTATCAAATGTTTTTCTAAAACTAGAATATTATTTAAAAAAAATTTTTTGAAACTAAACTAACATCATAAACTTTAAAAAAACAACAATTTCCAACCGATTGATATAAACTATGACTCAAGAATAATATGCACACACAAGAAAATATGTTGCTTTTTAATTAAAATATCAAGAAATTAAAAAGAATATGTAATTTCTCGAAACATTTACTTTCGAGTTTTTAGTGAAAAAATTTAATATTGCTATAATCGATATTTTAAGAATTCTCGAAAATTACTCGAATCTCTACTGTCGAGAAATTATCGAGTAAGTTACGCTGCTACGAACATTCACCATGTTATTTAATTTTAGACAATTTCTCTAAAATATGTATTTGTTTCGAAAATTACTCATCTTTGCGAACATTCAATAATCTCAGGTCAAGCGGGTAATTACATGTCTGTAAATAAATATTCTTTATAGTAAAATGCATACTTGTGAACATTTATTTGCGTGTAGAAAAAAATTATAATAAAAAAATATATTTTCATATTTCAATAATGTAATTTATTCATATCAATGTCAGTTTTTACTGTTCACAATTTTATACGAAGTACTCATATGATTTCCAAGCACATATAAATACATTAAGTAATAGTTACACAAACATATGCACATCAATGTTCAGTATATGTAAAATTTACATTGTAAATATATACCCAACAAAAGAACAACTTTGTTGGAAAATAAAAAAAAAAAACATAATTTTTAAACGTTTACGTACGTTGGGTATAAACATGTGTGCCTTGATGTTTGAGGACAGTTTCATGCTGAGCATGTTTCTAAATATTACATAATGTGGTTTATAGAAAAAAAAAGTAGAACAATATGTTGGTAAACTCATAATCCCAAAGCAACAGTTGTCAAATCATTGACAATTTTATTTGACATAAAAATTTTAAGATTTTAGAAAAATTTATTTTTAATTTAAAATGTAGAAAATTAAGAAAAATATTTGGGAGAAAATAAAAAACTTCGCACAAAAGAACGCCGATTTTGTAAAATTTGATATACAAACTCACTACGTCGATATAAAATCTAAAGTTCTTCTAAATTTTCAAATTCGTTATAGTTTAGTTTATATCGCAGTTGAAAATTCACCTTTTCAGAACTTTTTTTAATTATACAAAATTTAAATTCAAATACATATATTCGAAATTATTTGTCTTAGCAAAAATAATATGCGTTAATTTTTATAGCTTTTATTTAAGTATAATTTCAATAGTTGACATTATGTCAATAATGTATTTATTGTGTAATAAACATTATAAAATGGGTAAACAATATAAAAGTTCAATAAAATTTAAATTTAAATAATTTTTCTTAAATTTTATAGTAAATTTTTATTGCTAACATAAATTCTAAATATTTTACATTATATAAATAAGGTGCTCAAGGCTTAACACATAAATTTTGTATTTTATATAAAATTAAGATCTTATAATTTTATTCTTAATTTTACTTAACATTTTAATTGTTGACATCAAGTAAACAATTTATTTTAACCATATATGTATATGTACGTTCATTTTCAAATTTATTTATCTATAATAATTTCTGCATAAATTTAACAAATTGAAACGAATTTGACAGGATGTAGAAAATGTACTCTTCGCGAAAATAATATCAATTACTTTTAAAATCTCTGAAATAAATAATTATCGTTTTTATTTAAACATAATTTAAAATTAAATAAAAATAAATTCTTAATGTAAACAATATATAATTTGAGTAAAATTTGAAATTTTAATAATTTTTCATAAATTTTAAATATAATATTTAATTGTTAATTGTTAACATATATTTTTTTTTTTAGTTTACATGTAATTGAAGTATTTTCAGTGAATATATATGAAATTGGCCACCAATTATTCTAAGTAAAAAATTACAAAATAATTTCAATTTAAATACAGTATATTTAAATATGGTACGACACAAACACATAACATATTCACTTTTATTCCAATGTATATGAGACTATCCCCGTATTATACCTGCAGAATATATTCTGCATAAACAGCATCATGAATAGGGGGTACTTCTATTCATATTCTATTCATTTGTATGCGTTAAATTATATTTCTAACAAACATTCTGAATGTCTGTCGTTTTGTCTGACCGTTTGTCTAACATTTTTATATCAATTTTTTTCTCTCTAACTGTAGCTATGTGAATCTATGGCCGGATGTGTAACTTGGTGTGATTTTATTATAGATATGTGAAAATATTTCCTGATGCGAACGTTCCATCATCAATGTGTTTTTAACACTTGTGTGTGTTCCCTGCACAGACACACACTTTTATATGCACACACACACACACAGATAACTTGTGATATACTTTCACATATAAAAGTTTTTAAAGAAATGTGTGATTTGATTAAATCCATTTATATTCTTTGTAGTCGCTTTAAGAGTGTATTTTACAAAATAAAAATTTAAAGAAAAAACATTTATTAAAGTATTTTTAAAGCATTCACGAATAGGTTGATGAGTTTTGAGTTACATTTTGGAAAATATAACAGATTAATTTAATTTTGTAGTTTTAAATAAAATCTACCACATTATTATTATTACTATTTCTGTATACATTAAAAAAAAAAATTACATTTTACATTCACGTTAGTAACGAAGAGTTTTACTTGCTTGCCTTTTTTTTAATAATTTCTGCTTTTGAAAAAAATCATAAAAAAACCACAAAATTATTTATTCACTAACATGATTTTTATTTTATATGATTTACCTGAACAAAAACATTATTTAATAAAAAAGAGATTTCTATTTTGAGATATAGTCAGCAAAAAAGTAATAACATATTTACAACACATTGGTACTTTTAGTGTAGTTATACGATTTATTAGGAGGGGGGTGGAAAAGAAAACAAATTTTAAAGTCATTTAAAAATGTCAATGTGGTTTACACCTTAACTGATTTGTGAGGCTTGAGGTTTTAATTTATTTGCCAAATGCTATACTGCATCAGTACGATATCAACAGCATCAGGGTTATTTGTAGGCAGTGTTGCCAGGAGGTGAAAAAACTAAATGATTAAAACATAAAAAATAAAATAATTAAATAAAGCTAGAAAAAAGCTAATATTTTTTCATTTAAAACCTTTTCTTTTTGTTAGTTTTTGTTATTTTTTTAAAGATACTGTAAATTTAAAAATAAAAATTATCCAATGAAAAATCGCCCACAAAATTCCCATACAAATTTGGATTATATTTCATATGAAAAATTATCTACCCAATGTTTTGAAGTAATTTTTCGGCATTTTTTAATTATACTTTAGGTGATCATACATACACTTTTAATTATTGTTTTGAAAACTTATTTTAATTTTATTACCTTAGATTTTATTGAATATCAAATTTAATTGTAAAAATATTCATTCTGATTTTGAATTTTCATTAATAAATACTATAATTTTGTTAAACAAGAATAATCTAAAATATAATTAAACATCTACAATTGGCGATCCTGCTATTAAGAACCATTGATCAACAATTTAAAATACGTAAAATATTATTTTACAATTGTACCGGATTTGTATTAACAAATTTTAAAACATTTAGAAATTTAATCAAGTTACATCAACAAAAAAAGAGGTTAACTTTTCTTCAATCAAATTCCTCGATTAATCAAAATAACAAGATTTCTCAGCAACTGCCAATATTATTTAGCAATAAATATTATTTTATTATAAATCAAAATCGAATTGCAAAAACGAGAACTTTTAATTACAAATAAAGATCCAAATACAACAGTTGAAAATTTTTATCAAAATTCAATAGAATTCAATTAGATTGCCCGCAAAATATTTGATGTTAAAGGAAATAAATAGCAATTAAGTATATTTTAATTATAATTTTAACTTATTTTCAAATACATACACACTTAAACTCACATCAACATACTCTTATTATTATACGTTTTGTTGTTATTTGTAAACTTTTCTTTCGGAAATAATGTTAGTACGCTCACCAACTTCATCCCGTCGAAATACTGATACACAAGCTAACTCAAAAAATTATAATTCTGATAGTTTGGATACTAATACTACGACTGAATGCGACAATCGTTCTTTTTCTACTAATCACCAATCTAACATGGAAATTTGTTCTACTTCTATTAAACTTCCCCAATTTTGGACAAATTATCCAGAAGCGTAGTTTGTTCATACAGAAATGCAGTTTGCAACTAGAAGAGTAACACAAGATATAACAAAATATGAATATGTTATTACCGCTTTACCCCAAGATGTAATCATGATGGTTCTTGACATTATACAAAATCCTCCTCCAGGTAATCGTTACGATCATTTAAAGAAATTTCTTATTGACCGACACTCTATGAGTGAGAACAGGAGATTAGATAAAATTTTATCTGATTCTGAGATGGGAGATCGAAAGCCATCCGAATTTTATCGTTCGTTAGCATTATTAGAAGAATCAAATTTTAGTTCTGATGTTTTGAAGAAACTATGGTTAAGAAAATTACCAAAGAGTTTGAACGTAGCGTTAACAGATTCGAATTTGTCAGATATAAATGAATTGAAACGTTTAGTGGACAATATATGAGAAGTTTTACATAGAAATGAGATATTATCTATTAACGAATCTACTTCACCCTAAATACATTCCAATCCTAAAAGTCTAAAAAAAAATATAGTTGAAAATCTAGTACAAGCTACTACCAACATTTGCAACAGTTTTAATAACCTCTCTCTAGAAGTCGCATCAATAAAGAATAAGTTAGAAGAAACTCCATATAGAACATTTAATAGAAGTTTTAGTAGAAGTATATCTCGATCTAGATGTATTCATAAATAGTTTCTATGGTTAATGGAGTTTATTAAAAAATAATTATAATAATTGATTAAGTGAGTCCATAAAACGAATTAAGTTATATTTAGTTTGGAGAATGAATATAAATAATCTCGATTTTTTGTGCTAATTGGTATACAAAAATGCTTAAATAGACGATTCAGTAAAAGTAAAATTAGTAAAAGCATATAAGAAATAATTTTCCTTTGTGTTGAAATGTTAAAATTTTAACCTTTTTAAGGCAAATTTAAAGAATCGAAAAAAAAAAACGCTAGAAAAAACGAAAATTTTGAGTCTAAATTCAAAATAAAAAAAGCTAGATTTAGACTTAAAAAGGCTAAACGGGCAAAACTGTTTGTCTCATTAATTGAATATTGATCAACTATTTGCATAATTTGATACTATTACGGAAAAAGTAAGTAACATTTTTTTAATGCTCATATTTATACCCTTCACGTAAAATGAAGGGTATATATAAGTTTGCCATTTTATACGTATATCCAGGGCCTTAAAAATAACTTTTTAGAATATTTATTTGTCTGTCTGTCTGGCTATCTGCTCATCTGGATGTTTATCCATTTGTATATTGAAATGGATTTTTGAAGACAATAGTCTTATAAATACAGTTCTCTTTCAACACATATGTGGCATATAGTTTCGAAAATCTTGGTATTAAAATTCAAGGAATTTTGTTTAGGAATGACGGAGTTATAAACGATTTTCTAGAACAGCTTCAAAAATCTTTCTAATTTTCTTTGCCCAAATTTAATGATATTTGCTAATACACATACAATACTATATAAATGTTTTTCTATTAAAAAGTTGTGAGATTGAATAGTCTAGCGGAAGTCATTCAAGATATTCAAAAAACCTTGATTTTCCATTCTAGAAATCTCTATATCCAGTTCTATGCTATGTCAAATTTTTTTAAAGATCCAGAGATATATATATTTGAAATTACAATTTTCTATAGTATTGCATGGAAATTGAAAAATATAAGCTGCTCTCCTGAAAAGTTAAAAAAAACTACTTATGTAGTTTTTCCTTTTTGCCACAGAAGAGTTCTACAAACCATTAAGCCTGAGTTCGTAACCCCGGGACTCCTTATATAATTCAGTCTTTCGTACAACAAAAATATATAAAGATTTTCATTATTAAAAAAATTATTTGATAAGAATTTCTAAGTATGATTTGATGTGTTTTTTTTAAGTATTATTTTTATTTGAGTTACGTTTTAAGCTTTTTATATCGCACTTGATCAACAAAAGGATATTAACTCAAAATTTTTTTAAATTTCAGTTTTTAAAAGAAATCAAATAACAATATCAATATCTATGTATTGTAAAAATTTCAACGTATTCCAATTATTCTTTCATCTCTAAAACCACATTTGAAACCATTTTCGTAAAAGCGTAGTGACTACCTTTACAACAACTAAAATGTATTATTTTGAGTTAATACAAAAGTTGAAATAGAAATGCGTTGTATATATTAATAAAAAAGTTATTAGTTTGTTTTGAGCCCATGATATATTCGGACTTTCAAATTCTCATAAAATGTAACCACAAACAGTTTTTGATCTCTACAGAAAATTTTAAAATTTTGAATTAATAGCCTCTTGTTGATCAAGCAATAAAAATAGTAAATTTCAATATATCGATGTAGTATACCGCTTGGGTTTGTGTCTAAGAGATTTTAGGGCCTCAGTTTTATCCTTGGCCAAGACTTCGAAAAATTGTATTTTAATTTATCTTCAAACAATAATTAAAATTTTGAAATGTCAGACTAAAAAACTATCAAATACATTTTTAATTAATTAAAAATGCTTCTTTGAAATTTATTAAGTTAATTAAACTTAATTAAATTAAATTTATTAAATAAAAATTACATATATATTCGCCAACTCCTGACTTTGAATTTTTGCCCTCTAGACTACGTTAAAAAAGCCATAAAAAAAAAGTTGCAAATGTACCCATATAAAAATGAAAACTGGTCTGTTCTTATATCATTCCCAAAATAATACATCTAAACGTTTAAACTTACGTGAGCTGGGCTATTTTCAAAACGCTTCTAAGAATAAGTATTTTTCAAAATTAACTGGAAATTGTAATAGAGGCATACTGGAATATCCATTAAAATAATTCTTATGTGTCTTTGCAGTCGCGGAATATTAATATTTTACTAACGTATAACAAAAAACATTTTCTTTATTGACTAATTCCATTTTAAATTTTAAAATTTTGACCTCTCTAAAATTTTCTCTGTAGCAAGATAAGGCTTCCTTCCTACCAAAAAAAAAATAGGAAAAAAATTAAAGATGGAATTTTTTAGATACACGTCACTAAAGAAAATTCTTACAAAAATATATGTTAATAAAAATATTTTCAAAATTTTTATACGTTATCTTAAAACACAAGCTTTAACAAATCTACTCAAAAAAACTTATTTTGATATCTTATATATAACAAAAGTTATGGCTAATTAAACAAATATGTTAATAATTTTCAAAGCTATAGAGTTGCCATAATTCTCAAAATAAAAATTAGAAAAAATTCATTTTACACGCCTCTGTATCCATCTCTACACATGCATCAAACTTTATCTAAATCGTTGACCAAGTGTCAAAATTTTTTTAAATTTAAAATGGAATTACTCTATTCAAACATATAATTTTATATATTTCGGACATTTTTCAACATATATTGGGTTTTAATGTACCATTTGGAATGGTCTATTCTCATACTATTGAAGATTAGACGTAATTAACCCTTTAACAGCAAAAGAGTCAATTTTATGCGTTTTGTTCTCAAAAGAATAAATTAGCAATTTTCACAAATAAGTAACTTGAAATATTATGATATATTTATTTAGTGACTACTTTGCACCAATTTATAAATTTTATGATGACATTTATTTTCTTAACTAACCTTTTATTTGATACAATAATTAACTTAACCAATTGTGGACCGGAAATCCCAAAATATTACTTGTGCAACTAAAGGGTTATATGAATAAATATATCAACAGTATTGAATGAGACCTATCCTATGCCCTAAAATATAAATTACGATGGAAAATGTACAAAATATTCAAACTTTAATAAAGTAGTATTTAAAATAAAAAGTCATAGAAAATTTTATTAAAAATTTTTTACTTATTATGTATTAAACGTCATTTGTCTGTCATATGTTGTAATTTTTTTGACAAAAAGTTAAAAATTAATTGCCCTGTGGATCAAAAACCATATTGGAGATTTGTTTGAAACACATCAATCTTTAATTTTGCAATATTTTTTGTCCCCATACAAACCAATGCACTTTGGGCCACATGCCATTTTGAAATTTTGAATTCAAAAAATAGTTTTCATTTAATTTGTGTTAAAAAAAAAATAATAAATAAAATAATAATTTTTCCCCATTCCTGAATTTTAAATATATTTAGCATATAGTACATATAATTGTTTTTCAACAAAATTTCCATAGTTATAGATAGTCTAGTGGAAATGTTTTAGATTACAAATCTTCAAACTAAGGTTCGTATCCTCGCAGAATCCATTTGGATTTTATTTCAATATGGGATTATTTTTTGTGAAAAAATAAGTTTGACAAGTAAATCTGAGTACGTGAGATAATTTTTTTTTCTTCTTAATATTATCACTTAACTGTATTTATGTTTTAGGTATTTAAATGTAGATAACAAGATGGTGAAATTGTGTTTTAGAGTCCCAAAATTAAAAATTTTTTAAAATTCTGAAAAACTTAAAATAGCTAATTCAAGATTAAAATATTCTTTAAATAGTTCTAAGATATATTAAAAAAAATAAATAAATAAATTGTTGCATATTTCTTTTTTAATCAGCTCTTCAACACAGATGGTCTTAGCGATCTTCCCAAGGAGTTTTCGGGGACTGTTTGTGTTTTAAATTTCCAATGTCATGGTTAACGTCAGTTTGCAAATATTAATTATATTTCCAGTTTAAAGCAAAAATTTTGATAAGAGATAATTCCAATATATTTATATATTTATGAAATAAAGATTTTGCAAAGGGTATAAAAGTTTTGGCCCAGCCGATTATAACACTTCCACTTGTTTTATTTTAATTTTTATACCCCACACCACCATAGGTGGTTGGGGTATTATGCGTTTGTGCTGATGTGTATAACGCATAGAAAAAATCATCCAACACCCATCTTAAAATTTACCAATCGAATCAGAATCACCTTTTGAGTCGATCTAACGATGTCCGTCCATCCGTCCGTCCGTTTAGCTGGCTGGACGGCTGGCTGGCTGTCCATGTAAACCTTGTGCACAAAGTACAGGTCACATTTTGAATATAATTCAATGAAATTTGGCACGCAGGAATTTCATGACACAAGGACGAACCTATTGAAATTGGTTATGATCGGTCATTATTTCACCTAACCCCCATACAAATGTCCTCTCGAAATAGGGGTTTAACGGTGTAAGAAAGTTTTGTATAAGTATCAATCTTTGTGCCAAATTTCATGGATAACGATTCAAAATTGACCATAGCTCCCATATAAAAAACCCTCTTCCGAAAAAACACTTTAACGAGCATAAATCACATACGAATTTTAGTGTCAAGTTAATAATCGATACAAACAAGTTTTTTGTAAGTAGAAATCACAGTGACAAATTTTATGAGGAACGCTCCATAATTTACCATAACTCCCATATAAGCCCACTTACGGGAATTACTGTAAAGTGCATAAATTCATATAAATGTTAGTATTAGCGTAATATTCTGTATTCGTATATTTTATTTTACACTTAGAAAAAGTATCGGTCCAGAATTGTCCCCATGTCTAATATAAGACTCCTCCGCTAATTTTGATAGACATACACAATGGTGTGGGGTATCATATGGTAGGACTTGGCCGGCTATATCTTTCTTACTTGTTTTTATTTTAGTTATATTTAACTATTTTAAACGTTTATTTTTTTTATTTTACCGATATCTTTCAAGTTATGGGACTTATTAACTTATATTCCAACAATTTCTCATTACCAGCAAAATATCTGCCTGTTTCTCTATGTCGAAAGAAAAATTCGTTTCGAAAATTCAAAATTTCTTGTTTTGTAAAAAATACTTTTTCCATAAACATAAAGCTTTTAAGTAATAATAAAATTTTTTAGTGTAATTTAAATATATTTGTTTAAACGATAAAACTATCACTTAAGGAAATATTGTGCAATAATTTGGAATTAAAAAGAAAAAGAAATGAAATTAAAAAATTTTTTCTCTATTGAGAAAATATAAAAACGCATAAAAATATTGTTATTATTTAAAAATTTTAAATATCACTTGCATTTTTTACATATTTAATTAAAACCTTTTAAATTTGTTTTAAAATTTCAAAGTAAAAAATTTGATATTTTCCCTAAAAATGAGTTTAGCTCCATTTTAATACAAGAAAAAAATTCATTCTCCCTTTTTCTATTTTCGATAAACTATTTTTTTTTTTTTGCAAATTAATTTATATTTTTTCCCTTTCCATTATTAAATTTGTTCTACCTTTTTAATTTTTCTTAGTTGAAAAAGTCATTATGGAGGGGAGGTGGAAATTTCCTTTTTTACATTTTCCGCTCCCCCCCCCCTTATTAACGATGTGGTGAATAATAAATAAAAAATACTTTTTTTTAACGAAAGTTCAGATCCTAAAAAAAGCTTTTAGCAATGATATAATCCCAATATCTGCACGGAATATTCTGAAAATAGCTAGGTACGAAAAAAAACCAACAAAATGTCTTAAAATCAAACTTCTTGATATACAGCCAGCACTTTTTAATTTTCTTCCCAACTTTCTTCAAAAAGGTGCAACAGAAGTTTAATGAAGATCCACAAACTTACAAATGGATATGCGAAATACCTAAAACTCATATTTCTAGGTAAGAAGTATAAATGCAGTGACCGATTTTATATTAATTTATACATTAACATTAATTTTCGTCCTCTGTATATTTAAAATATCTACAACATTCTTTCAATCGCTTATACCTTTTCACTTTCTGGTTTTTATTGGTGTTATTTTACGAAGTTGTCTAATTAAATTCATGCCACAGAGTTATCCCACATAAATCAGCCAATGATTTTTACATAAAAACTTGCTAATGAAATTGTCGTTAAAATATAGTTCCCAGCTAGATTTTTAGCTTAGTTTTCTTTAAACAATTACTAAAATATATTTTGTTAAAATTCTGGCAATTTTCTTCCATTTAAGTGCTTTTAAAATCTCCGGCAATCCCAGACAAAATTCCCGGGAAAGCGTGACATTAAAAGTTGGAAATTTGCCGGGAATCCCGGGATGGGAAATCATGAGTTGCATTCTCTAGCCGAGATATTTCAAGAACATTAAAGGATTAAATATTTGAGGGACATTTTTAGCAACTTTTATTTGGAAAATTTTAACAATTCTCATCTTAAATTTGATATCCATATCAGCCTATAGTAAAATATATGAAATAGCAAAATAAAAAACTAACCTCCCACGTCCCTCAAAATTTTAAAATCCTTTAAAAAGGTAAAACGAACACGAAATGAAAAACTAAAAACACAGTTATACTATATTTAGTCTCTATTTTTACATGTAAATATATGGAATTTTTCTGGCGTGATTAAAAATTTATAGACTATTAGATTACAAATGGAATAACAAACGTAGATATGTATATTAAGTTGCATCGATTTGTATGAAGACAAAAAGTTTTTGAAAATATACCTCTTTAAAATTAAAGATTGATATGTTATAAACTAATCACCAAAGTTCGGTTTCGGTTTAATAAAACAAAAATTTAAAATCAAATATTTTTTTTTTTTTTTTTTAATTTCAAATTTAAATCCAAGAAACAATTTATTAAAAAAGATTTTGTTCATATTTTTTTCTATGAAGTTTTAGAAATTTTTAAACATGGCTTAATGAAAATATTCAGACGTAATATTTTTAGAATCATATGAGAACTATTCTTCATTTCTTGAGGGGTACATTTGTAAATATTTTTCGTAAGGCACTTTAATGTGTATAAACCCCCTCCACCTTTGATTTGAGGTATTAGTGTATAAAAAACTCTAAACTTATCTTCTTGTTAAATACCTATATGAAATTCAATTTTTCATCACAAATATTCAAAATATTTATTGCATGTGATGTTTTAATTTATTCCATGTGAATTACTGAAAAATTCAATCAATCATATTGCTTTTAAAAAAGTAAATTTTCCTTTGAAAATATGCAAATAAAGTGGCTAAAATAAAGCCAATAAGTCTCATTGTCTGTATACCTGTCCATGTTATGTAACACAGAACTATAATGAATATGAAATTTGCAAATGCTTGTTGGCTGATAAATGCTCATTGCAATTTGCAACGTAAGAAGAAAAAAGAAACAAAAACACATGAGTGTAGTAAAATTATTATGAGATATTCGTACGACACTGGTACACGTATATACGTTAGAATCACCCTATTTATATCGAAAACAATAAGTTCTTGATGTTACCAACTAAAATGAAAGTTTAGTTTATTTTAAGATACCATTACAGTCAATGCTTTACATATACGCTAACCTATGCAGCCTCTCTAAAAGGCCAAATCATGGCGAAATGAAACAGGTGGAAGCAGTTCTACAAAAACAAAAATACGTCGAATTCATTATTTTTTTTTATTCGTGGAGTATGACACTTCAGCGGGTAAACAAAAATTGTGCTTATATAGAGTTTGATAGTTCTAAGTACTAAAAAAATAATCAGCTGATTAAGTTAGGTCACCTGTTTGAATTCGCCAAACAATCGGACAAATAAAGCTTTTAACAAACAAAGCTTTTAACATAACTAAATGAATTCATATTATTTTTGGAATATATATATATATAAAAAAACAGCTTCTTACTCTCCTTCTAAAAGAAGGAAAGTATATAGTATGAATGAAATATGAGTGATCACAGATTTTTTGTCCTTTTGCTTCTATCTTTGCCCGTTTAGCAAATCAAATTTTATGTTTTTCGTATAAAAAATCGATTTTTAGAAGGAAATATGAGTGATCATAGATTTTTGTCCTTTTGTTTCTATCTCTGCCCGTTTAGCTATAAAATCGATTTTTATGTTTTTCATTCTTAAAGGCCTTACTATAGAAGGCAGGTTAGCATGAACAACTGCAACTTAAAGAAGGTGTAAATAGACCTTCTGGAACATCTGCACGATAGAGACCTTAAAATGTTTACCTTTGGATAAGCGAAAGCTTGTATTTGTAGTACGAAATTACTAAATAATTGTAGAGATAGTTGTAAACACTGGTATATAAATAGGGTTCAGTTTTAAATTAGTCAGACGATGGATTCAGTTGTATAAAAATTGGTGCAAGTAACATTAAAGTGCTAGTAAAAATAATCATGTTTATTTTAATAACAAATAGACAACATTTTTGAAAGGTAAAAATGTAACAATATGAAATTTAGGTACCGTATGGCTCAGTCTAGGAACATAACTACGCCGACAATTTGACGGTTTGCCTCCAATGGAGAAAAAAAAACATAATTACAACGGCAGCGGGACGGCAAGATGATTGCCAAAGTTTTGCATAAAATATAAATTATCAATCTTATTTTTTATTTGTTTTAATTAATAGTTTTAATATATAAATATTATTATATTTCATTTGTTTAATTTAGTTTTCTTTTCTTTTTTATAATATATTTTTTTAATAAATGATGACAATCTTGTTAGAAAAAAATATAGGATATTGTCAAGAATATAAAATAAATGTAAAGTCAAATTTGTATGGAACTGACGTTGTCGTCGTTGGTTGTATTTCTACACTCTACACTCTCTACTTCTCTACTAAAATGAATGAAAACCTTAACATTGATAAATAAGAATAATAAACAACTGGGAGATAATTAAAGTTATGTATAAAATATTACCAGAACTTATAACAAAATAATTATTTTTTTTTTCTCTTAAAAAAATAAAAAAAAAACAATTCTATAGAGCGAAAATAACTTTCCTTGATCTGTTTCATCCACCAACAACATGCAATAAATTCCTAGCAATTTTTGGTGGCACTCAAGTGCTATTAATTACATTTATTATTTTTATATCCATTTTAACATATGCATGTCCTAGGATACAATCAATTGTCACTTTTTCTACTTACAAATAGTCAATAAAAAGACTTTTGCTGTCTATTTTTTCAACTTCTTCAGTTTACCAAAAAGTCAGTAAAATGTCAAATGGCAATATGCTCGTAAGTACTCAGCAGCTTTTTCGGTGTCAATTGACCTCTTTTTTTGCAGTAAAGTTCATTCATGTTAGATGTGTTAAATGTGTAAATTTTTTTCGTACATTTTGTGAACGATCGTTAAGCAAACTAAAACCATCGACCCTTTGTAAGCGTCAAGGTGGCGATTGACACTTTACTGATCCTATGGTAAACGGGAAGAAATCGAATAGGAGATAACAAAAATTTTTGACTAACTCATTGTAACCATTACCTCTACGTTTAAGAAGTTGCACTTTTGTAATTATGTGTGCAAAAATATAATACCACGTAGTCATAGAGGTGGCAAAAAATGACCTCTTAGAACATGTCCATGTTAAAGTGTTTAGGGACGTAGTTAATAAAGTAACTAGTGGTACCCTAATGAAGTCAGTCAAATAACTAGTTCGGAACAGTCACCTGAAGCTGGTAGTGAGACAGGTAGGTAGGTAAATATTAGTGAAAATATTTGCCCAAATTATTGTCACCAAAATGATGAGTCTATTTCTGTGTTAACCACAGAAAAATCCATTCTAGGGTAAAATTAGCACAAAAAAGTGCAAGTCAAATACACGCAATAATCATGCCAACATTTTCTGTTGAAATTTGAACTAAAGCGACTCATCGTGTAGTTAATAACGGTAAAATATTATGTCATTTTCTCATCAAAAAAGGGTTACCGTTTAGGAGCAAATGTGCCGAAGTTCTGATACTTTTTAGGCGACACTATTTTGTGCATTTTTTGGATGTTGAAATACTATCATTTAGAAGTGTAAAAAAGTAGATAAAGAAAATATCGAAATATAAACGCTTTTGTATAATAAACATGTCTTTAAAGCAGTTGGAATATTTCTAGTAAATATTTTTAATTATAATTAAGCTAAATGTTTACTTTATATTCCAGATGTTGAAATTCATCGCTAAAACTATTTCCAAAGAAAGTATCATAAAAATCATCATCCGTCGGGAAAAACTGTAACTCGTGGAAGTTCTTTTAGACGACTCGAAGAAGACACTTCTAGAAATGTCAAAAATAACTCTTCTCAAAGACACCCGGAATATGATTTTGCATTTCTGCTATTTCTGTATTTATAATTTCAAATTTTAATATTTCATAATTGTTTTTATTCCACACATACATATCTAGACTGAAAAAGAAACAATTCACATAAAAATTAATTTTATATTTAAAGAGCTCCAAATAAAATCCTCATGAAATTCTGAGTCGATTTAACGATGTCCATCTGGCTGGCTGGCTGTCCATGTAAACCAAGTACAGGTTTCTTGATGAAACTTGGCACGAATAATTATTTTGGTACAAGGGTGAAGCCTGTTGAAATTGGTAATGTTCGGACCATTATTTCACCTAACCCCCATAAAAACGTCTTCCCTGAATAGGGATTAACGTTCATAAATATAGCAATATTTTAATTAACTTCAGTGCAGGTAATTTGTAAATGAGTATAAATCTTAGTGCCAAATTTCATGAAGATCGATTCATATTTCACCATAGCTCCCATCTTTTAAAAATCACTTTAACGTACATAATATTCTACACAGTTATTTATGTATATATATATATATATATATATATATATATACTGATACATATTCCTATAAACGCACATAACTTTTTTTATTCAACTTACCAAAAATGGAGCTAAAAAAATAGTTAAGATGCTACAAATTAATTTTTTAAATTATCTATGGATTTCACTTAAAAAATTAATAACAAAAAGCTTAAAATTTTCATAAATTTTTTTGCATTTTTTTAGATTTTTTAGAATTTTTGTATTTCGGCTTAAGTTCATTAAATAATTGTAGAAGAATACATTTTAAAAGTTTTATTGAACACTCGGCAGAATGGAATGCATTTTCTAGTTCAGCGTCCCACAGTGGGATTTTTTATAAACATTATCTATTTAACTTACAACTTTTTGGAAAATGGAATCTGTAACTTATTTTCCCTATATGTTTTCATTGAATGTCCAAATTCGTGAAGAAATTAGTTTTAATTTTTATTACACCAACGCATTTTATAATAACAAAATTATGCATAATATTATTTTTCATTTGTTTAAAACAGTTTCTTTTAGCAAAAAGTATTTGCAGAAATAACAAAAAAAATCTCAACTCTTTATATCAGAACAACCCATTTGAATCTCTTTTTAATATCTTTGAATGCTGTTTGTATTAATTCTTAAGCACAAGAAAACTTACACTTGTTGATACCTTAGAAGTGACGAAAAAGTACTTCCCTAAAAATAACTTTTATTTGTTTTTGCTGGGATATAACAGTCATTTAAAAAAATTTAGTTAACATGAATTTATTATGAAAATAAAAAATTATCTAATACATAACTCCAGAATACTAAGTTTTGATTAAATGGTTCTTCGACATAAATTATTCGATTTATTCGTTATTTCGAAAATAGACAATTTTAAATTATTCGAACAGTTAATCGACCAAAATCAAAGGGATAATTGAATATTCGTATGTTTTATTTATTCTATTGGCCGCAGGTCTAAGAAAAGACCCCTCCCCGAATTTTGGCGCACATACGCAGTGATGTAGGCTATCATATGTATTTTACATCCAATTTTAATGATGAAAATTTACAGTATGATAATTTTGATTTAAATGAAATAAACACCATTATGGATTTCGGTAATTTGCAATTATCTGAAGAAGATATTGTAGAAGGTATTGTTGGGCTTTCTAATTCATTTAAGGGTGATAATGATGGTTTACCAGCTTTTTTAATAAAAAGAATGTTCTTCTTCATTATGTTTACCATTGAAAATTATTTTTAATAAGTCTTTAAACTATTTTGTTAAAAAGTGGAAATTTCTAATTAGTCGTATTTAAAAATTTAATGATTTAAAAATTTTTAAAACAATTTCTAACGCCAATGACGTTTTTAATCTCCAGGAGGATTTAGATAGGGTGAGTTCTTGGTCAATCCGCAATGGTTTACCTTTTAATTAAAACAAATGTTTTTCTATGACTTATCATAGATGTTGTAACACTGTTATATCTCGATATAGAATACATTAACATTTACTTTCACCCGTGGATGAAATTTTAGATTTAGGGGTATTATTTTATAAAAAATTATCATTTAATAATCACTTAAATTATATAATACCTAAAGCTTATTCCATGTTTTTATGCCTTAATTCTAATAATTTTGATCATTACACAAAAAAAGTTCTATATACATCCTTTGTGAGATCTAGATTAGAATATGCTTCATTTATCTGGAGCCCTTGTACTCAATTACATATAAATAGAATTGAAAAAATTCAAGTAAACTTTATAAAGTTTGCTCTTTCATTTTTAAATTTTTCATTTAAAAACCCTCAAATTTCGGTTCCTATATACCCTGATAAGTGTGCCTTGATTTCTATGAAAACTTTAGAAACAAGACGTAAAATTTCTTCTGTATATTCTCTATATGCTATAATTAGTGTATTGATTGTCCTGATTTGTTTCATATCATAAAACTAAATGTACCTCCTAGGCCTCTAAGGCAAAATAATTATATCTTTTATATAGATATTCATAGAACAAATTATGCTTTGAATGAACCTTTAATAAAAGCTATGAGATTATTCAATAAATATTCTAATCAATTAGACTTAAGTATATCAAATCTTGAATTTAAAAATTTGTTAAACAGTTTGTTTAAATAATTAATTTAATTATTTATATTAAATTATCATTGATGTCTGTAAGGATAATATTGTGTCCATAGAATGAAACTAATAAATAAATAAATAAATAAATATGGTGGGGCTTGACCCACTATATCTTTCTTACTTATTTAAAATATCTTTTATTGAGTATAAAATACATAATTATCAGAAAAAAATTTCTTCTCATATAAATAAATAAAATATAACACAAAATTTTCGTAATAACTCTTACTGCAATTAATTTTAAATATCTTTTTTAATTACAATATCTGGCAGATTTAACAGTAAATTGAGTTCTTAAATTCATTTGTTCGCATGTAGACGGCAGTCAAAAAATTTACAAAATAAAATTTGATTTTTTTTTTTTACTTTTTTGAAATTACTAAAAAATAATGATTGTGTAAATTTTGTCAAAAGTATTATATTTCAGGATAATAAAAAAGATTAACAAGAGCCTAAAGAATGATATGAAACTTGGTTCAGAAAAAGTAGAAAAGCTCCTAAGATCTATGCCAAACATGTTCGGCCATGTAATGGCACTTTTTGTTCATTTCTTTAAAATAAAGTGAATGTTCAAAGTTCCTCAATAATAAAAAAAAAATAAAAAATAAAAATATTTTCAATATTTTATATTAGCCTGGAAAACATACGTTATTGCTTACTCTTCCAATTTTTCAAGGTGCAAGTTTTATATATCGAACTAAAAACAACATTTGTCGTATGGCAAGTTTACTCAAAATACGAAAAGATATGTAATTGTTTTACTTCTTTAGTCTGAATAAACTTGAATAATCATAATAAAAAGTGTCATAAAAATGCAGTAAAATAAGTTACAGTAGAAACTTATTTTACAGATTTGGAAATTTTTTTAGTCCCACAAAGTGTTAGTTATTTAAACTACCCAAAATTTTAACAATTGCAAAGAAATTGGATCCAGGTTAAAAGCGATTTTAAGAAGGTCCCAGCAGTACTCAATTGTGATTATTAATTTTAAATTTTTATAGAGAGATATCGTGAAAAATTCATTTAAAAGTACTTTAACATTTTTCTCAGAAGTCATACCTAAGAAATTAAAAATAATCTAGTTAACAGTTAATTTTTATATAAAAAAAGAAAAATCTGGAGAAGAAATGTTATAAGTAGTTGATTTGGTTTAAATCATAGCTTATTCCATTCATCTTTTATTACAAAAAAAATATATTATGTTTTATTTGAACGCACACCTTATTACAGTCAAACTGCACCTAAGTTAAGTTATTACTGGAGTTTATGATTTTACCTGCTTCTCTATTGTGTTGTTTTCTTTTTATTAAAAAAAACTAACAATATTCACAACACACGCCAATAACATTAAGGCGCATTAGTAATGTATTTTGTTTTTGTTTAAATATACAAAATATACTTTTGGAAGATAAATAGACAATAGTAATGTATGTTGTTTTTGTAAATTTCGTAGACACTTCTGACAATAATTTAGAAGCCGCTAAGAAGTGACACCTGGAAGATTAAAGCACAATATCAATGTATTTTGTTTTTATAAAATTCGAAAAATCTTCCGATAATCATCTAGAAGTCACTAAGAAGTGATGTCTGGACGATTGGCAATTATCTTCCAAATGTTTGAAGGGATACCACCAATAAGAGAAAACAACACAATTTCCAAATGTCATGCAATTTATGACGTTCTTATTGCCTCAACTACTTTGTTGCCCAATAACAACTTCACACACACACACTATATAAAGTTAAAAGTTAAAAAATAGTAACTGAACTAAACTAGAAGAAAAAATAATGTCAAAGTATGAAATGTTTTCAATAGACTCATCTTAAAACTTACTAAACATCACTCGCACACTCAATAATTCACTCTTTGCGTAACATACACTGATGCACTTTATAGCTTTTATTTTTATTTCAACATAAAACCAATAATAAAAGGGAAATGACAGAAAAAACTAAAAATTGCTTCAATGAAGTATACAAATGTACTTTATCGTATCTATGGTACCATTTTAAAGATTGTTTTATGTCAATTACACTAGTCGGCAAAAAAAAATAGGTGAATAAGAAAAAATTTGATATAATAAACAAGAATCTTCAACATTCTGATTTTTTTATGGGCATGTCTAATATTTCCCCATTAATAAGGCGAATACATAGTTCATCTGATTTAGATAAATGAAAAAACAAAAGATACGGACTAAAATTGTCATGAAATCATCTTAACATTATTTTTTTATCTGCTCAATAGTTTCAGAGTTATTCCAAAATTAGTGTCGGATTTTATTTTTTTTTTTTTTTTTGGTGCAAAAGTGAAGGTATTTTATTTTTTTTCTTTAAAAGTTTTTTAAAAAATGAAAACGTTAACATATTTGTTATACTTAATCATAATGTACAGTGGGATCAGATGCAACATTTTTGGTAATAAATCTATATCTCCTAAACTACTAGTCGGATCGAATAGAAATGTACGGAAGAGGTTTAGAGGAGAATCTAAGATTTCAGAAAAAACATCTTGTAGTCGCACGCGGAGAAAAAACATGGTTAAGCCATTATTACTACAACAATATTTTATTCTCATTGTTAATTTTCTTGAATTTTAATAGCTCTGTGTTCATGATAACAATGTTTTTGTTTAAATTGTTTCATTTAATAAAAACTTTAATATGATTAACTGCAAAAATTACATGTTTTTTACCAGTAACAAAATTGTATTAATATGAAAAATATGATTACTTCTAAAACCATTAAATATTTACAGTCTTTTTCCTTGTTCTTAAACCACATTGTGTTTTTAAATCATATTAATATTATTACTATTTCCATGACAATAAAATGTTTTAAATAAAAATAATATTTATGCTTTTTACAAACTTAGTGAAAAAATTCACAACTTGTCACAATTTTGTTTTCGAACTTCATTGTAATTCTCATTTAGTTTATATATGAATAAATATAAATAGACAAGGTTTGGTTATACTCGATATGATTCAAGCAATATAAGATATTGAATAACTACCAGTAAAGTTAAAGAAACATATTTTGCACTTAAACCACATATTGTGGTACAAATGAATATAATTAGTGAACAAATAGTATGTAAATATTTTTTTCTTTTCTCTAATATTTTCAATAAAATTCAATAATAAATTTATGAAAATAATAACTTTTATTAATACGTTTTATTTTAATATATGATAAAATGGAGTAATAATATGACAAGATTTGATAACTATATGATAAAATTGAATAACAATATGAAGAATGTCATAATAATATTACAAAATGGAATCATAATATGATAATGTAGTATAATAATTAAATAAGATAGAATAATAATATAATAAAATCAAATCATAGAATAATATAATAAAATCAATGATAGAATGGTATAATAATGTAGTAAGATTGTTCAATTGTATAGAAAACTAGAATCATAACATGAAAAAACAAACCATAAAATCGGAAACAATGTGACAAAATGGAAATCATTTCTATTTTCGCTATGATCATATACTCCAATCATAATATGTTGCTCTTATATTATGGTCATCAAAACTATATTTTTTCTCTCTGTGTGTGTGATAACACGAGATAAGCTTCAGGGTATCAAAGTATAATATCTTGAGTATGTAAAAGTTTAAAAAAATCTTCTACAAATAAAATCCGATTTCTAAGATTTTTATAATCTTGACAATATATAGAAAAAATTTGCTTACTCAAGTAAGTTATCTCTTACAGTTAAAAAGATATTTAGGTTCGAATTTTGAATTTTTGATTTTTGCCTTGATTTTTTTTTTTTCATTTTTCGGAAACAAAACCTGAGGTATTTCTAATATATTCCTAAGTAATATGCTGAAAAAAGGTTTTGATTCTCTCAATTCGTCTATACATATGAAATGTTCAAAGTCAGTACTCTGAAATTAGTATGAAAAATAGCTATTTTTTTTACAAAAATATAGTAATATTCTTTAATTTTTTTCTTTTTTTTTTAAGAAAAAATTTCTATCTTTACATATCTCAAAAAATAAGGCTTAATAAATGGTTAGAAATTTTAAATTGATTTAGATTTCCAGCATTGGTCGAAAATAGTGAACTTAAAAAAAAAGTTTCATTTTTACGCGATTAATGGAAAAAAATTTCACGCGAGTTTTTCCAAAATATATGAAATAAATTTATATCGATTTCACACTAAACTGCTTAGCACGCCGGCCAAAAACGAATACAAGAGTGCAGATTTTATGAAGAAAAAGTAAATTCTTTAAGCAACTTTTTTTCAATTGCAAAAAAAGTATATTAGCATAATATTTTCACTATTATTTCTAATGTAATGTAAAAACTAAATATCAATCTTTTATTTCTCAAAAAATCGTTTAATTAGCTTCAACAACCAATTTTTGGAAATTTTTCAAATATGAATAATATAAAAAAAAATTTAAAAAAAAATAATAGTTTTTTTAAGAAAACTCCGTCTACTTTCTAAAGACTTATAAAATATTACAAGTGCATAAAAATAGACTTATTTACCAATTCAATGATATATAAGTGTATATATAGGTCCTTTTAAAAACAGAATATAATGGCCTCAAAACTTTCGACTCAAATGAACTCTTACTAAATTCACTAAATTCACAAATTTCATGACGCGATGCGTATACATGACGTACAATTGTACTGGCGCATGTTATTCTTGTAAGGAGATAATATTCGTAATAATCGATTAAATTTATTAAATATGGTTTATTTTTGAAAATTTTTTCAAACATTGGTTTGTAAAGCTCTTTAAATGATTTGTGGAAGAATGAAAGATTGATATTTATTTTATACATTACATAAAAAATAATAATGAAAATATTATGCCATATTACTTTTCTTTTTTTTTTTTAATTAGTCGCTTAAATTCAAAAAAAGTCGCTTAAAAACTTGGCATTCGTTTTTGTCCGTCTAGATCTATTTTATGATTTTGACACCCTGCAGCTTATCTGCTGTCATCACAAGGTGACTACAAGATGATTTTTCTGTAAGCTTAGGTCCTCCCCTACAACTCTTCCATACATTTCAATCCCGATCAGTAGTTTTGAAGATATAGATTTATTACCAAAAAGTTTGCGTTTGACCCCACTGTGTAGCGCCAGTAATGCTACAAATAAAATATGCAATGTATCCCATCATTCAAATTGATTTAAAAATTATTGATTTAATTCTCAAATAAATAATGACACCTACCTATATTATAAATGTTACGTATACTTGTTATTACTTATAGTAAATATTATAAACATTACGTATACGTGTATTTAGTTAATAGTGAAAAAAAATCATTATTTTTCATAAATTTTCACGATATATGACTTATTTTATTCGTAGTGTACCTACACAGAAAAAATTAAATTTCATATTCTATTACTAAATTCATAAAACCAATTACATTTTTCAATGAAATCGGATCTATCACTGAATTAGTAAAATCAAATATTCAAATTCAAATTTATTGAAAAAAATTTTAATTTTTTTCTTACTAAAATATTTTTACTGTTTATAAATTTGAATATTTGAAAATTCTTAAAAAATTCAATAATATTTTTTCAGATTTTCAAACAATTTTTAATTTTTATTTATGGTGCCATAACTAATTTGTTTATGTATTCACGTATAGTAGTATATAAAATATACATATATGAATAAAAAGATATATTATACACAACACTATTTCCAAATTTCATTAGCGGCCAAACTCATCTAAGACAGTAATGCAATCACTATCAATTTAAGCATTTTGTAAATGATTTAAACTTACATACCTTTTAACGGAGTGAAATATCTAAGTTTCAATGAAACCAAAATAGATAGAATATAACAAATGCGCAAATAAACTCTGCTTTGGTACCGCCAAAACCGTACAACAGGGCAATTTACGATTGCAAACATGTATAATTTTGTTAAGGACTGCTTCCGCTAAAGACCATTTCCGCAAAATACTTTTAAATGATTTGAAATACAAAAATTAAAACACATTAAATTCACGCACACAATTGAAAGGACATAGTTTAATCTACTTGGAGATTATACAGCAATATACAATAGACCCATAGATGCATATTTCATATGCTTTTGATTCATCTAGAAGATACACAAAAATAAATCATTATATATATATATTTGATAATGAAATATATACGAAAATTAAGGCAACTTACCTTTGGAATTCTGCGAATGATGGATTCTATATTTTTTTTTTTTGTGTCAACATTTTTATAATTTTATTTATTTCTATATTTTTAATTGTCAAAAGAACAAGAAATTGTTATTGTTCTTCGTATTAGTTTAGAATAAATTTACAAGCAATAAAATAATATATTAAAGTCAAACAAATTTCTTTATAAAATCTATTTAAAATTAAATAATGATTTATTTAAAAAATTCTAGTCATAATTTTTTCTGTGCAATAAAATAAAATATTAAAACCAAATATTATTTTTTTATTAAATTTAATTTAAATCCAAATAATGATTCATTTAAAAAAATTTTTAACCATATTTTTTCTGTGTAGATTTATAATAGAAATTTTTGATAAATTTTATGAAGAAAAATTTTGCAATGTTGCTAGAAAAACTAAATTTTTTTCATCACTAGTTTTCGAATAACTCCGAAACTCCTGAGCGACTACAAAAATAATTTTAAGATAACTTGAATTTTATATATTTAAATTGCACAAACCTTTTTTTCAATTTAATTCTTTATTCATAGTAATTTTTTTACAACATTGTTTTGGCGTGTTAGCAAATAAAAAATTTTATAAACTTAAGTATATTCATAAGATTAAAAAAAAATACAAATAAAACAAAAATTTTTGGGTGTGTTCTGAAAACCACTTTTTGTCAAAGTGATTTCAAATCACGTAAAAGGTGTTCTGCGAACAAAAAACATTGAAATCACTCGATTTGAAACCGGTCAGCTAAATGACTGACGATTTGAAATCACTTGTCTATTTTTTCTATGTTATCTATAGAGAATTCACTTCAAATGTTATTTTGCATTTAATATGATGTGTCTTCTATTTATTTTTGCAATAAAATTAAGTTTTATTTACACAAAAACAGAAATATTAACAAATTTCTAAGGACATTGCTTGTTTTGTAAAAAAAATGTTTTGCTTTGTTTACCAATGTTCGTGATTTACTTTTTCTCTTTAGCAGTCAGCTGGTTTGTTTTTTCGAAGATACTGTTAAGGTTGCCAATGTGACACAGTCGTAAAATGTCATGTAAAATATATTGAATTTATGTCATCCTGTTTCTTATTTAAGATAAAATTTAATTGTTGTTGCAAAAAAATTTAATAATATTCAATAATTGAGTAGTTTTAGTGCAAATTTAGAAATAAGTAAATGCAACATGAAGGCAAATTTCATCAATGAAAACAGTGGCAACTTCATTATTTTTTTTATTAATTTTTGTATCCCTAGAATTCGATAAGTCCCGTAAATAACGTTTTTTAACACGTTCATTCTTTAGATGCTGTTTTCTTAAATTAATTACTGCCAATAAAGTAGCTCCCGGCATTTTTGTTTTCTCATTTTTCACTTTTTATTTTTAATAATAATGTAAACAAATGAAGCACAAAACTAAAAAGTCAGCTGTTTTCTCGTGTTTTCGAAAAATTAAAACGACGCCGAAAACCCTAAAATCACGTGATTTGAAGAACAGCATAAAATCGTATACGTGATTTCAAAACGGTGCGTGATTGGAAACCATGCGATTTTCAGAATAGACCTGTTTAAGATATAATTGAGATCAACTAATAATTACAATAGAAGCATTTTTAAATTTTGTAAAAGATGATTTTTAAAATTTGTTTTAAAAATGGAAATTCGAACAATATTTTTTGTATTCTCAGGAAGGTTATTAAACTCCAAACTACCAATGTGTTCTACTCGCTGTTTTATGGTTTCCAATCGACTTCGTGCTACTCTTAAATTCATATTATTCCTTGTGTTGAAAGCTGTTTGGTTTCTTGAAAAAGTTATTGTATGATGTCCAATGTTATTTAAAGATTTAAGAACATAAAGTTGCATTTTGTTTAAGTCGTGTATAGTAAGAATGGTTGGAACTATGTCCTTATACAAAGGTATTGTAGAATACATCAGAAGTAAATTAAAACTGTTTTTAATGCTCTATTCTGAGCACTTTGTAGAGATTTAAATTCATTTATTTTTTTTTTTTTTTTTTTTATAACGATATATAATAGTCAAATAGTTTAGTTTAAAGTCTGATATGTCACCAATTTTATTTTCGAGTTGAATTTATTCTCAAACTTTAATAGTAAACCATTTACATATAATACTTTGGATTTTAGTTTCTGAATATGTGTATCCCATGAAAGATTACTCTGTAAGCGAAAGTTGAAAAACTGTCATTTACTTGTTTTCCATCCACTCAAATGCTATAAACTTGATTTGAACTTGAAATTGAAAATACGATCTAAATCGCAATATTTTAGTTTTCTCAGCATTTAATTTTAATCTATTAAGCCTTATATGTTCTGAAATTAATGCAGCATCGTACTCCATATGAACCTTTAAATCAGTTTCATATTTATAAGGATAAAAAAACCTTATTAAACATTTTTTCCAAATAACTGAAGATTTTTTTTATATAATTTACATAAATTTTAAATAATAATGAACCTAATGCACTTCCTTGAGGAACTCCATATTCAACAGGACCAATAAAACTTTTTCACCATTCACCTCAACATACTACTTCCTATTTCCACATAACTCCTTAGCAATAACAATTCTCGTCCATTAGTACCATAGTACGACTATTCCAGTTTATTTATCATTATATCGTGATCGACTAGATCAAACGCTTTAGAGAAGTTGTAAAATATGCCACCAACACCATTGAAATCATTATCGAAACCTTTACATTTATAACCGCTTCTTCTGTGTCACATTCTTTTTTAAAGCCACACATAAACCTTTCTCGCTTCATATTAGTCTAAGCGTCTTATTAAGTTGTTGTAGAAGAAAACGGAAAGAAGATTCTTCTTTGGCACATCAAATTCTACCTAATTCACCTGATTTTGTTTAAATAAGGATTCCTTTAAAGACCAGTGTTATGGGTTATAAAAATAAATAAAAAATTTGATCTTTAGCTATCTTGTATATATTTTAATTAAATTTGTTTATGAAATAATTCATTAATTAAATGAAATGTTAAAAATAGCTGTTTTTAATAAAAACAAATACATTGTTTTCGGTAAAAACTTGGTTTTTGTAAAATCTACGATTTTCATTCGAAATCGGTTTTTGAAAATTGTTTTACGCGTATTTTGGTGAAAATTACTTTTTTCAAGTCCTTTTCAGTGAAAAACTTTCTTTATATTTTTCCTCTTCTTTTTTGCATTAACGCACAGTGGGTTAGATTACCCCGAAAATGGGGATTAATTCAAGGGAAGCATTATCTCGTATTGCTTTATGTTTCATTTTTTACTATCGGTCTATATTGTACTTTAACGTTTATTAATCTCACGTTAATGTCAGTATTAAGAAAATATCGGAAACAAATAGGTTTTCATTTGTATCTTTATATAATTACCCATTACATTCCCGAAAATCACTTTAATGTGCGTATAACTGTTAGCTATTACTAGGGTATCCAATTATTTGGATTTTCATATTAATCGGTTAATTCGACAAATAATTATTCGATATTAAAAGCTGATCGGTTAATAATCGATTAATAGCAAATTATTCGATTAACCGAATAGTCTTAATAATACATGTAAAACATATAAATAACACTAACTATAATACAGCCGAACACGGTTATAATGAACTCGTAGGGAACGAGAAATTTACGGCCCGATTATTGCGACGGGTTAATCTTTAAAATTGCAGGTTATATAATCGTGATAGTTTACGCGACTTTTATCTGTTTTTTTAATTTGATTACAATGTCTATAACCAAAAAAGGCAAATCCTCGTCTTTTGGTATACTTACCTTTTTGGACGATTTTGATCTTCAATGTTGACAGTTTAATCCTGTCATTGGTTGTGTAAATACATCTCTTAATATGGGAAAAGTCCAACATATTTTAAAGTCAACGATTTCTCAAAAATTTGAGATTTTAAAACAATTTAAAAGTGGAGATTCCATAAATTCAAGTGAAGAATGGTTGAAGAAATTTAAGCGTTGACATGGAATTAAATTTTTAAAAATTACGGGCGAAAATTGTCTTCGAAACCTCATCTTATTGATCCATTTATGAAAGAGTTTAAGGATTACGTTGATGAGCATGGGTTGACTCTTCACCAAATCTACAATACCGACGAATCCGGTTTATATTATAGGATGCTTAAATCACAATCTTGTCACATGTAATGATATAATAAATGTAATAAATAGCGAATAATTTTTGCCCTGTTTTAATGCGAATGGCACAGACAAACTGAAATTGTTGGTTGTTGGAAACTCGAAAAACCCAACTATATACAACTCTAGTAGTAACGCCTGGATGACATCATTTATATTCAAGGACTGGTTCCATCACGAATTTGTTCCACACGTAAGTTAATTTTCACTAAATTGTAAAAGTTTTTTAGGTCCGAGAATTTTTGGCTTCAAAAGGTCTGCAGCAAAAAAGTAGTTTTGATTTTAGATAACGCGACGTGTTTCCCAGTTGAGTAACTAAAAAGTGATGACGGTTTAATTAGAGCAATGAATCTACCACCCAATTGCACTGCGCTTATTCAACTGTTAGATCAAAACGTTATCAACTTGGTCAACCAACAACTGCTTGGCAAGAAGGGAACAAACATCAATCTCCAAAATGAAGTTCAGATTCTAGCAACGTTCTGGAATAAAATATCAGTGTCCAATATCCGAAAATCTTTGAACGCCTTGCTCGAATTCGGTAGTGAATGGATTGAAGAGGATAACATGACCTTAAATATTTTACAAAATATAATTCAGGAGGAAAACGAAGATCTTTCAACTAATGGCACACTTGTAGCTCAAATTGGTACGGAACATCTTTTCACGAATGCTGCATAACCAACTGAATTCAAGAAGAATTTCATGTGGAAAGTAATGAGGAGCAAATGGAATTTCAGACACGTAATTTAAGGATTTATAAGATAGTAGTCAAGAAGAAAACAAAATTAAAGTGGACGATTGTATAACATCGATAAACATATGTATGCAATGGGCTTTGGGAAATGATAAGCCGACAACAGCACTATATGAACTATGTGATTCAGCTGTTATTTTAAAAAATCATTTGCACAAAAAGCAACTCAAAATCTCCAATTTCTTTAAAAATGTTTAAAATGATTAATGATTTTTAAATATTAATGATTTCAATATATTAGGAAGAATATTTTTTTGTATTCATCATTCATGTGACAGGTAGCAAATTGAGATTAATTATTTTTTTTGTACTAATTCAATGTTTTGAGTTATTTACATATTTTTAATCATCTTATAGTTTCATTTATAGCTTTTTTAGATGAATGTGTATGTTATATTAAAAATGTTCAACAATTGTAAATATAAAATTCCTCTTTTATTTGTCCTTTAATTTAAATTGAAATTAATGCAAATTATTTATATTTTTGTAGTCATTTAAATGTAAATAAATAAAAGTTATTTCTGTTACTTTTATTCAGTTTTGAAACATTTTAAAATGTGCAATTTTATTTATCTGAAATTGTTATAAACGTAGTTTTTTGTATGAAATACAAAAAACTACTGAAAAAAAGTTCGATGAAACCGTGTTCATTATAAACGTAGTTATTTGTATGAAAAATGTAGATAAAAGCAATGGGACCGAAGAAATATGTTCGCTGTAGCCATAGTTCGTTATAACTGGCGCTCGTTATAACCATGTTCGACTGTATTTAAATCTGTTAAAAGAGGTATTTAGAAACATAATATTAATCAAATTCTTTCAGATCTTTTGCCTATTTATATGAAAAAAATGCATTTTTTGACCTAGTACTAAAATATATTCTAGATCAGCTTTATTTAATAAATCAATATTTTTAATTCAACTTTATTTTATGTGTTAGAATGACTTTTCTGTCGTAAAATTCAAAATCAATATCGATGTTTTTATATAAATTGTACTATTATAAACTTTTCATTTAGTAATTTATTAAATATTCTATCCCAGCGATAAAATAACATCCAGAGAAATCAACAAGATCCGGAACATGTGATCCAAAAGTAGTGCAAATCTTTACCAGGGAAAAAGGTGAATAATTGATGAAAAAAAAAATAGAAATTTCGCAAATTGAGAAGTAATTTATTATTTACACAGAAAAAAATTATAGTAAACATTTTTCTAAACAAATTATTATTTGGTTAAAATTTTATTTCAATTAAAATAAATTTTAATTTATTTGTTCTGAGTAATTGAGAACATAAAAAATTACAAAGAACAAGAATTATAAAAGAAGAACTAATGATAACCTTGGGTAAAAAAAGGAACTTCTGCAGCTCTTTTTCACCACTAAGTATTTTTGTAAAATAACAATATTATGTTAAAATCATGACTTTTTCAGCTCTTTTTCAGTTCTTTTTTTTTCTAGGTTCTTAAGCAAAAGATACTTTAGAAGTAATGAAGAAGTACTTCCCAAGATATATTCCTTTTTTATTTGCTGGACACCGTTACCGTTGAGAAGTTTTAAAAAGTGTACAAAAAAGGGGGTTTCAAAAAATGAAGTCGCTTAAAAAGGGTTAAAAAAACTCCTCAAAATTTCTTAATTTGATAAAAACAAAAACATTATATTTTAAGAAAAACCACTAACTTAAATTTTGCTATTAACGAAATAATTTATTTATAATAATTTTTATTATTGCAAAGAAAAAGCAGGATTTATTTATAAAAATAATTAACATAAAATTCTTTTTGTATTAATTAAACTACTCTACTTTGTACAAAACTCTGTGTAACAAATTTAGAACTGGAAGCATGGATTCTCAAGTGTTGACCTTAGGTCTGTGGGACAATTTATTTATTTTATATGAACCAAAGTAAAAATATAAATTAGGATATAAGTGTTCATCAAATCTACTCTTTAATTTTCACAATCCGAACCAGAAAGAATCAATACTTGATGTTTTAAACAGTTGTGTTTAGGTTTCAACGAAACCAAAATGAATAAGACACCACGAATGCTGATGAAGTGTGCAGTGGCACAGAAAACACGAAGCCACATTCTGCTGGTGTCCAATTATAGTCTACAAAACTCTGCTTTGTTACTGCCAAACAGAGACGACAAGGCAATTTACGATTGCCATCTTGTTTATGGTCCTTCGAACCGGATGTGACTACTGTAACCACATCTGTAAGAGCGTTTACGACGCTAGGCTCAATCTCTCCTTTACTTTCTCCATACGCCTGGCGCTGCTAATTAAGTCCCTCAAAATTACACCCAGTGCAAAGCGGGCGCCATGTTTAGGTTTCAACGATACCAAAATGGATAAGACATCACGAAAGCTGATGAAGTGTGTAACGAACCACACCACACTCTAGTGGCATCTAATTATAGTCCACAAAACTCTGCTTTGTTACTGCCAAACAGAGACGACGAGGCAATTTACGATTGCAATCTTGTTTAAGTTGTTTAGAAACTTTATCATTAGTTTTAGTTTTTAACAGTTTCAGTTTATTTATAAATTCTTCGGGTTTTTTTACATCACTGTATTCTGAAACAATTTCAATATTATTAATTTCAAACAACTTAGTTTCTCGTTATTTATAAAAAGTCGCCATTTAGTTCTATTTTAACAAAGGGGTCAAAAAAACCGGTTGAAAAAAGGGCAATTGGTGACCAAAATTGCCAAACGACAACGCCGTTACTATGATATAACAGAAATATAAAAAAGTATGTAATTGACATAAATTTATCTATAAAATAAAAAAAATGTTCTAAATTTATAGCTGTAGAAAACTAAATTTTGGTTAATCGGTTAAACGATACAAATTATTCGATTTATTTGTTTTGTATTTATTATAATTAAATATTATTCCAAAACTTTTCGAAAAGATAGTTACTGAAATCCTTTCGCATCAAGTTGTTTGTTATCTTCCCCATTTCAGCGTAATTTAAAAGAGGATGTTTCACTACAATTAACCTTTTGGAGTTCACAACCTCTGTTGTAGTTGCATTTGATTCCGGTTTGCAAACAGACACAATATATACAGATTTCAGTAAAGCTTTTGATAAAGTAAATCACGATCTCTTATTGTTCAAATTGGATAAACTCAGATTTTCTCCTGTTTTCCTCAAATGGATTTCTACATATCTTAAAAATAGATTCCAATGTGAATTACGTAGAGAATGTACATCGAAAACAATTCCTGTTTTATCTGGTGTTCCGCAAGGTAATCATCTCGGCCCCTTATTATTCCTAATATTTATAAAGGATTTACAAACGTACATTAAGAATTCTAGAATATTAATGTATGCTGATGATGTTAAGCTGTTCCATAGCTTTAACTATTACCATCAATTTTCCTTACTCCAATCAGATCTTGACAATCTTTATGTTAGGGGTATGATGAATCTAATGGATCTGAATTTAAAAAAGTGTAAACACATGATGTTCTAAAAAAGAAGTTCAGTACTCTGAATGAATATCAACTTGATCTAGTCTATGAATATCTTGATCTGGGTGTGCTGCTTGATTGTAAACTATCCTTTAATTTCCACGTTTCGCAAATCGTTAATAAATCAAAAGGAGTTCTAGGTTTCCTCAAGCACTGAGAAAGAGAGTTTAATGATTCTTACGTTTCCAAGCAATCATTCACATCTCTCGTAAGGCCAATCCTTGAATATGCTTCCGTGGTCTGGCATCCTCAATATGAAGTTCATATAAAGAAAATTGTATCGGTTCAAAAACAATTTCTCTTATTTTGGCTTCGTAATCTTCCATGGAATTCTAGTATTATTTTTCCATCATATGAAAGTCGACTACAGCTTATTGATCTCCCTACTCTTGAAAGTAGGAGAAAATATATGAATATTTCATTTGTAATTAATTTAGTGAACGGTACAATTAACTCCGAGTTCCTACTTTGTAAGATCGAATTCGTAATCCCAAATCGTCCGACTAGAAATTATACTCCTTTAAAAATCAAATACTTTCGAACCAATACCATGAGACGTATATGCAATCAATTCAACAGTTTTTATCCATATATTGACTTCTCAGTAAATCCAATCTGCATTAAGAGGAGTATTTTTAACTTAATTACATAATAACACTTTATTATTGAATGATTATGAAAAACATTTTATTGTAAATAGTTTTAAGAATAATATGTATGCTAGCCTGTAAGAAATTGTAATTTCATTGGCTATTAAATAAATAAATAAAATAAAATAAAATTTAACAATAGACCATCGAACTTTTAATTGACTAAAGTTAATTACCTAGATAATATATTACACCACCAAAAATTACTTTTCATTCTTTTTAAAATCTGAGCAAAAATTACGAAAAATTAGGCATTTTTTTGTTATCTGCTATGATGAAAACGCTTAATAATACAAACTCTTACATTGATCTAAATTTAAACCATGAATATCACCAATTATTTATTACACTGTGCAAGTCGCAAATTTTCTAATTCGAGTACGCTGAATTCAATGGTGGCAGGCATTTCTTTAAAAGTTAGAGCTCATATTCGCATCACTTGGGTTTAAACTTTATTTTGGAAGTAGCAAAAATAATATAAAATTAGAAATGAAAGGGACATTGTTTATGTAAATTGAACGAATCTATCAAATATATACTTCACTCATAAATTTAATCAATTTCAGCCCGATTTTTAATGTATTTGTTTATTAATCTTTGAAAAGTTACTCATTGGTAACACTAGCAAGCTTACTTACGGAATTGTAGTAACATTTCTTGTTACTTTAAAGCTTTTTAATTTAGCGTTTATATATTTTAAAAAGAATTAATGATCCTATACTTTAATAGATTCTTAATTTTTTATTTTCTTTAAATTTAACAACTAAATTATTAAATTTATACAAAAATATTTAATTTTCTTAATCCATTCTATTAAACATTACGATATTGTAAAGTAATCTGAAATATTTTACGAATAGACAAATATTGGCAAAATAGTTTTTATACTACATAAACTGAAATCCCATATTTTAATACCATATATAGATTTTTGCACAATCTCATCCCATAACCCTTTAAAGCTCTACATTCTAAGAAATACACTTAAAATTGCAAATATAAATTAAGTTAGTCTTTGTGTAATCACAATCATTTTCAACAGCATAACAGAATGTATTTGAAGAGTTCTTCTCTTATGCTTGAGTTTAATCTTAGTAGTTCTTGTGATAGTTACTTACAAGTTTGAATTCACGTAATAAAACCTGTAGCAAAAGGATAATTCTTACTTCATTTAAGCAAATGTTCATGGTTTGAGTATTATAATGTTTCAATAAATCTTAACATTTTAATAAAATACCACAAAATATTGTTTTCATGCATTTCTTTTAAGAGAAAATCTAATGTTTACTGAATAAACATATTTATTACATGAATATTACATAGCATATATTTACCTTGTACTTATACATATTTTATATTAAAAAAGCAAAAAAAATATATATCCAAATATATAAGAAATTCATATGTTGATAAACTTTTTTTTAAACTTATTAATATTTAACTGTACACTCAAAAAATTCTTACATTAACAGTGGTTTATTAAAAAAACTTTTTCTTCAAGTACAAAATATATGAAAATATAATTATTTCGGGAAAAAAATCTTTATATATGTCATTCAAAAGGCAACCTACCAAAAAAAAAAAAAAAGGATTTTTAGTTACAGTTAATATTTTTAGTAATTCTTTCTTTTTAAAAAACAAAACTAATGTATTTAACTACAAATGATAATTTAAGCTATTTTAAATGAAAATATTTTAAGATTTTTTCAACTATATGTTTCATATATATATTTTAAAAAATTAATAAAGTGAAATGTATACATAAGTTTGTCATTTTATACGAAAATCTTTAAATGAAATTGAAAAATATGATTGTTATGATTCATAATAACTTTTGAGAATATATGTCTGTCTGTCTGAATTTTTTGAAGCCCAAAATAAAATAAATACATTTCTCTTTCATCATATATATGGTACATAGTCTCGAAAATCTTGGTATTGAAATTCAGCGAAATCCGCTAAGAAATGGCGAAGTTATAAACGATTTTTTAGAACAGCCCCAAAAAGTTTTCTAATTTTCTTTACCCAAATTTAATAATATTTGCTATTTCACATACAATAATATATAAAATGAGATTGAATAATTTGACAAGAATTCCTTAGCACGTTTTGTTGTATTTTTTTATAAAAAAGTATTATTTAGATTTGAGTTGCATTTCAACATATCCACGTTTGGGTTTGTGAGCGAAAGACTTTAGGTTCTGAGCTTGATTCTTGCCCATGACTTCGAAAATTTATTTTATAAATTACGTTCAAATTTTAGTATAACTTGGAAAATATGATAAGAAATGATATAATTAAAATATAATGAGTTGATTCTAGTTAAATTCTTTCATTTTCAGTTAGTGTTTGTTGCAACAATTCTTCAGTAAAAAGATACAAACAAATTTCTTTTAGATAAAAAACTTAAAATATTAGATTTTGTATTAAATAAAAGAAAATATATCTTTTATTAGCTTTTTTTAACAAAATTGGAGCAGAAAAAACATCTCGTTAATTCGGATAATTCAACTTGAGATCTTCAATAAAATTTCAAATTTTCGTTGATAGAAAGAAGATTTTAATTCGTCAATATATTAACCTACATGTTATTTAGAATACTTATAACACTATAATTCACATAACACATACTTGGATATATTATAATATATTTAAAATTTTAAAAAATCCATTCATAAATTTTATATGGTCTTTTAGCTTTAACTCTGAAAATAAATAACATATTCCTTTTCTTACAAATACAAATAATCTTTGTTCTTAGCACCTTTTTTATTTTAAGCATTTTATAGCATTTTTTTTTTTTTTTTTTTTTTTTTTTTTTGTAAATATTAGCACTTTTTCCAACTTATGTTTTGACAACACTTCCCAGTATAAACATTTATTGCAATAATAACACTTTAATTCTTGAATCAATCCTGTTTTTAGTCACTTTTCAACCCAATGTGTAGAGGTACCAATATTCGAAAAAAAAATAAATTTTCAAAAAATTTCCTTCAGAAAATACCAATTTATTTATATTTGGTTTTTAATAAAAACTTGCTGAAAATGATTTTCGATTTATATGGAAAAACTAAAGAAAATTATGAAGTTTTTCAGTTTTTTAGTGTAAATGGCATATAAGAAAAAAATTTCAAAAAATATACCCAATTAAAACAAAAATCAAATGGATTCTACGAGGATACGTACGAGCATTTTCTCTAGACTATCTATACCCATAGACATAGACATAGACATAGACATAGACATAGACATAGACATAGACATAGACATAGACATAGACATAGACATAGACATAGACATAGACATAGACATAGACATAGACATAGACATAGACATAGACATAGACATAGACATTTTATTAAAAAACTATTGTATGTACTCCTTATATTAAATTCAGCATTATAAAATGATATTTGGCCTAAGAATTCAAAGTTAGGAGTTTTAAAGGATTCATATAGGTTCGAATCCTGGCGAATAGATATGTAATTTTTATTTAATAAATTTCAAAGGAAGAATTTTTAATTAATTAAAAATATATTTGACAGTTAACTAGGCTGATATTTCAAAATTTAAATATTTGTTTAAAGATAAGTTATAAAAAAGGATCGAACACAGGACTAAAAGTTTTTCAGTCACAGACCAGTAAACCGCAATGATATCTTGAAAATGTCTATCTTTAAGCTTAAAACGCAACTCAAATCTAAATAATACTTTTTTATAAAAAGCACATCAAAAAGTGTCTTAAACTCTTGTCGATTTCTTTTTTAATAAAAAAAAACTGTAATACTTTTTTATGAAAAACAGAAATTTATAAGCAGTAGCGGGTATACGAACTCAGGCTAAATGGTTTGTAATCTAGAATACTTCCTCTAAACTATCTCACAACTTTCCTATAAAACAACATTTATATAATATTGTGTATGAAACATAAAATATTATTAAATTTGGGCAAAGAAAATTAAAAAAATTTTTTGAGGCTGTTCTAGAAAATCGTTTGTAACTCCGCCATTCCTAAAAGGATTTCGATGAATTTTAATACCAAGATTTTTGAGACTATATGCCACATACGTGTTGAAACAGAAATGTATTTATTGCACTATGGGCTTCAAGAAATCCATTTCAACACGCAGATGGACAGACATCCAGACAGATATTTATTTTCAAATATTATTTTTAATCATAGCAATCATGAATGTTTTTCAATTTGAGGCCCTGAATATATATTTAAAAACTTTCATATAAAATAACAAACTTATATATACCCATAATTTTTTGTACAGGGTATAAAAATCAAAATTCCTTTTTACACACCAACCAAAAAAAGAGCAGTATATTGAGTTTTACATTCCGATTTTAAAATATTAAAATATTCATTTAAAACCCCATAAAGTGCATATATTGTGGATTATCGTGAAATTCTAAAATGATGTAGTTATGTCCGTCTGTTTGATGAAAGCACGATTTGGCTCAAATATTCACCTTCGATATGGTTCATAAACAAAATGGTTATGGGCTAAAAACTAGAAAAAAAAGGTTTCCGTCGTAACTCCGATTCATATTATTCCGTTAATATCTCAAGAATATATAATTTTAGATTGGTGAAATTTGGCACTACAATTTGTTATTACTGACAAATGTAATCTACTGATAAAAATCCATTAATCCGTAAAAAGTTTTAGACTAAGCTTTTTTCGCCCATTGTGGTCCCGAGCAATTATAGAGTACCAAAAGCCATAGAAACGTAACAAAAGCACGTACAATAATGAAATTTATACAAATAGTTGAAGAATAAAACTAAAATAGAATACTTCCTTTTTTGATAGAAGCTGGGGAGATACAAAGCAAATATTGATACTCACATATAAAAGATGTATTGTATCGTAAGACTTAAGATTTGGGATGAGCATAGGACGGGTAAGTCTAGGGTGCAGTGTGGTAGCCATAATACAAAGTAGATATTGATAATCGCATATCTAAAGAACTCTTACAATGAAGGTAAAGAGATTTTGCAGGAATAGTTTCATATTTCGAAATTGAAATCAAAATATATCATATCTAAATAACTATTACATTAATGATCTTAAGACTTTGTGGTAATAAATTGCTCATAAACTTACACAATTGAGACTAAAATATAACTAGTAGGTGTAGGTGCACAAAAAATGGTTGTGCAACATATTATGATTGGAATGTATGATTAAAGTTAAAAATTATAATGATTATAAATAATAATTATTATGATTCTACTTCATCATATGTTTGTTCGATTTTATAATTTTATGCTTTGAATTTATAATATTATGAACATATTTTATTATATTTTTATTATATTACGTCTGATTTTATAACATAAAAGTGAGTTTTTATCGTATTATGATTTATTATAATCACATTTTATCACATTATAAAGCATTCTTTTCATTATTTTGGTCCCATTTTATTATATAATAATTTTTCTTATTATCTCATTTTTTCCTGTTTCTTTGCAGCGTATTATTTGAAGGCAAAGCTTTCGCTTTTCTCTTCCAAAAATAAGTAAGAAGGCAATGACCCTGTATTTAAAATTTTTTCGGACGGGTGTGGAGGCATTCTCAAAGACCTGCAGTGATGAAGCACTAACATATTTTCCTGATGGGAAATGCTTCCACACCTCTCCGAATTCTTTTAATATTTCGATCCCATTTTATCATATTATAAATCCCTTACGTTTTTATTTTATTATTATCGATTTTTTTTAATTTGATAGTATTATATTATAATCCCATTTTATTATAATATGATAAAAAATTAAAAATTTCATGTACTAAATTTATTCTCTACAAGCAAAATAATATGAAAGTGATTCGAATTCGTATTGCTTAGGAGAAAATTTTTATTGTCAAAATAATCATATTAGTATTGCGGAAGTTTCCCCCATCGGGAGATATAATAAGAAGTCAATACGCCCGAAAGAAAAATAGGCAATATTGCTAGATAATCATTTAAATGAAAAAAGGAAGATACCGCCAGATAATCTTCTGGAATATGTCATAAATATATAGAAAAATTATCACTAAATAAATCCTGAAATAATATAATAATGAAGAAAACTTTATCACAAATTTTTAATAAATACATAAACACACAAAAAAAAACTGACAGTTTACTGACAGACTACACAAAAATATGTATCCAATAGTTGTGGAGAAGATAAATATATTTTATAAGCAAACACTCAATAGTTGTGGAAAACAAAAAATGGTCTAAAACATTTGAGGAAAACATAACATTTCTGAAAACATACATTTAAGAGTTGTGCAAAACAAAATATAAATAAAAATATTGGCTACACTTAATGTTTGTAGAAATAACTAAATTTTTGAATAAATTTTTGATTCTATTAAAAATATTCTCCAAACATAATACTTTATTTTAAATATTAAAATTTTGACCATTTAATTATTAAAAATAAACAGAAACATTTTTATCATAAGCATAGTATTATTAAGATCAATATAACTTACCTACGAGAACATTGTATTACTGTGCAGCAACTATTTTTTTTCTCTGCATGTGGCAGCCCTATATACAAGGTTAATACTTAATGAATTATAACTAAGAGTGAAAATTATTTTGTGGGAAATCACCCCTGCTAAAAATTTCCCAACTATCTAATAGAAAAAAGTTTTCCCTTCAGGTATGTATAATTATGTATACATGTGTAGCACACTTATAATATACATGACATAATGTCATATACATATGTATAAGTATTTGTTTGTTTGTTAATTTACAAACCGCGTCAAGGCTTTTCTGTATTTTGGTAAAGCAATTCAAACTTCCTGCCAGAAGGCAAAAAGAGTGTATTTATCATTTCCTTATATATTCGTTACCATTAATAGACCTCATAATATGTATTAAAGCGGTTATTTTGTTTTTGTGGTATTTTTAATGTCCTGTTTTTATAGTTGTTGTCGTTGGTGATGTTTGTTTTCTTTTTTTTTTCCTGCGTTCGAGTATATTAAGCGATAATATCACATTTTTAATTTATAGTTCTGGCCATTGAATATAGTTAACACTTGATTGTTAATAGGTTGTTCGGAATATAAAAATAAAAGAAAAACTAAACAAATAATATGCAATTTTACAATATAATTTACATAATTTGAAATCTTTGCATAAAATTGTTTTAAATGGTAGGTATTTGTCAAATAAAAAATAATTATGTATTAAAATACGTTTCTATTAAAAGGAGTTGCTTAATAAAGAGCTTATTTAAGGGTAAAGTTATTGGGATTAAAATATAGTAAAATAAACTATTTTCTGACCTCCCTAACTCTGAAAACGTTTCTTGGGCATTGCATAGTAAGGTTGAGTTCAAAATAAATGAATATTTTCTTAAAGAGTTAGCAACTTTAAATGACTTTAAAAGAAAAGAAAACGTCAATATAATTCAAAATGTTTCTATCACAAATCATTATTATTTCATTTATATAAAAAATTAAATATCAATCTAACAAAAATAAAAAAAGACTATTCATTAGTCTCACTGTGCATTATTCTGTTTTAATTAGCGTACTATAAAAATATTAGATTTATTTATTTTTGTTTTGATAATTCAGATATATGACACCTGACAGCCAAATTCTATATGTTTCAATATATAAATTTATTAAAATGGTATTTTTATACAAAAAGGTTGAGGGAAACAAAATGTGATTGCAGTAAAATAAAATACATATTCATACATATTAATTGAATTCTGTAAATAATTAATTTGACATGTTACCACGAAAACAAAGAAATAAGTCTATTGTTAGCAACAATATAAATTAACAAAACAACTGTAAAACAATTTAGACTGCTATATAAGACTGTTGCGAATTTTATTTACCCTACACGTTAAACAATTAAATAAAAGTAAAACTTATGTCAAACGATATGTGCGGATAATAGGATAATCCACTCGGTTTTCAAACCGGGTTTTTCGATCTAATTACAGTGGGCTTTTTCAAAATGTTAATTTTTCGAATGTCGAATAAAATCTTATTTTTTAAAAATAAGATTTTACTTTTAATACGAATATTTGAATGGAAATTTAGGAATAATTTTTAACTCATTAATATTCATAAGGTCTAATTTCTTATTATGTTTTTATATCTTTCACCACAGGTATAAAGGATATATGAAAGTTTGCCATTCCGTTTGTAATTTCCACAATTTTCGTCGGAGAGCAAAAAAGTTTATACCTTCTGGATCTTTATAGGAAATGATGTGGATAGGTATGTCTGTTGGTTGAAATGGCGACTATGAAGGCGCCATATATATATATATATATATCATTTTACAAACAAATAATCAAACAAACTTGCAGCTCATTTCTTTGAGGACATAAGAATTTATTAAATCTTGATTCTATTTCAACTATATGAAAGCGTAAATTATTTAAAGTTTTTAGTGTATACATAGATATAGAATTGGTAAATATATTTGTAGTTACATCCAATATAATTTAAATATATAATTTTCATCTAACACATCTCAACACGGATGAATACTATATAAGATTTCTTATAATCTATTACTCTATCCACCATTACACACTAGTCAAAGATCTCCTTTTTCTGGCAGAAATTCAAAAAGTATTGTTGGTGACTTTTTGAGGTTATACCGTATTAATTTTATCTAAAATTAGTTATAATATTTGTTAATATCTATTTTGAGTATTTTTGCTTAAAACTCTATAATACATAATTATTATAGAAAATAAAGCTTTTGGCTTTATTTTAATGATTTTGCAAGTTTTTAGATTTTTATGGACTAGTGAAACTACCCAATTTAATAATTATAATATTTCCTTCTACTGGTTTGTTAAAACCAAGAAATTTCCACTCAGGTTTAGCAAAATTTAACTGAGTGAAAATTAAAGATTGCAAGTGTTTGCCGAAAAATGCTAGCACTATCTAAATTGTTACCTAAAATAAACGCTTTAGCGAACACTTTTATGTTTTTATATTCCTGTAAGTTCATGCCCAAATATAACTTATCGTTCTTCATCTTGATAAAAAAAACCCCATATGACCTCAAAACTCGAGAATAACGACAAATACACTACTTATATAAAATTTAAAATAAAGGTCTTATAACACATCTTCCAGGCTGCAATTTTCATAATACAACGTTATTATATATTTTTCTTGTAATGAGATACAGCTTTTGTAATTCAAACCAATTTTAATGCCTTGTCAGACTGTCAACGTTGCCACATTATATTTTGTAATGTATGCTCTTTATTACTTGTTGTATTATAATTTATAAAATACAATCACTTTCTACAATTTCATTTTTGACCAATGTGTATTATATGATGTTTGAGTGACACAGTCATTATTTTAGTGTAGGGATATCAATTTCATAGCACAATTGTGCTGGCTACGTTCACGCAATCAATTTCTTTAATAATAATGTTTTAAGATAAAGTTATGTGAATGTGAATTATATTTTCTTTTATGGCAATATTCATATATTTAATTATAATGAAAGCGAAAACGCGTTAAAAAATATAATTTATATACTAAAGCACCATGTACCATATCATTGTATTTTTGGCAAACTGTAGACGTTGTGATTTGCGTTTTTCATTAAGTGGTGGCTTTTTCGCAGTTTTCGTCGGACTATGCATGGGCACGACTTTAAAATACGGTGCACTGTTCTTAGAATGGCACTGGCTCCACTTTTTTCACGTATTTTTAATACCGACATGGCAGAATTTGATGCAATTCTAAGAATTTTTCGCCTTTCTTTTGAAGTTGTTGCCATATTCTTCCGCCCTTTCATGTTTTTTCCATATCTCTCCACGCTACTTAAATAATTGTACACAACTGTCTTTCCTCTATTAATGTTTTTGGCTATTTGGACCAGATTCTGACCTTGAGATTTCAAAATCAGAATTTTTTCAGAGTTATTAAGAGCCTTACCACGTCCCATTTCGAATAAAAACTTTGTAAAAACTATCAAATTAAAAATTCTCTAGCCGTTTATATTGAAGCAAATTCAAATCACAGTCTTCCTGATTAATATTAAAAGAATTCCTTATTCAAGTGACACACGAAATAGTACCACAGAAAGACATGTCTTTAAATAAACGCATAATTTTAGTATAACAAAATACGTATATTTTTTATTTCATCAGGAAACTAAAGCCAACACTTTGAAATTTGGTTGCGCAAAAAATTATTTTTTTCTGAAATTTAGTTTAGGAGATATACTTAATTAAAGTTAAAAAAAAAAATTGATTCTTTATTCAAGTGGCAGGCACGTTTTTCATTTACTAAACCCAACTTTTCTTTAAGAGCATTTTTTCACTCTCAATAACACAACTATATTTTTTGGTCATTGACGTCTCTATTTTAGTGATACATTCATCGCTCAATATTCCCAAATTTAAATAACAGTGTTGCCAGGAGATGAGAAAAAAGAGGATAAATTGAATTTTAAATAAGTCAAAAAAGGCTAAATGCCTCAAAAAATGAGGCCAAAAAAATTAAGATTAAGTTAAGATTTTTTAAATTATTTTCATAAAGTGTATTGTATAGTTGATGAAGTATATTAAAAAGTAATTACAATTATCGACTAAATAACGAATAAATAAATAATTTCGATTTTTTGTGCGAAAAAATACTCAAAAATGCTTAGATGAATGAATCTGTAAAAATAAAATTATAATTGCAAATAAGAAATTAATTTCATCGTTATTGAAATAATAATATTTCAGCCTTTTTAAGGCAATTTTAGGAATCAAAAATGGCTGAAAAAAGGCTAGAAGCTTAAACGAAAATATTTAGGCTAAAAGGCTAAACTGGCAACACTGTTAATAACAAACAAAGTAAATAAATACTGCGGCTTTAACATTTTAAATACTTTTTTTTTTGAGATAAAACAAAGGTCAAAATGCAATTAATAATATTTTAAATAAACTTTTTTGACATATTTTCTCTAATTTAAGAGGTTAACGATTTTAGGCCTTATTTTTCTTTTTTCTTTTTATGACACTAAAATCCATTTGTATAAATATAAAGTGACTCGAATGCATGTAGGATCAGTTCGCGTTAATCATTTCATGCTGGGGGCGTTAAAGTTATAGCGGTTTTAAGTTGAACATATAAAAATTTTTACAAACCAAAAGTAATTTTAAAAACTTTGTCTCTCTCTTTTTACGTTATTGTGTTTTTGATGCTAAAACTTTTTAAAAAATATACAGTATTTTATTGGATAAATTTCATTATAAGTAGCTTCCCAGGAAAAACTTTTTGGTTTTCGGTAATAACAACTACTTATTAAAGTAGTTTATTGGTAATGAGGCGTCATTATTTTTTGCCTACTGTGTATTACATTAATAAGTACTCAATAGTATAATAGCGCAGTAATACTGCAATCACGTGGATGAGTTGGCCAGAGCGTTGGATCAACAACCAGAAGGTTGTTGGTTCAACTTCATTCTGATGCTGTTAGTTTTTTTATAACGAAATGTCTAATAAGATATTTTAAACTAAATAGGGTTTTTGTCGCTTAGGATGCTATGTGCAAAATGGTGTACTGAGTAAGACGTTAGTCAGTAAAAACGTATGGTTAGTGTCTCGAATACATGTAGAATCAGTTCGCGTTAATAGTTTCGTGCTAGGGGCGTTAAAGTTATAGCGGTTTTAAGTTGAACATATACAAATTTTTACAAACTAAAAGTAATTTTAAAAACTTAAAAACTTTGTGTCCCTCTTTTTACGTTATTGTGTTTTTGATGCTAAAACTTTGTAAAAAATATACAGTATTTTATTGGATAAATTTCATTATAAGTAGCTTCCCAGGAAAAACTTTTTGGTTTTCGGTAATAACAACTACTTATTAAAGTAGTTTCTTGGTAATGAGGCGTCATTATTATTTGCCTACTGTGTATTACATTAATAAGTACTCAATAGTATAATAGCGCAGTAATACTGCAATCACGTGGATGAGTTGGCTAGACCGTTGGATCAACAACCAGACGGTTGTTGGTTCAACTTCATTCTGATGCTGTTAGTTTTTTTATAACAAAATGTCTAAAAAGATATTTTAAACTAAAAAGAGTTTTTGTCGCTTAGGAAGCTATATGCGAGATGGTGTACTGAGTAAGACGTTAGTCAGTAAAAACGTATGGTTAGTGTCTGTCCCAGTTCGAATCTCACTGACGGCAAAATTTTTTTGTTTTTTTTATTTTTTTTTTTCCGTTTAGGTACATATTTTTGAGTACATGAATTTGTGGACAAGTCGAATAAAAATAATTAGTTATTTAGGCAAAAAATAAGTAGTTTATTTTTGTTTCCAATTATACCTGCTAGCTTACCAGGAAAGCAATAGGTTACATAGGTGCCTTTATTTTTGATATCGGACTTAAAATGGAATTTTTAAAATTTTTTATTTTTAACTACCATAACATAAGGAGTCATTTTTTGTCCGTTAATATCATTTTAAAAAATTTTTCGATTGTCAAGTATTAAAAATATATAAAAAAATTTTATGAAATTAAAAAAAAAAATAGAAAATCTAAGCATACTTTTCTGATTAAAATTTGTTTAATGAAATGTTAAAAATCACTATGATTGGTATTATTTTCGGTGTCACCGAAAATGGTGTCATCAAAAATATCTTATCACTTTTAATTTATATTTTAGACACATTAATGTAGATTATATACGTGTGGTAATTTTTTAAATGTTGTCTGAAAAAAGTCATTCTTGCGAACAGATTTGTGTTTCATTAAAGCCAGCTATATTAGCAGTGTTGCCAGTTTAGCCTATTTGAGGCTAAATTTAGCCTTTTTATTTTGCATTTAGCCTTAAAATTTTCATATTGGCTTCTAGCTTTTTTGATTTTTAAAATTGTCTTAAAAAGGCTAAAATTTTATTATTTCAACAAAGAATAAAATAGTTTCTTATTTGCTTTTACGTCTGTTTTTACAGAATCATCCATTTAAGCATTTTTAGTATTAATTCGTACAAAGAAAAGAGATTACTTACATTTAACAAAATGTTCGACTAAGGCGCTTCGTTCTATAAATCAAACATAACTTAACTTATTTTTTGGACTTACTTAATAAATTATTATAAATATTTTTTAATACACTTCAATAACCATAAGAACTATTTATGAATATAATAAAAAAAAAAGAAATTAAAAAGCGAAAAATCGCCTAAAAATTTAGAAATGATCAAAAAGAAAAGGAATTTAGAAATGATCAAAAACTACTTCAAAACATTAGTTCATTTTTCATATGAAATTTTTTGGGCAATTTTTCTTTGGATTATTTTGTTGGCAACTCTTCTGTGTTTTATTTATATACTTATTATAATATCTTGAAAAAAATATTTAATACTAATGGTAACAAAAAGTAAAATAATAAGTTTTTAAATAAAAAAAAATATATCACCTTTTTTTGGCCTTATTTTTGGGTGCATTTGGCCTTTTTCTGACCTTTTTTAAAATCCAATTAAGCCTCTTTTTTTCTCACCTCCTGGCAACTCTGAATATTGGTACTAAATAGCTTTGATGTGCTTTTAAAAATATTTGTGAAAAAATTTTTTGTGAAACCCAAAAGTAAACGAGTTTGAAGAAATGCCCATATTCATTTTATATGAAGAGTATAAAAAAATTTGTTAAATAATTTGCTTTCTAATTAACAAATACAAATATACATAGATAAATACCCAATATTTAAGTTAGGCAAATATGTATTAAACTGCATTGATTTAATTAAAGTCTTATATGTTATAAACTAATACCCAAAATATTTCGGTTTAATTACATTCCCATGAGCGGGAGTTTTCTGTTAACAGTGTATATAATTATTAATTTTTAGCCAAAAAATTACAAAACATGATAGACAAATGACGTTTAATACATAATGTGTAAAAAATTTAAAATAACACTTCATTCTCGCGAAATAAAAATTTTAGTAAAATTTTCTATGATTTTATTTTAAATACTATTTTATTAAAGTTAGAATAATTTGGACACTTTAAATCGTAATTTATATTTTTGGTCATCACTGCAAAAGTCTCATTTAATTCTATTGATATATGTATTCATTTAATCCTTTAGTTGCATAAGTAATATTTTGGGATTTCCGGTTCATAATTGGTTAAGTTAATTTTTATATCAAACAAATGGTTAGCTAAGAAAATAAATATCACCAAAATCATATATTTATCATAAAAACCACAAATTCGTATAAAATAGTGACTAAATTTCAAAAATCTCATTAATTCGATTTAAAAGAACTTATTATATTTTTCATAAATTCATTATAACAAATACTTCCGTCTTGCCAGTAGGTGAGAAAAAGATAAGCCAAATTGGACTCTAAAACAAGTTAGAAAAGGCTAAATGTCCCAAAAAATAAGGTCAGAAAAAAAGTTAATTTTTTTTTTTTTTTATTCAAAAATTTTATTTTTATCGTTTTTATCAGTTTTTTTTATTATTTTTTTTAAGATCTTGTAATTAATTTTTAAATTAAACATAGAAAATAAAAATCGCCCAAAAATTTTCTTACAATTTTGTGTTATATTTCACATGAAAAACGAACCAATATTCTGAAGAGATTTTTTTCTTTAATTTCTGAATTATAATTTAAAAATTTTGGGTGATGTTTCGCTTTTATAAGATTTTTTTAATTATATTCATTATCAGTAAATTATTTATAAGTAAATACTACGGTTAATAAAGTGTTATACATTAATTGATAAAGTAAGTCCATAAAATTAGTTAAGTTATTTCCGATTTGTTGAATGAAGAGCCGCAGGCGAAAATTTGAGTTAAATATAAAAAAAACTCAAATACCAAATACACCGAAATTCTTAAATGGATGATTTCTTGAAAATGAACTTAGTAATAAAAATAAGAAATTAATTTCTTCCTGGTTGATTGCTTTCTTAAGGCAATTTTAAAAATCAAGCAAGGCTAGAAAAAGCGAGAAGCTAGACCGAAAATTGTGAGTCTAAAAGCAAAATAAAAAGGCAAGATTTAACTTTAAAACGGCTATACTGGCAACACTGCTTATTTGCAAATATTGCCAATTTAACCTTTTGGGAAGAAAATGCATAAAATTAACGCCTTTGCTGCTAAAGGGTTAATTACGCATAAACTATAATAGTATCAGTATATTTCTTTTATTATTATATAGTCTAGGGATAAACTATAAAAAACCATGAACAATATTAAATAGGTTAATATGAGAAAGAAACTTAATTAATATTTAAATTAAGTAAATTAAGATATTGATAGTTGATTGTTATTTAAATATTACATAATAATATCTTTCTTAATTGCATTAATGTTCTTATTGAAATTTCAAAAAAAAAAATAGAGTTTATTAAATTCGTCACAAATTCTTCGAAAAGGATCAAAATTAGCACAATTAATTGAATAATGTTTAATATTTAAAAATTCATAGCACCACGTTGGACGAAAAAGAATATTTATATTAATTTTGCTTAGAAGAAATTTTTAGTGTTGGAAATTTAATTAGAGCCAGTCTATCTTCGTAAGAAGGTGATCTCACGTTAGGATTCCAACCAAAACCACGGAGGCAAAACAACAAAGATTGAACTGGAACAGATTCAATTGAGTTTATGTAAACTTGATATTGATGATCACAGATAATGGATCCATATTCCAGTATAGGTCTTGCTAAAACTGTAAATTATTGTGTAGTAGTATATGGATCTTTAAATTCTTTGGACCAGCGCTAAATGAATCCTAGGATTCCAGAAACTTTAATAAATATTGGAACGGAAATCCATTTTTCTATTTAGTTGAACACCCAAATCGTTAAATGTTTCCATTCATCGAGTAGATGCTATTTATAGGACTAGACCTGCTAAAGATCATGTATTTGCATTTTTTAATATTAAGAAGCGAAATTATTTAAATCCATTTGGAGAAGTGTTTGTAGATTTGGATTGTTAAATGAAATAAACTCTTTTACGTCGCCGGCATACATTAGGATATTGGAATAGTTAAATACAGTTTAAAGATCATTTATGAAAAAAGTAAATAATAAAGGACCAAGATGGCTACCTTGAGGAACTCCTGAATTAACTCTTACAGTTTTGGAGAATACATTATGAAAATTAACACATTGAGATGGATTTTTTTAAATATGAAGCAATCTATTTTAGAAGAGAGCAGCAAAATTATATTTTTTCCAATTTATGTAGCAAGAGATCATGGATCATTTTATCAAAATCTTTTCTAAAGCCGTTATAAATCATATCTGTTTGCTGGAGTTTAATAAATCCTTCTTTTACACGAGTTGTGAGTGGTAAAAAGTTGGTAATGGTGGAAAATGACTTTCTAAATCCATGTTGTTTTGGAGATAAAATCGAGGAAATCTGGTGAGGAATGGTACTCAATTTAGCAATGTCTTTATAATGGGTAGTGCAAAATTTGATCCAGATTTAAAGAGTGGAATAATGAATGAAGTTTTCCATAGATCGGGGAAGAAACCTTGAACTAAGGATTTATTGAAACTAAATTTCAATGCTTTATGTAAGTGTTTAGTACAGCGTTTTAATACACAGCCATCAGGTCCAGCCAAAAGAGATAAATTTAGATTTAAAATATATTTTAAAACAGTTTTGTAATCTGTAGGAGAAACATGTCCGAAATATATAAAATTATATGTTTAGGTAAAGAATATATGACAAAAAACATTTGTAAAATCTTAATATTTTACTACTGAAAAGAGACATAACAATTATTTGAATGAATATTCCAGGCCTTAATATGATGTCTCTATTACAATTTGAAGTTAATTTTCTTTAATGAAAATTTTGATAATGTATTTAAAGAAATATTTATATTTAGAGATGTTTTGAAAATGGTTCAGCTCATGTAAATTTAAACATTCAAATGTATTATTTTGGGATTCACATAAGAACAAACCATTCTTCATTTCTAGAGGGGCACATTTGCAACTTTTTTCGTGAGGCTCAATTCCCATGTCACGGTGTTTATAATTGAACTCCTCCGAAACGGCTTGATCGATTTTTAGAAAATATCTTCTTAACTAATCAACCAATTTTCTTAAAATTTGGCAGGCAAATAGTGAAACATCTGGAAGGAGCTATAGCCTATAATTTTTATTATTTAGGGAGTAAAATATAGCAAAAGGGGCAAAAGCTCCCCCCACCTAGATCTTCTTAACTAATCAACCGATTTTCTTAAAATTTAGCAGGCAAATAGTGAAAAATCTGGAAGGAGCTATAGCCTATAATTTTTATTATTTAGGGCGCAAAATAGGACAAAAGGTGTAAAGGTTCCCCCTCCGTATATCTTCTTAACTAATCAATAGATTTTATCGATTTTTTCCAGATTTTTTTTTTTTTAATTGTTTCATAACTTTGAAACTATTGATCGCATTAAAAACAATTGTATACATCATTTAAAGATATTGTAAATTAAAATTTTTGTAAATGTACTTAAATAAAACCGGATAAGTCGTTTTTGAGTTATGACAACATAAGTGGAGAAATGTCTTAAAATATTGACAGTTTTACTTGAAAATTATTAAAAAAAAAAAATTATTCATAGAATTGAAAAATTTGACAATTTTTGTACTTAGGTAGCCATAATGCATCAAATCTATATATTGGTCATTCAAGCGCGTTTTTTCTGTTCTTTGTTTGATTTTCATACTTCAGGATAAAAAATACCTCACTTTTTTAATGTTTAACTTTTGAATATGTAACGAACAGAAATAAATAAATGGCTATTGTTTTTATTTTTATTTTATTTTTTTTTTTTCCATCTCCGATCATGGTATAAAGCGCTTCATTCCTCTCTCTAATATAGATTCCATCCCCACACACTTACAATACATTTGTTATTTTTTAATCCAAAAACCAGAACATTCACTAGAAATAAGTTATATGGCAATACAACATTAGCCGGGTCAGCTAGTGTTTTTATAAAACATTTTTCACTTAAATAATATTTAAATTTTGATTATTAATAAATCTACAGTGAGTTTATTATTGCTGATTACTAATGGATGGAAATATAATGACTGTTTCTCAATACATTATAAATTAATTAAATTGTTTAAATATCTAGTATTTTTTATAACTTATTTTATTCCTTAGGTGCGAAGGCGTCCTCAGCAGCAACAGCAAATGCAACATAATTTACAAGAAACTCGTTCATATTGCACCAGTGAGCCAAGACTTAGTGAAACGGAAACGCCACCACAAAGAAGAAAACTTTCCCAAAGAAGGCCACAACAACACCGTAAGTTCTTTAACTTATAACTTTTTTACTATACTGGAAAAAATAAATTAATAAACCCCAAGTAATATATAAAATTTTATATTTTAGGAACATAACAAAAAGTGCTAAATAAAAAATTATTTTTTCATAAAGTGCAAAATTCTTTGAGTAATATTAAGAATTTTATTAGAGCACGATTAATAATATTAAAAAAAAAAACTTGCATTTTTTTCTTTTGATTTTTTCTGTAAAATATTTAAATTTTAATTACAACCGTAAGTATTTTTGTTAACGCTATACTTGAATGCAAAAGCAAAAATATAAGTATTAAGTATTAAAACTATAATAAAAATTACTTCACTTATAAAAAACAAAAAAAAAATAATAAAAATAAAAAATAAATAAATTTTTAGATACAGGAAAAAGTTTGTGCATAAATATAAAAATTTACTTTCATTAGTGAATGGTTTGAAAAGTTAATAAACGATTTTCGATTTTTCGATCAACCATTTTAATTTCGATTTTTATAGTCGATTAATCGAACACCATAATCGATTTTTTAATCGATTATTATTTGTAAAATTATTAAAAAATTTATTAAAATTAAATTAGATTATGATTTCAAGGACTCTTAGATGTTTAAATATGTATATATTGTATATCGTTATGTTTAACAACTAAGGTAATGCATTGAATACAACAGTCGAAGAATATCAAAAGATAATATATGTATATTTATATATATATATATACATATATATATATATATATATATATATATATATATATATAAAATAAAAAATCACCAAAATGAACAAAAAATCGTTAAAACGGAAAAAAATGTTAAAACAATAAAGAAACAAAACTAAAAGAAAGCTAAAACGAAAAAAAAATGACAAAATAAAAAAAACGATAAAACGACAAAAGAAATAATATAAAAAGAACGCCTGAACGCAAAAAGATCGGAAAAGCGGAAAAAAGGCCTAAACAGAAAACAAATTCCCAAAATATAAAAACGATAAAATAAAGAATTCGCCAAAACTGGTAAATAATCAATATAAAAAAATTCCAAAATGGAAGAGAGAGTTAATAACAGTGCTGCCAGATGAGGGGATTTGTCCTCAAAATTGGGGTTTGTCAACCTTAATTTGGGGACATTATCAATTTATATATTCATCAAATTATGGAAAATATATATCTAATTATATTCTTAAATAGTTTCTATGGTTAATGAAGTATATTAAAAAATTTATATTTATTCATAAATCAGTTTTAAAAATTTACAATACACCCCCAAAATTTAGAGTTATGCTTAAAAAAACTTTTTTTGGGTAGGTCACCGTATAAATGCATCCATAATATTGTTTTTAATTTGTTAATTTGTTCCTTTTTAACTTTCTTGGTAGTAAAAGGATTTGGCTTTTCAACCGTATATATTTTTAAGTTTTTGGTCAAATATTAAAAGCAATTTTTTTCTCAACATCTAAAAAAAGTAAAATTATTTTCATAAATTTTCCAGTTTAACTGCGAATTTAGTAGTGTTTCATTTTGTAAGGCTAAAAAGCGGGTTTAGGAAAATTAAGTTTTTTAGCTTAAATTTAAAAATACGGGGGTAGTACTCACAAACAACTTTTAAACTTAAAATATATTTTAAATCAAATTTTTCTAAAAAGCATTTTAAATTTAAAATTAGTTTGCGAATAAGGAGATTAATTTTTGAATTTAAACAATATTAACAATTAAGATTCCATTAAAGTGTATTATAATGAATTCTTATTATCAAATATATATTAAAGGATAATAAACAAAACTTTAAACTGGCAAAAAATATTACTATAATTCTGTAAGCAAGCTAACTAGTGTTACTAGCAACTTTTCAAACAAAAATATAAAAACATTTTAAAATCGGGCCGATCTATATAAGAACGAAGTCCATACTTTATATAGAATTTAAAAATCATATTTGGCCGAGGTTCTTAGGGGCTTTAAAAAGTCGAAAAACGTTAAATTTCAATAGCAAAGTTCTCGAAATGATTACTGTTGTTTTTATCATATATCAACGACATCGGGTACCTTCATAAACGCCGACAAACGGACAGGCGGACCGACAGACTTCCTTTCTTATAAGGATCCAGAAAGCATAAACTTTTTTATTCCAGGACGAAAATTGTGGAAATTGCAAATGGGATAACAAACTTATATATACACTTTGAAGAGTATAAAAAAACGCCAAAATAAAAAAATCACCAAAATGAAAAAAAATCGTTAAAATGGAAAAAAACGTTAAAACAATAAAGAAACAAAAATAAAAAATAACTAAAATGAAAAAAATGACAAAATAAAAAAACGATAAAACGACAAAAGAAATAATATAAAAAGAACGCCTGAATGCAAAAAGATCGGAAAAGTGGAAAAATTTCCTAAACAGAAAACAAATTCCCAAAATAAAAAAACACGATAAAAAGAAAGAAAGAATTCGCCAAAACTGGTAAAATAATCAATATAAAAAAATCCCAAAATGGAAGAGAGTTAATAATAGTGCTGCTAGATGAGGGGATTTGTCCTCAAAATTGGGGTTTGTCAACTTTAATTTGGGGACATTATAAATTTATATATTCATCAAATTAGAAATTTTGAGAATTGAGAAATTAGAAAATTTATGAGAAAATTAGCAAATAAGCGATATGTATTCTTTTATAAAAAATATTTTGAAGACTAAATTGGGAATTTATATTTGAAATTGAGGATTTTTTGTAACATCAAGCTTTGATTTGAAGACATAAGGCAAGATTTTTCTGGCAACACTGGTTACTACAGTTGTTTAGAATTTGACTCGTCCTCTCTTCTTTAAAGAATATTGAAATAGAATTTTGTATTTATATTTAACCATTATTTTTAAATTGGTTATAATATTTTTCACGAATTTTCGTAGTTTAAAAAATAAATAAGATCTATGACATTTGAAAATGACTGAAAAAAAATTACTTGAAAAGTATTTATTTACTTTACAAATTACAAATTCAGTATTTGACTAGTTAAAATAGTCAAACGTTTCTAATGGCATTTTTTATTATACTGAGTAGTATTTTCTGGAAAATATGGTTTACCAAAAATTAATTTTATTTACACTAAACTTTTTTTTATTTGAATACTAGTATAATTATTTTATTCTAAATTCACGTTTTAAATTTCATTATTATAAATTTAATTTGGTGCCCAAATTATAACATCATTTTCCAACAAACCAGCAGCTAAGTGATACATATTTATTACCCAATTTTTAGCGATCTCCACCACTGTGTAACAAATTATTTATCAACTTAAAATGAAGTCGCCAGTAACAGCTGCGTAAAAATATTTCATTTATATTTTTTTTAGTATCTTTACAATGTCATTTGTACATGCAGCAAAATGGCAAGGGAAAGGCGACATTATCATTATTTGGCCATTACTTCAATAATAAAGTCATTGCTATATCATGTTTTTATTGCGAATAATCTAAACGAAAGTAATTTTTTTGTCAGTATTTTAATACTAAAGTTTTTTTTTTTATAAACTTAAGTGGCATTTGGAGAGTCAAAAGTCAATTGTTACAAATAGGAACTGTTATTTTGTAATACATAAACAAGAAAATATTTAAAGTTTTATTTCTTTATGTAAGAGACAATTTGTATGTGCGAATATGTAATAGTAATTTAGAAATTTATTAATAAAAACAAATATTTTGACAATACTAAAAACTTGTAACGAAAATCATTAACTAAAGCAGTCGTAAACTGAAAATGAGCAGTAGATTAAAGTCAGTTTTTAGTCTCATACACATAATAATTTATCTATTCAAATTATGTTCTACATCATATACATTTTTTAGCAGTTTTATTATGATTTAGCAGCACAGCTGATAGTTTTAATGCAGTCGCTGATCTATGGAGAGAAAAGGAAATTCCGCCCCTCCAAAATTAATTTTTCAACTAAGAAAAATTAAACACAAAGAAAAAAATAGGTTGTCATAAATATAAAAAGAAAAATATTGTTTATCCAAAAAAATCGCATATTCTTTCGAAAATTTTTAAGTAGGTTTTAAAAACTGGCACTTGTTTAATAAAAAAAACAAGTAAGAAAGATACCCCATATGGTCGGTAAAGACCGACCATATGATACCCCACACCATTGTGCATATCCATCAAAATTCCTGCAGGGGTCTTCTATTAGACATGTGGACATTTGTGGACCGATACCTTTACTAAGTGTAAAATAACATATACGAATATAGAATATTACGTCAATACTAACACTAATATGAATTTTTTCACTTTAGGGTGATTCCCGAAAGTGGGCTTATATTGGAGCTATGGTAAATTATGTAGCGATCCTTATAAAATTTGTCACTATGATTTCTACTTATATAAAACTTATTTGTGTCGAATATAAATCTGATACTTAGATATGTATGTGATTTATGTACATTGAAGTGATTTTCGGTAAAGGGTTCTATATAGGAGCTATGGTCAATTATGGACCAATTTTCACGAAATTTGGCATAAAGATTGATACTTACACAAAACTTCCTTGCACCGAATTTCATTAAAATATTGCTATACTTAAGGCATTTATGTTCGTTAAACCCCTATTCCGGGAGTACATTTGTATGGGGGCTAGGTGAAATAATGAACCGATCATCACTATTTTCAATAGGCTTCGTCCTTGTGGCATGAAAGTCCTACGTGCCAAATTTCATTCAATTATCTTCAAAATTGCGATCTGTACTTTGGGCAAAAGGTTTACTTGGACAGCCAGACAGACGGAAGGACGGACGGACATCGTTAAATCGACTCAAAAAGTGATTCTGAATCGATTGGTATACTATAAGGTGGGTGTAGGATGATTTTTTCTGTGCGTTACAAACATCAGCACAAACGCATAATACCCCAACCACCTATGGAGGTTTGGGGGTATATTTAAGGAAATTACATTCTTAAGTATTTTTATTTCTCTTTATGAGTTTTGTAAAATATTAAATTCTTCTTATAGTAAATAACTTTGTAATTTAATTTATTATCCCTGGGTTTTCGAAATTCTAAATTTCAAAATTTCATTAAATTGAAACTTAAATTTTACGGACCATACGATTCATCTTTCGTCTAAATTTGTCTAAATACTAGTTTAATTAGTTAATGAAAAATATTTTTTATTTTATAAATCAAAATCTATCCAAAACTTTTTACAAAAATCGCTTAAATAACAATACGGAAAAAGTTTTCCTCAAATTTTTCCATACGAAATATAATAATTATATCAGATATTATTAAATTATACATAATGAAAATTTTGCTTATTTTGAGACAATTTTATTTTGGAAGCCAAATAAAAATATTTACACATAAATTGTCAGCGATAAATTTCTAAAAATTGTAATTTTTCAAGCAAAATCATGAGAACAAGTTTATTTGAAAATATGCATAATTTTTTAACTAAAAATCATTAAAAATTTTGATTTATGCTAAAAAAAAACCGCTTTTTTGGTAAGTTCCTGGATAAATTCTGTTTTTGTTTTGGTAATTTCTTCTTTTTAAGATTTTTTGGAAAGTAAAAGAATCAAGCTTTTTATCCATATACAATTATATATGTTTTGGTCAAATATTGAAAGAAAATTAATAAACAACCCAGCAAAAACTTTGGCTATCATGTAATGAGTTAAGGGGCTAATATTATCTCTCTTCACTACTTATACATTAGCTGAATAACCCATTACTATAACACGGTTGTGACATTAGGGACAACTACTTACCTTATATTATTACAAGTAAGCATTTAAGAGAGTCATTACTGAGACGTTATTAAAATAAATAACAACCTCCAAGCTATTAAACAACTCACTCATAATAATAATAATAATAATAATAATAATAATAATAATAATAAGAACTAATTAGTTACATTTTAAATTAAAAATAACTAATAAAGTATCAAAATATAAAAAACTGTTTTTTATTGTTTTTATTTTAAACGTAAAAAGATTTTATAACCTTCAATATTTAATTAATACACTGTCTGCCACTTGAATAAGGAATCACATTTTTTTAAATTTAATTAAGTACATTTCCTAAACTAAAGATCAGTAAAAAATAATTTTTTGCGCAACCAAATTTCAAATTTCAAAGTGAAGAAATAAAAAATATACATATTTTGTTATACCAAAATTATGCATTTATTTAAAGACATGTATTTCTGTGGTACTTTTTCGTGTGTCACTTGAATAAGGAATATTTTAAAACTAAGCAAACTGTATTTTTTTTTTAATTTTATAAAAATGAAAGTTATTATCCTCTAGCATTCAACTAGTAAGGAGTACTGCCACCATTTTTAGAAATAACTTCAAAAGTGCGATTTGACGTCGACTTGTATAATGACTCTAAGTAATTTAGCGAAATTGAAACCATGCTTCCGTTTTTGCATATTTTAAGGATTCTATCGTCTCAAATTGTTTTCCTCCCTCATAAACTTTTCTTGCCAAGCCAACCCCAGACATTTTCCATTGGATTCAGGTCTGGTGAATATGGGGAGCCAATCCAAAAGTTAAACAACTTGTTGATTAATCCACTATTTTACTGCTCTGGCGGTATGAATGGGAGGGGTAGTCGTGTTTGTACGTCCAAGGTATGGGTCTAAAGAAATCATTAAATTTTGGAAATGCTTCTTCCAGAATGCTTTTGTAAGTCGTTGCACTAATTTTGTTGGATACAAAAACCAATTCTATGTTAACATAATACGAAATGGCACCCCATACCATTATTCCGCCCTCTCGGCTGTGTTTGCGGCTCAAAAATAATTCCTCCTTATTTAGGTCATGGAAATAATAGTTATACCCGTCGGGACCATCAATATTAAACTTTTTTCATCGGAAAATACAACTTTAAACCATTTGTCGGACCATGTCATAGTATTTTTGGCAAACTGTAGACATTGTGATTTGCGTTTCTCATTAAGTGGTGGTTTTTTTGCAGTTTTCGTCGGACTATGTATGGGCACGACTTAAAAATACGGTGCACTGTTCTTAGACTGGCACTGACTCCACTTTTTACACGTATTTTTGATACCGACATGGCAGAATTTGATGCAATTCTAAGAATTTTTCGTCTTTCTTTTGGAGTTGTTGCCATTTTCTTCCGCCCTTTCATGTTTTTTCCATATCTTTCCACGTTATTTAAATAATTGTACACAACTGTCTTAATGTTTTTGGTTATTTGGACCGGATTTTGACCCTGAGATTTCAAAATCAGAATTTTTTCTTTTTCAGAGTTATTAAGAGCCTTATAACGTCCCATTTTGAATAAAAACTAATTAAAAACTACCAAATTAAAAATTTTCTAGCCGTTTATATTGAAAGAAATTGAAATCATAGCCTTCCTGATTAATTTTATTCAAATGACACACGAAATAGTACCACAGAAATACATGTCTTTAAATAAATGCATAATTTTAGTATAAAAAAATATGTATATTTTTTATTTCTTCAGAAGACTAAAGCCAACACTTTGAAATTTGGTTGCGCAAAAAATTATTTTTTTCTGAACTTTGGTTTAGGAGATAAAGTTAATTAAAGTTAAAAAAAAATGTGATTCCTTATTCAAGTGGCAGACAGTGTATTTTTTGGCGTACAAGGTTGTCATTGTGAATATAAATATTTACATGCATACGCCAATTATGCCTTTTTATATATTTTTCCCTGCTTTCAATAAAGGAATTGGTAAAAAAATCAATAAAAATTTGCATTTTAAAAAATTATAAATAAGTTACTAAACTATTTCTCTGTAATGCAGACGGTATATTGTTGTCATTGAAAAGTACTATATCCCTAACTACATACCATTACTAAGTTTTTGCTGGGAACATTTAAAAAATTAATATTGTTCAAGTTCTAATGCAATTTATTATAAATTTTTTTACAAAAATAATATTTGTTAAAGACTTTTTTTCGTAAGCATAACAATATTTATTTTCTTTTAAATTGGACAAAACAAAATTTAGAATTTATTTAATTTTATATGGAATGATTTACTTAAATTTTTGTACGTTTTTATTTTTGCCTCAAAGATGTTTCAAATAAAGCATCAAGTGATTTGCTTAAAAATATATTAAAAAAAATTTATAAAGTTTTGAAATTTTTAAATAATTGTTTGAGTACTTAAACGATTTGAAGGATTGATATCTCATTTTATTATAAATGAAATACAATTTAAAACTTGATATCTTTAGTGTTATTTTGAAATAGAAAAATAAATTTAATTAAAAAAAATAATAAAAAATTATTTCTTATTTGTAGTAAATATAAAAGGTTTAAATAAAGTTTGAAAGTCATGTTCTTTTGCTTTCTTCATTCAAATAAATTCAAAATTGACTTAGTGCACCAACTATCATTAAAACTTTTTTTTAAATATCACAAAATTTACAAGGTTTTCCGAATTTTTCAAAAATTGTTGGTTTTCGTGTTTGACAACTTTGCTGTTTTTCTTAAATTTTCTTAATTTTACAAGTCATGAAAAGTAATGCAACAAAGCTGTTATTAACTGAAATCAAATAAAAATAAAGTATTTATTTTATTTTTGTAAAAAAAAGATATCGATTTTCGGTACGGTCAGATTATTTCAAAATTTTTGCATCAGTAAGTTTTTGATATTAAAGAATATAATTAGATCTATTTAAAAGATATATATTCTAACTTTTCGTGTTTTTCAGATCATGAATTTTAATTAATTTCATTGAAATGCATTTCTTTTTTTGAAATACTTTAAAGCATAACAATTAAACAAAAACACAAATTAAATTATTAAAACCTATTCAATATTACCTGGAATTTACGAACCATAGATTCATAAAAATTTTTGTTTGTATTTCAAAAACTAAAAAGGTATAATGAAGTTAAATATCCAGTTTTTTGGTAAAACGAAAAAAATTCTATAGCTCAAGAGTTCTTTATAAAAATATTGTTTAAAATTTGATCGCTACTTATCAGTTTAAATATTTTGCCACTAAAATCCTGCCTGGATTCGCGCCCATTTTAATATTATTGCATACAGTCTGGAAGTTCTTGGACATTTTCATTTTATGTAATTACCAAGGCAATCAAAAATATGCAAAATCATATTTTTTCCCAAGCCTCAAAATAACCAAACTTTTAGTTTTTTATCCATTTCAGACAATTTTAGGAATTTTTCATAGATTTATTACTGCACATTTTTGCATATTTTAATCCTAAAAGTATATTTTTGCTTATATTGGGCTTAACAGCATATTTTGTCATATTTTCATAGAAATATTTTAGAAGAATTTAACGGGCATATTTTTTGCATATTTCATACTTAAACGCATAATTTTGCATTTATTACACTAAAGAGAATAATTTTACATATTTTAAAATTTTAATTTTAAAGACAAATTTTGCATATTTTGCCAACAATAGAGTTTTTTCATAATTTGCCATTAGTGAAATTTTCTTTTTACTGTTACATACGATTTTCAAATACGATTTTTCATCCTATAAATTGGTAGAAATTTTCCTGATTTATTTTAAGTGTAAATTTATTTTATTTAATTATAAATTTATTTAGATTTATTTTTAAGTGTAAAAAGAAAATATCTTTTAGAAATTGCTATTAAAAATCAAGTTATTTTTAATATGAATAGTAGATAATTTGAAATTTTTCAAGAAAAAAATAAAAGCATATTTTTTAATTTTAATTTTAACATTTACCGATTTTAAGAGCATTTTTTATGCGCCCAAAACACTTTTTTTAGAGCATATTTTTGTTTGTCCTGGTAATTACACTTAATGACTGGATTTAGTCTTAGTGGTATTAGTATAATGTCTATACTATAAAAATCATATTAACTATTTTTTTATGGTTCTTCTTTCTGTCTTTCCAAAAAAAGGAAACTATGTACTTATTCTGCCTCATTATTAAAGTTATAAATATAAAAAATAACAAAAGTCATTTAGTTAAACACGGGTTGTGTCTTATTACAAATTTAAATTTGTAATTGTCACTCTGCTGACATCACTTTCTATTATTTTTCTCCTCTATTGTTTGATAAATGTCACTGTCATGGAAGTATAATTTTTTTACTTTTTATATTTCTTTAACTTATTAAAGTTTTTGATGAGTTCACGCTATCAGTATGCAAATATTTTTTGAAATGAAAAAATAACATCTCCAGAATACTATTATTATTTTATTAATTTTTAATACGTTTATACGCGCGGTTATTGCAAATAAAAATAACTTTCAAATAAATAACGCACTGTTTATATACAAACTGCATAAAAAAACATATATATTTCCTATATATATTTCCTTATTAGCTGTTATACGGCAAAATTATCATTTCGCAATATTTTTTAATTACAAGTAAAAGGTGTGTATAAACGTAGCAGTTGTTAAAAATGGTTTTAAAGTATGAACATAATTTAAGAAATTCAAATGAAATCACTAAAAGTTTTTGTCATAGTTATATATGTAAATGCTCTTAAATGATTCAATAAAAAAAAGTTCACAAAATTCTCACACATTTACTCGCAGAAACGATTTAAATAAAGAAAATTTAAATATATACAAACACTCGTACTTTTACGCACCATATGTTTGCAGTTACTTTTATTCATATTAATCACACGCAATGTGTTGTAGTGTACGTACGTAATGGATAAATGTTGTTGTTGCAGTGTTGCCAATTTAGCCTTTTTAAGGCAAAATCTCGCCTTTTTATTTTGCTTTTATTCGTTTTAGCTTCTAGATTTTTTTTAACATTTTTTGATTCTTAAAATTATCTTAAAAAGGCCAAAATTTTAGTATTTCAATAAAGAAATTATTCTTTTACCAATTTTATTTTTACAAATTATTTACTTTTACAAAATCGATTATTTATATTTAAAAAAAACTTTAGCCTTAATTATAACAACTCATTATATGCACTTACTTAATTAATTATTTATTATAATTATTTTTTAATACACTACTGACTATAGAAAGTAACTCATATATAAAGATAAATATAATTAAAAAAAATCTTATGAAAGCGCAAAATCACCCAAAAATTTTAAAATTATTAATCTAAAATAAATTGTAATTCAAAAATGACGAATCCCTGCAAAACATTGGGACATTTTTCATATGAAATATAATCCAAATTTGCATGGAAATTTTGTGACCGATTTTTCATTTTCAATAAATATCAAATAATGAGAACAAAAATAATAATATATATTATTTTTTTTCTGGCTTTATTTTTTGGGGCATTTAGCCTTTTCTGACCTTTTACAAATTACAATTTAGCATCTTTTTTCACCTCCTGGCAACACTGGTTGCCGGTTTATTAAAATGATTTAAATATTAATCATACGCATTGTGCACATTTCTCTTTAAATCAAATTAATGTGTTAGTGCGTGAATAACAGAGTAAAATATTTAATTAAAAAAAAAACAAATAAATAATTGGAGAAAAAGATTAAAAAGCAACAAAAAAGAATAAAACTGAATTCAATTAGATCTAGAGTAATTTGAACAGAATTGTGAAGATAAATAAAATCAAATGTATTATTCCATAAATTTTCTGCTTAATACCATTAGAGTTATAAACTTAATCTCAAAATTGTTTATACGGAATCAGAAAATGTGATAAATTGTCTTGAGGACTCATAAACTTTGTTATTAAGAAAACTAAAAGATTCATTCAGTAAAAAAAAAGCTTTTGAAATGTTCAACGTTTTAAAAGCCCATTTTGTGATTAAAAGTAATTTAAGACTTAATTGAAAATATAAAAAAAAAAAACTTTTTTTTTCTCCGATCATAAAGACAAATTTGTTTCAAATGAAAAAATTAACTTTATTCAAATCAATGCATAAATGTTGATTTTATTCACAAATTAGTGAATATATCTCATTTACAAATTACACAAAAATATATAAAATAATAAAATCCTTAAAAATTCTTAAAATTTAAAAAACAAGTTAATGCATTGATTTGAATGAGATATTTTTTATTTTATTTGCAAAAAATTTATTTATATAAACAAATTTTGCCATCGTCGATTTTTTATGATTTTTTGAAAAAAAAGAAAAAAATGGAAGTTTTGTAGCGAATTAAATTTTTCCCACTAAATAGGTTTAACATCTTCGTAACCTTTGAGCGTATTAAAAAATAATGTGAGTATAACTTTAAGTCACTTTTAATCCGAACTTTTTGAACTTGAAGTCAATTTAAATTCGAATTTTTTGATATTTTATTGAACTAAATCAGGCAAGTAATTTTTGAGATATACCTCAATATATGGTGCTACCTCGGTTATTTTACAAGTAGCAATTTATCACGAGAGCCAGAATCAATTAAAAAAATTGACTTATAGGTTTAGTACTTCATAATAACATGTATCTAAATTTATTGGAATATCACATGACGCAAAAAAAGATTTTTTCATTTTGTCAACCTGTGTTATTGATTTGAAAAACTGGTTCTAAAAATATCACCAAACACTTCCTTTGTACTAGTTCTTAGTATGAAACCGTTCTATAGAATGTGTAGAAAACACTTCCACTGGCAGGAAACTTTGCATATATTCTGAAACCAGTTATAGAACCAATACATTTCTGCCTGGGAACTATTTTCAGTATTGATTAGGGATTTTTTTTCGAGAATTTCCTAGAAAAATTTTTTTACACATTCCGGAAAATTTTCATTGAGAACTTTCGATGCCATGTTCATCACAAAAACTACAGTCGTAGCCAGTAACAGTTATTTTGGACAACAGGGATGGAGAATTAAATAAATTTTTTATTTTCCGGCATCCAAAAAATATATATATAAAAATATAAAATATATATATATATATATAAAATCGTTCAAGAGAGGAATATTTAGCAATATTTAGTTAAATATCCTTTGTATTGAATAGCTCGCAAGAACTAATGAGTCATACACTTAACCCGTGCCTTATATATTTCTGATGAAATCGAGTACAAAGCATCCTGTACTACTGTCCATAATTCATCTTTGCTTTCGACTTTAAGAAGTAAAATTGTATACTGGATAATTCTCAATTTCTCAATTAGATTTAGATCCATTGGATAAGAAGGCCCTTCTACGAAGGTAAACTTTTCTACTATAAATCAATCTTTTACCACCCTATAAGTATATTTACTATACTGGCCTAGCATTAGTAAAATTTTGTTAATCAAGGAAAATATGGATCGGCATCTCTTTTCCCATATTGTTGACAATGCACAGTTGTTTCAAAACGCTTTTTTGGAAATAATTCTGTAACTTGTGAACCATTAAAAATATCTCAATAGAATTTTACCTGACAAGAGAAGAGGTGTTATGGAGTTGATATGAAGGTGCACAGATTCCCAGTAGGTCAGAAGGAGAGTGGGTAGACCTCCAAAATTGGTCATCTCGGGTATATTTTTTTGAATCGTTTATGATTTGACCGAAAAAAATTAAATAGAGGTAGTCCTTGTAAATATCCTTTAAATGCTCTTTTAGTTTAATAGATATTTGATTCGCAATAAACTTTCCAATAATTTTTACCCTCGTTTTTTCGGTTTTTTTTTTTTAACTTGACGGTCTCAATATTAATCCAAATTTTTTTTTCTTAAAAATTCATCGGATTTTTTACAAAATTCCAGTAAAAAATTTATACAGTAAAAAATTTATGCAAACAGACATAAAGACTAACAAATGCCCAGTGATGTCAATCTGTATCTCCCAAATTACTGCATCGAATATAAATTTATGGGAAAGTTGTCGAGGAGGACCTAAGCCTTCAGGAAAATCTGTCTGTAGTATACAAGATAAGCTACAGGGTGTCAAAGTTGACCATATCGACTATATAAAAGTTTAAAAAAAATCATAACTTCTACAAATCACGTCCGATTTCAAAGATTTCTGTAAGGTGCTTGGCGAAATAAAGAAAAATTAAGCTAACTGACCTAAGTTATCTCTTACAGTTAAAAAGACATTTATAATTTTTGATTTTTTCTTCGTCTTTAATTCGTTTTTTGGGAATAAGTCCTGAGGTACATATTGAGAGATTTTTTTTTTAATATTCTGTAATCTCTAATACATTAATTATAGTAATACCAACTTTATGATAATGGATTAAAAACTGCACATTTTTGTCAGTTTCATTTCTTAAAAGAAATTTAAAAAAAAAACAATTTTAAGCTAATTTCTGAATAACTCCGAAACAGGTGGGCAGATAAAAAAAATAATGTTAAGATGACTTAAATATAACTTTTGTCTGCATCTTTTAGTGTTCCAATTGTCTAAATCGGCCAACCCACTCTGGAGTTATGGTAAAATAAACTCGCATTTTTAAGAGGGATATATTAGACATGCTCATAAAAAGACATCACAACCTTATGGCAAAAAACAGAAAACAGATTCGTGTTTAATAGGCCGAAATTCATATTTTTTTTAAAGAGGACGAAAAAAATTTTTTTTCTTTAAATTTTCTTCTGAAATATTATAAGTATTAATACGTACACGCATTACTTAACGAAAATTAAAAAAAAAACAAGAGATTTATAAAATCAATTTAAATAAAATTGGTAGTAATATCCTTTACTTAGCTTATTGTTATATTAAATACGTGAATCTTTGTTGGTATGTATTTGCATGACAGACTATATTAAAATGTTTATCTGTTTTTGTTAGATTATTATACTTTTTATTTAATACAATACGGTCTTCAGGGCAAGCACATACTTAGAAACATACGCACTGAAGAAGAAAAAAAAGAAAGCTTTTACACACATGACTTAACTGTATATACAACAAAAAACACACGTTTATTCTTATACTTACACTCAAACACAAAAAGCAGCCTGTAAATATGCAATAATAAAATATAACATTCTTTGTTATTACCTTATGTATGTATGGATATGTTTTTAAGCCTGGGTGTAATAAAAAACCTTAATAACATACTCTCACAACACTTAGGCTGCCTAATAATACGTAATATTATAGAGAAAAACATTTTCTTCTAAAATATCAACTTTATTTTCAATTCTGAGTAAAATGTTTTTTTTTACAGTATGATGCAACATCAATATCATCATTAGGATTCTATAAGTATTATTTCTTAACAAACATTTATAGACATAAAAATACACAGGTATAAAATTTGCTTGTTTTAATTATATACGTAAATGCTTATCTAACTGATTTTGATACGAATTAAATTAATGTTCATAATAAAACAGAAATACCATTAAAAATGATTTTAGCAAAACGGCTTTGGAAATTAAATAAGAATTAAGTTTACTTCTATATAAATTAAAATCTATTCAAAATTTTTTACAAAAAGTGCCAACAACACAGAAAAATTTTTCCCCTAATTTTTTCATAAAAATATAATATTTATCCTGGATATTATTAAATTATGCATAATGAAAATTTTACGTATTTTGAGACAATTTTATTTGGAAACTAAATAAAAATATTTACATATAAATTATAATTATCAACGACAAATGTCTAAAAATTGTAATTTTTCAAGTAAAATCTTAAGAAGAAGATTAATTGAAAACATGTTTAATTTCGAAAAAAATCATTAAAAATTTTGAATTATGCTCAAAAAATAGCATTTTTTGGTAAGTTCCTGGATAAATTCTGTTATTATTTTGTTCATTTCTTCTTTTTAAGATTTTTTGGAAAGTAGTAGAATCAAGCTTTTTATCCTTATACATTTATCTATGTTCGAATATTGAAAGAAAATATCTAAACATCATTTAAAAAAATAAAAATTTTCAAGTTGTAATGCAATTTCCCAGCAAACTTTGCTTTCCTGGTAAGCTAGCAGGTATAATTGGAAACAAAAATAAACTACTTATTTTTTGCCTGAATAACTAGTTATTTTTGTTCGACTTGTCCACAAATTCATGTAGTTATTTTTTGACTCTAGGGGTACTCAAAAAACGAAAAAATTTGCTGTCAGTGTGACTCGAACTTGGACACATACTAACCATTCATTTTTATTGACTAACGTCTTACTCAGTACACCATCTCGCACATAGCATCCTAAGCGACAAAAACTCTATTTAGTTTAAAATATCTTTTTAGACATTTTGTAATAAAAAACTAACAGCTTCAGAATGGGGATTGAACCAACAACCTTCTGGTTGTTAATCCGGCGCTCTAGCCAACTCATCCACGTGATTGCAGTATTACTGCGCTATTATACTATTGAGTTCTTATTAATGTAATATAGAGTAGGCAAATAATAATGGCGTCTCATTACCAAGAAACTACTTTAATAAGTAGTTGTTATTACCGAAAACCAAAAAGTTTTTGCTGGGTTATTACAAATTTTTCTACAAAAAGCTTTGCAACGATGTAATATTTTTTGAAGACTTTTTTGGAAGCATAACAGGATTTATTTTCTTTTAAATTTGACAAAAATTTTAGAACTTATTCGATTTTATATGGAATGATTTACTAAAATTTTTATACGACTTTATGTTTCAAATAAAGCATAAAGTGATTTGCTTAAAAATATATAAAAAATAACTTGATAAGCAGAAAAAATAAAAATCGATTTCATTTACGAAATTGCGTATATCAATTAAAATTTTGTTTGATTTTGCTCCAACCATCAATATGATAACTTTAATTAAGTGAAAATAATTAATTTCTTGTATAAAATTCAATTAATTGTTTGATCAAATCAATAATATTTATGGTTGAAATTTTTTTTTAATTAATCCAGACCACTACTTAAAATTCAAAATACAATAAAAAATTTTTATCTTGGAATTAAAATGTTTATTGCTGAACTATATGTATTAATCAATGTATTGCAAAATTATATAAATATATAATTTAAATACAAAACTAAGAAATATGAGGAACCCAACAAATTTAAATAATCAAGAAAGTAAATTTTGGTCTTCAGCTCATTATCCTCAAATGGAAGGGAACATCAAGAAAGAATCCAATAAGACAAAGGGGTAGTGTGCATAACAATAAAAAAGCGAAAATATATATTTCTTTTTAACAAATCCTCAAAAATAGCAAAAATTTATTCACCTTTAATTTATCCAAATAGTAGCCGGGTACACTACATAGCTTTGATAGTTTACTGATAACTTCCTGTACACAATGGCCGCATCATTTACAATAACACTAAAATGATTAACAAATATATCAAACATATATAAACCTATACTCAACAAATAATTCACAAAAATTCGCATATTTAAGACCATTTTGCGGTATTAATTACAAGAGAGCCATAAAGATCAACGAAATATGATATACATTTATTGCTGGTATATAAGATTTTCTCAAAACAGTTTTATTTTTCCTTTAAATTTTATGAAGAGCTGTCAATTATTGTAAATTAAAAATTATTACCAATTAAAAAGTTAATTTAAATAATTATTAATATAATTAAATTTTAATGCAAAATTAAATAACAAATTAATTGAAACAAATTTTTAAATACTTTTTTTTTCTGTGTGTAAAGTTTTGAAATTTTTCAATAATTGTTTGAGTATTTAAACGATTTGAAAGACCGATGTCTCAGCTTAAAAGCTACATTCCTTTGCTTTCTTCATTCGATTAAATTTAAAATTGACTTAAAATTTAGGTAGCTGCTAGATTTTTACTGCACTAACTATTATCAAAATATGTTTCTGTTTTTCGAAATATCTCAAAATATATAGGGTATTTCGAATTTTTGTACATAATATTTTATTTGTTAGTTTTTCGCATTTGAAAACTTTGTTGTTTTTCTTACAATTTCTTACTTTTTACAACTAATGAGAAATAATGGAGCAAAGCTTTTATTGCTGAAATCAAATAAAAAAACATAGAATTTCGGAACGGATCCCTTTATCAGATTAGTTTCAAATTTTGCATTAATAAGTTTTTAATATTAAGGAATATAATCAGATATAGATATTATACTATTTTCGCACCTTCATCTTTCTGGAATATAATTTGTACCATTTTAGATGAAGAGTTTTGCGTAGATTTTATTTTTAGTTATAGATTTCAAAAACAATAGAACCGTGTTTAAAATTTTTACACAGATTAAAATAAAAAATAACTTTTAATGGAATGCATATTTTATAAAAGGTAAGACTGATATCTTGTTTATTGGATTTTTACAATTTTATTTGCAGACATCTGGAGATGTATGTAGAGGATAATTAAACATTGTCTCTACGCCGGATAGACGTAATTATATTGCAAAAATTATGTAAAATAACACGACAAACTCACTACTCACTACTACCATCGTAATACATATTTTTTTTAATGTTCAGCATGATTATTTAATCAGCATCAGAATTATTAATAAAAATTACTTGCTATCTACACATATTTTGTACAAAAAATTTTATTTTTATATCCTTCACAAAAATGAGGGGTATATACACTGCCTGCCACTTGAATAAGGAATCACATTTTTTTAACTTTAATTAACTATATCTCCTAAAGTAAAGTTCAGAAAAAAATAATTTTTTGTGCAAACAAATTTCAAAATGTTGGCTTTAGTTTTCTGAAGAAATAAAAAATATACATATTTTGTTATACTAAAATTATCCATTTATTTAAAGACATGTATTTCTGTGGTACTATTTCGTGTGTCACTTGAATAAGGAATTCTTTTAATATTAATCAGGAAGGCTATGATTTGAATTTCTTTCAATATAAACGACTGGAGAATTTTTAATTTGATAGTTTTTAAATAGTTTTTATTCGAAATGGGACGTGGTAAGGCTCTTAATAACTCTGAAAAAGAAAAATTCTGATTTTGAAATCTCAGGGTCAGAATCCGGTCCAAATAGCCAAAAACATTAATAGAGGAAAGACAGTTGTATACAATTATTTAAATAACGTGGAAAGATATGAAAAAACATGAAAGGGCGGAAGAAAATGGCAACAACTCCAAAAGAAAGACGAAAAATTCTTAGAATTGTAACAAATTCTGCCATGTCGGTATCAAAAATACGTGTAAAAAGTGAAGGCAGTGCCAGTCTAAGAGCAGTGCACCGTATTTTAAAGTCGTGCCCATACATAATCCGACGAAAACTGCAAAAAAAAATCCACCACTTAATGAAAAACGCAAATCACAACGTCCACAGTTTGCCAAAAATACAATGACACGGTCCGACAAATGGTTTAAAGTTGTATTTTCCGATCAAAAAAAGTTTAATATCGATGGTCCCGATGGGTATAACTATTACTTCCATGACCTAAATAAGGAATAATTGGTTTTTGTATCCAACAAAATTACTGCAACGACTTACAAAAACATTCTGAAGAAAGCATTTCCAAAATTTAATGATTTCTTTGGACCCATACCTTGGACATACCAACACGATAACACTCCGATTCATACCGCCAGAGCAGTAAAATAATGAATTAATCAATAAGGTGTTCAACTTTTGGATTGGCCCCCATATTCACCAGATCTGAATCCAATGAAAAATGTCTGAGGTTGGCTTGCAAGAAAAGTTTATGAAGGAGGAAAACAATTTGAGACGATAGAATCCTTAAAGGATGCAATAACGGAAGCATGAAATTCAATTTCACTAAATTACTTAGAGTCATTATACAAGTCGCTGTCAAATCGCATTTTTGAGGTTATTTCTAAAAATGGTGGCAGTACTCATTACTAATTGAATGCTAGAAGATAATAACTTTCATTTTTATAGCCTAAAATTTAAAAAAAATTACAGTTTGCTTAGTTTTAAAATATTCCTTATTCCTTATTCAATAATTTTAGTATAACAAAATATGTATATTTTTTATTTCTTCAGGAAACTAAAGCCAAGACTTTGAAATTTGATTGCGCAAAAAATTATTTTTTTCTGAACTTTAGTTTTGAAGATATACTTAATTAAATTTAAAAAAATGTGATTCCTTATTCAAGTGGCAGGCAGTGTATAAGTTTGTTATTTTATGCGAATGTCTTTAAATATATATCCAGGGCCTCAAATTTAAAAAAGTTTTGTAATTGTTGTATTAAAAATAACTTTTGAAAATATATATCTGCGTGTTCTCAGTACGTCTGGATAGCTGCCCATCTGTGTGTTGAAATGGATTTTTTTAAGCCCATAGTCCATTAAATACATTTCTCTTTCAACACTTAATTAACATATAGTCCTAAAAATCTTGGTATTGAAATCCAGCGATATCCTTTTAGGAATGGTGGAGTTACAAATAATTTTCTGAGCAGCTTTAAAAAATGTTTCCAATTTTTCTTTGCCCAAATTTAATAAATATTTTCTATATTACATACAATAATATATAAATGTTTTTCTATTGAAAAGTTATGAGATTGAATAGTTTAGAGGAAGTTTACTAGACTACAAACCGTTAACCCTGAGTTTTTATCGCCGGTATACCTTATAAATTTATGTTTTTCTAAAAAAAAAAAATGATAAAAATATTATTTTTTTGTTTACTTTTCAGCCAGTTATTTCAAATTTGTTCTTTTGTAAATAAATAAAAAAGCATTACCACAAAAATAAAAAATTTTAGGAATAATTTTTTATTATGTGTAATTTATATATTGCATATAACCACTTTTTGCATATATGGTATTATTTGGACTTGAAAAAACTCACATCTGCGTTTTTGCTAAAGTATCTAGTGTTACAGCAATTATTGAGTATTTAAAAGTATCCATTTAATAAATAATTTTGAACTAAAAATATCTTTTTTATTTAATGGTTTAAAAATATTATATTTGCCTTGAAGGATTGCAGGAAACTTTCTCTATAAAATATGATAACTTTAATGTTACCTTTATATCGATATATTTCTGAGATAATAGTACTTTTAAGAACAAACTCAAATAACTAACTATCAGTTGCAATTTAATAGATCAATAAATTGGTTTATTTCGAATATAATTTAATAGATATTTGGAAAGCACTCTCAAATAATATATATGCCATTCCGATCAGTTTACAAATAAAAGATATATAAATGTTTACATCACGTAACTTTGTATCTTTATATCTCTTAAATTAAAAGTTGCCTGGCTAAAATGTATATTATCACTAGCCTTAGAACAAAAACCTCTACTAAAAGTAAGAACATTTTTCAAGATTGGATATATAAATACGTATAATTTTTATAACTTTTAATAATTTTCTCAATGTACCTGAAAATAAAAAAAAAGTAAACAAAAAAGTCGGATTTTTCTTAAATTTGTACGGTAGCACGATTTGAGAGAATAAAATTAAAGATCAGATGGTTATCATGGCGACAAAATGGGAGAGCGGCGCTATCTTGTTATTTTTATATCGCGAATTTTCATCATTATAAAAATTAATTTGAGAAGAATTTCTAGGCATATAAAACAAGTCCAACTCTTTTGATTACTCTCTTAGCACGTTTAAATAAGTTCAGCAGAAAATTCTACTAATACATACAAAGAGTTCGATTTTTTTGACAGCTAAGTTACGTTTTTTAAAGCAAATTGGACTTCTAGTTGTTTTTTATGTTTCTAGACACGTTTTTATGTGTCTTACTATCTTTATTGCTTATTGAAAAAGCTTAAAATAAATAATACCTTTTTTTTATAAAAAACACATCAACACGTCTTTAGATATTCTTGTCAAACTATTTTTTTTTTTTTTTTAGTAATTAAAATTTTTGCATATTTTTTTAGGAAAGACCGGTCTGATAATTTCCATATAAATTTGTACAAAAAATTCGCAATGCGGCTCTGTTTAAAAATAAATTTTATTTTAAATTCTTTTAGAATTTTTTGTTGCTTTTATTTCCTTACAAAATAAAAAATTACCATATTTTTAAAAATTTATATGAATTTCGTAAACAAAATTCAAAAATGTTTAAAATAAAAAAGGAAATGATAAGAAAATAAAATAAATAAAATTTTTGTTTATTTTTCGTTGCCGTCAAAGTTTTTATTTAATTTAATAATGCGGTCTAATTAAAGAAATCCGGACTTGTTGTATTCATACATTTAACGATTTATAGTCTAGAACACTTCCTCTAGACTATTCAATCTCACAACTTTCAAACAGAAAAAATATTTATATGTAATTGTATGTGAAATAGAAAATATTATTAAATTTAGGCAAAAAAAAATTGGCAAAATTTTTTGAGGATGTTCTGGAAAATTGTTTATAACTCTGCTATTCCTAAACAGATTTCGCTGAATTCCAATACCAATCCAATTTTCGAGATTATGTGATACATATGTGTTGTATTTAGTGGACTATGGGCTTCAAAAAATCCATTTCAACATACAGACGGACAGACAGACATATATTCTCACAAGTTATTTCTTATCACAACAATCACGAATATTTTTCAATTTAAGGCTCTTAAAGACTTTCATATAAAATGACAAACTTATTTATTTGAAGGGTATAAAAATTATAAATCAATTTTGTCAAAAATCCATTTCATACATACAGATGCACAGACAGACAGACAGACATATATTCTCAAAAGTTTTTTTTAATCATAACAATCATGAATATTTTTTCAATTTGAGGCCCTATATATATATTTAAAGACTTTCATATAAAATGACAAACTTATATATACAATTCATTTTATGTGAAGGATATAAAAATATAATAAAAACTTAATAACAATGAAAATAAAAATACTTATAGAAATACTTAATGTCGAAATCAATACATACTTAAAACAAAACAACAGCAACAAATAAACGTAATAGAAAACAAAAACAACAATTTATCTTATTTCTTGAAATTTAATATTTTTTTTTTTTTCAAATTACTTCACTTTAATTTGCCACATGTGTATCGTTGGTATTTGTCTGGTTTTATGCTCAAGTATCTATTAAAATGGAAATCGCTTGGATTTCCATATGCTCACTTATTTATACATATATATACATAAATAATTGACTTGATGGTATTCCATCATCCGCAAAAAAAAAACAAGTAAAAAAGCAAAAGAAGCAACAAAAAAAGTTTTATTTTCCAACAATTTAAACTAAACTATAAAATTCCTTTCATTGAAGAAGCTTTTAGTTTTAGTATATTCATTTAGGTTAACATTTAGGCAAAAAGGATCAAGGAATTTATTTAAGAAAAAAGTTGATTTTGTTATATTTTGTTTCACAAATCTATTAAAATATTAATACCCTTTTCTTGTGATGTTGGTTACATTAGAGACAGGCATATGATATGTAAAAATGGAAAAATATATCTCTTTATTTTTGGTATGAATATTTAATTAATTTTAGTCAATATGTGTATTGAGAGCATTTCATTTTTGTAAATCAAACTTATATATACATTAGACTGCACCATAATTTACCGACTTTTGAAATTTGACCTTAGAATCGTTTATTGAGTTGCAAAACAATATTCTGTGAAATATTATCATACGACCTTAAGTTTGTAGGGCGCGTTTATTGGGGAATATATGAATTTCTACATATTAAAGAAACGTAATCTACACATAATTGTGTAGCAAAAAAAAAACTCGGTTAAAAAATTTTTAAATTATTACTAAATATTTTTTTTTTTTTTTTTTTTTTGAAACTAAAAATCGCAAAAAATACCTTTTTTCCCAAGCACGCAAAATTCAAATCGCAGGTATGGCTTAGTCATACAAGGTATTGACCTATTTATTTATTTATTTTTTTTTTTTAATTTTACTTCCCTTAGTCTTGTCTATAAACTTGCATAACTTTATTAGAACTTTTTTGAAATTTTGTAAACAATATTTTTAAAAGATTAAAATTGAAAAGGGGTTTGAATTATTCCGGAGTATCAAAAACTCATTTTTCAGCAATTACAGTTAAAATTTAATTAAAAAAAGCATTTCATTTAAATATTTCTAAAAAAAAATAAACATTTGTTTGTACACTAATTACAGAAGTGGTCTGTGGAATTCGTAATATCTTTAACATTTTTTAAACGATTTTTTCTTTTTATATCTTGTTTGATAGATAATTATATGTAAATTACGATTTAATAGTTAAATAGTTAAATTTTCCTAAAAACTGTATAAAAGTGAGATTTTCTCCATATAAACGCATTATACAAATTTCAGGTCCGATGGGGCATGGATTAGCGATATCCAATATCACTAATATTTTACAAAATATCTCTCTACAGTTCAATAAATAATTCTAGGGAGAGTTAAGGTCGAAATTAAAAAATTGGTATATTTTGGTGTAGAATTTTTGAAAAGAGTAAAAAGGGAGATTTCAAAAAAAAAAATGTCGCCAAAAAAGGCGTTTTAAAAAAAGGGCCTACTGCTTCAGCATTAAAAAAAAAGCTCATTAAAATGTTTTTATTTGATAAAAACAAACAAGTGAGAATGTTAAGGAAAAAACTCTACATACATCCTACTATTTTCAACTTCTAGAGAACTACTGATAATATTAAAAATAATTTTGATGTCAATGTTTACAACATTAATAGTTAAGAATGTTGGAATGTTGGGGATAAACATAGAAATCGCTGGGAAAAAAGTCTACATACAGCATTGGCAACTCTTAAAATTAATAAGAAAATTAAGAAGATAAAGAGATTTTTCTCAAACATTACAATCTTTTAAATTCAGAAAGCGATTTGTAAAATACGGTTTGACTTTAAAAATGGTAAATAGAAGAGAAATACAATAATCAGTTAATCTTCGAAAAGAAAACAAATCTTGCGGGGAAATTTCTAAAATAGTAAAATTAAGTCGCTCTACAGTGCAAACTATTGTCAAGAACCAATAAAACACCAACAGTACCGAAAACAAGCCACGATCTGGAAGACTGAAGAAGCTTTCAAGACTCGATGTCAGTAGTGTCCTTAAAGAAGTTCAAAAAGATCCAAAAATAAGTGCCCCAAAATTAGCCGAATACCTTGCAAGATTTTCGAATATTACTGTTTCATCAAGAACAGTAATAAACGTTTTCCATGATAGCGGTTTTAAAAGTAGAACAGCACGCAAAAAGCCATTTATTTCAGCCAAAAATCTTCAACTTCGCCTGGACTTTGCTAAGGTACATTTACAGAAAGGAATGGATTTTTGGAAGAAAGTTATATTTACCGTGAAAGTAAGTATAATATTTTTGGGAATGATGGCCGAAACAAGGTTTGGAGAAAACCGAACACAGCTCTTGATCCCAAAATTATTATACCTACTGCGAAACATGGTGGGAGCAGTGTTATGGTGTGGGGAGCTATGGCGGCATCTGGAGTTGGTCGATTGGTTTTTGTTGAAGACGTTATGGACAGATATCAGTATAAGACAATATTGTGGAAAGCTTGGGCGTGGGACGCCAATTAATTTTCCAACAAGATAACGATCCCAAGCAGACAGCGCATATTGTTCGAGACTGACTTCTTTATCATGCACCAAGACAGCTCAATACACCTCCCCAGTCACCAGACCTCAATCCAATTGAGTATATTTGGAACGTTTTGGAAAAATTTGATATCAGAAATCGTGAAACCCTAAAAACTGCCCTAACTCTAACAGTATTACGGAGAATTTGGTGATGTCTATGGCAAATCGTCTTCAGGCGGTTATTGAAGCCCAAGGTGGTCCTACAAAATATTCAAAATATATTGTTTTCTTTTATTTATTTAAAAAAAATTAAATATTGTATTCGATTTGTTAAGACTGTATGTAGCTTTTTTTTCTCATGAATTTTTATTGTTTTTGTTATTTCTGTTATTGTTATGTTTTTGAATTAGCTTTTTATTTTGTGAATAAACTTTGTTTTTGGTACTTTAAATATTAATACAAACGCCTTATTAATTCGCCTTACGAATATCTTAAAAACAGAGTTTTTTCCATAATGTATATACTCATCATCTGCAACTTTTTAAAATTTTGCCTAATATGAGAGGTGGGCGGTAAATTTGGCGGACCATGTCCAATTTTTGTTTTCGATTTAACATTAATACTTGAACTATTTATACAAAATTTCGTTGATGTTTCATTTTATATGGGAGGTGGGCTGTACAATGGGCGAACCATACTAATTTTTGGTTTCCTAGTTTATATCGATCCTTTCGTTGTTGTACATGCTTTTGTTTAAGAGATATCAGCAGAATAGTATGAACTGAAGTTACAACTAGAGAATGCATCTCGGGATTCCCGGCGAATTTGCAATTTTTCATGTACCGCTTTCCGTGGGAATTTAGTCCGGGATTCCACAGTGAGCCAGAATCGAAATTTTTTGGAAATAACTCTGTAACTTCTGATCAGCAAACAAAAAATGATATTGGCTTGAATCTTTTTACAAAAAATCGGAAATTATATATGCTAAAGGATAAGCTTAATTTGGAATACATATTTTTAAAATTTCTTTCGCTATTTTGAAATAAACCAAACAAAAGGCCCAATTTGGGGTTTTTGGAGAAAATACAAATTTTTTAATTGTAATAACATATTTGTTTATAAAGATATCTTAATGAAATTTGCAAGAAATGTGGATCTTATTAATATAAATAAAAGCACGTTAACCGAATTTCAATCAGGGGTAGAGTTTTCCTAAATTCCCAAAAAAAACTAATCAAAATTCCCAAAAATGAGACTTTTTACATTTATGGATATAGAATCCACATTTTTCCGAAGGCCTGTAGATTTTGATTTAAAACTTTTAACAACATATTGAGGATTTTTAAAATATATTCCGCTTGTCGATTCGTGCTTTGGGATTTGAGAAAAAATGGTCTAAAATCAAAACTTTCATATAAAATGGGTCGAATTCGGGAGGGTATTTACCATTACCAATTGAGTTATTGGGCTTGTTTTTTATCCTAAAGTCATCTCTGTGAAGTTACCTTTCAGAAAAGTGTAAAATTGTTATATGTTGCTAAAGAAAATTTTATTTTAGATAAAAAAGAGTGTAGATACTTTTTCGGCTAAAAAAACACAAAAAGTTGTCTTTTTTGGAATTTTCAAATTCAAAATCGTTTTTTTTTTGGATAGATAATTTTGTTCTTTAACTAGGTAGGAAAAAAACTAATACAATCGGTCGGAAATACTAGGATATATATGAAAAAAAAATGGACCAAGAACATACAAAATTATGGTGCTCAAAAATTCAAACGCAAATAACTTGAAAACTATAAGAGATAAATAGGACATGTAAGCACGTTTTTTATAGGCCTTACAGGGCCTACAACAATATATAAAAATATTTGAAATCGGACGTGAAACAAAAATTTGGCAAGCGATTAAAAATTTTTTATGTCAGAGGTACCTAACTTTGAGCCCCCTTAGCTCCGCCTCTGAGGGGTTTGTTGTGCCCCCCTTCCAAACTTAACATTGTACACTCCTCCGCTACGTCTATGCCACGAAAATCCAACCAGCCGATCAGAAGTTACAGATTTATTTCCAAAAAATTTCGATTCTGCCCCACTGTGGATTCCCGGGAATTTTAAAAGCATTTAAATAGAAAAGAAACTGCGTAAATTTTAACAAAAACTTTTAAATTTTAGTCATTTTTAAAAGAAAATTAAGCTAAAAATTTAGATTGTCACTATATCTTTAAAAACATTTCATCAGCAAATTTGCAATTACAATTTATTAGATGATTTATATGGAATGAATCTATGGAACGAATTTAATTAAACATCTTATTAAAATGTCAACACCAGTAAGTGGGAAAGTACAACTGATTTAAAGAATCTTGTAGGCATTTTAAATATACGTTATTAATTTGTCAGTGATATGGAAAACATTAAGGACAAAATTCTTGGTTGGCTTTCGATTTCATACAATTTCTTATTTCCATTTTTTTAGTTATAATAAAAATTACGAAAAAAAAAAAAAATAAAGGATAATAGCATCTAAGGCTTTCGGATAAAATTTCATAAAAATATAAAAAATCATCGTAGGAAATTAAATATAATATACACATGTGATATAATCTTTAATAATTTCAGGCATGTTTAAATGTACGATACCCTTTGGTTGTATTTTCATACAATGTTGGATCATCCTTTTGAAGTTATAAACAATGTCATAGCGATCCCGATGGCTTTCGAAAAAGGCGATCATCAGCAAATACTTTTAAAATTATTAAATTTTAAATTTTTTAGTGAATTTTTAATAAATTTAATTTTCAAATATATTTTCGAAAATTTTTGAATAATATCAATAAATGAGTAAATATTTTATTATGTTATTCCTAATATATCTATTTTCTATCGCAAATATGTCATTGCTATATAGTACATACCTTTTAAATAAGAATAACAAAATTGCTTAATATTGTGCCGATATCCGAAATATAATATTCCAGAATTCATTCGAGTTTACTAATCAATAGTTTAAGCAATGGATCAAATTTCCCTGTCTTAGGACATTTACAATCCAGTTTTAAATCTGCCATAGCTGTTACTTGTGAATAAAATAAAAAATGAAAATATTTTTTTTTTTTTATTTCTATTTCTTATTTCTAATTTAAAATACTTGTTAATCAATAAGAGGGCGGATCAATAAGTCCGTGACTTTTCGAACTTCCCTTGTAGTTATATAAAATGCAATACTATTCCCATCAAGTACCACCTGTTAGTAGACCAGTGTCAAATTTTGAGCAAGTGTCGTCATTTACTTTGCGTTTAACAGCTGTTCAAAGCATACAACCTCGTGTATTTTTCTAAAAATGGAAAAAAGTGAATAAAACCTCCATTTCTACTAAATCAATTGAGTTTTTACATAATTTTAAATCTGATTAAACAAAATAAAATAAAAAGGAAAATATTTAAAATATATATTCTGTACAAGAAGATAACCAATTCTTTTATACACTGGTGCATATTCCTATAAATGCACATCAAATTTTTTAATTAACCTAACCTAAAAATGGTGCTAAAAAATAATTAAGGTGCTACAAATTAATTTTTCGAATTATTTATTGACTTCATCTAAAAAATTAATAACAAAAAACCTAAAATGTACATTAAAATTTTTTTCATTGTAATTTTAGTAGTTTAATACCATTTTTTATGGCATTTTTCTATAAACACACCTAAACTAATGCACCAGTTTAGCATTATTAATAATGTGTTGATGAACCTTTGTTTTGGATATCTGCAAAAATTCGGTCTAGGATTGATTCGGCTAATTTTTTAAGAAAACTATTGTCAATTTCTTCCCAAGCTTGCTTAATTTTTAGTTTTAACTCCATTATTGTCAATATGATTTCAGTCTGTGCATTTCTTGCGTAAACTTTAAGGGCCATGTACCCCCACAGATTCTCTATTGGATCTAAATCCGGAATACTATGAATACTATGATCACATTACACCATGATTTCGATTGCTCCGAGACATGGATTACAGCGTTATACTCTTGGGATCCATTATACTCCATTTTTCATCCATTTCTTCATCCATAAATGAGAGAAGAGCAAAAGTTTGTTATAAATTGTACTGTTCACTTTAGTTGGAACAAAACATATTTTTGATTTTTCTGCAGCCCAAAACATAACACTACCTCCACCGAAATTGCGTTTCGACATACGAATTTCGTTCGATCTCAAATCATGCCAATGGCAAGAATATGAATCGGAACCGTCCAAATTAAATTTCTTTTCATCAAAAAAGGTTACTTTACTCCACTCATCTGTCCATTTCATATATTTGCGCGCAAATTTTAAACGATTTTCCTTATGATGCTGTTTTAAAATTGACTTACATTTTGGTTTCTTCCATTTTATATTACCATCTGTTAGCAAAATGTGTGCAACATGTTTGAAAGTGACAGGAAAGTCAAGTTTATTTTTTTATTTGTGTAGCAGTTAATTTATTGTGGATGGTTTTTTCTTTTATTTCACTAATTTTCAATTACCTTTTGTTGGTTTCCGCACTCAGTATTTCTCCCCTTTCTTAAGAAAGTCTCGAATAACACCTTTCGAACGGTTAATTTTTCATCCAATTTTCTTGTTAGATCACGTTAGATCTTGGTCACGAAAAAATTGAATTTGAATTTTTTCCTGGTCTGTAAGAAAAGTTCTTTTGGGCATCCTTTAAACTGATAAAATTTCCCAATTAAAACCAAAATATTTCCAGTAAACAGAGATGTTGTCATTAGAAACTTACCTGTTAACATTTTTTATTATTATTATTTTTTTTTTTTTTTTTGCAATAACTTTGCTAGCAGGCCTTACCACGAACAATTAATTCGTCTTACCTCCACCGAAGCTGGGCACAGACAGATAAAGTTACTTAACGTAATGTCTACACTAGAAAAATTTTTATCAAGACAAACGTCAAAATTAGTGCGAATTTGTTCAAGTTAACCTCAGTTAAACAGCTGATTACTATTTTTGGGTGTTACAGCTGTCAAACTGCATACATAAAAAAATATTAATGGATACGCTTTATTGTTGTTTTTGTTCAACTGTTTCCACCTTGCATAAATTTTCGTTGATTTTGACGTTTGTCTTGATAAAAAATTGCCTAATGTAGACACTATGTTACATTGCCTCCTTTTATACTAAATTTTTTTGACATATTCTTAGTTGCTAAAAATAGTAATATACACACGAGATGTTTATTATATTATATTATTATAAATGATCTAAAATTATTATCTTAATGGCACCCAAATAGCGCTTCTTATTAGAATTCCATTAAATTTAAAATAAACAAAAGTAGTTAAAAGTAAAATTGGGATAATTCGATTCTTTTTTATATTAAATGAAATAATAAAAGTGTACAACAGGAAATTAAAATAAACAGATTTAAAATTGTTTTGTAAGATAAAAACGAGGGACGATATGTATTTACTATAATTTGAAGAAATTACTTATGAAGTTGTAATTAGTTTTATTTGTTGAAAATTTATTTATTTATTGTTTTGACAACAAAATCTTTGCAGGTCTTTTCTCTTAAAATTATTTGTAAATAAAAGTACAAATATAATTAAATGCAAAATTCTACAACATTTTCATTTAAATTATATTTTTCAGTTTTTACTAGAAAAAAAACAAAATTACTGATAATATAAATTTTAACCAAAAATATTTTTTTATCATAGTTTGTTTTTTGAACAACTTGTACATATATAAATATATATATATATATATATATATATATATATATATATATATATATGTATATATATATATATATATATATATTTATTTATTTATTTATTTATATATATATTTGTAGAACAACTATAGTTTCATATATTTTTAATTTAACGGAAAATTTTTTAATAAACCACAATCAGTTAATGTAAAACTTTTTTGAGTGTATACTTCAATATAATAATGTTTCAAATATGAAAGCTTATGCATGGAGTTTTCTAATAAAAATAACTTAATTTAAAATGTTTCATTGAAATCATTTCATATCATGTAATTTATAAAAATGCATTTTTATAAATAATAATTCCGTTGTTAGTAATATACTTCTTTGTATGTTAGATAAATTTTTGCGTTATTAAATAAGTCTGATTAAAAACATAATTTTATATAATAGACCAACTCGCATATAATAACATTTAAAAATACTTTATGGAATTATTTTCAAATATGTAATAATGTAATAATGAAAAAAGTTGTAAGAAGTGGTGAATTAATGTAAAAGGAATTCTGTTTTGGGTGAATTAAATGAATATTCAAAAATTCAATTCATTTTTTTAGAAACTAAACTTCCGTACTTTTGTACGAGGTCTTAACTTAGGCTCTAGATCTTCCAAATCCCCGTCAAATAAATTTAAAAGATTGTTTTTCATAAACGTTACCTTTAGCTTTAATTACTAACAGTTTCTGTTAATTTATAAATGTTCCGGGTGTTTTTTTTATTAAATTACTATGTTGTGAAACAATTGAGGTCGAAACTACATAGTTCCTCGTCATTTAGCACATAGTGTTAAAAAAAAATAGCCATTTAGTTACATTTTAAAAAAGGGGGCAAAAAAGTGGCCAGATGGTTGAAAAATGGGCAATTGACTACTAAAATCACCCAACAGTAACTCTGTGTTTATAACCCCAAAATACTATATACATTATTTTAAAATTTTTATTTAAATATTTCCTAAAATGAATTTAAGTAAGAAGAATTTGCAAATCAAGATTTTATACAAAATTTAAATTGTTTTCTGTAACAACAAGCAAAGTAAATAATAGGGTCGTATACTTATTGTTAATATTACTCATACGCTTAAATAACATTTTGATTATGAATTAATAACTACTAAATTAAAGAAAAATCCAATTTGTCATCGGATTATCTTCAAATTAAGCAGAAACATATGCTGTGGGGAAAGATGAACTCTTCCATTTTTCTTTTTAAAATTCAAAAACTTTTTTTAATTACAAAAAATGCCGAATGTTCAAGTATCTAGATTTAAATAGTCATAATTTTTTAAGTTGCAATCCGATTTCATTGAAATGAAAACGAAATGAGAAGACGATTTCGTCCTCTTTAAATCTTGTAATTAAAAATAATACTTTTAAAAAAAGTGCATATTTCAGATGAGTTATACTAAAATTATGCATTTATTTAAAGACATGTATTTCTGTGGTACTATTTCGTGTGTCACTTGAATAAGGAATTCTTTTAATATTAACCAGGAATGTTATGATTTGAATTTCTTTCAATATAAACGGCTAGAAAATTTTTAATTTGAGAGTTTTTAAATAGTTTATATTCAAAATGGGACGTGGTAAGGCTCTTAATAACTCTGAAAAAGAAAAAAATTCTGATTTTGAAATCTCAAGGTCAAAATCCGGTCCAAATAGCCAAAAACATTTATAGAGGAAAGACAGATGTGTACAATTATTTAAATAACATGGAAAGATGTGGAAAAAACATGAAAGGGCGGAAGAAAATGGCAACAACTCCAAAAGAAAGACGAAAAATTCTTAGAATTGCATCAAATTCTGCCATGTCGGTATCAAAAAAACGTGAAAAAAGTGGAGTCAGTGCCTGTCTAAGAACAGGCACTGAACATATTTTAAAGGCGTGCCCATACATAGTCCGATGAAAACTGCAAAAAGATCCACCATTTAATGAAAAATGCAAATCACAACGTCTACAATTTGCCAAAAATACAATGAAATGGTCCGAAAAATGGTTTAAAGTTGTATTTTCCGATGAAAAAAAGTTTAATATTGAATGTCCCGACGGGTATAACTATTACTTCAATGACCTAAATAAGGAGGAATTATTTTTGAGCCGCAGACACAGCCGAGAGGGCGGAATAATAGTTTGGGGTGCCATTTCGTATTATGGTACCATAGAATTGGTTTTTGTATTAAACAAAAGACTGCAACGACTTACAAAAACATTCTGGAGAAAGCATTTCCAAAATTTAATGATTTCCTTGGACCCATACCTTGGACGTACCAACACGACAACGCTCCAGTTCATACCGCCAGAGCAGTAAAACAATGGATTAATCAACAAGGTGTTCAACTTTTGGATTGGCCCCATATTCACCAGACCTGAATCCAATGGAAAATATCTGGGGTTGGCTTGCAAGAAAAGTTTATGTAGGAGGAAAACAATTTGAAACGATAGAATCCTTAAAGTATGCAATAAAAAATGTGACTAAAAACAGCGTGTGTAAGCATTTGTATGTAGCAGATATTATTACAATAGGTTACAACTCTGTGCTTTGTTGGCAATTCAAAGTAGATATTACTACTGTGTTAGTAGCAGTGATCGTGGTTATAAAAGGCGTGTAACTTCTAAGTAGAAAGTTAGTCAGCTACCAGCTAGTACAGCGGTAAGAATAAGGTTTGGTGAGGGAATTAGATCTCCCCAAAGATTATTCTTATCTTGGCTACATTTAGAAGCGATTTGTGGGAGATAGTAATAGTTTAAGGGGTTGGACTTCTAGGTATTACTATATTATTGCCCAAATCACACTTAGATTTAGGCTTCAATGTGTCGGCATCTCTCCACAAGTATTTTTGTGTAGTCCAGAATTTGGCTATTCGTTTAAGAAATTTGATTTCTTAAGCGACGAAGCAAGACAATTCTACCGCTCACCAAGCAACAGCTGGCGTTGTTTCTGTGTATTGTGTGTTGTTATGTCGTTAAATTCTAAATAAATATCTATTGTAACTTTTTAAGGAAAGTGTGAAAGTTCTTTTTATTAAAATCGACTCTGGACCCCGCTGAGTTTACCCCGGAAACCAGCGGAAACTGGTTTCCGTATGAACACCACAAATTTAAAAAAAATCGAAGACATAAAATTTCTAAAACTGTAATTTTGGGTCGAAATTTTTTTGGAATTACTCTATAAACAAGCAGTTCTTGTTTGTATGTACACACATTTATTTATGTATGCTTAAACGTTGTACAATTTGGTAACAGAAGCATTGCAATGACTACCAGTGTTATTGTTGTTTTTTGTATGCAGGCAGTGTTTGCTTTGTTTGTACATACATGCATACATACATACATACATTCATGTTGGTAAAGTGATAAAGGATATAAAAGATTATAGCGCTCCAACTTTTTTCTTTTAATTTAATTTTCGTTCTAGATTCTTTTCCGTTTCGGTGCACCAATTTTTTGTAAAAGTCTAATAAGTATTTCAGGAGATATTGACATTTGAAATTCAAATTTTCTAAAGTGTTGTATTGGAAATTAAAAAATATATACTGTTTTCTTAAAAATTTTAAAAAATAACTGCTTATTACTACTTAATTCTAATAAATTATCAATATTCTCTGATGTTCTATATAAATATTTAATAGAAATATGTATTTCTATCAAAATATTTTGTACCATATTTCTGTTTATATATGTTTACATATATATTTGCATGAGTATTTATGGATAAACTATATATTATTTACTTTGTTACTTTGATTATGGCTGTCATTCCACTGTTTTGAAATTTGTATATAAATGCAAGGGTTTTCATTTCGGGAAAATGCAACCTTAATCTTATAAACTGGCAATTAACAATTTTACCTGATAAATACACTATATATAAATACGAGTATATGTATATGCAATGTATTTATTCCAAGAACTTGAGAATTCCTAAAAATCATCTTTAACTAATGACTCTGAAATTTCATGGGATACTTTTTTCACACACAAATCCTACTAAACTATTGATATTCTTTAATGTAAAAACAACCATCAATATAAACACATACATATGTATGTTTATACCCAGCAAACACATAATTTAGTTCTAAAATTAAGCAAATTAAAAAAAAAGTAAGTACATATTCATTGGCGTAGGAAGGCCGGTCTATGGGGCGACTAAACCCACCTCAGAAAAAATTTCCAACTTTCCAAACATTTTTCTTTAACTAAAAATCATAGATATATTTTTTTATTTATCCCAAAATGTTTTATTCTAATTATGTTAATTTTTTTATTGAATATATTTTAATTTAGATTACTATTTCAAATTTACTTCTTTTTAAAGTTACTTCTTTAGGCAAAAGATTTTTTGATACCACCCTAATGTGACACCAAAAGAAAATAAAAAAAACAACAATTTTAAAAACATTTGAAATAGCTTGAAAGATATAGAAATATCTTAATTTAATGAGCTGTAAAATAAAAAAGGTGTTGGTGCAAAATATATAACCACAAATAACATATGAATTTAGAGCTTTTTTTGAAATCTTCTTAAAATTTAAAACAATTTTATCAGATTTCGTATTTTCATTTATGTGTTTATTTTATTTTATTTTTATTATTATTATTTTTTTTTTTTTTTTTTCAATAAATATTTTTTAAAACTTTAAACAATTTTCATACTAAGGGATGGAAAAGTAATACTTAAGTTTTCAACAATAAATCAATTTTAAGAACTTAAGTACGATTTTGCCACTAAGTGTGCAGCATAAAACCAGGCCTAAATAATACCTTTTTTATAAAAAACACATCAAAACGTTCCAAGATATTCTTTTTTTTATATGTTTTTTTTTAGGAAAAAAAAAAAGAATTTATAAGGAGTCCCTGGAATATGAACTCAAACTTAACGTTTTTTTAGTCTAGAACACTTCCTCTAGGTTATTCGATCTCACAACTTTCCAATAAAAAATCATTTATATATTATTGTATGTGAAATAGAAAATATTATTAAATTTGAGCAAAGAAACTTTTAAAAAGGCTGTTCTAGAAAATCGTTTATAACTCAGCCACTCCGAAGTGGATTTCGCTGAATTTGAATACCAAAATATTCGAGACTATGTGCCATATATGTGTTGAAAGATAAATGTATTTATTGGTCTATGGGCTTCAAAAAATCCATTTCAACACACAAACGGATAGACATATATTCTAATTATTTCTAATCATAACAATTACAAATATTTTTCAATTTAAGGCTCTTAAAGACTTTCGTATAATATTTATTTGAAGAGTATAAAAATTATAAATCAAATTCGTATTCAGAATTTTTCTTTTTTTTTTTTTTTTTTTCTTTGGTCTAGAAGTATTGTCTAGTTACACCAATGTATATACTCGTATTACCAAATTTTTAAGTTTAATATCACTCTCTATAAGTTTGGGGTCTGTTATTCTTTGCTTTGAAATTTTATAGAAAAATAAATTCTAAAAAATTAAAACAATCGATAATTTTTCAAATGTTTGTTGGTTAAATACACCTGTTAAAGTATAACAAATAAAATCAACAGCAAAAGAAAAACAAAAGAGACTAAAACATGTTGATGTTCATATTTGGGTTTCTACTGCACTAACTGACCTAGTTATTGATTTTAGTTGTTATATTTCTATTTTAGTAAATTTTTTTCCTTTAACAAGAAAAATTAAGCAAGAAAGTAAAGTAATTGATTTAAGTGCTTTTGTTGCTTTAACTTTAATAAATAAACAGAAAATTTTATTCTTTTTTCCTGAAAAATCTTTTCTTTTATTTAATTTATTGGAAGGTGCTGATACATTTTTATCGAGTGTAACAATTTTTTTTTTTCCTATTTTATTTGCCAACTTGATGAGGGTCAATTGCCCAATGAAAAGAGTTGTTGAAACACCAAAAGTTAATTTCTTGTTAAGATTTATTTGTTTCTTTTTATTTCTGATGGTAAAGTACAAAAGTTTACAAGAGTTATTTAACTTTTACTTGAACTGATGAGAATATAAATAAGAAAAAAATAAATAAATAAATAAATAAATATATAAGTAATCAGTTTAAGGTGTCACTCGAGGGAATAATTTAATAAAGAATAACAAATTTGTATTATTTATTTATTTATTTATTTTTTTATGTTTATTTTGAATAATTTCCGGTAAATCAGTAGATATGTATGACTATTGCTCCGTGTCGACCTAAGTCTTGAAAGAATTACGCTTGTTGATTAGTTCAGGTTATTGATTATTTGTATTATTTGCCATAGGTAAAGGTCGACCTCTAAATAAGTATAAGCGCGAAATTGTTGCAATCTATATAAAGATTCACCTACGGTTTGTGTATATACAAGGTTTTTCCTCTCTCCAATGAGATCAGAGTAAACACTGATCAAGTCTAAAAGACGTTGTGTTACAAGGCCAGACTTAACTACCGATCGACTAACAGTTTCATGTGCAGCCAATAAAGTTTCTATACAAAATTTCTTTAGTCGGCGAGCGACTTAAAGGGCTTTCATGTACCTCGTAGTGTATGTGCGACTGCACAGTGGGGCAGAATCGAAATTTTTGGAAATAAATCTGTTACTTTTAATCGGCCAGTTGGACTTTCATGTTATGTTTGGAAGGGGGCCACAACAATCCCCCCAGGGGCGGAGCTAAGGGGGCTCAAAGTTAGGTACCTCTGACATAAAAAAATTTTAATCGCTTGCAAAATTTTTGTTTCTCGTCCGATTTCAAATTGTTGTAGGCCCTGATAAGACCTATAAAAAACATGCTTAAATGTCCTATTTATCTCTTATAGTTTTCGAGTTATTTGCGTTTGAATTTTTAAGCACCATAATTTTGCATGTTCTTGGTTCAGTTTTTTTCATACATATCCTAGTATTTTCGACCCATTTTATTAGTTTTTCTCTTAACTAGTTAAAGAACAAAATTATCTATTGAATAAAAAAACAGAGAAACAAAAATTTTGCAAGCGATTAAAAATTTTTTATGTCGGAGGTACCTAACTTTGTGCCCCCTTAGCTCCACCCCTGGGGAGATTGTTGTGCCCCCCTTCGAAACATAACATTGTACACTCCTCTGCTACGCCTATACCAAATTTCATGAAAACCCAACTGACCGATCAGAAGTTACAGATTTATTTCCAAAAAATTTCGATTCTGCCCCACTGTGGACTGCATAGTCATGAGCTGAAGTGATCCTCTGTATCATGATGTGGTTTTTTGTTGATATTTGGACTTCATAGACTATGATGTCTACGTTGAGTTTTATCTCCTTCGTATAGATGGTGAAAAGTTTTAGCCATTCACTAAACGTTATAAGTTAACAACTGTAACGTTATAACTTGAGCTTTAGGTAGAGTTAACTCTACGATCGATTGATGGACATTCCAATAATTCACAATATATTCCTTTAAGTTGTCAGGCAATATAGACTGCAAGATACATTGCCGATTGTAGCGTGAATGATGAATGGTATCGATCAAATTCAAACTGTGATGTGAGAATTGAGAGCCTACCGTAGTTAATGCTATTGTGGTAAGGGATGTCTTCCGAAATGAATGCTGGTGAGAAGATGCAGGTAGGTGACAGGTGATTTCACAACACAAATGCTAGAATGCGAGCTGATCATAAATATTTTTTGAAAATGTTTGAAATTTTATAAAATCTTTTATTTATTGTAAACCTAACATTTCATGAACTATTGTGTGAAAATCTTTCAAAATTCCAACCAATATTAGGACAATTATGTTATATGAAATATTCGCTAAATTTAATATTAATTATTTTCGCATCTTAAATTTTTGGAATATAATTTAGACAATTTTATATCGAATATTTTGCGTAGATTTTATTTTTTCGACATAAGAATGGTTTAAATGGAGTTTATAAAGGCCACCGATAATATATAAATATATATATATTTATAGGTTTCTTCGAACCGGTTTTCGATATTCTGAAACCCCTATATAAGCTAGGAACTTCATTTTTATAAAACAAGATCGCAAAATTTTTTCTGATTTTTTCCGCTGAAAAAACGAACTAAGTCAGTCCATTAGTTACAGAGATATGCATCGGTCAAAATGCATTTTTAACCGATATCCAAGTCCTAAATAAGCTACGGACTTGGGTCTTATATAGATCGATTACAAATTTTTTTGGATTTTAGTTTTTTGAATCAACCAAATCGGTTTAAAAACAACCGAGTTATTGACAAATCTATTTATATATATATATATATATATATATATATATATATCCTTTAATGTCTGTTTCCCTTATAGTTATTGTTTTCATGGGTACTGAAAAAAATAACAACAATGAATTTAGGCATATTTTATTTTTTCAACTCTTAAAGCACCTATGTAAGCTAGAAACTTGGTTCTTTCACAGAAAAATTTTTGTGTTAAAATTTTTCTTTTTGTTGTTTTTTTAAGAATTTTTGTGTTGAAAAAATGAATTAAGTAGATCCACTATTAACCGAGTTATCAGATTTTTTGAAGCTCATAAACAAGCTATGGGTTTCATTCTTGCATAAATCTATCACAAATATTCTTTTCGACTTTCAGTTTTTTAAATTAGTCTCATCGCTTCATAAATTTTCCATCATAGCCTTTTTTAAATTTATAATTGTCTTACATTTACATTACACTTGTTCTGTACCGAAGTGATGATATTTTCCTTAAATATGTGTGAACTTTTGTAAAATTCCAAAGTATTAAATTTGTTTTTTACTAGTTTTACCTATTTAATGCGATAACTAATATTTACTTTATATGGGAACTACTACTGCCCTCGGACCTATTCACCCTATTAGAATTTTGATATGATAATTACATTTAAATTTTTTTAAGACTTTCATTGTAATAGTTCTTCAGATGAGAAAATTTATATTTTCTTTGTATGGGCTTTTCCCTCCTATTTTCATTTTATTAATGCGATATGTTATGATAAAGGTTCCCACGAAATTTGAGGAAATTAGTAATAGTTCCTTAAATATGTCATTTGAATATTTGCTTTGTATAGCTCTGATTTTAAGCTAATTGGTTCATCCGTTTGAGAGTTTTGAAAAAGTGACCGTAAAATATGGACTTGGCATTTAAGATTCAATACAATCTATATCATTCTGCAATGCAAGCACTATTTGTGCGTCAAATTTCACTTAAATAGTTTCATTAATAACGCGTAAAATTGAAAAAATAAATTTTTTTAAAAGTAGGCGTAAAATGTGGGTGTAACTTCTCATCGAGATCTAACAATGCTTGTAACCACCTTTGGCACTGGTATTATCTGTGTGTCAAATTTCTTGAAAATCAGTTTGGACGTGATTGATACACAAACAAATAAATTACATCAAATATATGTCATCTTCATATAACACATCACAACACGGGTGAAAGGTATATAACATTCGACACAGCCAAATATAGCACCCTAACCCGTTTTTGTTATTTTTATCCTCAAAATATCGCCCTTTTTTCAGCAAGGTGATTATCACCTGCGTAACAAATTGATAATATCCCATTGAGATCAGCTGGAAGAAATTAATTTAATACTTTTAAATTTTCAGTCACAGTTTTTTTCAGTTCTGGAAAAATTGTTCAGAAATGAAAAAATATTGAAGAAATTTGTTCGTCTTTGGCAAAAAAAAGGTGGATATTTTATGTGAGCGTTTTATTTTCATCCTTTATAATGTTAAAATTTACAAGATTCTAAAGCTACCTTTATTATATTATTGATATATATTTATTACATCTTCCAAAAGATTATATGGCGGTATCTTCTTTATTTCACCTAGATGATTATTTAGCAATATAGTCTACTTTTTTTCCAGGCATATTGATTTCTTATTGCTTAGTTGTATGACCTGTGATGCACAATCTCTCCCGATGGGGGAAACTAACGTAATATAAATATGATTATTGCAACAATCAAATTTCTCTTCTAAGCCACACGAATTTGAAACACTTTTGTATTATTTCGCTTGTAGGGATTATGAAATATTATATTTGAATAAAATATATTTTATTTATACAAATCTTTTAACAATTTAACATAAACTACAACAATTCAGCAATATATTCATTTTAAATAAAATGTTCTTCTTTCTTCTTTTTTATTTGCAGCGCATCGTAGATCAAATGCATTTCTTGATGTACCCACCATGAATATGCATCACCTGAGGGTGAGCGATGATGAGGATTTAGATCGTTTAAGAACTTTTAGTGCTTCAAAAGGAGGTAAGTGAAAGAAATATACAAGTATAATTTAATTAAAAATAATATGTCTCAAAAAACAACTCAAAGAAACCTTAAAAACAAAATTAATTAAATTTCAAATATTCATATATAATCAACATTATCAACATATTGCAAAAGGTTATAAAACCACACTCAAAATATATTCTCAATAAACATTTCAAAAGACGTTACTTAAGAGCTTCTTAAACTATTTGCTATTTGATCTAATTTTAGAAAATGCTCGAATTTATAATTGATTTATTTTCTATTAAAGCAATGAAACGTGAACTCATGCAAGCATATCAACATGCTCAAGTAGCTATATTGGAAAAAGAAAACATTTCTACAAACAAGACCCCTTTTCACCTTCCTTCTTTTTCATAATTTAAAAATATTTATACGAAACTAAATCTTAAATTTAAGAAACAAAAAAGTTACTTCTCAAAAGTGTTCAAGTATCATCAAGACGTATAGAAAGAGAGAAGACATTTGTATGATTCAAGTACATATTTGAGAAAACACTTTCGATTTTGTTGTACACATGTTGAAAAGAAATCTATATGAAACATATGGGTATCGAGATATGAGGGTGTATGCATACACTTACTTAGTACTTTTTAGTATTCAGTTCATAATTGTTTACTGATACAGATGTCTTAAAAGATAAATTTATACATTTTAAGTTTTCTTTGATAATAAAATATATAGAAGATATCACGGATATGGAGTAATATGATCAATACTTGCGCCAGAGTGAAGTGGGGGATTTGGCTCATAATTTAGAATTTTAATTTGAATTTGGGAACACATTTTCAAAATTTCTTTCTACATTCCATTTATATAAATTTTCCAAAAAATTTTCTACTTATAAAATATTTTCAATAAATTATCGATTTGGAAAAAATTTTCCATAAATTTTTATAGAAAACCTTCGATAAATTTTCATTTTAAAAAAATTTGTCAATAAATTTTCTTTTCATAGAAATTTTTTTAATAAATTTTCTTTTTATAGAAAATTATCTATCTTTTACAAAATTTACAATAAATTTCCTTTTTATAAAAAAATTTCAATAAAATTTCTATATAAGAAAATTTTCAATAAATTTTATTTTTATAGAAAATTTTCGACAAATATTTCTATAAAAATTAAATTTTTCGATTAATCTTTTATTTATTAATAATTTTCGATAAATTTCCTTTTTATGGAAAATTTTCGATAACATTTATATTTATAAAAATTTTCGATAAATTCTCCGATAAATTTATTTTTTTCAGATAAATTTCTATATACATTTTCTATACATTTTTTATTAAAAGGAAATCTTCAATAAACTGTTTATTAAAAAAAAATTTTGATTAAATATTTATTTGGAGAAAAATTTAGATTTTTTATTTAGAAAAATTTTTCGATAATTTTTTTGATAGGAAATGTTCGACAATTTTTCCATATTTTTTATTTATAGATAATTTTCGATAAATTTACTTTTTATGGAAAATTTTCGATAACATTTCTATTTATAAAAATTATCGATAAATTTTTGCGATAAATTTACTTTTTTCAGAAAAAATTTTATATACATTTTCTATACATTTTTTATTAAAAGGAAATGTTCAACAAAATGTTTATTAAAAAAAAAAATTTTTTCTTTTTATAGGAAATTTTCGCTAAATTATCTTTTTATAGGAAATTTTCGTTAAATTTTCTTTTCATAGAAAATTTTCATTAAATTTTCTTTTCATAAGAATTTTCATTAAATTTTCTTTTCATAAAAACTTTTCGTTAAATTTTCTTCTTATAGAAAATATTTGTTAAATGTTCTTTTTATAGAAAATTTTCGTTAAATTTTCTTTTTATAGAAAATTTTCGTTAAATTTTCTTTTTATAGAAAATTTTCGTTAAATTTTCTTTTTATAGAAAATTTTCGTTAAATTTTCTTTTTATAGAAAATTTTCGTTAAATTTTCTTTTTATAGAAAATTTTCGTTAAATTTTCTTTTTATAGAAAATTTTCGTTAAATTTTCTTTTTATAGAAAATTTTCGTTAAATTTTCTTTTTATAGAAAATTTTCGTTAAATTTTCTTTTTATAGAAAATTTTCGTTAAATTTTCTTTTTATAGAAAATTTTCGTTAAATTTTCTTTTTATAGAAAATTTTCGTTAAATTTTCTTTTTATAGAAAATTTTCGTTAAATTTTCTTTTTATAGAAAATTTTCGTTAAATTTTCTTTTTATAGAAAATTTTCGTTAAATTTTCTTTTTAGAGAAAGTGTTCGTTAATTTTTCTTTTTAGAGAATATTGTCGTTAAATTTTCTTTTTATAGAAAATTGCTGTTAAACTTTCTTTTCATAGAAAAATTTGCCAGTTTAATATTGTTGTTAAAAAGCACTATCCCAAACACCTAATACAAGCAGAAAAAGAACATGGTTACTGCATTGTCACTGCAACAATATAATGTTCTCATTGTTAATTTTTATTAATTATAATAATACTGTGTTTATGAAACAAATATTTTCGTTTCAGTTTTATCATTCAGTGTTTACATTCAACAAAAATTTTAATATAGTTGCCTGTAAAAATCTTATGCTTTTGAATATTTTTAACAGAAACAAAATTTTATTAATGTGAAAGATATTATTATTTTCAGAACCATTAAATATTACTAATTTTTTTTCCTTATTTTTAAAACATATCTTGTTTTTAAATCATATTAACATTATTCTCATAACAATAGAATATTACACGTAATTATTAATATAGCTGAAAAACACATAACTTGCTTATTTTGGAACATATTTTGTTTTTAATGTTTGTTTTGCAACTTCACAAAGTTTTGTTGTAGTTGGTGTGATTCTAATAATATAAGATATCGATTAACTACTATTAGTTAATAAAAAGTATCTTATATTATCTTGTACAACATATGTAAATAAAATAAATAAAATAAATTAATGAAAAATGCTGATCATAATAAGATTAATATTAAACATATTATGAATAATTTTGAACATGTTATAAATTTTTTTGAGGTAAATAATATGATTAAACTGAATCATGATATGAAGAAATCAGAGCATATTTTTATGAAACTGGATCATAACATTATAAAATATTTAAATACAAAATGCAAAAACTCGAATAATATTAAAAGTTGGATTATTTTATGGTAATAATGTAGATACATATTTATTATAATATTTGAAAATATAGTCCAATCATAATATGTTGCTCTTCGATTATGGTTCCTGCAGTCATATTTTTTCTCTGCGTGTATCTTCACCTACCTACTGAAGTGTTTGATTTTTTCTTGAATTATCTTACACAACATATGTAAGTAAAATAAATAAAATTAATTAATGAAAAATAATAATCATAATAAGATTAAGATGAAACATGTTACAAAATTTTTTGTGGTAAACGATATGATAGAACTGAATCATGATATGAGAAAATCAGAACATAATTTTATAAAACTGGATCATAACATTATAAAATATTTAAATACAAAATGCAAAAACTCTAATAATATTAAAAGTTGGATTATTTTATGATTATAATGTAAATACATATTTATTATTATTTTTGAAAATATAGTCCAATCATAATATATTGCACTTCGATTATGGTTCCCACAGCCATATTTTTTCTCTGCGTGTATCTTCACCTACCTACTGAAAACAAATAAAAAAAACCTCTTAAATATTTCAACAATACGCAAATATGTTGAAAATATATTTTTGTTTGGAAATTGATTAATTATTTTCTAATTTTAATTTTCGCACGAGAATGTAAACAAAATATGGGAGCATGTTAAAATAAACATGTGAATGTTTAAATTAATTTAACAAGAAAGTTCATAAAACGAAAATAAATGAATTAAACAAATGATTTTGATTTTATTTTTTTACTTGTATGAATTTAGAATTTAGTCTTTGCCGTTTATACAATAAGAAATTAAGAAGCTAAAGTTTTTTGATTTCTCCTAAACAGAGAAATATATATTGGATTCATTGGGAGTCTACATTTTTTTTTTTTTTTTTTTTTTTTTTTTGTTAGATCTTTTTCTTCCACTGCTGCAAATTTTTTTCAATATTAGTAAGCGCCGATTGCATTTAAGTTGCCGCCATATACCCGTTTTATAAATATGTCATTTAAAAAATAATGCCATTTAAATAATTATTTAAAAACTATAATTTCACTTTAATGCTACAAGCTATTTAGTTACCACAACCATTAGCGTTAAGAATTCATAACGCGGAAATTCTAAACTTCTTTACCCTCTTTTCCCCTTTTTTTTTATTTCAATCATTTAATGTTTTACCACAAATTTCAGTTGAGCGTGCAAAATATTTCTGCTTAAGCATGCAATTTCATAAACATTAGCAAACAACAAAAAAGTAATACCTATATTACATACATATATAATATAAAATACAAAATATCTATTCCAAACATACCTAGTAGTAAATGGTAGTAAATTTGCAATAAAAACAACAAAAAAATTATTTTGTGGCAATTTCTCTCCTTACAACTGACAAAATTTTGGTTAGAGTTGCAAAAATAAAAAATAAACTAGAGAAGAAACAAGAGCAACTAAATATATTTTTACAGGAAAATTATTGCAAGGATATGCTTTACAAACAGGATATAACAGGAGTGGAATAGTGTGAAGAGAAGGAAAAGAACATTTTACAGAAAATAAAAATGAAGAATTGTACACATTTACAATAAATTGCATGCAATCATGCAATTTGTAGTTTATAAAAGCAAATTTAATAAATAGAATGAATAAAACAATTTTTTAGATAAATAAAAAATTTAAAAGGGCTTTAAGTTTTATTAAAGTTAAAATTTAATGTTAGTATTTCTCCTAAAGAGGCGTATGTTTGATATGAAAAATAGGAATTGAAATAAATATTAAGTATACGACAAAGTGAACATAAATTAAATTAGTTTAATTAGCAGTGTTGCCAGGAGGTAAGAAAAAAAAGAGACTAAAAGATCAAAAAGGCTAAATACCCCAAAAAATAAAACCAGAAAAAAAATTTTTCAATTTAAAAGCTTATTTCTTTCCATTCTCATTAGCTTTTGTTATATCTTGAAAAATATTTATTGTAACAAATTTATTGAAAGTTATTTATTGCAAACGTCACAAATCGCCTAAGAAATTCCCCTACAAAGTGGTTTATATCAAATTTCAGAATATTCTTATTCTCAATATTTTAAAATGATTTTTTCGTAATTTTTCCTTTTTGATCAAGCAAACTTTTTGGGTGATTTTTCGCTTTTATTTCTTTTTTTTTTTAATTATAATAACGAATAGTTCCCATGGTTAATGAAATATATACATAAAAAGGTCTATTTATTAAATTCGTAAAACTAATTTGTTTAATTTTGATCTGAATAATGAATTTTGAATAATGGAACACCGCAGGCGAAATTTTTTGTTACATATTACTAATCTCGATTTTTGTGCGAATAAATACGTAAGATTGCTTAAATGGATAATTCTGTAAAAATAAAATTGATTATAGCAAATAAAATTTTAGCCTTTTAAGGCAATTTTTAAAAAATCAAAAAAGGCAAGAAAGAAGCCAAAAGCTAAAAGGAGAATTTTAAGGCTAAAAGCAAAATAAAAAGACTAAATTTAGCCTTAAAAAGGCTCAAATTGCTACACTATTAATAAGTTGTTTTCTTATAGTTATTATTAAATTAAATTGGTGACCAATTACATGTTTCCATAAGAAGAAAATTTTTCAACAAAAAAAAAACTCAAAAACTTTTTATAATAAGAAAATTTATCACAATTTTCGTTTTAATAGATTTCGTTTTAATAGATTTATAGAAAATTTTCCATAAAAAAATTAACGAAAATTTTAACAAATATTTTCTGTAAAAAGAAAATTTTAGGAAAATTTTCTTTACATAGAAAATTTTAGGAAAATTATCTTTACATAGAAAATTTAACGAAAATTTTCTATTAGGAAAAAATTTAACGCAAATTTTCTTATTAGAAGAAAATTTAACGAAAATGTTCATAAAAAGTAAAATTTTCTTTAAAAGAAAATTAAAACAAAAAAGGTTTTATAAAAAGAAACTTCAACGGCAATTTTTTAGAAAATTAATTTTTAACGAAAATTTTTTGTGAAAAGAAAATTTAACGAAATTTTTTTTATTAAAAGAGAATTCAACAAAAATTTTTTTGTTAGAAAAAAATTCAAAGAATATTTTCCTTAAAAAGAAAATCCAACGAAAATTTTCTATTAAAAAAAAATTCAACAAAATTATTATATAAAAGGAAAATGTGAAAATTTTCTATAAATTAAAAATTAATGGCACATGAATCTTTAATTTAATTTAATTCTCTTAAAATGAAAAATTTATTGTAAATTCTCCATAAATAGAAAATTTTTTGAAAATTCTCCATAAGTAAAAAATTCATGGAAAATTCTTTATGAATAGAAAACTTATTGAAAATTTTCTGCAAGAAAAATATTTAACAAAAATTTTCTATGAAAGAAAATTCAACGAAAATTTTATATAAATGGAAAATCTTAACGAAAATTTTATATAAAAAAATTTACGGGAGATTTTATAAAAAAGAAAATTTATCTAAGATTTTGTGTAAAAAAAATGTATCAAAGATTTTCTATAAAAGAAGAGGTTATCCAAGATTTTCTATTAAAGGAAAATTTAACAAGAATTCTACACAAAAGAAAATAAAATTTAAGAAATTATTGAGAATTTTCTATAAATAGAAATTTTTTCCAAAAATTCTCTATAAAAATAAATTTAAACGAAAATTTTTTTTTATCGAAATTTATCGAAAATTTTTCCAAAAAAAAAAAGAAAATGGAACGAAAATTTTCTGGAAAAAGAAAATTTATCAAAAAATTTCTGTAAAAAGATAAAAATATCAAAAATTTTCTATAAATGGAAAGGTTATCGAAGATTACTTTTAAAAAGAAAATTTAACAAAAATGCCCCATGAAAGTATTTATCGAAAATTTTCCATAAATAGAAAATTTTCGGAAAGTTCTCTATAAAAAGAAACTTTAACGAAAATTTTTTATAAAAAGAAAATTTATCAAAGATTTTCTGTAAAAAACAATTTTCTATAAAAGGAAATGTTATCGAAGATTTTCTATAAAAAGAAAATTTATCGAAGATTTTCTCTAAAAAGAAAATTTATCATTAACCATGTGAAAAAAATGTATCAAAAATTTTCTATAAAAGGAAAGGTTATGGAAGATTTTCTATAAAAAAAATATTCAACGAAAATGTACTATAAAAAGAAAACTCATCGAAAATTCTCTATAAATACAAAATTTTTGGCAAATCCCCTATAGAAAGAAATTTTAATGGAAATTTTCCACAAGAAGAAAATTTACCGAAAATCTTCTAAAAAACGGAACGAAAGCTTTTTATAAAAAGAAAATTTTTCAAAGAATTTCTATAAAAAGAAAAAATGTATCGAAGATTCTCTGTAAAGAAAAAATTATCAAAAATTTTCTATAAAAGTAAAAGTTACCGAAGATCTACAAAAAGAAAATTTAGCCAAGATTTCTTATAAAAAGAAAATTCTCTATAAAAAGAAATATTTACATTAAAAAGAGAATGTATCGAAGATTTTCTATGAAAAAAATTATTGAAAATTGTCTATAAATTAAAAATTTTATCGAAAATTTTCTATAAGAAAATTTACCAAAAATTTTCTAAAAAAGAAAATGAAACAAAAATGTTTTTATAAAGGGAAGATTACCGAAGATATATAAAAATAAAATTTATCTAAGATTTTCTATAAGAAGAAAATTTATCTAAGATTTTTTATAAAAAGGAAATTCATTGAAAATATTAAACACCCTTCTTGACTGCAAATATGCCACCAACTATATTTTTTCGTGCAGTACTCGGCAATTGGCCTCATAGTAAAGATTCTTTATGAGTTCTATTATTTTCTCCGGGACACCATCGCATCGTAACGTCGACTATATTGCTATATGTGAAAGAGTATCGAAAGCTTTCTCAAAGTCAATGAACGTTAGGTAAAGGGGAGAGCGCCATTTCACGGATTGCTCTATGATTATTCTCAGGCTATTTGTGTGGTCAACACAGTATCTTCTAGAACGATATGTTACTTGTTCTTGTCGCAACTCGCCACACAACGCTGCAAGCATTATAAACTGTAGATTATTATGCATTTTATGTGAGGAGTATGAAAAAATTATTCACAATTTTCTCTAATTGAAAATTGTATCGAAAATTTTCTTTAAAATAAAATGTATGGAAAATTTCTTTTTAAAATAAAATTTATTGTAAATATTTCATTAATACGAAATTATTCGAAAATCTATCAATAGAAAATTTATCAAAAAATGTTCATAATTTATCGAAGCTTTTTAAATATAAAATATCGAAAATTTCTTTAAATAGAATTGGACAAAACTTACTATAAATTTTACCGCAATTACCACAATTTATTTTAATTAAATATTTTCAATTACATAATATTAAATATCCAACATATGCCATTCCCATTTCATAAAAATATTGTCAAATTGTTTATCTTTATGCACCTACATATATAATTATTAAACCATGCACACCATATTGATTTCTATGTTTTCTTAACTAAGTACATATAAAAATATTTTTAAATCATCTTGCCACTTTAAATTTTCTTCAAGTTTCATTATTTATTTATTTTATTATTCTTTTTTTTTCTGCCAACCCACACAGGTATCATCAATCGTGGCGACTCCTTTCGTCGGCGTCGTTCACGCAGCAATAGTTTGGCTCCTGTCAGTCCCATCCACCCACGTATTGGCGCTTTAGCTGGCTGCACAGATGCCGATGTCAATCAGAATGATGGCAGCCAACAACAGCAGGTAGATGTTTATCATGTGGAGATGTTGGGCGCACCAGGTGTGGGCAAACAAGCACTAGTCTCACAATTTCGTACTTCAGACTGTATAAATGCTTACGATGGACCAGGTAAAGTGGAAAATAAATAAAAATAATCATCATCTTTTATTATTTTCTTTTCTTACCCTAAGAGCATTATCAACATTAAAAGTAGATATAATAAACCTTAGGGAAAAAAAGAACAGTACAAAAATCTTTCAAAATTCTTCAAAGTGTGAAGCTAGTTAGTGGTAATTGAATAGTGAAGTAAAAGTATGAAGTTAGTAATTTTAAAGAGTGAAAATTTATTTCTAATGAAAATTAAATATTTGTGGAGGAATTTTAATGTAATTTTGTTGCTAAGCATTTAAAAAGGAAAAAAGGTGTAGTTATATAGTTAATATAGTTTGATAACCCAAAGGAAAATAAAAAATCATGAAATATATTAATATTAAACAAGTTTGTAATCGTCAATTGCCTTGTTGCCTCTGTTTGGCCTTACCAAAGCAGAGTTTGTGGACTATAATTAGACACCATCAGAATGGAATACGTATTTTCAGTGCCGCTACACACTTCTTCAGCATTCGTGGCGTCTTATCCATTTCGTTGTAACCTAAACATGGCGCCCGCCTTGCACTGGATGCAATTTTGAGGGACTCAGTTAGCAGCACCAGGCGTTTGGGGCAAGTAAAAGATAGATTGAACCTGGCGTTGTAAACGCTGTTATAGATGTGGTTACAGTAATGTCATGAGCCGACATCCGGTTCGAAGGACCATAAACAAGTTTGCAATCGTAAATTGCCTTGTTGTCTCTGTTTGGCAATATCAAAGCAGAGTTTGTGGACTATAATTAGACACCATCAGAATGGAATACGTATTTTCTGTGGCGCTACACACTTCTTATCCATTTTGGTTTCGCTGAAACTTAAACAAATATAGAAGATATATTTTCAGTATACTTATTTATAGTTCTTGTTATTAGTTTATAATAAAAAAAACAGGATGTTGTAAAAATAATTTCATATTTTACAATGTGCTTAATATTATATTTACCCATATATATATATATATATATATATATATATATAAACGTATGAGTAATATTATATACACGCAGAGAAAAAACATACTTACAGCACTATCACTACAACAATATAATGTTCTCAATGTTAATTTTCTTCAATTTTAATAAATCTGTACTCAAATAATAATGTTTTTGTTTAAATTTTGTTTAAATTTTGTCATTTATGTTTTTAAACCATATTAATATTATTATCCCCATAACAATAGAATGTTTCAAATAAATATAATACTTATACTTTTCACAAAGTTAGTGAATTTTATTTTTAATATTTGTTTTCCGACTTCATTATAATCCTCATTTAGTTTATATATTAATAAATATAAATAAATGAGTTTTGGTTATACTCGGTGTGATTCAAACAATATAAGACATTTAATTAAATTCCATTCAAGGGTTAATTAAAAAAATATCTTGCATTGGAACCACATATGGTGATACAAATGAATATAATATGTAAATACTTCTTTTTTTTTGACTAATGAACACTTTTTTCTATTTTAAATAAAAAATTTATAAAAACAATAATTTATTTATTAATACGTTTTATTTTAATATATGATAGAATGAAATAATAATATGATAAAATTGGATAAATATACGATAATATGGAATAATAATATGATAAAATGGAATAATAATATGAAGAATGCATAATAATATTATAAAATGGAAACATAATCTGATAAAGTGGGATAAGATTGTTTAATTATATATAAAACTAGAATCATAACGTGAAAACACAAACCACAAAATCGCATACAATATGACAAAATGGAATCATAATAATTATTACTTAAAGTCATTTCTATTTTTCGCTGTGATCATATGTTCCACTAATAATATGTTGTTCTTAGATTATGGTCACCACAACTATATTTTTTCTCTGCGTATAAGTTACAGTGGGTTAAGGTCTGCTAGTGTGTTCCAGAAACTTCTAAAATAATATCAAATTATGTTTTCGGTACCAGGAATGTGCTATATATGCAATATATTTTAATAAATAATGATTTGTTATATTCGAATTTGAATCAGTTTATCAATATGCATAAAAACCGTTTAATATCTAATTGAAAATGTGTTAGTTAGTAAAGAAACAAATTGATTGTAAACATTGTAAAAAAAATAAAAGACCCTTTTTCACGATATCCAAGGATAAAAAATATTTTTCATTTTAGATGTACATGCGCCAAGAAGATGTTTGGTTGTAATGACCTTGTGATAAAAAAGAATCTCAGTCTTTTCCAATAATATAAAGTTTGTTTAAATCTGATAATGCAACTTAAATTTATTCAAGCTTAAATTTTGCTAATCTTTGACAAAAAAGCTCGAGGTGTCCAAGTTTAGAGGTTCACTGAATATGAACCTTTAGCGATATGATGCAGGTTAATAATAGTGCTTAGAAGAGTAGATATATGTGCTGAATTTCATTAAAACCGGTGATGTTCAAAATCCTAGCTGGGTCGAAACTTTTTGAAATTCCCATATAATATAAATAAAATGTTCCAGCTAATATATAATATTTTGAATTTGAACTCTTACTATAAAGAAACATTAAGCCGCATTAATATAAAAGTTTTTTCAAAAAAAATTTTACTTGTGGTCCAGAGCGTAACGCCAAACTTGAACGAGTTCAAGCTATAATTAAAGAACTAATAAAATTTTAATTATAGATTTATTATAAAATAAAAATTAATGTGAAACTTTAATTATATTTTTTTTTTCCTTCCAGAATGTGATGAAGCTGAACAAAATATTTCAATTATTTTAAATGGCATTGAGTCCGAATTGAAGTTTTTAATAAATGCGCGCGAAATTAAGGTAAATTAAAATAACAAATTATTTAAAAAAATCTAAGGCTATACAAAAAATATTTTAAAAATTCTAGAATGCACTTCATATAGTATTAAATTTAAATTCTAATAACTTATTTTCATTTTTCAAATGTAATAAATTTTTAAAAATATTTATACTGTGGCAAATTTAATAATAATAATAATAATAATAATAACACACAACAGTAATAAATTTAACAAAAAAAAAAAACATCATATCTAATTTATTTGGCTGCAGCACCGTGAGACCACGGTTTCGATTTTTTTTTTTTTTTTTCTTTTTTTTTTTTTGAAATTATTCTTTAACTTGTAAACGGTTTTAGATATTGAAATAAAATTTCACATGGTTCGAGCTGAGGTATTTCAGAGTTGATTTGTGACAGTACAGGTACCTAGCAGGTCACGGGGGTAGAGAGTAGGCCTCCAAAATTGGTCACCTCGGGTAGGTGATTTCTTTTTTTAATTAGCCAAAATTATGAGTTGAATATAAAAAATTTTACATATAGGTAGTCGTTATAAATCTATAAAAAATCACGCTTACATGTGTAGGTTATCTCTTTCAGTTTAAGAGGTATTTAGGTCGAAGTAAAATTTACCCCCATTTTTTAAGTTTTTTAAACTTGGGGTGCTTAATTTATACTTTAATATTTTTTGAAAATTTCTACTAGATTTCTTATAAAATTTTAAATAATATTGTTGCAAGATTCATATAAATATATCCATCCTATAAAAAGTTATATTAATCTGAAATTGAAACTTAAAAAAAAAGTGAAAATATTCTTTCACTTCTAAATATATATATATTTTTTTTTTTTTTTTTTTTTTTGTTACGGATTATAGAATTTTTGTAATGATTACAAAATAAATCTTACACGCATTTAGGTTAAGAAGCTATTACAAAAATTCTGTAGCCCGAAAGAAAAAATATTTTAGAAGTGAAAGAATATTACCACTTTTTTGGAAAATTACGCCAAAAATGTTTCAATTTCAGATTAATATAACTTTTTATCTGATAGATAAATATATCTATATGATTCTTTAGGCAATGTTATTTAGTATTTTGTACGAACTCTAATTATTATTTTCAAAAATTTTTGGGGCTCAAATTAGGGCCCCCAAGTTTAAAAATATTAAAAGAAACGAAGCCAAAAAGGGGAATAAAATTGCTTCTACCTAAATATCTCTTAAATTAAAGAAATAACCTACACATATAAGAATTTTTTTGTAGAGATTTATGAGGACTACCTATATATAAAATATTTTACATTCAAGTCATAAATGAATTTTTGGTGAATTTTTTTAAAAATTACATATCCGTGGTTACCAACTTCGGAGATCTACCCTCAACCCTCGTGACCCTCTAGGGGCCTGTACTCCTTCAAATCAACTAGAAAACACCTCAGCTCTGACTATGTGAAATTTTATTTAGACATCTCCAAAAGTTCACAAGCTACAAAATTATTTCCAAAAAAAAAAAAAATAAACATTGTTTTGGGACTACTGTGTGCAGCTAAAAATTATAATAATAAATAAGCTGCCAAAAGAAACGGCTACATTCACACATTATAAACTAGGCATTTTTGGTAATAATTTTTCTCTCACTTTCATTTTATTATTTATGCCCCCTTTTAAAGCTAAAAATGTATTTGGTGTTAGGAATTCTTCGGTTGCCCAAGCAAAGTTGTTTTTTTTTCAGCTAAAACAATATCTACTTTTAAGCCCTCAGTCTTTCCTTTATTTTTTCTATTGCTTATTTATAAAAGAGAAAAAACAACAAACTAAATAATATGTTTCTGAACCAGAATTCCCTCCATAACATGTTGGCCTAAAGCCAAATACGAAACAAAAAGCCCAAAGGAAAAAAATTATGAAAATAATAAATGTTGTATAAGCAAGGAGACGTTAAGACGATTTTTTTCGCAAAAGTAATAATTTGCACCATTTTAATACGAAATATTATTTATGAAAACAATAAAATAAATATATAGTTTTTCTTTAGTTAGATAATGAGTATAAAGGCAAATATACAACATTAAAAGGCAAATGATATTTGTAGAAGTAAATAAATAATTATTCTCATCCATACGCATATAAACATGCAATTAGTTTTCTGTAAAGATCAAAGAATAGTGGACCTTAATGCAGACATCATGATTCTCACTCACACAAGCAAATGCATATAGTACCCAGTAAACATTTTCTTTCGAATACATATTCCGTATTCCTCTGCAGAATCTTCCGATTTCGCATGAAAAAGGAAATGGAAACGGTACGGAAATTATATGAGTGAAAATGTCTAAAGTAATTCTGTAAAAATTCTGAAGAAATTTTAAAGGGAAATTTTAACATGTCTGATAAAACATCAGAAAGTGGTCACGTTGGTTGGTTGGTTGGTTTACGTGGTAGCCCGTAACCTTAGAGTCCGTTTTGATGGAACCACACTACTCGCCAGGTGAATGAGTTGTATTGAGTCTGTAATGAGATAGAAGTGTAGGGAAGAACAATGAGAACATAAATTAATTAGATCCAGCCTGTAGCATTGAGATATTTAATGATGTCACTGAGTCTAGTGTCACAGAGGTTGTCTAATTGGTACCCTCCCAGAAATTTATGTCTGCTTGCGTTCAAGGCTGGGCATTCACAAAGAAGATGAAATACTGTCTCCTCCTTCCCACGATTGCCACAACTACGACAGTATTCATTGTAAGGGAGACCAAGTCTGCTTTCATGTTTTCCGATCGTCCAGTGACCTGTAAAACAATGCTATTAGTCTCGAGATGTCTTTGCGTTTGTAGCCAATGAGTTTCATTGAGCGTTTTTCGTTGTAGGTAGGCCACGTTTCTTTCGCGACTCTACATTTTTCCAGATTTCACCATCTATTTTTTGCCTTTTCTAGAAAGTGTTTTTGGATTCTGCTTTTGAATGTTCCTAACGGCATTGCGACAGAAACCGATAAGGAGGCATTCATAGCAAAGCCTACCCGGGCTAATTTGTCTGCCTGTTCATTACCATAGTAGTCCCTATGCGCAGGAACCCAGACTATAGTAATGTCATACAGTCGACTTAGTCCTAGCAGTTCCTCTTTACACTGTCTGACTAGAATAGAGGTAGTTTTCGGTGATTTGAGCGATAGTATTGCCGCTTGACTGTCGACAAATAAACCAATATTCCCTTGAATATTTCTATCGCGAATTAGTTTACACGCTTCCCTGACCGCTAGTATTTCCGCTTGGAATACGCTTGCCTCCTCAGGGAGTCTACATGAGTGTCTAATTCCAAGATCATTAGAGAAGACACCAGAGCCGACACCGCAGTTCATCTTTGAGCCGTCAGTATATATCCTAGTTCCAAATTGTTCAAGAAGATATCCCCTTCTCCATTCACTCCTGGTGGGGAATAGGATAGTATTTCCGAAGTCCATCTGGGGAATCATATAGTCGGTAAATTAATTGAATTGCGGGGGTATTAACCTTAATATCCAGCTTTCCTTTGCAGATAATCTTATCGCACTATTAACTGATGATTCAATTATGTATAGGTCTATAGGTGTTAGGTGCAATATAGTGTTCAGAGCTTCTGATGGACTAGTACGTAATGCACCTGCAATGCCTATGGAAGCGGATCTTTGTATCTTGTAAAGTTGATCCACCACATATCTCTTACTAGTAGTGGTCCACCACACAAGAGATCCATATACAAGAATGGGCCGTACTATTGCAGTGTATAGCCATTTTGTCAATTTTGGACTCAAACCCCATTTCACACTGAACATCTTTTTACAGGTATAGTATGCTACCGAAGCCTTACTAACCCTATGTTGAATGTTCAGCTTCCATGAAAGCTTGGAGTCCAAAATAATGCCCAAGTACTTTGCATTGTCCGACAAGGTGAGTTTACAGTTTTCTAACCGTGGTAGTCTGAAGCTCGGAATCTTGGTCTTTGTGGTGAAAAGTACCAGATCTGTCTTGCTAGGATTCACTCCTAGTCCACATTCTTTGGCCCAGTCACTGAGTGTAGTCAGAGCAGTTGACATGATATCACTTATCACGTTCAGAAACAGTCCTGATACTAGTATCACCACATCGTCTGCGTAAGCCACGACTTTCACTCAATTGTCTTCCAATTCGCAAAGGATGGTATTAATGACAATAAGCCACAACAGCGGAGAAATCACACCTCCTTGTGGAGTTCCACACATAACTTGTTTGGTCTAAACTGTTGCCTAAATTCGCAATGACGATTCTTGTCTCTAGCATTGACACCGGCCAGTTGGTGATATAATCCTCAACTTCTAGCTCGTGCAGAGCTCTCTGTATCGCCATAGTCGTGACATTGTTAAAGGCGCCTTCTATGTCCAGAAAGGCAGCCATAGCGTATTGTTTAAATTCAATGGAAAGCTCGATGACCCTTACGACCTCATGAATAGCCGTCTCCGTCTAGCGACCTTTAATGTAGGCATGTTGACTTCCTGAGAGTCGAGTTGTACCCTCTAGACGTTGCCTTATATGTAAATCAATGAGTCTCTCCAGAGTTTTCAACTGGAAAGATGAGAGACTAATTGGACGGAAGTCCTTTGCATTCTCATGAATTGTTTTTCCGGTTTTTGGAATAAACACTACCTTCACTCTCCTCCCAATTCCGGGGAACATAGTTAAGGGTTAGGCAGAGTTTAAATATTCTATGTAACCAGGATATGATGTATACCTTTGCACTTTGTAGCATCTGTGGTATAATACCATCAGGCCCTGCAGATTTGTACGGAGAGAAGCTATCCATTGTCCATGAAATTTTCTCAGCGGATATTATGTCATCCTCGATTCCTTGCGAGGATTTAATATGCCCCATCTCCTGTCCTGTAACATCTGTACAGCCAGCAAAATGAGTATTAAGTAAAATGTCCAAAGATTCCGCCGACGATTCTGACCATGAGCCATCAATCCTTTTAATATAGGATGTATTATTATGACTATTTGCCAAAACCTGAATCTAACAGATTCCTTGGTATTGTCGATAGATTCGCAGAAGCCTTTCCATGAATCTCTTTTTGCGATCTTTATTGCTTTCTTATATTCCCTAGGCTTATCGTGATACAACTGCCACGATTTTGTTCTGTAGCCAATATTGAAAACATTGCGTGCCTCCTTGCGTAGCTTCGAGAGTTCCTTGTTCTACCAGGGAGGGAAACTCTTTTTAGCCTTCGTCATTGGATAGGATATATTAAAAGCTTTAACTTGCTTAATGTGCTCTCAATTTGGCCAAGACCCTCAGTTGTTGCTTCGACTGAAAGTATTTTTTTCAGTTTGTGCATGAGAATCCCATTGAACTTAGTCCAGTTCGTTCGTCTTGGGTTTCTGAAAGTTGACGCTGTTTCTTTGCAGACGAGTCTAATGTCGAAAAGTATCCAGCAATGATCCGAAAAGGATTTCTCTTTGGAGACTCTCCACCTATCAACTGATAAATTAGATCTGTCTTTCGTACGTGTAATGTCTAGCACCTCTTCCCATCCATTACGGTTCACCGAGCTCGGAAAAACGAATGTGGGGTCGTTGCCAGAGTTGCATATGGTCAGGTGGTTAGTATTAATGAAATCAAATAGACACTCACCTCTGTCGTTGATTTCAGTACTACCCCATATTGTATGCTTTGAGTTTGCATCACAGCCAAGGATAAAGTCGTCTTGAGCCTTTATAGAGGCCAGAAACTCCTTCACTTCGTCTGGCGGGGCTGGATTGTCATGGGCTATATAGCTGGAGGCGATCAGGAAACTCCTGTTTCGCACTAATTCGACCCTTGCGACTGTCAGGTCTGCTGAGCTATACTGTGAGCAGAGAAATATATTTATGTGTTTTTTTTTTTAGCAATAATGGCGTCCCTAACCCCAGTTTTAGCCCCGCCGTCTCTAGCTCAACTGCGCTATTTTCTGAGACGGCGAAGATAATACACTTGTTGTTATCCCCATGATCTTCTGAACGGATGACTGTCCAGTCACCCATGGGGATACTGGGGTTCTGCAGCTCCAGACACTCCAGTATTTTCTGGTTGCCTCAGCTCAACTTTGGTAACCAAACCTTTGCTCGCGGTCTCATAGAGATTTCCCCCTCTGGGATAAGCTTAAGACTTAAGCCTTCTCATGCATCGCTAATCTTTGCGATGCATTTGCTGAGGAATTCTTTAGAGAACCCGTCCAAGCATTTGATTATCCTGTAGTCCCGGTGTATCTCACCAGAGTCAAAACGAGGAACTGTAGAGTCTTTATTGGTGAGTACTTGTTTCATCACGAGTTCAGCCAATTTAGACTCTATAGCACCCCATTCTGCTACCACAGGAGTTAGATAGCCGCTTTTGTCGTTGGCCAGTGCCATCAGCAAGTGATCTTTAACCACCTCGTTAAACGGCCGTCTTGCTGACGTTATTGTGGAAGGAGCCATAGCGGTCGATTTATCTTGGACGTTTCTCCTCTTCGCCGAATTGCTACCCTCAGCTTGAGAGGAACGAGAAACTGTAGAGTCTTTATTGGTGAGTACTTGTTTCATCACGAGTTCAGCCAATTTAGACTCTATAGCACCCAATTCTGCTACCACAGGAGTTAGAAAGCCGCTTTTGTTGTTGGCCAGTGCCATCAGCAAGTGATTTTTAACCATCTCGTTAAACGGCCTTCTTGCTGACGTTATTGTGGAAGGAGCCATAGCGGTCGATTTATCTTGGACGTTTCTCCTCTTCGCCGAATTGCTACCCTCAGCTTGAGAGCGGTTTTGCTTCGCTGGTCACAATTTCGGATAAAAATCTGAAAAAAACACCAGAAAATGATCAGAATTTTAGATAAAAGTCTGATAAAACATCAAAAATAGTCAGCATTTCTGCGAAAATTTTGATAAAATATCAGAAAATGGTTAGAATTTGTGTCATTTTATTTTTCCGGCAATGTGCAGATAATCGGTTAATTACCTGAGAAAACATCAGATTTTTTCTAAAGGAGATTAATTCGGGGAAGATTTACTTTAAAAAAATAGATTTGTTTTATTAGTGGATATTCATAATATAATTTAAAGTAAAAATATCTTTGATTTTATTTTTTTTTGTAATTGTTATGGTTTTTGTTTCGTTTTTTTATTTTCTTTTTTTTATTATTTTTTTATTATTTTTTTTTTTTTGTGGAAAATGGGTTTAATTTAGACTTTTTATTGTAACTTTTGATCTAAAAGATATAAATTAATAAATCAAATTACAAATTTAAGTATACTTATTATTATGTTACATAATTAAAAAAAAAGAAAAGTTTTAAGTCAAAATACATTTTATTATACCCTTTACATAAAATGAAGGGTATATATAAGTTTGTCATTTTATGTGATAGTCTTCCAGGGCCTCAAATCGAAAAATATTCGTGATTGTTATGATTAAAAATAACTTTTGTGAATATATGTCTGCCCTTCTTGATTATATCATTTTGTATGTTGAAATAGACTTTTGAAGCCCAGAAATCTTGGTATTAAAATTCTGCGAAATTCGTTTAGGAATAGCGGAGTTATAAAAGATTTTCTAGAACAGCTTCAAAAATTTTTCCAATTTTCTTTGCCCAAATTTAACAATATTTTCTATTTCACAGACAAACCGTTAAGTCTGACTACAAACCGTTAAGCCTGAGTTCGTATCTGCGAGACTCTTTACAAATTTCAGTTAAAAAAAAAAAATATAAAAATGTTCATTATTAAAAAAAATAATTTTACAAAAATTTCTAAACTCGTTTTGATGTGATTTTTATAAAAAAGTATTATTTAGATTTGAGTTGCATTATAAGCTTTTTATGTAAGCTATAAAGATAGTCATATCGCTGTGATATACCGCTTGAGTTTGTGACTAACAGACTTTAGGTCCTGAGTTCGATACTTTTCCTAGACTTCGAAAAATTGTTATATTATTTATCTTTAAATAAAAATTAAAATTTTAAAATGTCAGAAAAAAATGTTTCTTTAAAATTTATTAAATAGAAGTTACATTCCTATTCACCAGGATTCGAACCCATATGAAAACTTTAGCTTTGAATTCTTACTCCCTAGACCACATGGTATTTTGAAATTCTGAATTCAGAAATGGTTTTATTTTAATTTGTGTAAAAAAAAAATAATTGTTTAATTTTATATACAAGTAGTTTAATTTTATATACAAGTACTTGTAGCCGACAAGATTCGAAAGGCAAAAAATTCTGTTGACAAAATGAATCTGTTTTCTCTGTGTATAGAATTTTAAAACTACGAGTATATTTAATTTCCCATTTTTCCGGAAAAATTAAAAAAAATCCCGGGAATTCCCAAGAGTATTTTGACGGGAAATCCCGTGAATTCCCGGACGTCAAACCTTAGTCGTGAAGGTGATGCTTGTGAGAACCTCTGTTCTAGACGTTATTATTAGTTCAAAAACTACCATATGCTTTCATTAAAAAAGTATTGTTTTTACAATATAGAGAAGCTGATGCTTCAAATAATGATTTCAAAATTAGCTTTAATGAAGATCAATTCAAAATAGCTTAAACAAGATCAATTAATCTGCTCCTAAATCTTCAAACTTTATAAGGAACCTCCGGTTACCCGGGTTTGCAGCTGGGATAAACTCAGTCGTGTCCAAGGTTCTTACATAAAATAACAACACTTATTTTAATTTATTTACCCTTGGTTCTTTATTTCTTCTCTTCCACTATATATATTTTTCCCACAAACTCCTTTTATGTTAGACAGTGCTATTTCGTGAAGTCTCCTTGTTGCCTTGCCGGTTCTGCACCTCCTATTTACTACCTTCTATTGAATTTTGTATCTTGGATGTAATCCGAGATTTTCTTTAGTCCCTATATTTTCCGAGTAAAAACTTCCAAGAAAATATTCTATCACTTATCCCTGAACAGTGCTTTTCTCCTACCACTTCAACCAGATTGTAAACCTTGTTGAAGCTTTTAATCTTATTGATTGTAAATCAGTATACCCTACGTTGAATTGATGTAATCAATTCAACCAACTTTATTTATTTTTTCCCCTAACACTGCTCTGTTAGTTCTTTTATTTTTTTATTAACCGGCTACTCACCACATCTGCCTTGTTTACTGTCCAGCACAAAAAAGAAAAAGAGCCCGACATTTTAACTTTCTGCTGATTTATATACATTTCTTAAAATTAATATTATGGCAGTTTTCCTGCACTTTGTTCGAACCGATAGCGGTTGTTGCATCGAAACTTCTTTTCTTTTGTCTCCTTTATATTCGCTGTTGTAACAGTTTCGTTGATCTGTGTGTAAGTGTCTGTGTATGTGGCTTCTTGTTAGTTTATTTTGTCTCCTTCTTGCTTGCTGTATTTCAATCTTTCCTCTGCTTCTCTGCTCGCTGCTATCTTACACTCCTGTGTATTTCACCCTGCTGCTTTTCCTCTCTACTGTTGTGTTCTCGCTTCTACCTCCGTGATTCGTCAGTTCTGCTACTCGCCTATTCAGCTGTGATGATGTAGACATTAATGTCTTCACTCGGCTTTTCTCCCTGCTGCTTTCTACTGCTACTTCTGCCTGCTGCGTTTTCTCATAATTAACTCTTAAATGACTAGCATGACCATTTAAGATCAAACCCTCCACCTGCCCCTGTCCTGAATGCTTTGCGTCCTGTGTACCCCATCGACCCCCGGAACATTTCGTTCCATCCTTTACCCCATCGACCTCCGGAACACTTCGTTTTATCCTTTACCACATCGACCTCCGTAACATTTCGTTCCATTCTTTACCCCATCGACCACCGGAACACCTGAAATTAAAAGAGTTACATAGGCGAATGTAGTTCGCCCCCAAATCTACATGGATGTAATCCATCTCCCGACCAATAAAATGCCAATGTATCATTTATTTGATTCTTGTTTTTACATTTCAAAAAGTTATTCTTTAATGATTATGTGGGTCAAAATACCAAGAATTTTGATTCTCACAACTTTTTGCTTCAAGTCAAGCTCCTCAGCGATAAATTGGTATCCACTAAAGTTAATTATAAATACTAAATATTTTTTTTATTTCTTATTATTTATTTATTTTTTTTTTTTTTTATTCATATTTCAAAAAATCCCATGAGGTATAAAAAAATATCCAAATTTCAAATTAATCCAACCTAAACCTTGAAAATAAAATAATTATTTATAAAACAATGTTAAAACCGATTTGGACTTACGGTATACAATTATAGGGTACAGCCAGTTATTCCAATATTGAAATCTTACAAAGATATTAATATAAAAACATTAAGGTCTATAGTCAAAGCCCCATGTTTTATATCTAACAGAACTATCCCTGATGAATTATATCTATTCCAATGAAATGAAAGATGAAATTAAAAGATTTAGTAAGAATTACTTAGATTAAGCAATCACTCTAATTTATTAGCTTTAACGTTACTTGATGATACCAATGAAGTAAGAAGACTTAAAAGAAGTCATATATTAGACTTGTCATTTCGAAATTAGTAAGAAATAAAAATTTTTGTAAATATTAATAATTAATTATAAATAATTAATATTACTTAAATTTAAAACAAAACAAAAATGAATTATATATGTTTTGATAAACTTTATTTTATCCTCTAAGGATAAATTGTAAATCAAAATTTCATAATATGCTCTAAAAGGAATAAAAATATGCTCTAAATATGCATTAAAAATTGCCAAATGCAAAATATGCAAAAATATGCACCTGCAAATGGGTGTTCTGAAACGGATAAATATTTTATCGATAGCTTCATTCAACATCCAGAAAAAAACAAACAATTGCATATTTGTGGTTTCCCTGGTGATGACGAATTTTGCCTCCTAATACCCGATATAAAAATTTATTATATAAAAAACAAATTTCAATTTTTGAATTAATTCTCATTATCAGTACCGTTCAACCCAACGTGCTTTGGCTAAAAATGTTTGCCGGGAAAATAAACATACATTCATGTAATTTTGTTAACAATATCCCAGCAAATACAATTTTTTGATATCAAATTGAGATACCAAACGTTCGAGAATTATTTGAAAATAATAGCTTTCTCAACAAAAAGGGGAATTAATTGTCAAATTGAGAAATGCTATTATTATTAAATCATTGTTAAGTGTAATACTCAAACTTTCTTTCAAATGTGGCTTGTGACCACATGTGAAAGATAAATAAAATTTATTTGCAATTTTCTCCTATTCATTAATTGGAAAATATTTTATTAAATAATTTTATTTATTAATTTATTGTTTTGTTTATTTGTATATAATTTTTTAAATACTTTTTTAAATATATTCTTTCAAATATCTTTAAGAATGATTTGATAATAACATTTAATATCAAATTAAGAAAATACCATTTTTCAAATATTTGTTAACTTGTCTCTTTAGATTTGTGAATGATTTGATAATAACATTTAATATCAAATTAAGAATATATGAATGAATGATTCTCAGTTTGAAATTAAACTTAAAATTCATACCTCTACCCATATTTGAAACAAGCTTGAGAAACACATTTGATATCAAACGTTTAAAAAATTCTTTATATTTCAAACGTTTGACATTGTGTTTGCTGGGATGTATGTAGTAGTTGTTCTAGTTGCAGCTACTTTCAAGTAATTCTATTTATTTTACAAACACTCCCAGCAAGAAAAAAAAGAGACCAATTACCTTCCAAAAAGAAGACTCATTTCATTTTTAACCGGCGTATTAGTGTAAACAAGTTAGTGTTTATTCGCCTTTGGATACAGTGCTTCCAAAATAAAATTTTTTAGTATGAAAAGTTTACAGTAAAAATGCTGGGTCTGCTACATTTAGTCAGAGTTTAGTGGGACCGATCGCAAACTCATTCTGTATTATAACAGGTTGACTACAAGATATTTTTTTTTTTTAAAGCTTAGGTCCACAGATACAGATTTATTATCAACTTTTTTACGATCGGTCCTACAATGCAATATATGGATGGATATTTTTTGCAAATTTTAATCAAACAAACATACAAACAACTTTCAGCAATTTTTAATGTAATTTAAGTTTCTAGTATCATGTTTTAGTTTTGTTTTATTAAAGAGTAGAAGTTAAATTATGTTTTGTAAATGTAAACTGTAAACAAGGAAATACTTTAACAAAACATCAATGTTTTAAAATATATTAAATAAATGATTGAAGGAAATAAACAGTTTATTAAGATTAGCTGATATGTTAATAATAATTGAAAATTTTATTTTTAATTAAACAAAACAACAATTTTTATTCACACTTCAAAACGACACCACAGTGGAGTCTCATTTAATTGAAAATTTTATTTTTAATTAAACAAAACAACAAGTTTTATTCACAATTCAAAACGACACCATAGTGGAGTCTATCAAAAAAAATCGTAATAAATCCGAATAAATTCGAATCTCCTAAACTAATTATTGGATAAACTTAAGATGTATGAGAAAGTTGTAGAGGGGGACAGCCTTTCAGAAATATTCTATTGTACTCTGTTGTAATATGGGATGAGCTATAGGTTATCAAAGTTTATCACCTCGATCATGAAAAGCTTTAAGAGCATGTAACTTCTACAATTATGGCCGATTTCAATAATTTTTAAATTTTAATTAAACCATATTTTTGGTATTATCACCTGCAGGATGGAATTGAAAGCCTGTTTGCCTATCATAATAATAGCCAGTTTATATATAATTCCGTTAAACAGTCTCCGGAAGAACATTAAAAGAATTTAAACTTTTTTAAAGAAATAATTTAAAATATTAAAAATTCAAACTTACTTTTTCTTGTCTATAATCAAACATTTTATTGTATTGTGCTGTATGTCCTACAAATTTTGCTTTTGAAAAAGGCTATATAAAATATGGAAGCATAACAGTTAACAAATTGCAATAGATAAATCTTTAAAGTCAATGAGTCGTAAAATTGAGTTTGGGTACGCCACATTTCCTTTTCAGTAAGTTATTTAGCCAAATGATTGTATAACTAAAAAACAAAAAAAATTTTAATTTAAAAATCAAATCAGTCAACTTTATTATATAAAACTTTTAAGTTTTTAGTTACATAGTTAAGTACATAAAGAAAACATAAATTAACAAAGGCCGCCGATGCTGTGGCCAACATAATTGCACTCGATGTAGTCATAGATGTACAGCCCAATTTCAAAAAAGCCAACGTGGACATACGATATACCACAACACCAACCAGAATAGCAAAAGCCAAAGCTATCAACATTATTAACCACCGAAAAATTAAAAACAGCCGCTGGAAATTTCATACGCCAAAAGGGTACTGTAGGCTCTTTCATATTTGTTACATAATCCGTTTTAAATGTATCAATTATTAAGGTCTTGGATGCTCCTCGTGGACATCGAAACCCGTTAAATCCCAACGATATGATATTTCGTCTGAATAACGTTTCCACAGTTCGAGAAATAGTGTAGCCCAAAAGGACGTAAGAACAGTGAAAAATACTGCACTAGGATTATCTATTAAATAGGATATTTTGGCATAAAAACAAGTCTCTTTCAAATCCCAAAAGTTACACCAATTACACAACAGACACATGGTTATGTTCGATGTAGTAGTTCTTTTCTACAAAAAAGAATTATGCATTAAATTAAATTGAAATATCCCTTATAGTTAAAAAGATATTTACGACTGAATTTTTAATTTTAAATTTTTTGCCTTAACTTTTTTGGTTTTTCATGGTTAGTTTCCACAGTATAGAAATGAAAAATTGACTAAAATTCTATTAAGTCCCAAATTAATGTGTTAAAAAGTTTTTGAACTATCTCAATTCGTCTAGACGTGAGAAATTATCAGAGTCAACATTTTGAAATGCGTATGAAAAATGGCTGATTTTTTAAAAAATAGTAGTTTAATTCTTTTAATTTTCTCTCAAAATTTAATCATAAAAACTATATTTTTTAAATATATATAAAGACAAAAAGGCAAAACTGGTAACGTTTTTAACGAAATTTCAAATTTATCGGGCTAAAAAAAAAGTTATGCGAAATTTTTCAAATGTAGAAAATAGCTTTAATAACCACACCCACACACACACACATATATATATATATATATATATATATATATATACTTTGAGGTAAGTGGATGATTTTTTCTATGCGTTACAAACATCAGCACAAACGCATAATACTCCAACCACCTATGGTGGTGTAGGATATAAATACATATCCACTAATCGGCCTAAATTTGTAGAAGTTACACGCTCTTAAAGCTTTTTCGTGATCGAATTGGTCAACTATGACATCCTGTAGCTCATCTCGTATTACAACGGGACAAAATTTTTAGGAGATTTAGATTTATTACCAATTTTTTTCTTTTTTTTATAAACTCCACTATTGCGTTGTTTTTAAGTGTGAATAAAACTTGTTGTTTTGTTTAATTAAAAATAATAATGAAATGTTTATTTCATTCAATCATTTATTTAATATATTTTGGTTATATTCTCTTTAAATATATAATTAATTTAATTAATATTATTTTTTTGTTTTCATTTAATATAAGAAATTAAATAACATTTCGCTTCATTCTACTTAATATATTTTGAATTTGAATTTCCAATTAAAATGTTTATAAAATTAATACAATAATTTTTTTTAATGGATCCAATTAATAACGCAATTGATATATTAGTTATTAATTTAATTTTTTTTTTAATATAAAATTTTCTTAATTATTTATAATTTTTTTTTTAATTAAAATGCAAAATGCTTTGACACCCTCCTTCCACATTACAACAGGGTGACTATAATATCATTCTTTTGAAAGTCTTGGTACCCCTCTACAGCTTTCTAATACAACTCAGAGGATATTCATATTAAATACCATTTTTTAGCTCCACTGTGTGACAGTTTGAGGGCATCGCGTAACAATTTTAAAAGTCCCTTACATTTTTTTAGATTTTCAAATTGTTTCAGAAAGCATACCCCTAGTGAGGCTCGATATCCCTAAAAATCCACACTTTTTTTCTCAAAATAATTTAATAGAAAATTCTTTACAAAATTTAAGATATTTTTCAAAATTTCCTAGAAAAAAGAAAATTTATCAAAAGTTTCCTCTTAAAAGAAAATTTATTATAAATTTCCTATTTATTAAAAAGAAAATTACTCCAATATTTGCAGTAATAAAAATATTTAGCAAGAATTTTTTTCTAAAAAAAACATTTTTGATCGAATATTTCCTATAAAAATAAAACTCAATGAGAATTTCCTATGAAATCAAAAATTTCTTATAAAAAATTATCGAAAAATTCCTGTTAAAAGAAAATTGATAAATATTTTTTCTAAATAAAAAATCGATAAAAATTATTTCTGAATAAAAAATTTATCGAGAATTTTCTATAAAAAAAAATTAGTTCTAATGAAAGATCTATCAAAAATTTTCTTAAAAATAAATTGTCTGTAAAAAGAAATTTGAAAATTTTTTATTTCAATTTTTCTATAAATTTAAAATTTATTGAGTTTTCTGTTAATAGAAAACTTTCGAAAAATTATGAATTTAATTAAAATTTTCTATAAATTGATAAATATATATTGAAAAAAATCCCTCTGGCAACACTGGTTGTAATCTTACAAATTTATATCTGTAATTAATTCAATCAACTTTTTTAATTGAGTAAGTTTGATTGAATCAATTAATAATGTTAAAATTTTATAAAACTAAAAATATATACGTCAAATTTTTTTAACATGAGAAATATTAAGTTTGATATTTTAGATCTTGGCAGAAAAAAAGAGAAGTACTTCTAAAGAAATAACATTTTCACTACTACAAAAGTAAAACTAATAGCAGCTAAAAAAATAAATATTTTATTATTTAAAAAAAAGTAGAAATATTTAAATTGTTCTTAGTAATAAAAGATTTGTTAAAAATCACTATTTCACAAACTTAAAAGTAATTTTAATAACTTTTAATAAAATTAAATTAAAATATTTTAAAAAGTGAACAATTAAATGTCATGCAATAATTCACAAGGCAAAATTTTAATAAAAATTGCTTTAAACTATCTTTTTTTTAATTTTATTTAATTTTTTTTAATTTCAAAATAATTTTTGGAAAAAATATTTATTTAAATGAACTTTCATCACAAGTATCAATTAATAAAAGTAAAATTTTTAACAAAATTCATTTTCGCAGAATACAAATATATTTTTTTATAAAAATACATTATTTAGGAAAAGTATATTAAATAATATTTTATCTTTTTTCTTCATAATTACCAAATAGTTTTCTATGTGGAGAAAATTCTATCTTTGAGTTGTTGAACTGAGTCAACCTTAAATTATTTTGCATTTGCTTTGTAGAAGACCAAATTATGAAACAATTAAAAACACATTTATATTAAAAAATATATATAAAAAAAAATCAATTTTTTCCCCATTTTTCACATACCATCCTTTTTTTTCTCTTTGTCTCATGTTCATTTACAAAAGCTTAAAGGCAATTTTCAGAACGTAATAAAAATATAATAAGAAAATTTTGCCACATTAGTGAACATTATAATAATATAATTATACTTTTAATTTCCTTATCATTTTATGTCCTATTCCAAACAAAAACAAAAAAAACACACACACATATACAAATAAAAAACTTCAAACAAAAAGGATGAATTAGAAAAGGCTGATGCTTTTTTGGTTGTTTATTCTTGTGTGGACAAAGAATCATTTACAAGAGCTAAACAGATTTTATCACGTCTTCAGGATATGGATTTAATTAGAACAAGGCCTATTATATTGGTGGCAAATAAAATTGATTTAGCGAGGTCACGCGCCGTTTCTGCCCAGGGTAAGAAAAAATAAACAATAATTAAATATTTATTAATTTATTAATCACTTACAAGAAAATTTCTTTTTTTGATTTACACTTCATTAATATATATATATATATTTTTTTTTTTTTTCTTTATATTTTTCTTAAGATGGCAAATGTTTGGCCTGTACATTTGGTGCCAAATTTATAGAAGTATCGGTGGGCATTAATCATAACTGTGATGAATTATTGGCTGGGACTTTAACACAAATAAGATTGAAAAAAGAACAAAATTTATTACAGGTTTGTAGAATTATTAACTCAGCATTAATTTAAAAAAAATACAAATTTTACAAAAATTTCTATTTTCAAAACTAACACTGGCTTATTTTAATTACTATCGCTTTCTATTATCATACACTTATTTATATTATTTTAAATATATTTTTTTTTTAATTGGCTTCTATTTCACAAATTGCTCTTATATCTTAATTATGCAAATTCGTTTTAATTTATTTTATTTTACACAAACTTCTCTCATCTTGTTATTTGCATTGTTCACTTTAGCCTAAAACGAAAAAATTGAAAAATAAATCTAAAGATAAACTAAAAGACAATTTGAATACCGACAATAATTGTCATAATAAAAATTATGATTTTGATCAAGGGGAAAATTCATTAAATGATAAAAATTGTGAAGTTATGGTGAGTAAAATTTGTACAATACATAAATATATTTTTTCTCTAACAGTATTTATAAATTTAAAGTCCCTTTTTGGTCCCCTCAATATTTATCTATATATTCATTTATATATATATCTATAGACATATCTTTAATACTTGATGTTTATACCAATCAAGATTTTTTTTTATAAAATTTTTTTATAATCTAAATGTTGTGTGTAAATAATAAATTATTTTTAATTGAAACCTAATTTTGTAATAATTATATTAAACTACCTTAAAATATTTAGTTTGTTTCTTTATATCTTTACATATCCCCCAACATATGCAACAAATATTTTGTCTAATTTTAGCCAATAATTTATAATAATTTATTATAACTCATAATAAAGTACTAAATAAATTAATATTTATTTTTTTTATATTTACATATCCATGTAAATTTTAATATGTAGATTACAAATGATACTATGCAACAAATTTTGGGTCATCAAATATTGCCTCAATTATTCCAACGAGAAATGAAAGTATACTATTAGATTTATAATCTACAAAAGGTTTTCTTAAGTTAGTTCGAATTTCGATTTTTTAAATATATAAATATTTTTTGAATATATGAATATTTTGAAGCCCTTTTTTCTTTTTATATTAAATTCCCCAACCATTTTATGATCACTTTTTATAATAAGATTGTTTGCAATATATAAGTAATCACATCATTTAACCAATATTTTACACAAAAATACATATATCGTGCAGCCTCCGAAAGGAAATATAGGATATAATATTAATAAAATGTCACGCCCACTTTTTGTAACCATTTTTTTTCTAAAGTTCAAATAAAATTTAGCACATATATCAAAAATTTCGTAGAGAAAACTATGGACTAGAATAGAAATTGGATGCCACTGCGAGTTTTTAACCCACTTTCAGTAAAAATTAATTTTGTTGCATCTTTGACAACTCATAACATTTTACATATATATATATGTGTGTGTGTGTGTATATATGAAAAGTTTCATTTTAATGGCTTCAGTAGTAGCAGTATCAAGTCAAATAAAGTAAACAATATCAAAACCCAAAAAGGGCCGTAAAAAAGGTGTGGCATCTAACATTGGTTTAAATTATTATTATTTTTTTTTTTTTTTTTTTTATTTCCAATCATATTGAAAAAAGTCCCCAATCGAACTTCAAGCGGCTATAAAACCGTAATTTAAACTAACTTTGAAAAACCCTTTAGGGGTTTTGCTAGACTACTGCTACACTTTCATGTTGCGTTGAAATTGTTTCTTGTTGTACTGTGTAATAAATACTTTTTAAAGTACTTTTCACTGTAGAGATTTTTTATGTAAAAATAGTGTAAACATGTTCTCTAAATCAACTTTCGATAATTCGACTTTTTATTTTGAAAATTGTGAAGAATTCGACTTACTTGTTGTCAGATAGTTAATTTGAGATAAAAACAGGTGTCCACAGATAAGTGTTCTTGAACCAACCCTATATTTAATTTAAACTTCTGACTTGCCTACATGCGATGAACTGACTATATCTACATGTGCACATGACACAGCAATACTCAGTTCCCATAATAACCCATAAATATTAACTAGTCAACTCTATATTTACCTCCGACTTGTGGAGATAAGGAGTAAATAGATTTTATTTGAGTTTTTAAGTTTTAAATACTTACTGTGAGGCCTACTAAAGGCTGATTCAGTAAATGAACAATAAGTAAATTTAAAAAAATTTTAAAAGTCGAAGAATATTAAAATATTTGAGTCGAAGAAATTTACTTTATTTAAATTGAAACTGCTAAAAATACCAATAAAAATTTTGTTGGCTTTTGGTAATGACTAATACCTACTAGACCCATTACTTAGTAAAGAGTTGTCATTATTTTTCTCATTACTTTAAGTAAAAAATTAACTCGTTAACGGTAAATAACAAATTCATTTAGTTCTGTAATGGATCAGTTCGCTAAAGCATCTGCGAAGCAAGCAGAAGGTTGTTGGTTTTACCAAACTAAACTTGTGTTTTTCTTAGCAAATCATTTCAATTTTTATTTGTATATGAAAACTATTAGCGGCGCACACAAATTAATCGCTGACGTGACATAGTAATTAAGACTTTAATCTTTGGAACATATACGAAATTGTTTGCCCATGTTCAAATCTCAATTGAGCCAACTTTTTCTAATATATTTTTTTTTTTACCTCCAGTCAAATGTAAATTTAAAATATCAAAAGTTAATGGATGAAAGATCTGCAATAAAAGAAGAGAAAATCAATTAGTACCACAAAAATTATTACTTCGTTTTCCAGGTAATGGGCAATGGTAGATATGCTCCTATGGCGAATTTTTCCCCTTCTGCCATATTGATACAAAATACAAAAAAAAAAAATGAAAACGTATTGCTTAGATTGATCACAACTTTTATATCGGCAGAGATAGCGCGTCTTGTAAAAAAAATAAGCAATATTGGTAGATAACTTTCTAAACAATTGTAATATTAAAAAATATGTATATATGTATAACAACGTTAGATAACCTTCTAAAAGACAAATAAAAAGAGTACAAGTTACCGAAATGAAGATACCCTCAAAAAAAAGTCAAAAGCAAAGAATTTAATATAAAAGAAACAATTTTAATCTTAATGATTATCACTTGCAGAACATGTCCTTTTATAATTCCTAGTCATGGCTTTTAAAGTTATTCTTTTAAACTATTTAAACATAATTTACAACCTTTATAAAATCTAACTGAAAATACTTTTAAAATGTTACAAGTGTGGTTTTCTTAAAAGAATTAAAAAATAAACTTGTAAATTTCCTTAATTCAGCATTTGATATTATTTTTAAAAAATCATTAAAATGGCTAATAATTTTATTAAGAGAGTTTTAAGGATAATTGACGATGTTTTTTCACTCAAATAATATAATTAAGATTCGAAATATTTTGTTGGACAACAATTTTCCTATCAGACTTATAGAGAAGTTACTAATAAAAGCAAAATGCAAGTAGTTGAAGATGATCAGTGTAATATTGGACAAGAGACGTGCAACATCTATGTTCATTTATTTGTAATAAGTACTCTCATATATATATATATATATATTTTTGTCATGACTAATAATCGCTTATGTCCTACGATGTTTTGTATATGTTAAATATTATGAAGTGTTACTAATTGTATTAACTAATTATATACAAAATAGCCCTAAAGATGTGACGAAATATTAACATTATAAATTAAAATTTTTAGCCTCGAGCTCGAAAAATAATTAAAAAAAAAATTTAATTTTTTTTAATTAAAAAATATTTACTAAAATGAAATTAATCTTTACGTTAGTAGAATTCCACTTTTGAAGTAGTAAAAATGTTATTCCCAAGTTCATTTAAACTTACATTCTAAAAAAACACCCAAGATTAATTAAGTAAACATTTGATTTGATTTTTCTTTTTTTTCAAACATTTTACAATCATCATCAAAAATATTTTTCGTATCTTTTGTAATGTACTGTTCCTTATATTTATTTGAATATAGTATACACACATATTTTTGTACTGTAAATAATTCAGCAATAATCGAGGTCAATATAATTTTTTTCATAAATACGCTAGATATTTTACGGAAAGCCGAAAAAAAAATAAAGTAAAAAATTATTTAATTTTATACCAGGAAAAAAGGCAAAATTAAAAAAAAAAACTAATTAGAGTGCTATATTCGGCAGTGCCAAATCTTATATACCCTTCACCAGTGGTGAGATGTGTTATATGAAAATTAAATAACTTATATTGGATGTAATTACAAATATATTTACCTACACTATATCTATGAAAACATTAAAAACTTTAAATAATTTAATTTAAAATAGAATCAAGATTTTAATAAATCCTTATATTCTTATATATTATAAAAATCAGGTGTAAGTTTATTTCTTTATGTATCAATCACACAGTATCGATTTTTTGACACACAGATAGAACCTTTATCCATACAAAGCCCCCATACAAAGAAAAAATAAATTTTCTCATCTAAAGGACTATTACAGTGAAAGTCTTAAAAAAAAATTTAAAAATAATTTTCATATCAAATTTCGAATAGTGTGAACAGGTCCAAGGGGGAGTAGTAGTTCCCATATAAAGTAAATATTAGTTATCGTATGAAATAGGGTAAAAGCTAATAAATAACAAATTTAATACTTTAGAATTTCACAAAATTTCGCACATATTTGAGGAAGATATAATCACTTTGGTGCCGGAGATATATTCCCAATAAAGCAAACAATATTTTAACAATATCGAAACGATATAATCTAGATGATAAAAATTATCAATAGTGATAATCGTCTTCGAATCTAAAACAATAGTTTTTACGGACTAAAATGTACCTTTCCTTATAATATCGTTTTTCCATAAAATTATGATATCATTTTCGGTAACATAATTTCCTAAAATAACGATAGTAAAATCGTTATGGTACACATTTTGTTCTGAATGCTATTTAATAAAAAAAAAATATACTTTTGCATTTAACTATACTAAATAAAACAATTAAGGACAATAATCTGGTAAAAAAGAAAAGAGTCCTAAATAAATATAAAATATATAAAAATCCTCATACATGACATATTTTTATGCAAATAATAATATTTTCAAACATGAGTTTCCCTTACGGATATGTTTTTTCAATTACGTTTCTAAAAAGTTTGGTTTTGGTATTAAAAGGCTATTAACAAATTATTTATTTTATTTTTTATTTATTTTTTTTTTTTATATTTGATTCTCAGCTAGTTTTTATTTGTGGGAAATTTTTTTAATTTTTGTATTTTTATTTTGAAGTTTTCTACAAATGTTTATGGAAATAAAAATTTCGAAATTTCAACATAATAATAATATTGTCTTCTGCAATACAATATGATATTATAATCGATGGGTAATATGATATCGTTTTCGCTCGTTATACGGTTTATTGGGATTTTATAAATGTAAGATAACATTAAATTAAACAAATAGATGTGTTATATACGGCTGGGTCGAATCTTTTATACCCTTCACAAAATCTATATTTCATAAATATATAAACATATTGAAATTATCTTTTATCCAACTTTTTGCTTTAATCTGGAAATATACTTAATATTTGTAAACTGGTGTTAACCATGACATCGGAAATTTGTAATATAAAGAGACCCCGAAAATTCGTTAGGCATCTGTGTTGAAGAGCTGAATAAAGGAGATAGATATATGCAAAATTGTAAATTCCTTTTCAGTTTTCTACCAACAATTTATTTATTTATTATTTTTTATTTTTCAAAAAAGACAACATAGAATTAGATATTTTTTTTTAAACTTGAATTAGCTATTTTAAAATTTTCAGAATTTTTAAGAATTTTTAACTTTTAACATGATATGTCATCTTATTATCTACTTTTAAAAATCTAAAACACAATTACAGTTAAGTGATAATATTTTAAGAAAAAACATCTCACATACTCAGATTTACTTGTCAAACATATTTCTTCACAAAACTTATGTAAAATTAAAACAAAGTTCAAATGGATTCTACGAGAATACGAACCATGGCTTGAGGATTTGTAATCTAAAACACTTTCACTAGACTATCTATACCCATAGAGATTTTGTTGAAAATCAATTTTGTGTACTTTTTATATATGTGAACAATAAAAAATCAATTTACAACAATATATGATTTTAAATATATTTAAAAGTCAACAATGCTGAAAAAAAATTTTACACAAATTAAAGTGAAACTATTTTTTGAATTCATTTTCCAAATACCATGTGGCTTAGGAAGTAAGAATAGAAATATAACTTATTTATTTCAAAGAAATATTTTTAATTAATTAATAATATAGTTTCTTAATCTGACATTTCAAAATTTTAACTTCTGTTTAAAGATAAATTATAAAACAATTTTTCGAAGTCTTGTTCTAGGACCGAACTCAGGATCTAAAGTCTTTCAGTCACAAATTCAATCGGTATACCACATCAATATGTTAAAATTTGCCATATTTATTGCTTATATAAAAAGCTTAAAATCCAACTCAAATCAAAATAATACTTTTTATAAGAAAAAAACAACAAAACGTTCCTAGAAATTCTTGTCAAATTAATTTTTTAATAATGAATATTTTTATATGTTTTTAGGAAAAACAGAAATTTATAAGAGACCCCGGGGATACGAACTCAGGCTTAACGGTTTGTAGTCTAGAACACTTCTTCTAGACTATTCAATCTCGCAACTTTCCAATAGAAAACATTTATATATTATTGTATGAGAAATAGAAAATATTATTAAATTTGGACAAAGAAAATTGGAAAATTTTTTAAGGCTGTTTTAGAAAATCTTTTATAACTCCGCCATTCCTAAACAGATTTCACTGAATTCCAATACCAAGATTTTCGAGGCTATAAGCCATATATATGTTAAAAGAAAATGTAATTATTGGACTATGAGCTTCAAAAAATCCATTTCAACATACAGACGGACAAACAAACATATACTATCAAAAGTTATTTTTAATGATAATAATTGCGAATATTTATTATTTTGAGGCCCTGGTTATATATTTAAAGACTTTCGTATAAAATGACAAACTTGTATATAAAAATTAAATATCTAAAGATATTTTTTTGGCAAAAAATTGCAATTTTTGAGATTTGTTTCAAAATTTAGTTATCGAACTGAGATAATTAAATTTTTGTTTCTTTAGCATAATTCAAAAAAATTATAGAGAATTTCACCATATTTAAAAAAAAAAAAAAAAAATTAAGTATTCTATTTTAAAATTTATAGGGCAAAGTTGCAAAAAATCAGGGCCAAAAATGAGAATTTTAATTTTTGAAGTCAAATATCTTTTAAACCATAAGATATAATTTAGTACAGTAAACATGTTTTCCTTTATCTTCTTTAGTAGAATTCAGAGATGTAAAAATTTTACGCCAAGACAAACTTTTTGAGAAGTAGTAATTTAAAATAAAGTTAACCTTAATTTTAGTTGCATACATCAACACCTTAAATTTTTCCCATAGAAACCGGGCCATCCTAACATACTTACACTTTTATATACAAATGTTTATTGTAAATATATATATATATATATTTTATTTGTTATTATTTCTTGATGTTCATTAGTTGCTTTCCATGCTTGCCTACATAGGTATAAACAGATACACGTATCCACCTTCCCCCCACCCACATGTACATTTGGTACTTGAAATTTTCATTATGTTGCACTATTTATTTTTTTATTATATTATAAAATTACTCTATATATTTCTTATTAATTAATTAATCATATTGTATTTTTAATTCAAACAGGGTCATCGTGATAGATCACCCTCACCGGCTCATTGGTATAAGAGTCGCAGCGTTATGATGGCCAGCATGAAGGCGAGACAAATGCTGACATGGATATTGGGCAAAGAAGATTCAAAATTTAAACATTGTGAAAATTTACAAGTTTTGTAAAAGCTATTGAATAATTATGTTTATTTTTTAAAATGAAATATGAAATTCTCGTAAACAAAATGTATACAGGAAATTTAATGTTATCAACAGTTGATTTTTTAAATTATTTAAATTATAAAGAAATAAACAAAAATTATAAAAAGCATTTCTGTAAAAAAAAATATCTGCAAATAAAATTTAAATTTTTTGTAAAATACTAAGGTTTCTTTTCAAAAATATTTTTATACATATTTATATGTATTTATATAAATATTTAGTTAAACAAAAAAGCTAAAACATATAACTAATTACTAAAATTAAATAACTTATAAATAATAATAAAATTTATGATTTAAAGATATTTTTGTAAAATATTTTTTCCATATTTAATTTTTTTAAAAATATTTTCTTTTCACTGAGAAAACAGAATTAAAAAAAAATAGTTGTAAAATTTATTTATGGAAATTTATTACATAAAATAATTATAAAATGTAACAACATAAAATTTAAAGCCTGATAATCAAAATTAAATCAAATTTAATTAAAAAATCACCAAAAACAACAACAAAAAACAATTAAATGGTACTGCTCTTAATTTAAAAAAATAGAAATTAAAAAAAAAATATATATATAAAATTTTATAGACAAAAACATAATTGATATAAAAAGAGCTTTAGTAAAAGCTTTATTTTATTTAAAGTTATCAAAAACTTTTAAAGCATAATATTATTTAATTATTGCTATTAAAATAGCAATAGAGTTTAAATTAAACTTATTTGAATACTTTTTAAAAATTTTTATTTGATTCTTAATAAGACCAGCATTTTAAAAATCTTTTAAAAAATATTGTTATAAAAAATACTAAACTTTTATTAAAACAATATTAAACAGTTGAGAAACATTTTCGATTTATTCAAATAAATTAAATTATCAAATAGCAATTTTCAGTTTTCAACTAAAGCTAAGTTCAGATTACACAAATATTTGACACGAAATATTTAATCGTGTTTTCCCGCAATTTTTGCGACTAAATACACAGTTGATTTTTTGTTCATATTACACTCATTTATTTGACGTTTTTTTTTTTTTTTTTTTTTGTTGAAACAGCTATCAAATATCTTAAAATACGAGAAGGGGAAAAATATTTTAAGCCTTTTCAGATTAAATGATGTAAATATCATTTGTGAAAGTTTAGAATTATTTTCAACTTTTGTTATCGGATGGAAAAAAATCTAAACAACAACAATTTCATTGAATAAAAAAATATTTAAAATGTTTTCACACAATATACACATACAAAATTCAAATAAATAATCCCAGCAAACACTGCAATATGAAAAATGATTCAACAAACTTATTGCCTGGATGAAAAATATTATTGCGACAACAATTGAACTCGTATTGCAGAAGAAACTTACTTTGGGAGAAAATGTGTCTCGATGGCAGTACACCTAAACAAGGTGAAGGCGATTCTTCTAGACGATAATCTTGGCAATATCGCCAAATAACCATTTAGAAGATAATTAGAAGATATCTCTAAAAGGTTATTCGAAAGACAAAAATATAATTTTGGGAGGAACCTACACCCAAGAAAACCAAAATTTTACATTTTACGTTATTATTATTATTTTATTTTTAATTAAGTTCTATTTATTCAATACACGAAACTTTTTTAATATAATTTATTATGTTGTCCCGGTTTTTTTCTACATTTAGTGAGATTTTTTCTGGATATACAGAATACAAAAAAAAAACAAGTTTTTATTGTATTTTTTGTAAATGCAAAAAATGCATAACTTAATTTACCTTCAGAATTTCATGTACACTTTTTTAAGCCAAGAGAATGAAAAACACAAAATTGATAAATATAATTAAAAAATATTTTTTAATTTTTTAAAAAATAAATAAATAAAAAATGACAAAAAATAAAATGTTTGTTACATTTTATTTAATAATACAAGATATTACTTTGACTATTTTCTCTCGCATGAAAAACTAAGGATATTGTCATATTATCACCCAAGAAGATATCTTCCAATTGCTTGCAGGAAAAATAGTAGAAAATATTTTTTGAAAAAAAAAACAAAAGTATGAATAAAAAAACCATCATTTGAAAATGTTTCCATACTGATATTTATTTATTTTTTTTTTTTTTCATCATGATTGATATTTATATTAAAAAATAAAAATCCCCCATATTTTATTGAATAAATGAAAAAACATATTGGCCACTAAAGATATTTTTACTGATTGAAAAATAAAAGGTTTTCGGGTGCTTGGAATAAAGAAAATATGGGCTATTATCAATCGATTAATTGCAAAATTTAATACGCACATTAATAAAATTTACTTTAAGAAATATATATTTAAAATTTTTTATAAGTAATTTACGTTTCCTCCTCTCGTCATATACAAAACTGTCCTATCTTCACAAAACAATACTGTTTTCTTTGCTTGCCACTTTAAACTGTTTAAAAAATAACAAATATTATTATGGCCATTAATATTAATATATTGAAAGATTTATTTAAAAAACTATATTTTAATAGATAAAATATAAATTGATCACTTCAGCTTTGTCAATTTAAAGTTTGTGAACATTAAAGAAAACAATTTTTTCAACTCAAGCCGTCCACCGCATCAGCTGTTGTTTGCCGCTGTTTGATCTTACTTATTTTGTAAGATCAAACAAAAATTCACTCAAAATAGTAGCAAATATTTTAAAACTTGTATTCACACAATGTTCACACTAACGTCCATTTTAGTTTGTCCAAAATCAGCTGTTATCTTGTTTGAAACTTAAAAATATTTCCTGTTCATATTAGGCAAAGCAAATATTTGCAAAAATCGTCAAATATTAGCGTAGTGTGAACTTAGCTCAAGAAAGCTTTAAAAGCTTCTTGAACTATTAATTAATAATTCATGTCTTTTAAGCACACAAAAAATATATTTTTATCATATAAACTAATTTTTGAAAGCAATTTCAAACTAACATAATGAAGCTTTCTATCATATTTATAATAATTTAATTAATGAAAAATTAAATTTTAAAAACATTTGAAAAGCGAATTTAGCAAAGAAATTATTAAAGTTATTTTTATGATAATCCCATCAAGCTGTTTGATAAGACCATCAGCTATTTATAAGAATCTATTGATTTAGAAATGACAAGCTTTTAAAGGTTTTGAAACAATTTAAATGTAAACTAGAATAAAACTTATTCAACTTTTAAAACAGCTTTTATTTATACATATTATATAGCAGTACGTTACTTTAATATCTTTTTTGTCAATAATTTTTTAATTTCTAGCTTATTACATATTTCTATAAACATTTTTCAAAGATTAATAATTTTCCTAATTAAATCATTAATTATATTAATTCAAAATTATTATATTAATTGCTAAACAAAGCTTTTCATTAACTCAAGCTTTAAGCTCATTTTATCAATCAGTTATAAAACTACCTTCAAAATGTCTTTAAAATAAAAAGAACTTACAAAAAGAAAAAAAACCAATGATAAAACTATGAAACAATATGGAACCAAAATTTTATGAAAATACAATTTTTCTGTAGTTTTTATGATAAATTTTAAGTATATTTAATAAATTAAACAAATTAATAACTAAATATTATAACAATAATAACTATAACAAATGAATTAAGTATTTATGTATTAGAATTAAAACTTATAAATAAAATAAACAAACTATAAGAAAAAAAAGTAAAACAAAAAAATATTAAAATTTTTATTTATCTGTAAACAAAATTATGTTTAAAATAAAAAGAAAAATACCACTTTATTTTTGTTAAATTTAAAAAAAATATATATATATACATATGTATGTACTATAGTCAGTGACAGGGAAAAAAATGGAGAAAAAAATAAATAGAAAATGAACATAAATAAATTAATTTGCTTCCAATTGAAAATTGAATGCATTATAATTTTTTAAAATGTATACAAAATTATTAAATATTTTAGTTTTAAAATTCTTTTTAAAATAAACAGATTTGTAATTGAAAATTAAATCTGCCTCTTTGTCTACAAAGTAAGCTATCGAGTGTAAAAGTTAACTATAATATCAATACTAACAAAGCTTTTACAACCCAGCAAAAACTTTGCTTTCCTGGTAAGCTAGCAGGTATAATTGGAAACAAAAATAAACTACTTATTTTTTGCCTGAATAACTAGTTATTTTTGTTCGACTTGTCCACAAATTCATGTAGTTATTTTTTGACTCTAGGGGTATTCAAAAATATGTACCTAAACGAAAACCAAAATAAAAAAAAACAAAAAAATTTTGCCGTCAGTGAGACTCGAACTTGGACACAAACTTACCATTCGCTTTTAATGACTAACGTCTTACTCATTGCACCATCTCGCACATAGCTTCCCAAGCGACAAAAACTCTTTTTAGTTTAAAATATCTTTTTAGACATTTTGTTATAAAAAACTAACAGCTTCAGAATGGGGTTGAACCAACAACCTTCTGGTTGTTAATCCAGCGCTCTAGCCAACTCATCCACGTGATTGCAGTATTACTGCGCTATAATACTATTGAGTACTTATTAATGTAATACAGAGTAGGCAAATAATAATGACGCCTCATTACCAAGAAACTACTTTAATAAGTAGTTGTCATTACTGAAAACCAAAAAGTTTTTGCTGGGAACATATAACTTTTATAAATATTCACTAATTCTATTGAGCTGGAACATTAATCATTCGTTAGTAATAAGACGTTAGTAATAAGACGTTAGTCTTACTCAGTACACCATCTCGCACTTATTTCCCTAAGTGACAAAAACTGTTTTTAGTATAAAATGATTGTGCTTTTATACTATTGAGTACTTATTTACATGTGTTATATAGAGTAGGCAAATAATAATGACGCCTCATTACCAAGAAACTACTTTAATAAGTAGTTGCCATTACCAAGAATCAAAAAGTTTTTGCTGGGTACTTAGTGATATTTAAATAAGTAAAATAGAATTAAATATAATTTCATTTTCTTGGAAGTTTTTTTAATTTTTTGTGACCCTACGCATTTTTTCTTAATTTGGATTTTATATAGTTATTTCAGTATCAATTGTGAAAATTTTTTGCTCTAATGACAAGTTGAAGTGTTCTATGCATCGTCTTCTATAATTTAGTTTTAGTAATATAAAGTCATTAATTTTGCCCAATTCCTCATTGAAAGTAAAACAAAAGTCCTCTAGATTTTATGGAACTGAATATCCCCCTTATTATTACTTTTTGAATATATTCCACATTTTTCCGATTAGTTTGAGGTTCGCCAATTATTCTAATAATTCTCTAAGCATTATTTGTTTATTTTTTATTTTATTTTTTTTATAACCTCACTTGTTTAAAGTAATAATTTGGCGTATTTTTTATATTTAAAGGGTCAAATCCTTCTGTATTGAGTTTACATACTCAGATTTTAATAAAGCACGAAATAAAGTTGGTTGGGCTCCTTTTACATATTTGTATAAAAAGTCAAATTTTTACAAAAGTGTAAAAAATTGAATCCAAATGTTCGCCTTAGAATAGCTCTTTAGTTTAAAAATCAATAAATTATTAAATTGATCAGATATTGCTAATCCATCCCGCATATTCCTTGAAAAAAAAACCGACTTTCGACCGTTCTTGTTGATGTAAAAACATAGTGTGCAAAATGTTAGAGTGATCGGATGGCGCTAACACGTGACGCATCGACCGTAAAATTTGTAGGGTGCATTTGTATGGGGAAATTTTGACTTTTTCACAGTTTTTTTTAACAATTTTGCTATTATGAAATTCTTTTCGTAATTTTATATAAAGGAGTCATAATATGCACATAATTATATATCGAATAGGATAAAAATAGTTAAAATTGGTTGGAAAATATATAAGTTATTAGAAATTCCCCGACCATTAACGTGTTTTCGAACACTTGTGTAAGCAACATAATTTTTTTAGAAATCTATACATCATGAGTTCCACCAAAGAACACATAAAAAATATAATTTTTGGCCTCATGTCTTTCAGTTATCTTCATATTCACTAAATATGTTCTCTGTGAATCTAATAATATTTATTCAATTTTTTAATAAAAAAAAATAAAAACCCATGTTTTTTCGAGATTTAAAATGATTAAAAAATTAACAAAATTGAAAAAGTATGTTATTTTAAAAGACCATATTTTTCACATCTTTTATGGGATTTTCATTTTTATACCCTATTATGCGTTAGTGCTGATGTTTGTAACGCATAGAAAAAATCATCCAACACCCACCTTAAGGTATATCAGTCGACTCAGAATCACTTTATGAGTCGTTCTAACGATATCTGTCCATCCGTCTGACTAGCTGTCCATGTAAACCTTGTGCACAAAGTACGGGTCGCAATTTTGAAGATAATTCAATGAAATTTGGCACGTGTGACTTTTATGATACAAGGACGAAGGTTTTTGAAATTGGTTGTAATCGGTCCATTATTTCACCTATCCCCCATATAAATCATAAATGCCTTAAGTATAGTAATATTTTAATGAAATTCGACGTAAGAAAATTTTGTATAAGTATCAATCTTTGTGCCAAATTTCATGAAGATCGGTCTATAATTGACCATAGCTCCCATATAAAACCCTCTTCCGAAAATCACTTTAACGTGCATAAATCACATACACATATTAGTATCAAGTTTATATTCAAAACAAATAAGTTTTATATAAGTAGAAATCGCAATGTCAAATTTTATGAGGATCGCTCCATAACTTACCAAAAGCCTACATATAATTCCACTTTTGAGAATCGCTCTAAAGTGCATAAATTTATATAAATAATAGTATTAACGTAATATCCTGTATTCGTATATTTTATTTTACACTTAGTAAAAGTATCGGTCCACAATTGTCCACATGTCTAATATAAGACCCCTTCACGAATTTTGATGGAAATAAACAATGGTGTGGGATATTATGTGGTCGGGCTTGACCGACTATATCTTTCTTACTTGTTAAAAATGCATTAGATTTCTACATTTGCCCTCTTTTATAATAAATTTATTCAATAATTTCAGTTTTTTACTTAAAACGGTTTAGATGCAAGTGCATTTTTCAGATGCATTTTTGAAATTGTTCTTTCCCTTCGATTTTTATTTATTTATATATTTATTTATTTATTTATTTTTTTGGTTTCATATTAACAGGGATTGGAAATTCATGCATTTAAAAAGTGTGTTTTATGCGCTTAAAAAAACGCACTAAAATGTTAAAATATGCCCTAAAAACAAATATGCACTTATTTCTTAACTTTTATTAAAAAAAAAAACATTAAATTTGAATTCAGTATCATATTAAATTAACAATAAATAAACTTTAGTCAGCTTCTGTACAAAGAAAATGATCGTTCGACATTAATAAATGTGATGGATGCATTTTTGAATGATGTGGAAGGATTTTATTATTTCTTCGTTTAAACATAAAATTGCAATAAATGTATTGGCACACTTTTTTCGCTGGCTGTGGTCTTAATGATAGATCTATAATTCTAAGATGATATAAGGGTAGCTCTATACAGCTTATTGTGCTCATAAGTAAAATAATCTCTTTGGTAGCTTCTTTAAAAATAATTAATCTATTCTCGATGTTTTACAAAAAAGTATGACAACCAAAACAAATGTTTACCCACGATAAGCGAGGTCATGCAATCTGGGCTGCGAGAACTTTCCCAATGGGCAAATAACAATGGATTTGGATTCAACCCTGAAAAGACTGAACTAGTTCTGTTTACCAGGAGATATAAGGTTGAGACATTTATTCTACCACTTTTGAATGAGACAGCAATACTCAAGAAAGGGCCAGGAAGGGGCTTAATGCCAACTACACATGCAGGAACTCCATACTTCTTCAACAAACATTTTTTGAAAAGATATTTTATTAAAATTTGACAATTTTACTAATTATTCATATATAACTTTATTTGGATACATATTTTCTAAATTTTTAATAAATTAATCAAATATTTTGGTTAACAAAATTTTATGTTTTTAATCAATATTTAAATAAAGCATTTTTTGTAGGGGAAATTTTTTTGGTGTTTGTTTTTTTTATTTTTTAAAATACATCAGCTTCTCGTCACAAACAAACTTAAATTGAATTGTTTAGTTAATATATCAAGTTCTACGTTTATTTAAGAAAATAAAAAATCGAAGGGGGAGAAAGTTTGAAAAAATGCATCCAAAAAATGTGCATTTTTTATGATTTCTTTTTTTACCCAGCTAACACAAAGGTTTGATATCAAATTGAGAGTGATTTGAAATCAAATACCAAAGGTTTGAGAATTTTTGAAAATGACTTGAAAATAATAGCTTTCTCAACAAAAATGGGAATTATTATCAAATCATTGTTAAATGTAATTCTCGAACTTTTTCAAATGTGAATTTGCATTTTTAATTTTTTGTGAAGTTTTCTTTTATATACCCTTGCAATTTTTTCGTATTCATTATATATATATATATATATATATATATTTATTATATATCTTTAAGAATGATAATGATAATAACATTTGATATGAAATTTAGATTTATGAATGATTTGATAATAATATTTAATATCAAATTGAGAAAATACTATTTTTCAAATATTTTTAAAATTATATTTAGGTTTGTGATTAAGACAATGATAACATTTGACATGAAGTTGAGAATGTACAATTTTTCAAAGGTTTTTTCTTAAATGATTTTAAATTTAAAATAAAACTCAAAATTCAAACCTCTCCCTAAATTTGAAATAAGTTTAAGAAACACGTTTGATATCAAATATTAAAGTTATCATATTTCAAACGCTTGACATGGTGTTTGCTGGGTAATTATGATATTAAAAGGGGAATGAATTGCCTTTTAAATCAATGAAATCGAGCTTAAACTTTAAAAGGTATGTATAATTAAAATAAAATTAACTAAAAATTAGTCTTATAAAGCATGCAGGTAGGGCTGCCAGATGTGACAATTTTTCGCCAAACGTGACGCTTTTTATTGCTTTTGGTGACTAAATTTTCGTTTGGCGACATGGTAAATTTTTTGGCGATTTATAAAGTGGGCGGGAGATTTATTTAGCTAATTTAAAAAATTTTATAAAATAGTTATTTGTAGAGAAATACGATTACGTATTCTTACTAGCAATCGACTATTTTCAGTAGTTGTCTAATTTATAAATTCAACTTCAACTTAGATTGAGAAATATTAGGATTTCGCTCGGAAATTTGACAATGCAAAAAGAAGTCAATACAGTGGAAGCACTTTTAGGTGTTTATCTCAAAAGTGATTGCTTTCAACTCAGTGGAAACATAATATAAAAGAACAAATGTTGTTATACAATGTTAGAATTATTTTTTTTTTTTTTTTTTTTTTAAATAAATAACAATAAATTTTTGAAGTTGTTACCCTAAAATGGAGATATATATGTCAGAGAAATGCATTTTAAATTATAATTTAATTTTTCATTCAATTACTATTAGCTTCCGCAATTTCATTGGTTTTGTTAAAGCCGAATTTACATATATAAATTATACGAAATTTAAATTACTAAAAATTATACGACACTAAAACCTTTTTGTTAACTTTTTGTTTTTTTCTTTAAAAACGAAATAAAATATAAATTTGGCAATTTGGCGAGAGAGGCTCAAAAAAAATGTAGGTGCCAAATATGAACCAAATCTGAAACCTAAGGTATTTTTCATAAGTGATGTCTCATTGAATTCATGATATATAAATTCCTAAGCATGTTTTCTCTTTCCAGAGTTTAATAAAGATCCCAAATGATGTAAAAAATTAAAATTTGGCTTACTTACAAAACTATGTTACTTATGTGGGGAGTTACGCGAATTTATTTATATATATACATATATATATATATATATATATATATATATATATATAATATAAATATATATATTGGTTTGGTATATATATATATTGGTTTTAGTTTTAAAAAGTTTAAAGTTGTTATACTCATTGTTTCCTCTCCAAATCCTATCGAAAACTGATTTAGAATTTAGATCAGGGAGCGGATTTTCACCGATAATTTTTTTATCTTTTTTTTTTTTGGTGTTTTGTTTTAAAGAGTTTACCAATTTAAGCATTAAATACCCATCAAATTCTATCGGATTCAAATCTTTTAATTTCGATTAGGAAGAGGAAAATCGCCGAAAAGTTGTTTATATAAATTTTTAAAAGTTTTTTGGGTTGTTTGTGCATTTTTTTTTTTTTTTTTTTTGTTTTTATTATTATAATATTCGAATTATTCCTGACATTGACTGGCTTATAAGCTACACAGAAAAAATAAAATTTCGTATTCTATTACTAAATTTACAAAACCAATTATATTTTTTACTGAAATTGAACCTATCACTAAATTAATAAATTCAAAAACATTCAATTCGTAAACGTTGTATTAAAAAAATTTGTTTCTTATTAAAATATTTTTAATATTTATAAATTTCAATGTTTGAAAATTCTCACAAATTTGTATCCTTTTTTCTTTTTTTTTAACAATAAAATAATATCTGGTTTTTAACAGATTTTCAAACAATATTTATTTTTGAAGCTACAAAATGTTTAATAAGACTTATATAAGCAAAATATTTTTAGCAGTTAATACATTTTTAATAATATTGCGAAAAATATACATTCATGAACATAGGATAGTAATATTATATTTTAGGTGTTAATTAAACGTTAAAAAGTCTTCATTCTTTCGAATCGTCTTTCACGATGCATCAATGTCCAAATCGATCTAAAAAAAAATATCGTTATTAAAATTTAAATAATTCTTATTGAATATTATTTACTTTAAACAGGTCAGACATGTTTTAAATGAAAATATGACTGCTCCGTGTATCCTTTAGCTATAAATTCCGAATCTACCAAGCGTATACCTGTAAGTACGAATAAATACATCATCTGGATGAAACGACTAGAGCACTACTAATATTATGCTGATATTAACATTTTATGGGATTAATACACTATAATGTGGTCAATTATAGACCAATTTTAATGTAATTTGTTATAGTTTTAATTATAGAAGTTATTTGCAACGAATTTCATTAAAATATTGCTATATTTAAAGCGTTTAAACCAACTCCGAGTGGATATAAGTATGATAACTAGGTCAAAAATAGATCTATCATAAGTTTCATGTCAAAATTCACCAAGATACTTTTAAGATTGCGAGCCAGCCAATCCTTCAGAGGAAGGACATACTTACGGTATACTTTAAGACACAATACCCCAACTACCTATTGTAAGGCTAGAGTTTCCACAGATTTGTTTTTTATTCTGCACCACACTTCATCAGCATTCTTATCCACTTGAAACCTAAACTTATGTAAACCCAAATATAATATAAATTTATTTTGAAGATCTGAATTATTTGTGATTTTCTTTGACAAAATTCGAAATAATAACATTTTTTTTATTTCTATAAGACCTAACAAAAGTTTTGAGATAATATAAAAATACTAAAATCGTATGATAAATAACAAATTTTCATATCAGAGGTGCCATTTAACTCTCCTAAATTAAAAATATAATTAAAAATAAAATTTAAAATACATCTCTACAACGCCTACAGTTTGATTTTATATAAATAAAACCAGCTATTAGTAATTGCAAATTTATTTTGGAAATATTGTGATTCTGTTTCACTGTGTAACGTACTTTGAGAAGTAGAAGAATATATACATATTTTATGTTTTGGTAAAATATTAATAGAAAATTTTTAAATAACATTTTTCTAAAATTGTCCGTGTTTAACCTCAATTTATTACAAATTTTTCTATAAAAGCCTATACAACGATGTAATAATTTTTAAAGACATTTTTATTGCAAAGAAAGTAAGGTTTAGATTTTTGAAATTTTACAAAAACTGTAGAACTTATTCGATTTTATCTGGAAGAACTTAAACTTTCCATACATTTTACATTCTTGCCCCAAAAAGTATGCAGCAAATAAAGTATTTCAATATTAATTGAATTTTTGGAACTTTAACCGGGAATAATTCGCATAGCGTACTTGTAATTATCGGTGACTTTTAACAGCATGTATATGACGCCAAGACAAAGCTATATTCCAAAATTCGCTTCTCTTTATCAAATTCGGAGTTTGAACTCTTATTTTACCGGAATAATCATAATAATATCGTATTCTACAACATCATATCCCTTTCGGTATCATATCGATCTTCAGTTTAATAATAATAAAATAATAATTATATAATATATTTAAGATACCTATCCCAAGTAATAAGATTTTTTTTTTTTTTGTATTTATATTTGAGTCAGAGTGAACAGGTAAAATAAAAATAGAAAAAAATTTGGTATTCTACAGACGGGTCCAGACAGGTACAAATTTATATATGGGGTAGTAAAATTTGTTTAACCCTTTTTGACCCTCAAAAGTTCTAATCTACCAAAAGTCAAATTTGACTTAAATATAGTACCTGAGAAAATATTTAATAATACAGCAGGTAAAAACGATACAGTGACACATCATTAAAGACTGTTATCCTGCCAATATAACAAAACAAAATGCAGTCAATTATCGATAATAGTTTGCGAGTAATGAGTAATTTTTTTTATAAAATAACATAAAATATTTGTCTTCAACAGCCCATAATTACCAATTTTTTTATAATTTTGGAAATCGATGTTAACAAAAAATAGAAATTTTGGCCAATATACACTTAATCCTGTAGCGCCGGATGGTATTATACTATTTTTCATTAAACTCACAATATTTTTCCTAAACTCCAAAAAAGTTCCCAATTTTACATGGATACTTAAAATATTTAAATTACATTATGCCAAAATTAAAACAAAATTTATTAGTCCCAATAAAATTTTTATTAATCATCAAAGGAACTTTTCAACACTCTTTTAGAAAGTATAAATAATAGCGAAATTTTTAAAAGTTATTTTAACAAAAATCTTATGGAAATTTTTAATAATTTCTTAATATATTTAAAAATAGTTTTTTTTTTTTGTCACTGACTATAAACAAAGTAAAATGGTTTCTATCATATATTAATAAGTAGCTTTTATGTGAGAGAAAAAAACCTAATTCAATTATAAAAAACCAAATTCATGCAACAACAAAATACAAGTAGCCACTTATGTTTTGTTTTTGGGTTTAGAAAAAATGAGTAATTTTTTTGAGATTTAGTTTGAAGTGCCTCTGACATTATCTTCTAGTTGTGTTCTATGGTTTCTACATTCTTAAAAAAACCTCAAACTTGAACAAAAAATAAAAATATATTTTTTAATAAATATTGCTTCCATTATAATTTTATTAAACATTTAAACTACTTTAATTATTTTTTTTTTTTTTTTTTTATTTACCTATTGCTTTTTTATACCCACCGTCATTCAGTATAAAGCATAGCATATATATTCTGGATCCTCGTGAAAATCTAAAACGATCAAACGATGTCAATCTGTCTGTCTGTTAAAAGCTGGGCAACCTAGGGGAACGAAATTTGCCTCAAGTATTTGTGTTATATAAGGTTTGTTTTTTAGTATTGAAAATGAGCAACATCGGTTCATAAACAAAAAAGTTATGGACCAAATACTAGAAAAACATGGTGTTCGTCGTAACTCCAGTTTATACTTTTCGCCCTATATCTTTTACAAAAAAGCATGCATATCAACGAAATTTTGCACAAATAGTTCAAGAACCAATGTAAACTCGGAAACCAAAAATGAGCGTGGTGCGCCTACTTTACTTTACTATAGGATGAAACTTTAAAAAGTTGCAGATAGTGGGTATAAAGAAAGATTCGGCTAAGCCGAATATAATATTTACACTTGTTTATTAAATGTAGTTTGTTTTTTCGTAGTCTTCCTCTTAACAATTTCATTCAATTTAGATGTCCATGCAGACTGCATACAAATAAATAACTAAACTAATTTGTTCTTAAAAGTTACAAAATCTATTAATAATTTATAATTTAAATATTATGTCTGTTCGTTTGTCTGCTAGTATTTACTATTTTTACTTGTTTTGGAATTTTTCAATGCAAAAAATAAACAAAATATTGTAAAAGAGTAAAAGTAGTAAGCTAAGGAACAGACCTATTATTCATTTATTTAATTTTCATGTATTTAATCTTAAGGAATTTAATTCAAATTTAATTCAAATTAAAATTATATATTATTAACTGTAGGTGATCATACATACACTTTTAGTTATTGTTCTAAAAATTTATTTTACTTTAATTACCTTAGATTTTATGAAATATTTTTGATTGTAAAAAATATTTTTTTCTAACTTTGATTTTTGAATAATAAATATTAATCTAATTTATTAAAATAAAATATTATAAAATATAATATCTATTTCTACATTAACAAAGAGAAAAATTCGTAAATAAACAAGTGCCTAATTTTAATTGTTTTTAAAGAAAATGTTTACACTTATCCCAACCTTTCTTAATCATATTTTGATAAATTTGCGGTTAGTCTGAATGGGCTCTAAATAAATTAGTGTCAAATTTAGTTTCACTTTATGATAAGATTGTTATAAATTATATATTATTTATAAATTTAAAATGTAACTTTGTTTTTTCTTAACTAAGGTCTATTAAATATTAAAATATAAAGCTGATTTGTAATAAATTATAACAAAAAGAGAAAGAAAAGAAAATAAACTATAACAAAAATTATAATAAAAAAACCCTTTAATAAATGTTAAAAAAAATAAAAGTTGTGTAAGAAAGAGTTCAGTATTATTGTATAAAAGTTTTTTTTAATTAAAAACAAAATCATTAACAACTGGTATTGGTAATTATTTTGTTAGAGAGTCCTTTTTTATATTCAATATTAATATCCTGAACTTTTTACTGCATCCTTTTTGGTGGCCTGCTTCAACAACACTTTAGTTTTCTTTTCAAAATTTCTTTTGTTTAGTTTTTTGTTTTTATTCTTAAATGAAAACAAGATGAAATTATTTGATTTTCCTTTTTTTTATAATATTTTGAAAACATGCTATATAACACCGTGTAACAAATTCCCCAAAAATTTTCTCACACATGAAAAAACGAGAAAGAAAGATATAGTCGTTCAAGGCCGTCTATATGAAACTCTACACCATTATGTACGAGCATAAAAATTCGGGAAGGAGACTTATATTACACCTATGGTCAATTTTACTAAATGTAAAATAAAATATACAAATACAAAATAATGCGTTGATACCAACATCTAGGTGATTTTATGCACTTTAGGGCGATTCCTGGAAGTGGGTTTATATGGGAGCTATGGTAAATTATGGACCGATTCTCATAAAATTTGGCAATATTGTTTCTATTTACATAAAACTTATTTGTGTCGAATATTAACTTGATACTAACATTCCTATGGGATTTATGCACGTTAAAGTGATTTTCGGAAGAGGGGTTTATATGGTAGCTATGGTCAATTGTAGACCAATCTTCATAAAATTTGATACAAACATTAATACTTGTACAGAACTTGTTTGCACCGAATTTCTTTAAAATATTCTTATTTTTAAGGCATTTTTGAGTGTTTGAAGGCATTTGTATGAAGGCTAGGTAAAATAATGTACCGATCACAACCAATTTCAATAGGCTTCGTCCTTGTATCATAAAAGTCCCACGTGTCAAATTTCATTGAATTATCTTTAAAATTGCGGCTCGTACTTTGTGCACAAGGTTTACATGGACAGCTAGCCAACCAGACGGACGGACGGACATCGTTAGATCGATTTAAAAAGTGATTGGTATACTTTGAAGTAGGTGCTGGATAACATTTTCTACATATTACAAACATTAGCACAAATGCATAATACCTATGGTGGTGTAGGGTTTATACCCTACACCACCTACGCATAAAACTTGAGCTCATATGTAATAAAACCACTTACTTCAGGAAGTAAAATTTTCTCTCAAAGGACTTCAAAGTTTCGAAAAATTATAAAATATTTACCAAAATTATATCAACCAAATATGGATGCCAAATAAAAGCAAAGAATCACTGCAATATACCAAATGTTTTTATTTAAATGTAGCAGAACAAAAATAAAATATATAATTAACTAATAAATATAATATTAAAGGGTTAAATTTTCAAAAAGATATTTTCTTAACTTTTAATACAGAAATATTTAAATAAAGTATATTTTTCTGTTGCAGTGTTTCGTAGCATTCATTTGACATCCATATGAAGTTGATATAATCTTTGTAAATATTTTATAATATTCTTAAAAATTGTTCATCCTTCGAAACTTTGAAGTCCTTTTGAGAAGAAATTTGACATCTCATATAACGATTTCTTCTTATGTGAGAATGATTGTTGCAGGCTGACATACATGTGAAAAAACATAGTAAAAGGTAATATTTTCAAAAGGATATTTTCTTATGTTTTTTTTTTTCGGCAACATTTAAATAAAAAATATTGTTATATTACAGAGATTTTAGCCTTCATTTGGCACCCAGAATGTGTTGTTATAATAATCGTAGATATTTTATACATTTTTTTAAAAATCTGTATTGATCTAAACTTTCGAGTCCTTTTAAGAGGAAATTTGACGTCCTGGAGAAAATCTGAGTACACAGTTTTTTCATGCATATATCGATTTTTTTCATGTGTAAAAATGACTGTCACACGGTGTAATAAGACACACTGGGAAAGACGGCAAATATTTGTTCGCGGCCTGGCCAGTATTAGAGTACCATAATAAAATATTATTGCACATCTAAGAGTTAATTGAAAAGGTAAACTGCCGGTTCACTAAAATGATTCAATAGTGACGCATAAACAATCTCGGGGAAACATTTTATTTATTTTTCAAAATTATTTATAAATAAAAACTTTATCAACATTTTTTAAACGTTACCACTTGGATTTACATCATGTGTTAATCATTTAAAGCAAATATTATTTTAAAATACTTATAATTTATTCACCTGAGTGGAAATATTAAAAAAAGGTTAGAAAGTTGTGTTCGGCAGCGCCGAATCTTATATATACTTCACCTTAGGCTCATTAAAAATAATAATAATAATTTATTTAATAGGGGAAAAAATTTGTTCTTAAAAAATTATTTAAAAAAAGGGTTTGTTTTCTTTAAAATCGCTTTTTAATCTTTTTTAAAAAATGTTATTTATTGAAAAATGGTAATTTCTTAAAAATTTGTATTTCTTTTTTTTTAATTGACATTATAAAAATGAGTGTTTTTTGATAAATCAAACATTTTAATTTTTTTTGAAATATATATATATAATATATATATATATTTTTTTTTAATTGGTACTTTTTGGGAAAATTAGTAACTTTTTAAAAATTAGCACTTTTTGCAATATTAAAATCTTTGTAAAATATGTGCTTTTTGATAAATGAGTCTATTTTCAAAAGAAAAAATTATTTCAATAGTAATTTATTATTATTTTATTATTTTTTAGAAAATGAGTACTGTTTTGGATAATTTTTACTTATTTTGAAAATTTGTGCTTCTTTGAAAATTATTTCTTTTTTATGAAATTAATACTTTTTTTTCAAATTGAAAATTTTTAAAAAATTAAAAATTTTATGTTGATACTTTTTTGAAATTAATAATTTTATTATTTTTAAAAATTTATTTGCAAAATTGGTACTTTTTTAAATGGATTTTGTTTAATTGTTATCAAAATTGAAAATTATTATTTCTTTTTTTTTTTCTTTTTTTTTCTTGGAAAACTGTCACCATTTTGTAAAACTTTTCCTTTTCTAAAAATTAGTTCAAAATATTTTACTATTTTAAAAATGGATATCTTCTTTAAAAGTTGGTACATTTAAAAAAATTTAATACCTTTTTTAAATAGGTAAATTTATTTGAATTTAGTCTTTGTTAGAAAATTGGTACTTTTTTTACTTTTCTTTAAAACTTAAACTTTTTAAAAATATATATATTTTTTTTAGTACTTGTTTGAAAATTGGTACGTTTTTTTTTTAAATGGTGCTTATTGAAAATTAGATATTTTGGAACTAAATTGAAAACTAGTAAATTTTAAATACTTTTTTAAATTGATACGTTTTTGAATATCGCCATATTTTTTTTTATACCCTTCACATAAAATGAAGGATATTTATAACTTTATAAGAAAGTTTTAAATATATATCCAGGGCCTCAAATGAAAAATATTCGTGATTGTTATGATTAAAAATAATTTTTAAGAATGTATGTCTGTCTATCCATCTGGATGTCTGTGCGTCTGTATTTTGAAATGTTTTTTTGAAGCCCATAGTCATAACCTCGGGACTCCTTGTTAATTTCTTCTTTTCTATTATTGAATTAAAAATATATTCAACATATAGTGTCATAAATTGATTTCTATACTGTTTACATATATGAGAAGAACATATAATTGTTTCTCAACAAAATTTCTATAAATAATCTAGTGGAAGTATTCTAGATTACGAATTTTCAAGCCATGGTTCGTATCCTCATAAAATCCATTTGATTTTTTTTTTTTTTTTTATGTGAATTTAAAATTTTGAAAATATCGCAATTATGATTTTTGCAATGAAAAAAGTCAAAATGAGCCGCTGTCACCTTAATTATAATATAATATAAAGGTTTCTTAAACATATTTTGTAACTGTTTCTGGATTTTTTCGACTTACTAAAATCGAGTTTGAATCACGAGATTTAATAATTTCTTAAAGATATGATTTTTTGGTCTTCTTTATCATCGTTAAACCTATATAACTGATTTTTGAGGCTGTGCGAATAATTTTGAATTTGAGTACATAAAAACTTTTATTTTTATATCAGAAACAAATGCCGATATTTTTTCAGCAATTACCATAATCTAGTCTACACATTTCAGACATTAAAACAACCAAACAATTTTTTCAAAATATTTTATAATTAAATCTTAAACGATTAATCAAAATAAAAACTATTCCAATTAATTTTTATTTATATCAATTATTCAATTGATCAAAATTCTAATTTTCTAATATTTTATTCAATTATTTTTCTTGTTGTATCAGTTAATAAATTAATCAAATATAAATAAAATTAAGTGATAATTTCAATAATTGATTACACAATTTTTTTATACGTTGAATTTCAATAAATAAAATAATTGAATATTTCTTATTCATAATTGAAATTGGATTTTAGATTTTTCCATGTAAAATTTGAATTTAATTTGTTAGAATACTTTGATTCTGAGTAATTTATTTAATTATAAAAATATTTGAAATCATTTTAAAATTCTGATTAATAATTTAATTAAAAAAATAATTAATTTGAAAATGTTTTTTCTGTGTATATATAATTTCCTAGGGACGTTTTCTCTTTCCAGAGCTTTCTGAAACTCCCAGATGACGGGGCCAGATTTTCAAATTTGTATCAGGGAGCGGATATATCTACTATATATATTCTTTCTTTAAATATTAGTCGAATCAATGCCAGACCGAATTTTTGAAGTTATCCAAAACAAAGGTTTATCAACACATTATTAATAATGCTAAATTGGTTCATTAGTTTAAGTGCACATATGGGAAAATGCCATAAAAAATGGCATTAAACTACTAAAATTACAATGAAAAAAAAATTAATGTACATTTTGGAAAGTTGATTAAACAAAAGTGATGTGAGTTTATTAGAATATGCACCAATATATATATTTCTCTTTCCATAGTTTCCTGAAGCTACCACATAAATATAAAACCCATATAAATCTACTCGATTTTCAAATTTCTATCAGGGAGCGGAGAAACGCGGATTTATTTTTTATTTCCTGGAATATTTTTAAAAGTCGGAAACTGATTTTGTATTTCGATCAGGAAGCGAATTTACGCTGATTAATTTTTTAAAATCTTCTTTTTTTGGCTTTAAAAATTCTAACGGATTCAAATCTTTTAATTTCGATTATGGAGTGGAAAGCGTCAAAAAGTTGTTCATATATTTTTTTACTATTTTTGGATTTTTTTTTGCATTTTTTTATTATTACTACCTTTTTCCGGTAGGCTTCGCTATCCCTTTTTATGCTATAATTAATATCATATCCGACCTATTGGAATTTTAATATGGATTTAATATGTAATACTCCTTTAGATATGAGAAAATTAATATTTGTTTTGTATGGGGGCTACCTCTCCCCTGGACCAATTGATCCTACTTTCATTTCATCAATGTGATACAATTAAATAGTGGTTCCTACGAAGTTTGAAGACTCTCACTATAATAGTTCCTTATATATGCCATAATTAATATTTTTTATGTGTGGAAGGTACCACTCCCCCTGCTCCGATCGCAAAATAAAACATAATATTTCAATTTAGGAAAACATAGATGATGCTGCGAAAATTAAAAAAAATCGTTTCAGCCGTTTGAGAGTTTTAAGAAAGTGGGCGTAAAACATAGCCTATAACCCCCTCCGGTACTGGTACTATCTGTGTGTCAAATCGGTTCTGCCGTTTAGACGTGATTGATACACAAACAAACACACTTGATAAGATATATATATATTTTTATAATATAATAGCGTGTAAGTCACGAAAAATATAATAATAAAAATATGCACAAAAAATCCGAAAATCTTTTAAAAAAATATATGAACAACATTTTGATGCTTTTCCTTTCCCTAATGGAAGTTAAAAGATTTGAAGCTGTTAGAATTTGGTGGGATAATAATGCTTAAAGAGTATTAAATTAGCAATCTCTTTAAAACCAAAAAAAAAAATAATCAGCGTAAATGCGCTCCCTGATCAAAATACAAAATCAGTTTTTGATAGGATTTGGAGAGCAAACAATGAGTATAGCAGATTTAAACCTCTTAATACCAAAACCGACTTTAAAAAATATTACATAAAATAAAAATAAATACGCATACCTACGCTTCTGATGAAATTACAAAATTTGGCTTCGTTAGGATTTGTAGGAGGAATAGTTTTATAGGTAAGCAGATTTTTAATTTTCTACATCATCTGGGAACTTCAGAAGGCTCTCGAAAGATAAGAGATGCTTAGGAAATTATAAATATAGATAAATATTTTAGATTATAATGCAATTTTTTCGAACATTGGCAGGCTTATACGCTTGCATGTAAATAAATATGACTATGACTATGACTATGACTGTGTGTTTACCCTTGCCATCTATTGTGAAGGGTATACAAAAAAATATTTACACAAAAATTAAAACTAATTCTATAGGCACGCTTTTTTATTTTTGCACATGATGATTTATTTTCTCAACAAAATTTATTGTTAATTTAAAATGTTAAATTTATTAAAAGCCAAGGAAATATATTGAAATCAAAAATTTTAATTTATATAAAAAATATATATGTTAATGAAATTTTAATAAAAATGTCGAAAAGATTGGTCAAAACATGTAAATACGAACGTAATTTATAAATCTTTTAAAATTTAAATTAGTTCTAAATAAAGTATTTATTTAATTTATCATAATAAGTCAAATGTTCGCTTACGGCCATCAAGCTAACCCCTAGTCTACACATAGAGATTTTTATGTTGACAATTGTCAAATTATAACTCTCTCTTTCAAATGTTACGTATGGACCAATAAGAAATCTATTGCGCAATTTATTTCGCAATAAATGTTTACACGTAACAGAATATGTAAGATTTTTTTGTCAGAGAGTGTCAAACTCGCTCTCTGAGAGAATTATTTCACATGTATCTTCAGATATTAGTTGTTAGATTGTTGTGATGCTATTTCTCTACACAACTATCTTATAAGATGCACTATCAAAAAATACACATATTTTTTTTTCAGTAATTTTATTTATTGAATCTTCACAAAAGTTAAGTGAACTAACAATACTTAATCAAATTTTAAATCTAAATCTTAATATCTATTTAGTCCAACCAACGTCAGACTAAAAGCGATTTTAATGAATATGGTTTAACTTCGGCTCAGTTCTGCGGTGTTTCTTTTTCTCAGTCGGATGTATCGATTACTTCTTAGTATGTTTCGTGCTAGTGGATTAGGATGTATTTCCAAACTTTTCAAAAAATATACATATACGAAAGTTTGTTTGTGTGTATGTGTATTTTTGAAATTACTGAAAAAAAAACTTTTTTTGTGAAATGATTTCCTTTTCATGATTGTTTTACATTTTAAAAAACGTTTTTATAAAAATTGTACTAAAAAAGTGCGAATTTCTTAAATAAAAAGGACATGTTTACTCTATGACAGATTGAAAATAATGACATCTTATAGGATTTATTAGAATATGTGTACTCCTTATTTAAGATTTAACATAACAAAATGGTTACTCTCTTCTGCCGGCGTTATCTCACATATTATAGAAGCATTAATCTCAGTTGTAGATCTGGGTTAAACACAAAGCTGAGCAATAATGTTTAACATAAGCTGTCAAATTTATTGTTCTCTTTCAAAATTTTTCCCTTTTTAACAAAAGGAAAAGTGCAAAATAATAAATTTTGTTTTGAAAAGACAAATAAAGAATAAAAATGCGAAATGAATTATAATTTTCGATAAAAAAAAAGACAAAAAAGGTTTTCTCCACCCCTTAACAGCCCGTCTAGACGTAACATAATATGTAAGATTTTTGTGTCAGAGAGTGTCAAATTCGCTCTCTGAGAGAATTATTTCACGTGTAGATTCAAATATTAGTATTACAAGATGTATTATGAGACTGTTGTGATGAGATTTCTCTACACAACCATCTTATAAGATGAACTGTGTGTGTGCATGTGTATTTTGAAAATTATTGAAAAACAATGTTATTTTGTAAAATTGTTTACCTTTAGTGTTTGTTTTAAATGTTAAAAATCATTTTTATAAAAATTGTGTTAAAAAAGTGCGAATTGCTTAAATAAAAAGGACATGTTTACTCTGTAACTGATTGAAAATAATAATATCTTACAGGATTTATTAGAATACGTGTACGCCTTATTTAAGATTTAACATAATATAAACAAAATGGTTACTCTCTTCTGCCGGCGTTATCTCACATATTATAGAAGCATTAATCTCATTTGTAGACCTGGGTTAAACACAAAGCTGAGCAATAATGTTTAACATAAGCTGTCAAATTAACTGTTCTCTTTTAAAATTTTTCCCTTTTTAGTAAAAAGAAAAGTGCAAGATAATAAACTTTGTTTTGAAAAGACAAATAAAGAATAAAAATGCGAAATGAATTACAATTTTCGATAAAAAAAAAAAAGACAAAAAAAAGTGTTCTCTACCCCTTAACATAAGGTTGGAAATAAAATTGTTTTCCCGTTATTCTGCCGACATTATTTTTAATGTTAAGAAATAAAAATGTCTTCGTGTAGTGTTAGAGTAATAAATGTTCAAAGTTAGTCGACTTTATTTGTACAGAAAACTTAATTTAAATTATTGGTCGATATCTCTCTAACAAAGCCATATTATACTCATTCAATTCGTTGATATTATTGATCTATTTGAAATATGGCAAATTACTTTTGAAGAATTTTTTTTATCAAAATAAACGACAAAATTCTATTCCCAAATTCGAATGTTATTCCAAGATCAATAAATTTATTCCATTGAAAGATACTTTAAATTCGTTTTAAACCAAAAAAAATCACTGTTTTTGTTTTCAAGTTCGCCAACAAAACATTAGTAGTGCATTATTAATTAGACTATTTATTAGAAACATGACAAAAAGTGCGTGTTCCTGAAACAGCAACTGCATAGTTTTAATATTAATGCATTATAAAAAAAAGGTGTTACTCGTAGAATTATTTATTTTGTTTTTGTTTTGAATTTAGCATATAAAAGCTAAATGCATTTTACAATAATCTAACATTTTACTAAGATATTTAACAAAAGAAAGTTGATTGATGTAATTTAAAGTAAAAGAAAAGTTTCTACATTTGAATATTAATAAAATATAAACATAAACATAAAATTAAAAAGGTAAGTAAGAAGGTGTTAATATTAGTTTTTTTATTAAATCAAAATATATAATTCCAAAGAAATTAGAGGTAAAGTAATACACTAAACTCAGTAAAGGAAAAAAAATGGAAATACTGAACTCTAGGTCAGTATTTTTCTTTTTTTAAGTGTTTTTTAACGTTATCGAATTTAATAACTGTCTCAATAAGTTAAGAAGTTTCTAACAAAGCAACTTAGATCTATATGTAAATAAGATCAAAGTAGTTATTGAAAATTTATTTTTTAATTGAAAAAATTAATAAATTTTTCTTAAATTTATAATTTCTTTTCTCAGCATGTTCCCTACACCTGCAATTGCCTTTGTTATCCTGGTAACAACAGTTACTTTAACTCTCACAGCTCCCCTTGATTTTGGTCCTAATGAATTTGTTATTTTACACACAAATTCCCCTCTAATAAGAAATCTTTACAAAAGAGAATTGTCCTCGTTAGCACAAGGTGCTCCAATTGCCGAAAATCCTAATGAATTTGCTGACAAAGATTATGACATGGAATTGGCTGAGGTGAATGTTTTTAGGCCAGTATTTCGTTACCGTGCTTCATATGCCAGGAGAGGTGGTTAATTGAAAAAATCATAATTTAGTTATATGGATCTTTTAGTTTTAAGATTATTAGTGTATGATTTTATAGTTTTTAATAAAAAATTCTAAATTATTTTTAAAAAATATAAATAAAACATTTTTGTTTTGTAGTTTTTTTTAGTCTTACATGACATTCATATTAAAAATGATCATGGTAATCAATTTTACAACAAACATTTTTTTTAGTAATTTCCAAAATATACAAGCACACACACATACAAATTTCCGTGTGTGTGTATTTTTTGACAGTTCATGTTCATCAGTTCATCACTCAGTTTCATAATACATCTTATAATACTAATATTTGAATCTACACGTGAAATATTTCTCTCAGAGAGCGAATTTGACACTCTCTGACAGAAAAATCTTACATGTTATGTTACGTCTAGACGGGCTGTAATGTGATCTCAAAGATATCCATGTTACATTTTTCCTATAATATTTTTATTTTTTTTTTTTTTTTTTTCATTTAATTATTAGGTTTTTCCTTTGAATTGAAAAGATATGATTTTGTTTGAAAAAAATTCATGATAATTATAAAATTTGAAAAAAATCGAGTCTATTTATATTCGGCTAGTCAAATAGTGCAAATATCGCCAGCTTGGTATGCAAAACTGCAAAGTTCATTTTTATAATTTTAACCTAGTGTCTACATTAGGCAAATTTTTATTAAAACAAACGTCAAAATCAGTGCGAATATATACAAGGTAACCTTAGTTAAAAAGATGGTTATTATTTTGGCTGTTGCAGTTGTCAAACTGCATATATAAAAAACATTATTGAATACATGATATTGTTATTTTTGTGCAACTGTTGCCACCTTCCACAAATTCTCGTTAAGTTTGACGTTTGTCTTGATAAAAAAAATCTCTAATGTAGACATTATGTAAAGTTAATATATCAGAGTTGCCAATTTAGCGCTCTTTGACTACGTAAAAGTCGCACTTTTTTCTGTTAGCGCTTTTTTCAAAAAAGGCGCTAAATTGTCGCGTTTTACTCTAATGATATGTCGATTAGGAACATATTTTTATCTCCCTATTAACTAATAAAAAATAGTATCTTGGGGCCTGTGTGAAATGGTAGAAAATTATTATTTTTATTAAATTTTAGACAGCTATAAGCTGAACAAAATTAAACCTGCTCACAAAGCTAGTAGAATTTTTGACATTTTAAAATTGATAAAAAAAATTCAATGTTGTAAAATATTTATATAGAATATTAACATTAAATTGTATATGTCTTATGGTATCCTCACATTATATTCTTTAAAATACTTCGTATTCATTATTAAATGTTTATTCCCAAAACATAGTGTGGCTTTCAGAATGGATTTAAAATGCAATCAAAACATTTAAAATTTGTTCATTCATATCTTTTGTTTTTTGTGTTTACACATTTTTTAATTAAAAAATTTTAACTTGTCAATATTTTATAATTTTTCTCTGGTGAAAAAAATTCTTATTTTTTGGAGTTTACCAAAAAATAAAACGATTTTTTCATTTCATTTCCAAAATCCAAAATATACCTTCAGAATTATTTTGTTTAAAGTGGTCATTTGAGGAGTCTATCAGTTTTTCCAATCCCATCAAATAAATGATTTATCAGCAATTTCCTAGATTCTTCCAAACACGTTCCAAAGGAACTGCCTTTTTTTGGAGAAAAAATTGGACTGATTAAATCAAAAAAAAAGTTTTGCATTAAAATTAAAAAATATCTAACTGAAATAACAGTTTTATGAATTAAAATTCTTGAAAAAAAAGTTATTATGAATCTGGAATTTTAAATGTGCATAAAACTACCGTTTTTTTTTTTCTGTAATAAAAATACTAATATGAAATTTGATTCGAAATATAATTCACTATTTCTGCTAAAATTAAAATATTTAAAGAATAACAAATATGGACCTTGTTTATGTTGTTACTCTTAACAAAAATGCCATTTTAATTGTAAAAATGAGTTGAAAAGAGCTAAATTAAAAAAATAAATTCTTTAATTTTTGTTCAATTTTTCGAGCGCGTTTTAGTTACAAATAGTTGACAACACAGAGATATATCTTTTAATCAATGTTTACATTTTTTGTAAACGAAATTTTTAATAAAAGTAACCAAATTAGAAAGAAAATAACCAAAATTAAAAATATTGAAATTTTTTATTTAAAAGAGATTTAAAGTTAGAGATATTTAATTGGAATTTTTTGTGAAAAGATTATATCTTCTATAGATATTAGCGTTGTCATTCGAAAAGAAATGTTTCGACTATTTGAAGAACAAATTTTTTATTCTTTCGAACAAACAAAATGTTTAAATTTAGAATACAATACGGAAATATATAATGATGGTTTGTTAACTGAACTGAATCAATCAATAAATAATATTAAAAATTAAAAAAAAAAACAGATTTTAGCGATATTGATGATCATTGACTTTATTTGCAAAATTCTAAAAAGGACTGAAAAACTAGATTTACATTTAATGAAATGCATTGCCACCATCAATAAGCTTTTATTTAAAAAAAACAGTAAAGGTGTTAAAGCCCAAATACTTAATTATGATACTCGTAATTTTAAAAGAAATTTAATTTCATTATATAATTTGTCTGTAATTTGTATGTGATCTCAACTTTTGAAGTTTTTGCATTTTTTTAACTTGTAATTAATTATTAGAACAATATATTTTATTCCTTATTCATTCGATTAATCGAAGAAAATTCAAATTTTATTCGATGACACGAATAATTAAAATAATTTAAAATAAGTTTGTACAGTGTAATTAGGCAATGGAATGCGTATTTTCTGTGCCGCAACACAATTTATTAGCATTTTTGGTGTCTTTTAAAATTATGTTTTCTTCGTTGTTTTTTTTTTTTTTTTTTTTTTGATTTTGAGATTTTGATTTTGATTTTGTAGAAAATTCGAATTTTGGGCGAAAACAATCTATTTAGTTTAAAGTCAGATTTTTGTAAAATATTGGATCTGTGGTGACAATTTAATCTCTTGGTAACACCAATTTTCGTGATAAATGTTGATTTTTAGGGTAAAAAATCGACTATTATATGAAAACCTTATGTTTTATTTTAAAAATGTACACTTTTTAAATTTGTGTTTAATTTTGTAGTTATCTGCAGTATCGTAGTGTTTATACTAGACAAATTTTTTATTGTCTTGATAAAAAATTGTCTAATATCAGCCAATCTACACGTAGCCGAATATGTAAGATTTTTTTGTCAGAGAGTGTCAAAGTCGCTCTCTGACAGAATTATCTCACGTGCGGATTCAACTATTAGCAGTGTGACCATTTTAGCATTTTTGCTGCTAAATTTAGTATTTTTTACTCCTATTTAGCCGCAAAGTTTTCATTTAGCATTTAGCATATTATTAGGAGTTAATACTATTGTCTGCAAAATATAGACATTAACAAAAGTATTAGTAATTTTAATATCTGCATCAGCAAAAACTCATCAAACTGAGTGCTTAGTTCAAAAGATAAAATAATCTTCCTCCTTGTAAATTTAATAAAAACGAAAATTAGAAACTATTAAATACAGTTAATGTAATACTTAATAAATATTATATCAGTTAAATAAATTTTTCCAATGTTTTCAAATAGCGGTATATTTATTTTATATCTCATCAATAGTTTTTAAGCAAATATGTATTATTTTAAATAAACTTGAAGGTATTAAAGTAGTGGATCGTGAACAGAACTGACCATGCATGGAAAGTAAAACAGTTGGCAAGATGCCAAGGGCTTTGTGGATCGGTCTATATATGATAATCTGACGCATGAACAAAAGAAGTTAAAGAATTAAATTTGGTAGAATATAAATGGGTTCGATCATATCTAGGTTAAGGCGAAGGGTACATCTGACGTAGAAAATTTGTAACCGCTTGTCAAATTTTTGTTTCTTATCTTATTTCAAATATTTTTACATCTTCTTAAAGCCCTCGATTATTTATCTCATATAGTTTTCAAGTTATTTGCATTTGAAATTTCAACTACCTTAATTTTTCTAAATCTTAGTCCAGTTTTTTTAATATATAACCGAACATTTTTATCCGATTTTCCAAAAATTTTTAGGCAAAAAACAAAATTAGCTATCGAAAAATCTTTTTTTTTCTTTTTTTTTTTTTTTTTTTTTGATTTTGGAATTGGAAATTAAAAAATAATGATTTTTTCTGTTTCTTTTTTTCCGAAAAAGTACTCGTATCTACACTTTTTTTCTCTAAATTAGAATTTTCTTTAAGAACATAGTAATTTTATACTTTTCTGAAAGATATTTTCACAGAAATGATTCGAAAATTAAAAGCAAACTCAAACACTTAATACGACTAAGTACAGACCCGCCGAATTTTGCCTATTTTATATAAAAATTTTTAATTAGCCTATATGTTCTGAAATTTCGTTAGGATATCTCAACTAACAAAGATTATATTAGAGGTAAAATATTGAAAGTTTTTCCAAAAACCAATTTTTTATAAACAATTTACTTTAATTTCAAAAATCATAAAAAGTATGGACTCCATTCGAAACATAAATTGCACACTCTTTTACTACGCCTATGTGAAATTTTATGTAAATGTAACCATCAGATTAAAAGTTACAAATTTAGTTCCAAAAAAAATCTATTCTTCCCCACTGTGAGATGTACATAACTAGATGCAAAGTAAATACTATTGTTGGCTTTATTATGTGAATTGGATGACTTTTTCTTATTCTTCATCCTATATTATTTTCTTTCTTCTTCTGTTTATACCACTGAAAAAAGTACTTTATTAAATTAGTGTTATTTTTTAGCATTTTTAAATAAGTTCGAATTTTTTAGCTTTATTTTAAACGCGATTTAGCTGAATAATTTTTTCACATCTGGTCACACTGACTATTAGAATTATAAGAAATATTACCTAGTGTCTACATTAGGCAAATTTTTTATCAAAACAAACGTCAAAATCAGTGCGAATACATACAAGGTAACCTTAGTTAAACAGCTGGTTATTATTTTGGTTGTTACAGTTCTCAAACTGCATATATAAAATCCAATAATGAATACGCCATATTGTTGTTTTTGTGCAACTGTTGCCACCTTCCACAAATTCGGGTTAGATTTAACGTTTGTCTTGATAAAAAAATTCTCTAATGTAGACACTATGTTATGAGACTGTTGTGATGAGATTTCTCTACATAACTGTCAAAAAATACACATACGAAAATTTGTTTGTGTGTATGTTTATTTTGGAAATTACTAAAAAAAACTTTTTTTTTTGTGAAATTATTTCCTTTTCATGATTGTTTTACTTTTTAAAAAATTGTGCTAAAAAAGTGCGAACTTCTTAAATAAAAGGGACATGTTTATTCTGTGACTGATTGAAAACAATGATATCTTATAGGATTTATTAGAATATGTGTACTTCTTATTTAAGATTTAATATAATACCGGCGTTAACTCACATATTATATCAAAGTTAATCTCAGTTGTAGACCTGGGGTATATCAACTTCAACAATTATCATAAGCTTAAACGTCGGGATCAAGGAGAATTCAGAAAAGGTGATATCTTCGTTACAAAAAATACAACAAGGCAAGAACGTAATTTTTTTTTGAACAAAAATTAATTTCACTGTCAAATTTTGTTTCCGGTTAATTTTGACATTCAGAAAAAGTAAACAAAAAAACAAAAAGTAAACAATAAATAAATAGTAAATAAAAAGCGAATTGCTAAAAAATAAACAAAAAGTGGTTGAATGAGGAAATATCCATATATATTTATATAATTGCAAATAAAAAGAACCAATTACATAAACGTCATTCTCATATCCTAAGACCCTATGGGTATTTTCATGATGAATATGTCCTAAAGGTACTCTGTTTAAATGAAATATTTAAAAGCTATAGGCACAGCCCTAAAACATTTTGACGAACGTCAATCAGCAATTTATATATAAAATCTTTGAGAATATCTACATGACTATTTTTTTAACCCACGACTATGATGGTCAGTCATAATTGACGATGGCCATATGAAAATTTCGAGGCCACATAAGAAATATTTTGTTGGGATCATGAAATTCAATGTTCTATATCTCAAAGAAACTAATTATAAAATTTTAATTCAGTGAAATTTCAAATTCAAAACTCATTGAAATAGGCACTTTGAAGCAAATAGGGCCAAGTAATTTAAATTAATTTTTATTTTTTAAAGTAAGAGTTTGCATTAAATTTTCGTTGATTTGATATGTGCTTTATAAAAAAAAAAAAAAGTTTTTTTATAAAGCACTTTTTGAAAACTTTGTTCTACCAAAAACCATAGCGGTATATAAATTTTATATCAAAATGAAGCTGATACGTTCCTCTATCACCTCCAAGTGGTCTGGTCCAGGAACAAATCATTCAATTTGAATTAAATTGCAAAATATGTAAGTAAAATTTTCGTTATTTTGAATTTTTTTGATTTTAATTATTGTAGCATCAATAAACTTACATTCTTTTGTATCAAAGAAAGTATTTTAATCATATTTTCAATCTTTTGCAAGGTTTTTGTTTAATAAATTTTAACACTTTTCTACCGGATACAGTAGTTTATCCTATTTGACAAAGTTACGGTGTTGCCACATTATAAATATCGCTGCTAAATTCAGTAATTTTGGCAACATGAAATTGAATAGTTTGTTATCTTACTTTGTTAATTTCTCGTCCACCCTTTGCATACATTACATAGTGTCTACATTAGACAATTTTTTATCAAGACAAACGTCAAACTTAACACGAATTTATGGAAGGTGGCAAAAGTTGCACAAAAAACAACAATATGGTGTTTTTTATATATGCAGTTTGATAACTGTAACAACGAAAATAATAATCAGCTGTTTAACTAAGGTTACCTTGAATATATTCGCACTGATTTTGACGTTTGTTTTGATAAAAATTTGCCAAATGTAGACACTAGGTTACAAAAGAAGAATAATACTTTGCATCCGGAAATACAAATAGCCAAGGTTGCATTTCGACCAAGGCGAATTCAGAAAGGTGGTATGGAAGATGAAATTGGTTCGATAAAACTCTATATGAAATAAATGATCTATTGATTTTAAGCAAATCTCTTGTAATTTATTTTTACAGATGACAGTCAAGCTGTACGCAATTAAGTATGTGTATATAGATGTGGGCGACTA